>JAAGEH010000076.1:37801827-38355861 GCA_011751065.1 Lasiurus cinereus
AGGGAAGGGTGGGAGCCTGCTGGAGGGGAGCTATGGAGGGAAAAAAAAGAGAAACAAATGTAATAATCTGAATAATAAAGATTTAATTTAAAAAAATTCCTCAAAGCAGGTATGTGTGTGTGTGTGTGTGTGTGTTTATCCTCACAGGAGGATATGTTTGTTTGTTTTTTAAAATATATTTTATTGATTGTTTACAGAGAGGAAGGGAGAAAGAGAGTTAGAAACATTGATGAGAAAGAAACATGAATCAGTTGCCACCTGCACACCTCCAACTGGGGATGTGCCCACAACCAAGGTACACGCCCTTGGCTAGAATAGAACCTGGGACCTTTCAGTCCGCAGGCTGATGCTCTATGTACTAAGCCAAACCAACTGGGGCCTGAAGATATGTTTATTAATTATATATATAGAGAGAGATTAAGGGAGAGAGAGAGAGAAACATCAATGAGAGAAACATTGGTTGCCTCCCATACCTGGGATCGAACTTGAAACCTAGGTGTGTGCCCTGATTAGGAGCCAAACCTGAGATCTTTTGGGTGCATCCTTGGACACTCCAACCAACTGAGCCACCTGGCCAAGGCTCCAAAGCAGTTTTGATTAAAACAATTAAATTTATGGTCTCTCACTCTGTTCAGTTTATTTTAGGGGATAATGGTCATTTTAAGTGTAACAGGGTTTGGCAAGCAGTCTTTAAGATGGTCCCCAGTGATCAGATTCTTGGTAGTCATGCCTTTGTGTAGTTTCTTTCCATGGGGAACCAGAGCTGGTTGGCATGACTAAAGAATCAGAGGTGACAGTATATGACTTCTGAGGTTAGATCATGAAAGGTGCTGCTTTCGCCTTGTTGCTTGTTCTGCAGGAATCCAGCCGCTATGCCCTGAGAACACTGGCGCTGCCTGTGGAGAATGTCAGTGGAGAGGAATTGAGGCCTCCACTAACAACCAGCACTGACTTGCAAGCCAAGTGAGTGAACCACATTGGAAGTGACCCTCCAGCCCTTGACAGGCTGATATCGTGACTGGAACCTCACAAGACCCTGAGGCAGCACTATCTAATTAAGCCAGATTAGTGAATTCCTGAATTCCTGGCCCAGAGAAGCTGTGAACAATAATAAATATTTATTGTTTACATCACTAAGTTTGGGGGTAATTTATTTTGCAGCAATAAGTAAATAATATACAAGTTAATTAGAATGGAACTCTTCTGCCTCAAATTTGAGGATCCTAAGGGGGAAACAGGAGAACTTGTTTCATGGCTCTTGAGTCCCTTAATCTACTTCAAGAATTCAAGTTTTGAGAGAACAGAGGATTTGGTAAAAAGATGGATAAAAATATTTTTTGAATAAAGTTGCTCTGATTCCAACCCCCATTTTGGCAGAAGAGTAGGGAAGTGACACTATTATAAGTTGAGGAAGATTTCAAAGGGTCAACTCAAGAGAGTTTGAAAATGTGTTCTCTGCAGTTAGGACACCCCGGAAAACTGGTGCCTGGCTTGGGACTGGGAAAGAAAGCACAAGTGGGCTGAAAGCTAGTATGTCACTCGGCTAGGAAATCTAGGGAACAAGAGAAAGGCAAAGCTACTTTGGTGACAGTCCTTTCTCATGGCCAAGGATGCATGAATTTTTCCCATGGATCATCGGTGGGGTCATATTGGACATTGTCCAACAGGCGACCAGTAGAACCAAGGGGACCTCAGCAGAAAAGAACTTGCATGTACTGCCTGGTGCCTAAGGACTGAGGAGGAAACAGCAAGTGAACAGCAAGGGTGGAGATGCATCTGCCTGGGTAAAGGGATGCACAGCAGGAACCTCTGGTAAACTCATGAACGTGTTGACCCGAGAGAAAGCCAGCTGTCATCACGAGGCAGGCCCAGAGAGCACAGAGCCAACCCGGTAAGTAAGAACTGTGTTCTCTCTTGTGGTTCTCCCTCAGCTTCTGAGGCAGGCAATGGTAGAACAGCTAGCATGCGGGGGAGTTTGAGAGGAGGAACGAAGAGAAAGCACAGGACTCCATCCCGTTGCTCTGCTATAAGTTTCAGGCCTGAAGCAAGCTCATATTAGCAAGAGTTAATGCCAAGTTTGTAGTTTTGACTGGTAGATGTGACTAGATACTTTACCAGTAACACAATGAGATTATCTGATTAAATGTGACAGGAAGATAGACAAAATCCTGTGCTGCCTAAATTTTCACCCCTTGGCAGAGGAAGATCATGTCTTCTCAACAAAGTTGCAAATGTTGGTGGGGGACACAGTAAAACTAATTCTTATGCCACGTACTGGGTCTAGAAGTCTTGTTAAGCCATCTTGGCTGCTCTCATCCAGATCTTTAAAAATCTGTCACCCACCACCCATAGATAAATCTAGAAGTAATGAGATGTTGCTGATTTCTAGTCATCACTGTAATCATGTCTTTCTAAATTACAAACCCACCAGAAAAGGTTTTTGGCACCAATACTAAGTTTCTTGCTTCATGGCAGGCTGTGATCCAGGGCCAGAGTATACCCGATGTGCGCGCTGTTCAATGTTTTCCCACCCAGTGCATACACACATGCCTTTTGACCAGCTGTCTTCTAAGATATGAAGGCATTATCTGAGGGGGCTCAGACTGGCTCATAGCCCAGGGTCAGATTCACACCAATCCCCAAGTTCTGACCATTTCTCATCACTGGAGCCATGATGGTCTGGGAAACCTAGGAAGCCCTATACAGGGTTCAAAGAGCACAGCTGCCTTTATATCCGCTTCTCATGAAACCCTGATTCATGCACTCTCATTGCCAATGTCATGCATATATTCACTGGTATGCACATCAACAAGTATTCAGTGAGCACTTTTCAAGCACCAACCACTATCCTAGGCACTGAGGATACAAGGTGGATCAGCCATTGTCTAGAGTCCATCTTTACCGACCTTTGCTTTCAGCTCTTCTCTGCTGCAGACAGTGATGCAGACTCATATAGTGCCTGAGCTTGTCCCTGCCAGATACACATGAAGGATACACATCCAGGACTAAAGACAAAACCATACTTGAGGGATTGTCTGGTGAGGGGACCACTGATGTGAATGCAACTATAAATAGGCCACTGCTGCAGGCACCCCCATCTTGCTGGCCCTGCTGCTCCTGGAAGTCAGAGGTAACTACTATAGTCTCTACTGCTGCCGGAACGATCTCTGTCTCTACTACTTTGTGTGACTCACTCCAGCTACAAAGCCTAGATGGGGTCTCTATGGGCTGATTTCAAGGCACATCTCCATGTCCTGGCTTCGAGGGAGGAGGGAGAAAGAAGCTTTTGGCCTTCTGTACAGGGAGGCTGACTCTCCAGCAAGACTCACATGGTGGGAATTTCCTACAAACAGTAAGAGGGTTCCTATGATTAATGTGCACTATATAAATAATATATTTAAATGATTTTTACTTTATCCATCATAATAGCATGCACATACAAATGAAAAATAGAGGAATATAAGATGTACTATCTAGTCCCATCTAGTCAGCAAACTTTTTTGGAAAAGGGCTATACGATAGCAAATATTTTGCTATTTTGCATTTCTGTTGCAACTATACTGTATATCTCTGTTCCTTTTTAAAAAAATATTTTTATTGATTTTGAGAGAAGGGAAAGAGACAGATAGAAACATCAGTGGTGAGAGAGAATCATTCATTGGCTGCCTCCTGCATGCCCCACACTGGGGATCAAGCCCGCAACCCAGGCATGTCCCCTGACCAGGAATCCAATTGTGACCTCTTGGTTCACAGGTCAACACTCAACCACTGAGCCACACTGCCTGGGCTATATCTCTGTTCTTGAAGTGCAACAATGGGCATAACAATATACAAATGAATGAGAGAGCCTGTGTTCCAATAACTATTTATGGACACAAATTAGAATCCCATGTAATTTTCATATCACAAAATATTCTTTTGAGTTTTTTAAACCATTTTAAGATAGAAACTTTTCATTCTTAGCTAATTGATTGTACAAAAGCAAGCATTGTGCTGATTTTGAACTGTGGGTCAAATTCTTCTGTAGGAATGATTCTTAACCTTTTTGGAGGGTCTCAGACCTCTTGGAGACTCTGACAAGAGATATGGAATGGACCCTTCTCTCTGCACGAAAAGGCACCACATGAAACCGCATGTGACTCCAAGTTTGCTGAGGCGTCAAAGGATCCTGGGTTAATGACTCTGCGCTACCAGTGATGTCAGCTAGGCACTTGGGCTTCCCATTCCTTTAATAACTTCTCAGTGCCCAGGGGTTCACAGACTTGGTGGGGAGCCACTACTTTTTTAGACCATCACAAATAATGGAGAAGCTTTCTCGGCTCCACTGTGAAGCAACTGCTTTCTCACTCAGATGCAGATGTCTCAGCAGGATACAATAAACTATAATAGGGGAGGACTCTTTATTAAGAAGGAAAGGGATTGTTCTGGAAGCCCCACTGCATTCACAGCCTCGTTAGTATCCTCAAAACTCATCACTGATGCACCATTACTGGAAACATGCTGTTTTTAAACTGCTTGTGGTTACTGAATATTTGTTATGTTATTTCTTATATATTATGAAATATTTTACAAATAAGATTTTTTTAACCCAGCTGGCATGGCTCTGTGGTTGAGCATCGACCTATGAACCAGTTAGTCATGGTTTGATTATCGGTCAGGGCATATGCCCGTGTTGTGGGCTCAATTCCCAGTGTGGGGTGTGCAGGAAGTTGCTGATCAATGATTCTCTCGCATCATTGATAATTGTTTTGTTTGTTTGTTTGTTTTTACCTCTCACTCTCTGAAATCAATAAAAATAACTAAAAAATTAATAAAAAATCCACTGAGTTTATCCTGGGACAATGTTTATCTCTGACTCAGGTGAGATTGCTGTATGGCAGAGGTGAACTTCTTTGGGGCAAGATGTGTTAGGGAAAAGGGATAGCAGTTGCTGTGTGGGCTGTGAGGTTCTCAATGTTAGTATCATCCAGACCTTTGGCCCTCATGGAGCACAGACCCTGGTGCCAATCTGCCACTTGTTCTAATCCTGGACGCACACACTTAGGAGTTATATGACTTTGAGGTAGTTATCTAACCTCTCTTTACCTTAGTTCCCTCATTTATAAAATGAGGATTATAAAAGTACCTATTTCATGGGGCTGTTATGAGGATTAAGAGGGAATGTTAATAAATGCAGAACACAATGCCTAGAACATGGTAAATGCTTTATTAGTGTTAGCTAAACATAAAGGAGCGGACCCTGGCTGGGTGCAATTGCCTGGGGAGCACTAGGTGGCAGCAAAGCATGCATGTTTCCTTAGTGCCAGCTTCCTGGTTTCCAGTCTTCATCCACAAACAACACAGCACTGACTGTGTAGAGTCAGCAGCCCTCGGTGTTCCTGGCACCTGCTGAGGGGCCTGCCCAGAGAACCCCCCCACCCCCACCCCCTTAGGCACATTCACCACCACTGGTGAGCCTGATTAGAGGCTGCACTAAATGGTGTCATACCCCTGGGTGCATGGCTGTCTGTGCCTTTGTCTGATAGTGATGATTATCACAGAAGACTTTTTAGATGTGGAATTACTTTGCCAAAGGTTATGAGTAACTTTGAAGTTTTTGATACATATTACTGAATTGTCCTCTAAAGAAATGGTGCCAATTGCTATCCCACCAAGGATGCCAATGTGTGCCCCTACCCACACTACTACAGGATATAATGATTTTGAAAAATCTTTGCCTAACGTGGAGGATTAAAATATGCTATCTTTCTTTCTTTGCATTTGTTTGCTAAGATTGAACAATATTTCTTTTTTTAAAAAATATATTTTATTGATTTTTTACAGAGAGGAAGGGAGAGGGATAGAGAGTTAGAAACATTGATGACAGAGAAACATTGATCAGCTGCCTCCTGTACACCCCTTACTGGGGATGTGCATGCAACCAAGGTACATGCCCTTGACCAGAATCAAACCTGAGTCCTTTCTAGTCTGCAGGCTGACGCTCTATCCACTGAGCCAAACTGGTTTTGGCTGAACAATATTTCTATTGGGATTTTAAAAATATCTGTTTATACCCTTTATTCATTTTTCTGTGGAGATGTTCACTCTTTAGAAAGCAATTTATACATACTAGAGGCCCAGCACACAGAATTTGTGCATGGGGGGAGACGGTCCTCTCAGCCGAGCCTGCACCCTCTCTAATCTGGGACCCTTTTGACTGCTGGTTTTTGCCCAGTCCCAGGGATTGGGCCAACACCGGCGATTGGACATCACTCAAAATCTGGGACTGCTGGCTCTTAACTGCTCACCTGCCTGCCTGCCTGATTGTCCCCTAACTGCTTCTCCTGCCATCCTGATCACCCCTAACCACCTCTGCCTGCCAGCCTGGTCACCCTTAACTGTCCCCCCTGCCGGCCTGGTCAGTCTTCACTGCTCCCCTCTGCTGGCCTGGTTGCCTCTCGCAGCCTGCTCATCAGTTGTTTGGTTGTCCCTCACTAACACTCCTGCTGGCCTTGTCGCCCCATGCAGCCTGCTGTTTGGTGGTTACTGTGAGGGCATCATGACCAATTTGCATATTACCCTTTTATTAGTATAGATGGATATTAACATTTTCTATTATATATTCTGCAAATATGTTTTCCAGTATTTTTGTGTTGCATAGACTGGTTAACGATTAGGTGTTCAGTTTTTGAATGAATAATACCTTCAAATGGTTCAAACACCAAAAAGCATGGAAAGGTATACAGTGAAAAGATTTCTTCCCAACCCTATTCACCCAGTTCTCACCCTTCCCCAACAGGTTTCCTGATTCATCATTTCTTACTTATTGCTCCAGAGAGCTTTTATGCCTGTAAAATCCCATACAAATATGCATATTCTTTTGCGGAAATTTTAGCATATATTGTATCAGACCCATCTGTTCTATGCATCTCTCTCTCTTCCTTCCTTCCTTCCTTCCTTCCTTCCTTCCTTCCTTCCTTCCTTCCTTCCTTTTTAAATTATTTTTGAGATATTCCCATATCAATCTACAAAGAGCTTTCTCATTACTTTTACAATGTTAGAGTGTTCCATTAATGGTATGTAAAATATATTTTTATTTGTTAATCCTCACCCAACGATATTTTTCCATTGATTTTTAGAGAGAAGGGAGCGGGAGAGACAGAGAAAAAACACATGGATTAGTTGCCTCCTGCATGCACTCTGACCAGGACTGGGGAACCTGCAACTGAGGTACATGCCCTTGACTGGACTCAAACCCAGGACCCATCAGTCCACAGGTTGACACTCTATCCACTGAGCCAAACCAGCCATGGATATAATATATTTTAAAAAAATTTATTTATTTATTTTAGAGAGAGGGGAAGGGAGAGAGAAACAGAGAGGGAGGGAAAGAAAGATTAATGCATTCGTTGGTTGATTTAAAAAATATTTTAAAAATTGATTTCAGAGAGGAAGAAAGAGGGAGAGAGAAAGAGAAACATTAATGATGAAAGAGAATCATTGATTGGCTGCTTCCTGTATGCCCACACTGGGAATCAAGCCTCTAACTTGGACAGGAATTGAACCATGATTTCCTGGTTCATAGAGCAATGTCCAACCATTGAACTACACAGGCCAGGCAGCCAACTTAGTTTTTCTCCAGATGGCTAATTATTGTTTTGATACAAGTTGTTGAATAGCTCACCTTATTAGTGACAATTATTTTCAAATCCTACTTTATGAACCACATGATCACAGCATCTTTTCTTTTATCTTTTAATTTTTGTAATGCAAAAACAGGTTTATTTGTAAACACACCAATGAAGGAAAGCAGTCTTCTTTCAAATGGAGAAGATTAAGATTCTTAAATAGCTGATTTTGGGACTTACTACTATGGGAAGACTTGTTTTGCTGCAGCATAATTTTTTATATTGAAAAATGTACAATTTAATGTCCAACAATTGATATGGTGTTAAATAATTTATACAACATTCATTTAATAGAATTTTAATGTTTTCAAAGATTCTAATTACATTTATTCTCAAGATAAAATTAAGAGATAAAAGCAAAATACAAAATAATATATGACAAGTGAACCCAACTGAAAAAAAAAGATGCCCTGGCTGGGTCTCAGTTGGTTGGACTATCATTCTATATACCAAAAGGAGGTGGAAGGTTTAGTCCCCAGTTGGGGCATGTACTCAAGTTTTGGGTTTGATCCTGATCAGGGCAAGTTGAGGAGGCAACCAATCTAGGTTTCTGTCTCATATAATGTTTTTCTTTCTCTCTCTCCCTTTCCCTTTTCCTTTCCCTTTTCCTTTCCTTTTCTCTTTCTCTTTCTTTCCCTCTTTCTCTTTCTCTTTCTCTTTCTCTTCTCTTTCTCTCTCTCTCCCTCTCACCCTCCCTCCTTCCTTCCCTTCTCTCTAAAAATCAATTAAATAAACACATATATCCTCAGGTGAGGATTAAAAAAAACGTGTATTTACATATAAAGTGGATAGAAGGAAATTATAAAATTTTAAGAGTAGTTATCTCTGCCTAAAAAGTTTACTTCTAATGAATGCTTCCTTTTAATAACTTGATAACTCCTAATAAGTGTTACTTAAAACACAAAAATTCTTTTTACAGTATATGTATCATATGTAAAACGATTTTAAATGTATTTTTTAAGGTGGGAAATAAGTAAAACATATTTTCTACCTGGGGGAAGCCTTGGGGAAGTTTCCTTTGATTTTATCTAAACACCTGGGCCTAGTACTGTAGCACTAGTACTGCTAATATTCGTGGTTATCTTGAGAGTGTTTTCTATTTCCTATCTTTTTAGGTGCTTCTCAGACCTCCAACAGCTCCTGTTTAATTATTTCAGGTCTCAACTTAGTCATAATCAGGGTACTCAGCTTCATCAAGCTCTTTAGCTTTTGGCATTTCATGTAATGAATGTCCATTGGTTGAGGGTCAAGAAGCCTGAACTTTAATCCTGGCTCTGCCCCCAGACATGTGTAAACTCTAAACTCGAGTAAAAGTCACTTCCCATGTTTGGGCTTCCTTCTTCCTGCTATGAAACGACAGTGTTAGATAATCTCTAAGGTTCCTTCTAACTTTAAATTTCAACCTACTAGAAGCCACAGTGGATTCTGGCCTTCTGGAGCTTCCAAGGATTCATTAGCATCATTGACAACCACAAGAGTGATTAATATTGAGTGTGGCCCACAGTTGCTAATTTATTGATTCATGCAGAATTAAAAGTGATTATGACTCTTTAGCAAAGCTTACTGGTCTTTCTTTTATTTTAAGAGAATGTTATAGTTCTTATGTTTTTTGTTGTGGTGGTTGTTGTTCTGGGTAAGCTTATTAAGCTAAACTGGGTCATATCAGCTGAGTTTTCTTGTTTTGGATTCCTGAGGCTGTCATATGAATGTACCATGGCTACATTAAGGTGAGGTCTGTTCAGATGAGTCAGAATATAGTAGTCACCTCTTATCTGTGGGGAAAATGTTTCATGACCTCCAGTGGATGCCTGAAACTGCAGATGATAACCAATCTCTATATATACTGTTTTTTTCTATACATACGTACCTATGGTAAATTATAATTTATAAATTGGGTACAGCAAGAGACTAACAATAATAACAATTACAATAACATCTATGCTAATAAAAGAGCAAAATGCAAATTGGCCATACCTTTGTGACACTCATCAGCCAATTAGGAGTGAGTATGCAAACTAACCCAACAAAGATGGTGGATTAATTTGCACACATAGGCACCGAGCGGCTGGGGGCAAGGTGGGATGCTTGTGTCGTTGCCATGACATCCCACACCACCCCAGCTGCTACAGGCCTCTGGGCAGCATGGGAAGGCAGAAAGGCAGCTCTGGGCTGGAGTGAAAAGGCAGCTCCAGCTGGAGTGTAGGCGGTGCCAGCAGCCAGGGAAAGGAAGGCCTATTCTTGCACAAATCTTCATGCATCAAGCCTCTAGTACTGTAATAAAAGTTATATGACTAGTCTCTTTCAAAATGTCTTATTGTACTGTACTCACCCTTGTGATGATGTGAAATGATAAAGTGCCTATGTGATGAGATGAAGTGAGACCAACGACTTAGGCGTTGTAACCAGTGTGAGGCTCCTATTGACCTTCTGAGGATTTGTCAGAGAAGGATCATCTGCTTTTGGTTGATCTTGGATCACTGACTATGTCAATGGTTGGATGGCAGGAACAAATGATATCAATGGTGGGGAAGTTAATATTTGAAGTAATTGAAACTGTGAAAAGTGAAACTGTTGATAAGCGGGGGCTATTGTATAAAATGAATATGTGTGCAAAGATCAAGGTTGCCTTGCAGGGTGAACCTTACTAAGTTGCAGAGCCTTGCTAGACCTTCATTTCTCTAACTGCAATACATGGCTACCATCAGCAACGATGGGGGCTGATTTTGTGTTAATCTAATCTTATTATTGCATTTTAGAGGTAAGAAAACCAGGACCAAGACTATTAGGACAGATATATGGAAGGAGGCCTGGTTTTTGCCAATAATAAGCAGTGTGATTTGGGCAAGTCATTTCTCCCCACTGATTGAAGTGAGTTAAAAAATAGAATAAAATATGAAACTTTCTAGTTTTCTTAATTATTTTGTAGACTAAATTAGGGACTAGGTAGGTTGACAGAGAACTTCCTGGCAAAAAAAATATAGGACATAAAAATCAAGCTATCATTCTACTTGTTTTGTCATTTTCATCAATTTTGAAGAATATTAACATCTTCATATGTCTTCATTTTAGTGGCATTTAATGTTCTTAGCAATATCTTTTCTCTTAAGAAGATTTAGCAAAATAATGCAATTCTCTTGTCTGGCTGGTGCAGCTCAGTGGTTGAGGAATTGACTTATGAACTAGAGGTCACCAGTCCGATTTCTGGCCAGGGCACAAATCCGAGTTGCAGGCTCAATCCCCAGTAGGAGGTGTGCAGGAAGCAGGTGATGGATGTTTCTGATCAGTGTTTCTATCTCTCTCTCTTCCTTACCTCTCTCTCTAAAAACAATAAAAAACATTAAAAAAAAGAAAATGCAATACATTTTAATAAATGCTACTGTTGTGTATAAACAGGTCTGAGGAAGCCTAACCAAGCTCTAAGAACCTCAATATTCATTAATGGGTCTAAAAGTTTAATGAACATTAATGGGCACTAACCATGATATTTATTAATTTTTTCTGGAATGAAGAGGTCTACAGGGATACAAGTTTACTATCCTCAGACTAACCTCTGTGGTATATATTTTGTTTTATTAATTAACCTAGTTTTTTAAATCATAAAGTAACATAGAAATGTAGCAAAACCAAAAATAAAGTTCAAAAACTGGAAAATGAAAACTAGAAGTCTTTTCCACTCACCCCAGTGTTAATCCCCCAAAATAATCACTTTCAACAATGATTATTGTTAGTTTTTTAATAATTACTATAATAAGTGTTATGTATTACTTTCCTCAACTTTTGATTTTGAAAGATTGTGCTTGCAGAAAAGTTGCAAGAATTTACCTCGATTTATCAACTAACTACAACAGCTTGCCATATTTAGCTTTCTCTCACTGTACAATATACACATTCTCATTTTGTTGAACCATTTGAGGCACAGTTGCAGACATATGCCATTGTTCCCCTAAATACTTCCACATGCATGTCCTAAGAATAATTACATTCTTCATAACCACAATATAATTCTCCCACTTAAAAAAAAAGTAGCATTGATAGGATTATATCCTTGACACATTAGTTACCATCTATTTTTGAGCACTTCCTTACTTTCTAGGTTTGCATATTAGGGTTTTATTATATAGGATTTATAAATCCTCACCTGAGAATATTTTTTCTTTGGTTTTTAGAGAGTGGAAGGGAGGGGAGAGACACAGAGAGAGAGAAAAACATCGATATGAGAGGGACACATTGATTGGTTGCCTCCTGCATGTGCCCAAACTGGGGCTGGGGATCGAGCCTGTAATTATGGTACAAGCCCTTGACTATAATTGAACCCTGGGACCCTTCAGTCTAGAGGCCGATCCTCTAACCACTGAGCCAAATTGGCTGGGATTGTCTGATAATTACTGATGCTAAATTTGGACATTTTATTAATATGGTATCTACCAGAATCCTCTATTGTACAAGTATTCTTTTCTCTTTGTTAATAATGAGTAGTCTGTGGGGTGATACTTAGAGACTACCTGAGTATTCTGTTCTCCAATTGAAGTATTGCCTGAATCACTCAATATTATGTGGTGGCAAAGTAGTGAGTTTTATAATTCCATCATTTCTTCTAGTCTTGTTGTTTTAACTTTTATTTTAAAAATATCAGATTATAGCACATGGATTCTTTTAAAATTATTCAATGACTATGATTTCTTTTTATCATTATTTTTATTTCAATACTCAAATTATTTCAAATCTGGCCAGTGGAGGGCACTTTAAGTCGGCTCCCTGGTCCTTGAGACGTTAGTTACCACCCATTTTTGAGCACTTCCTTTCTTTCTAGCACAAGAAGTTCTAGGTTCATCCTGTACTTTTTCTGCCCCAGTATCAGTCAGAGATTTCCATTATAATTTAAAGTCATATAAACTAGAGCAAAATCCTTTCCTTCTACCTCTTCTCCCCTTTTCACTTCCCAAATTTGATAGTAATATATTTTTTGTGTTCTCAAGGTTTATAACATTACGTTTTGTCCTGTACCTATAGATAGACTAGTTCATTCTTTTCTTATAGGTCATTTTTAGAAATTAAAAACCAATAAATAAGATTAAAAAATATATTTTATTGATTTTTTACAGAGAAGAAAGGAGAGGGATAGAGAGTTAGAAACATCAATGAGAGAGAAACACCGATCAGCTGCCTCTTGCACACCTCCTACTGGGGATGTACCTGCAACCCAGGTACGTGCCCTTCACTGGAATTGAACCTGGGACATTTCAGTTCTCAGGCTGACACTCTATCCACTGAGCCAAACAGGTTTTGGCTAAATTAAGATTTTTTAATGATTATATGTAATTCCCTTTAAAACAGTATGCATTTGGTCTCATTTTAGTATAGATATGAATCTCCTAAGGAACTTGTTAAAGATCACATTTCTTGCCAGGCTGTTGTGGCTCAGTTGGTTGAGTGTCATTCCATGCACCAAGAGGTTGCCAGTTCAAGTCCTGGTCAGGGCACATGCCCAGGTTGCTGGCTGCATTCCCCGTAGGGGGCGTGCAGGAGCCAGTCAATGGATAATTCTCTCTTACCAATGTTTCTCTCTCTCCCTCTCTCCTTCCCCTCTCTCCAAAAATCAATAGCATATTTTTAAAAAGATGTACATTCCTCTGTAGAAGTAGTATTGGACTCACAAAGAAGGAAATATAATACATTAGATTAAAATTTGGCAGTTTGATTGAGAGTCCTTTAAGTGTCAGTCCCTAAATAATTCTCCCCCCCCTCCGCCCCCAGCTGCTTTCCGTTTTGGCAGGGGGGAAAAAGGTGATACTCAGCCTAAACTATTTCTTATATCTCATATTATTCTTTTTTGTGATTCTTTAACATTTTTATACTTTCTAGAGTAATACTTTTCATATTAAACATGTGTGGTAAGATATCTAAGCCATTTTGCAAAAATGGCTTTATTTCGTTCTAATACTTAGTGGACAAATTGGTTTGATAAATGAGAAATCTGTTGTTGATTTGATTTGTCTTCTTCTTAAGGCAAGATGCTTTTCTACCTTTGAATTCTTTTAGGATTTTTTTTAGAGTTCTGAAATTTTATCATGATGTACCTTGATACACACACACACACACACACACACACACACATTTGTTAACTCAGCTTGGCAGTTAGGGAGTTTCTTTAATATGAAGATTTTTATCCCTCTTTTTTCTTATTTAAAGATTTGACTAAATTTGTTCTCTTCTTTCCTAATACTGTACTCACTTTAAACAAATGTTGGACTTTTCAGATCTGTTCTCTATGCTTCTGAACATTTCTCCATATTTCTCATCTTTTTTGGGAGACTTCTATATTTTCCAGTTTACAAACTGTGTAAGTGGTTTGGATGTGTGGTTAGTCTAGCTTTCTTGTTGGAGACTAGCTGGGGAGCATGCAGATTGGGAACAAACTGATATAAATAAATAGTTTTACTCTGAGCATGGTACACTATGGTATATTTCATATCTATTGATTGATTGATTTTAGAGAGAAAGAGAAACATTGATTTATTGTTCCACTTATTTATGCATTCATTGGTTGATTCTTTTTAAATGTATATGTTTATATTTTATTTATGTATTTATTTGTTTTTTTTAATCCTCACCTGAGGATATTTTTCCATTGATTTTTAGAGAGAGTGAAAGGAAAAGAAGAGTCAGAGAGAGATAAACATTGATGTGCCTGTGTCCCAACCAGGACCAGGATTCAAATTTACAACCAAGGTATGTGCCCTTGACTGGGAATGGAGCCCAGAACCCATCAATCCACAGTTCGACACTCTATCCATTGAGACAAACCAGCTACGGCAATATATTTTTATTGATTTCAGAGAGGAAGGGAGAGGAAGAAATATAATGAGAGAGAATCATTGATTGGTTGCCTTCTGCATGCCCCTTACTGGAGATCCAGCCCAGAAATGTAGGCATGTGTCTGACCGGGAATCAAACCATGACATCCTGGTTCATAGGTTGATGCTCAATTACTGAGCCACACCAGTTGAGCCATTAGTTCATTCTTGTATGTGCCCTGACCAGGATTGAACCCACAACCTTGGCATATCGGGGTGATGCTCTAACCAACTGATCTGCCCAGCCATGGTCATATTTTACTTCTGTTTTTTTAAAAATATATTTTTTTGATTTTTTACAGAGAGGAAGGGAGAGGGATAGAGAGTTAGAAATATCGATGAGATCAGCCGCCTCCTGCACACCCCCTATTGGGTATGTGCCCACAACCAGGATACATGCCCTTGATGGGAATCGAACCTGTGACCTTTCAGTCCGCAGACCGGTGCTTTATCCACTGAGCCAAACCGGTTTCGGCATATTTTACTTCTGGATGGAGCTATCTTTCCTTTTCCATCCTCTAGCCCTCGTGGAGGGCCAGAGTTACATCTGCGCTGCTTCTCCTGAGCACCCTCAACTCCACTTCCATGCCACTCCAACTTGCAGGCTTCCCCAGGCAGGTTGTTCTCTTCTCAGGCCTTATCCCAAACCCAAAGCTGTATCCTCTGGCAAGTATTAGAAGAGTAGAGGGGAGGAGCCTACTGGCCTGATGTGGCACTTCATGAATGATCCTGGTCACACTGTACACCCCTGCCTCCCTACCCCTGCCTCCCTACCTCTGCTCTTCCTAATGGTTACTGCAGGGCTTGGAGCTTTAGGGCACAGCATAAATGGGACTCTGGAGACAGAATTCCTGGTTGAAATCCTGTCTCTGCTACATGTTAACTATGTGAGTCTTGCTAAGTCTCATCTGTAAAATGGAAAATACAATAATATATAGTGATTGGTGTGTAGTAAATGCTCAGTTATTCTTAGTGACTACGAAACTGAACTCTGGTATGTTGAGCTGTGATTTTATTTGCCTTTTTTTTTCTATTAGTCTGATCTTACCTAATTTTTTCCATCTATTTTTTTAATTTAAATTTTAATAAAAATAACATTTTATTTTATTTATTTATTTTTTATCATCAAAAGGGATTTATTTTGGGGTGCGGGGTAAAGGTTGCAAACCAGTGCATGCAGACATGGCAACCCACATACACACTCAGAATAACATTAAAGAACAAATACTTTATAACAATTATAACTAAAAACCACTATTCCCTCCCCAACATTTGTGCTCCATTCCCCAGCAGCCAACACTTTCAACCCTTGAAACTGTTCTTTTGTTATTCAGCACCATATTAAAAAAAATTTAATCACATTAATTTTTCACTGACTTTTCAATATTATTTATCTATTGACTTCCTACTATGAAAGATAGCATAATGCTCATAATTTTCCTCATCCCCCATCTTTCTCTTGATTGAGATAAGATAAAAATTTATTCACATCATTATGACATATAAATATTATTCACAGTTCAAAGTTGAGCTTTAGCATATTGAGATAAACATTTTCTTATTTATGCCTTCTCCCTCCCCCCTGGGGTTAATAATCACTTTGTCATTCATTCATTTAACTTTTTTATATACTTTTAATAAATCGTCTTCAAACTTTCAAAGAGCATCACTTAATAGGTTAAAACACATTGCCAGATACATCAGTTTAACTTTTTTCTTGGAGACATCACTCCTGAAGGCCTCTGTTCTCCTACAGTTTCCCCGGTTTCAAGCTGGATTGGTTGCTGTTTGGCCAGCTGCATGCTGTCATCCTTGCTTCCTTTACCATCATCCTTGAACTCCACCCAGCTCTCTCCTGTGTTAGAAGTTTTTTGACAAAATGGATAACTCTGAGTATGAAAGAAGATGTCGTTGGTTCCTGGCTCTCCCTACATCAATCAGGTTCTTGCCCAACTCAGCACAAAGGGATTTACTGGAAGGCTAGAAGGACTCAGACTCAATGGGAGGCTGAAATAGCAGGAACCAAAGAAGGTCAAATGTCTCTGGCTGGGTAGCTCAGCTGGTTGGATGCGCTCATCCAATGTGCCAATGTTGCAGATTTGATCCCCAGTCAGGGTACACACAAGAAGCAACCAATGAGTGCATAAATGAGTGGAACAACAAAATCAATCTTCCTCTTTATCTCTCTTTTAAATCAATATATATATATATATTAAAAAAAGCTAGAACAATCGGTTTAAGATGCCTCCACCACTTCTGATGTCCATTGGGAACAGCTTGGCTTTACTGACTTGGGATTCAATACAGAAGTATCTGATTGGCCAAGCCAGTGACCTCACTGATACTGAGGTTGGGGGAAGGAGGATTTTCTCTCTTTGGTTTTTGTGTGGGAGACCGTTTATCACATCCACTTACATCCTAATGCTGCCACCATATTTCTTTCCTTTCAAATAGGAAGGGGACATTGGAAAGTGGATAGTCAAAACACATGGACTTGGCCTATACTCTTTGAGTCTCAGTTTTCCCATCTTTCTATAAAAATAATAATTATATAAAGGTATTCAACTTGGGGATTAAATGAGATGATAGGAAAACATTTAGTACAGTGTCTGGCTCATGATAGGTTCTCTCTACATGTTGGTTTGATGTGGGTAGAAGTATGTGGATGGAATGATAGAAACCAAGAGTAAGAGGCCAGAAAATCTACTGAAAGGAATGAGCTGAGGGAGTCTGGATAATAGGTCTGGAAAAGAAGGAGCAGGGCTCAACCCTGTTTGGGGTAGAGGCCACTGTAGACGGTTGCATTTGGCCTTCTATGCCTTTGGTTTCCTGGATGTAGTTGCTCATAACTGGGTCAGGATCTGGGCTTGGCCAAGATGGAGTCAACATGAATCTCAGGGAGTGGAGGGCAGAGCAGTGGTCTGAGTGGGCAGGCCAGTGACACTGAGGTCAGGAATCAGTCAGGGGTGTGGAAGGATCTGACCTGAAGTTCCTCTTCAGAGGAAGATGGGAGGAAATGCTATCCTACCCATCCTTCCCTTATGGATTCACTAAAGGCCTCTGATGGTCTAACCACATTATCAGCAACGTGTGGAGAGGGATGACAGGAGTCACTCACAGGGCCCATTAATAAACATAGGGAAGTGAAATCAGCTTCAGCTCAGTAGATATTATTGTGACATCTTAGAAGAGTTCTCTTCTCTGAGGAGCCTCCCTGCCCAGGTCCCCAGTCAGTCACTCAGAGACCATCCCTCCTACCCTGGGCTCCCTTGGGGCTCTGCCCAGCTTCCAGCCTGGCTCCAGAACATGGGATTCTGGGCATTTGTTCCCATGTTATCTCCTCTGCGTGCTTTGAGTTCCCAAAATGGAGGGCTGGTGCCTCACTTCTCTCAGGGCCTGGCCCAGGATGGGGAACAGGAAATGTCTGAAAATTGGATGAGATTGGAATTGAGCCGAGCCTTAGATAAATGAAGGGTAAAGGAAGAAAGTATTTCAGTGACTGTGGCAGGAACAACATGGCTGAAGAGATAAGGCACAAGGGATAAACTGTCTTGAGAGAGGGAAATATCTCTTTTGGAAGAGAAACTGACATTTACTAGAATACCAGTACTCTCTCAAATATTTTGCCTGGTTAACATATCAGCCCTGAGAGTGAGGTATGATTATTCCCATTTTTGCAGATGAGGGAACTAAGGCTCAGAGCAGGGAAGTGACTTGCCCAGAAAATGGCTGAAAATAGGAATATAAATAGGCCTATCTGATTCCGAGCTTAGAGAAGTAGGTGGGTGGAATTTGTAGCCCTAAAGGTGGGCATAGTTTGGGGACTTTGGGTAAGTACTCAGCGCCTGTGTCTCCAACTTTTGCCCCAAATAGAAGGTAATGGTAAATCCCTGGGTCCTGATCCCACAGTGTGACCCCTGTGCTGGCTCAGGTGGGAGTCCAGGTAGCAAATGCAGGTGGTTTCACACCCCCAGCAAATGCAGGTGGTTTCACACCCCCAGCAAGCTCCCCCCTGTGGTCACTCCCTCCCCACATCTTTTATTCTCCTGGTACTCTTCTTTGGAGTTTGAATCAAGCCTCTCCTTCCCCTCCAGCCCTTCATGATGCTTGCTGGAATCACACTTCTAAACTTGGACCATTCTAAGGAGGTGCCCTTGACTGTTTGCAGAGTGAATGAATATGACATGTGCTCAGGAATCCCCATCCTCCAGGACTCCCAGGGAAGGCAAGGCCTTTCTGTCTCTTATCCTCCCCTTCCCAGCCCCAGCCCTGTTTTAGGGTCGAGACCTTGCTGAATACAACAGGGCCAGAGGTTGAAGAGGCTGCCTATGGTGGCAGGAGCCACAATGTCTTGAGGGAGGAAGCAGGAAAGGCTGCCAGGTCCACTCCCGTGACCCTGCCTGCTGGGTGTGGGAAAGCAGGGGGCACAGGGCAAAGTGGGCAGGGCTGGGAAGGGCTGAGAAGCCAAGTTATCAGGCCACCATTGGGAGGGGAGGCTTCCCGCTTGCCTTCCACCAGGGCGGTGAGCCAGCGGGGAAGGAACCACCTGTGCCCTCTCCTGGCCTGCTCTGATAGCCCAAGAAAAAGTCAGCATCGGATTGTTGTCAAGAAGTCTGTCTTCCGGCCCTAGTTGGTTAGGCTCAGTGGATAGAGCCTGCAGACTGAAGGGTCCCAGGTTAGATTCCTGTCAAGGGCATGTACCTCAGTTGCAGGCTCGATCCCTGGCCCTAGTCAGGGTGTGCAGGAGGCAACCAATCGATGTGAGAGATGTTTCTTTCTCTCTCCCGCTCCCTTCCACTTTCTTTAAAAATCAATGGGAAAATATTTGACAAGTAGAAAAAGAAAAAGAAATTAAAAGAGATAATGTTGCCATTAAAAAAAAAATAGCCTATCTTCCAGACTTTATTTGACACTTGCTAAGGACCTGCTCTGAGGCATGCTGGGGGAATGGGGTGGTGGGGTACAAAGATGGGTGATGTCCATTTCCTCCTCTCAGGGAGGTCACACCAGACATTTAAGTAAGAACAAACATAGCTATTACTCATTGGACACTTTATCATGTGCCAGACACTGATTGAAGTCCTTCACACAAATAATTGGATGTTCACCACAACCTATGAGATAAATACCATTCTTAGCTCCATTTGACCAATGGGGATAATGAGGCACACTGAGATCACGAAGCTTGCCCTCGATCACACACTAGTGTGCGTGCTGGGATCCACACTCAGGCACCTGGCATCAGCGTTTCTACACTATGCATCCTTATGCCAACTCCAGTGCCAGCGGCCCGCGCCGACACATGCAGCATCTTCTTCCTGGCCCTGCCTCCTTGTCAGCAGGTTGTTAGGCTCTGCCAGGCACCAAAGTGTGCTTTGGGATATCGCCACTTCCATTGAACTTTACTGTCTGCCTCAGTTACATTTTTCCCCGTGGGCTTGTCTTCTCATCCGATGGAAGCTTCAAGCTCCTGAGATTTGCCTATCTCAGTCCCTGGGTGTGCCTTGCACAAAGAATGTGCTCAGATGTGTTCACAGTTGGGCAAGTTGGTGGAGGGTGTCTTCATTTCCCCAGGTCTCTGTGACATGAATAAAGTGGTTCTCAACTAATACTTTGGAATCAACTGGGCAATTTTAACCACTATTGATGCCTAGACCCCAGAGGTTCTGATGTAATTGGTGTGGGGTGCAGTCTGAGCCTAGGGCTTTTTAAACATTTCTGGGACATTTCTGATGAGCGTCCAATAACTTCTGTATTATCACTGTATTAGAATATTTGGAAGTTCAGTTGAGGGCAGGCAGTGGAGTGGGGATGAGGAGCAGAAAGAGCTTGGGCTTTGGAGATGCGTAGACAAGATTCAAATCACAGCTCAGCCACTTACAAGTTGAGTGAGCTTGGACAAGTCAACTCCCTAAAGTCTCACTTACCTCACCTGTAAAAGATGGAAAATAACATCCATCTTTAAAGCAAAGCCCCTAATATGGAGATGGCATATGCTAGAAGAAATGTAACATGTGGCAACTATTAAAACTAATCATACATTTCTTCATCAACATGCGATTACTTGGGGGACAATAGAAAACAAGACAGTTTTGGTCCCTTGTGGCATTTACATTCTAGTAATTCAATTTAACAAGCTTTATTGGGTTTAGGATACCAGACACTGTATGGGTACAAAGAGAGGCAAGACATTGTCCTTGCCCTTGAGGAAAAGTGAAGCGGACACCAATCACAACTAACATCCATTGGGTACAAACCAAGAGTGGTAGCCTTCAGGGGAGAAAGCCAGCTAGAGGGCAGATGAGAGAAGTTTCTATGGAATATGTGACCTGAGAAGGCCCTTGAAGGATGGATAGGGTTTTGTAGGATGTGTGAGGGAAGATGGTGATAGAAGGGCTTACACAAAGGCATAGGGGCAGATACAGCCAATAGTCCAACTTGGGGAAAGAACTGGAAATGCATGCATAGGAGGGCAGGAGATAAGCATGTGTAGTGAGAATACACCAGTTGGGGCCTTAACTGCCAGGGTTAAGCATCTGGACTCCATTTGGTCAGCTGAGGTAACCATACAGGAACTGGAACAGGTTACATAATTCTTAGCTCTCTCTCTTTTTTTAAATCCCCACTCAGGCATACAATATTTTATTATTTATTTATATTTTTACTGATTTTAGAGAAGAAGGGAGAGGGAGAGAGAGAGAGAGAGAAACATCAATGATGAGAAAGAATCATTGATTGGCTGCCTCCTGCTGCCCACTGGAGATCAGCCCACAACCTAGGCATATGCCCTGACTGGGAATCAAACAGTGACCTCCTGATTCATAAGTCAGTGCTCAACCACTGAGCTACACTGGACCAGGCAATTTTATGGATTTTAGAGAGAAAAGAAGGGGAGGGAGAAAGAGAGTGAGGGGAGAAAGAGAGCAGGAGAGAGAGCAAGTGAGAAAGAAACATCAATCTGAGAGAGAATATCAATCGGTTGCCTCCTGTATGCACCCCAATCGGGAATCAAACCTGCAACCTGGGTAAGTGCCTGATTAGAAATCAAACCTGTGACCCTACAATACATGGGATGATGCTCCAACCAACTGAGCCACACTTCTACGACAAATCTTAGCTCTTAATACCTGGACCTTCTCCTGGCTTCATTCTGGAGTAGGTGTCCTTGTGTCACTACTCTTGGGGCCTCCTGTTCTCTCTGCACTGCTGCCTTGGTTCCATGTTCAGTACTCAGTGTCCTGTTGCTGCTCTCAGGTGAGGGTCTGATAAAGCCAATTGACCTTAGGCATAAAATGCACTTCCAGATGGTACCTCTCTAAGCAATTGCATTTGGCAGGGTCAGTGGAAAGAGCACTAGACTGAGAATCTTGAGGAGGCCTGGTTCTAGTCCTATCTCTGCCGCTCACCAGCCGTGTGACCTTGGGCACATTGCTTCTATTCTCTGAGCCTGTTTCCACATTTGAAACATGACCAGGTTGGATGGGATGATTGACAATGGCCTTTCCAGTGGCAATGTTCTTTAAGTTGCCAAGTATAAAATCCAAAAAATGTCTGTTTTGCCTCATGCAAGGGGACACTGTTGCTGCAAATTAGGTATTAAGCATGAGTGTCAGAGGAGAATGGATGGAGAGGCTACATGTAGATGCTACAGCAGTGTCAGCTGTGCACAGCCTCCGACTCACCATGACTCAGGCACTAGCCATGTGCATGAAGAAGCGCCGGAATATTCCACCCTCCAACCATTCAAATCTTCTTAGTGGAAGCGCAGACTCTGTGGAGCAGAGTGCTGTACATTGTCGGGATTCCTGACCCTCAGAATTTGTAAGTCTAGGAAGATTGTAGTTCTAGCTTCGAAGGCTGGTGTGGTTTGTTGCACTGGAGATGAGCAGCAAAGGCTACTGTGTTTGTCTTCTGCTGGCTGACTTTGGAAGCAGCCACCCTGGTCTCGGGTAATTACTCCAGGTAGCAGGGTGCTCTTGGGAGAGGAAGCTCAGAGCCTGACTGTTCTGGGATGTTGTAAAGTTATAAACAAGGAAGCTCTGGAGTCTCTCCCCAGGCTGTCCCAGACTCTGAGGAATGGGTCAGCTGGAAGGCAGGCCATCTGTACTTGTCAACACCTCAGTGTGGGAAAGGCTAAAGGGCGGAGGGGAGGTTGTACTCTGGTAAAGGTCCTGGAGGTGCATCTTACACACTCTACACAACAGCTCTGTTAGACGCTGTAAGAAGGGGTGTTTCCCCTGCCTTACCGGTGAAGGAAAAGCTTGCGTGCCATGCTCAAGACTGTGCGGGAGGTGTATGTGTGTGTGTGTGTGGCGGGGGGGGACGGGGGGGGCGGTGGGAGGAGGAGGGGAGGGAGGCAGAGGAGATGGCAGAGCTGGGCCTTGCGAATAGCAGGTAGGCCTCTACAACTGCCTTGCGAAGCTCCGTGGTGACTTAGGGATGGGAGCTCTGAGAAGGAAACTCCATTTCCTTTAGCCAAACAGCCTCCTGCCTTGAAGGGAGACCCCGGAACTTGGCGAAAGTTCTGTTTCTTCTTCCTTCCCCACCCCCCTCATTTCTTTTTTTCCTCCTGGGATTTTGAGGGACGGGAGAGAGGAAGAGCCCTCTCCCTAGTCCTTCATTAGGGAAGGGGCGTTGCTGATGCGGTTGCTACCGAGCAACCATTCTGGGGCTGGGGGCGCCGAGGGCAAGCCAGGCCGGGCGCCCCGCAGCTGGGGAGGTGGTGAGGAGGGGAGCCCTCCCCGCAGGGGAACGTGGGAGTGAGGTTCCCAGAGCATCTGGGCAGTGTGCGGGCGCACGCTGGTGTCAGGGAGGAAACGGCCTATCCCCCGTGGGACTTGCTCTCTCACGGTGTGTTTTCTTTGGGAAGGCGTGGCGGGGTGGTGGGGGGTGGAGGGGGGGGGAGGAAAGAGCAAGGAAATCCCATTTTCTGAGCGATTGTGCCAGGCTGTGTCACACGGGTCAGCCCATTTAAATCACTTTCCAGGCAAGGCGCGCAGAGGTTAGCGGACCGGTCCGGGCCGCCCCGCACGTGAGCGGCAGGCAGAGCGGGGGAGGACGCCTGGAAGGGCTCGCCGGAGCCTTGGAGGTGACCGCCGGGCCCTGGGCCCTCACCCCGGGGCTGTCCCGAGGGGCTCCCAGCAGGGGGCGCCCCGAGCCCCGTCCTGGGTCACCGGGCGCGCCTCCAGCCGGCGCCTGGGACGGGGCTGGCCCGCTCCGCCCCTCGGCTCCTCCGCGGCTGGGCAGGCGGCTGGAGGGCGCCCGGAGCGCGAGGAGCAGCGCGGAGCCCAGCGCCACGCACCCTGCGGCGCCCCCGTGCCCGCCGCGCCCCCTGCCCGCCGCGCCCGCCGCCGCCGCCGCTGCCGCCGCGCAGCCTTCCGCCGTGAGTAGCGCCCGTGCGGGCTCGACGGGCAGGACGGGGCGCACGCCGACCGCGGCGGTGCCCGGGGCTGGGCTGGCGGGGAGCGCACTGCCTGGGGCGCGCACGCTCGTGTTCTCCCAGCCCGCAGCCCGGCTTCCCGCCGCCGCCGCCCGCGGGTCTGGCCGGCCCTGGCCGCGGGCGCTGTGGCCTCGCCGGACCTGCCCGCTGCGCCCACAGGGCACGCTCCGAAGCCTGGTAGTTGGACCCGGGGGACGGGGGACGGTGGGCAGAGGCCTGGCACCCGGGCAGGAGATGGGAGACAGACTTCCTTGCATTAAGTTAGAGCCCTTTGACGGGGCAGAGTACCCCAGGTTTCTGGGAGAAGAGGAGCCCGGTTTTCTCAGCATCCGCCTCCTCGCGGGACCCCTTCCCCCCTGGCTCCCGCAGGTGCTGCAGGAGCTGCTCAGCGCACAGGCAGCCTCCTGTGTGGCAGGTTGAAGCTCTGAGCTCTGTCATCAGGACCCCGGCCTGGGGCAGAGCTAGCGGGCAGCCAGCAGGCCTGTGCAGGCTGGGCTAGAAAGGCGTAGAAGGGTGCTGTCAGCAGCGGACCCCGACTCTGGGCCAGGCATGGTGGATGTCTCCTGGCATGTGGCCATCATTAGCATTTCGCTGTAGGAAGGAGAAAAGGAGGAGAGGTGAGCACGGAGGCCACACAGGTGAGGTAGACCAGGAGTGCACACTGGGCGAGGAGGCCAGAGCTGGCTGCCAGGGGCAGGTGGGCAGGTCCCTGTGGGCAGGGAGACTGAGCACCACCTTTGACACCTGGAGCCAGTGGTAGTAGTTGGGGGCTGCTGCTCTGGCTTCGGACACTCATTTCCTAACTGTCTCTGTGTAAGGTGTTCCTGGAAGAATCCTGGAGATTGAGGGGTGCTGATGCCTGGCCCCTTCATAAGTATTTTTAGAGTCCTGCTCTTCCCAAACCACCCATCTCCCAGGACGTGTTTTTAGCACCTAAAATGGCCCCATTGATAACAAAATGGCCCCACTGATCATTCAGCAGTTTTGGGAGAGACTTGGGCAGGGGGCACAAGGGGATGTGGATGTGGGTGGTGTATGCTGGTCTGGGGGCAAGTTTCCAGTTGGTAGGAATAAAACCTGAACTGACCCTGAGCATTTTCCCAAGGCCCCCCTGTTGTTGGATGTGGGGGTGAACCAGCAGGCTGCCCAGTGGAGCTGGACTTTCATCAGAAAGGTGGAGTTTTCTCATATCAGCTTAGGCAGGTGGCTCATCTCTGAGCCCCACTACCTCCTCAGAGAATGGAATGGGTCCAAGCCTCAAATGCCCGGAGGGGCTCTGTAATGCCAGAGCTCCCCACCTCTGTCCCCAAGCTTCCTCAGAGCCTGAATGTGGTGATCCCTAATGGCGGGAGTGGGGTGGGAAGTGTAAGGGAATAATCACTCATGGCCTCTTGCAATGGTCCCATTTCAGTGACTTACGCAGGTGAGGTGGAGAGTGAGGGTTTCTGAGAGTTCAGCTGAGTAGCTAGGGCCAGTGGGGCAGAGGGCTTGGTAGGGTTGAGAGACTCTCCTATGGGGTGATCCTCCAGCCCTGGACGCCTCCTCTTAGGTTGTCCTTCAGAGGCCACTGACTTCCCCAACCCTGGTGCCACCATCAGAGGTGCTGTCAGCAGCAGCCCAGGAGAAGCAGCTGAAGTGGGCTAGCTGTGTGGCTTTAGGCACGTCCCTTCTCCTTTCTGGACCTCAGTTTCCTCCTTTTATAAAACAAGTGGGTGAGACTAGACAGCAGTAGTTTTCAGACCCCCCAATCTCCTGAATTCTTTCACAGAACCCCAAATCTAATATGGATGAAATGAAACTACTCTGGGTCCACTTCCTCACACTGCTGGCTCCTGAAACAGAGTCTAAAAATCCCGAGATCTGTGGTCGGCAAAGTGCGGCTTGCAAGCCACATGCGGCTCTTTGGCCCCTTGAGTGTGGCTCTTCCACAAAATACTACTGTCTGGGTGTTAGTTGAAGAAGTGGCGTTAGAAGAAGTTTAAGTTTAAAAAATTTGGCTCTCAAAAGAAATTTCAATCGTTGTACTGTTGATATTTGGCTCTGTTGACTAATGAGTTTGCCGACCACTGCCCCAGATGCTCGTTGAGGCCCCTTTCTGTGAGGTTCTAGGAGATCTGTACTAACCTTCAGAAGTATTGCGTAGGGTGAGGGTTCGGGGCAGGAAGGTGAATTCTGGAGATTCCATTAAGAGAAATGTGGGCATTAAGAGGGGCCTCATCGTTGAAATGTCTGCAGCTGATGGGCTGTGCCTCTAACCAAAAGTTGTTGCTGAGTCCCTCCCCTCTGCCGTATGGTTTTATCTTTGCAGGCCCCAAAAAGGGCCTGTGCCTCTGGGTTCTTTGTGACTGTAATTCCACCTCAGAGTTTTGCCCCGTTAGTTTCACGTTTCCAAACTAAAATGCAAATTCATCTTGGGGACAGATGTGAGGAAAGGGCTTTTGGCTGTTATCAGCTGTTTTTGCCTGATGAGGTATCATCCTTTATGGGGTGCCTGCTGTCTACCAGCTACTACAAGGGGACAGAGGTGAGAATGTCTCAACCTCTGCCGTCCTGGGGCTCCAAGACCATAGACAGGAGGGACCATCCAAACACTACTTAAAAGATTTTACATATGTTATCTCATCTGCCCCATAAGGTAGAGAGTAGACTCACTTTTTAATTATGTAAAACTCTGTACAAAATAAGTATCTATCTTATAAACCCATGGAATCACCACCCAGATTGGGGAGCAGCATTGCCTGCACCCAGAACCCCCCCTGTGTTTCCTTCCAGGCACAATTGCTCACCCAGGGACAACTGCTGTTCTGACTTCTAGCACCATAGAGTAGTTTTGCCCAAGTGGAATCACACATTCTGCAGTCTTTCAAGTCTGGCTTCTTCCATTCAACATTTTGTTTGTGGATTTCATCCATGTAGTTGCAGATAGCAGTAGCTTATTCTCATTGTTGTTTAATAATTCCATGGTTTTTGAAAATGGGAAAGGTCTATTTTGGCTGTAATATAGGCTACATGGTGGGGAGGGGACTAAGGTTGGGAAGGTGAGTTGGGGGCCAAATTGGTGGGCCTCGTTTGCCCTTGGGGTCCCCCTGCCCTCACCCCGGCCATCCAGGATGTGGAGCCCAAGGATGGGGCTTAACCTTTTGCTGGGGAGCTGGGGTTGCTTCAAATCCAGCTCAGCTACTGATAACAAATGTCCCTGGCCTCGTGCCAATGGCAGATCTTAGCTGTTCCTGGGGCCTCTCTCAGGGTATCTGCCAACAGAATTTTTTTGGACTTTTCTGCTTCCATCTAGCTGTATGGCATTAGTAGGCTTCATCTTCCTGCGACCCACTCCCACTCCTGCCCCGCGAGGACCTGACCCAAAAGGTTTATTTGGAAGGATATTTTCAGCACCAAGAAGATGGAGGGTAGCAGTCCTGCCACCCACCGGGCTTGTCTCAGGAGGCTTGCCAGGATGGGTTGGACTCCTGATTCTGGTTGAGCCAAATTTGCCAGGAGGATCACCAGACCTTTCCTCAAGAATGGAACGGAATTGGTTGTCTTAATGGCTGTGGGAAGCAGAAACACAAACAATCGTTTGGGATGAGTCTAACTATAACAGTAACAATCATCCTCTTTCTTGTTGCCCAGCAGTTTATGCCCCTATCACAATGGGCCCTTACACAGCTGTGTGAAGTAGGCGATATCAATGTTATCACCCCTGTTTTTGGATGAGAGGGACTGAGGCTCAGAGAGGGTGCCAACTTGCTGTGAGTCACATGGCTGACGTACAACCAGACTAGCCTAGAATGGGCTCCCAGAGCCTGCTCCTTTCTGTAACCCATCCTCGCTGGGCCCTGGCCGAGCACAGAGTGAAGACGTAGCAGGAAGAAGGATGTGTGGTGGACCATGAGTGCCCACAGGCAGGAGGTCGGCAGGTGACCTGAGAGAAAGGCCTGGGTGGTCTGGAGGTCTTCAGGGATGTGTGTGCAAACTGGTAACAGAGCTCTAGTTTGCAGGGGACTAGAAATGGAGAAAAAAGGGTGAAATGTACACACCACCTGAGAGTTAGAACAGCTCCAGCCACTTGACATTGATGAGACATGCCCTTACGTAATGGGGCCTCCACTCAGCCTGGTGAAAACAGTCTTTGGGGGTTCATGGGGCCCGGGCGTGGTTGGTATCTGATTGGCAGGCAGAAGAAAAGCTGCCAACGCTTAGCCTAAATGAGCTCTGAGAGGGCCGTGATAATGATTCTTGAAAGACACATCCACAGGCAGCCGGTGTTATCTTTGTGACTTGCACACTGTGTCCTGCGCCCTGCCCTTGAGGGTGACATGTGGCTGTCCCAGGAATGGGTGAGCTCCTTGGCACTGGGGATCCCAGGGCAAGGTGCAGGCAGTCTCTCCTGGGGGAGTGGTGAGCTCTCTCACGGCACAGAGCTGCCCTGGCTCCCTGTGCGGTGCCCTGGGCAGCAGAGCTAGCTCCATTCGACAGATGAGGAAACTGAAGCTCCTCTGACAAGAGATGAGGTCACAGAGCTAGCTGTGGGCAAAACGGGAACTAGGACCTCAGCCTCCCGGCTCCTGATGCCTGTTGTTTTTTGTCACGGCACTCCCGCCCATCTGTCCCTGGGGGTGATGAGTGAGAGAGTTTACAATCAGTTCAGACTCGCTTTCAGGTGGCACAGCCCGGAGGGAGATGAGATCATGAAAATCCCTTACCTTTTCACTGCATTTTACCGTTTATGAGATAATTTCATGATTTGCTGTTGGTTTTTACAGAATTAGCTCCTCTTACAGACAGGAAAGCTAAGTCTCCCACAGTTTAAATGACTTATCCAGTCAAAACTGGGATTGGAACCCAGATCTTCTGACTAAAAAAACAAGTGCTCTTTCTCCTGCCTCGTGGCCGCCTCTTTCCCCAGTACACCTGAATTTCCTGAGAACAAATCGCTGAAGTCATCATGGTTCAGTTTCTCTGAACTTGTTCAGAGCAGATCTGAATAACTGAGGACTCTTTCTCTATCTTCTGAGCAAATATGAGTTCCTCTAAATCAGTGGTTCTCAACCTGTGGGTTGCGACCCCTTTGGGTGTCAAACGACCCTTTCACAGGGGTCGCCTAAGACCATCGGAAAATGCAGATATTTACATCATGATGCATAACAGTAGCAAAATTTCATGGTTGGGGGTCACCGCCACATGAGGAACTGTATGCAAGGGTCGCGGCCTTAGGAAGGTTGAGAACCACTGCTCTAAATCAAATCAGAACCAGGCCGTGTGGGTCACAAGTGAGAAAAGGCTAGAGCAGGGCAGTTCTTGGATGAGGAGTGTGGATTATTGTGAAATTATTAGCTCCCTTGCGGCTGATTACTTTCAGGCTCAGACTCTTAGGCTTGTGCCAATTTACACATCTGTCCTAATCTCACTTTCAGGGCTGTATGCTCCAGGCCTCAATGAGGAGCCCAAACATGGAGGCCTTCAAGCAGCAGAAGGTGGAGGACTGTTACGACATCGGAGAGGAGCTGGGGAGGTAAGAGGCCGGGAGAGGCGGAGGGGATGCCAGAAGGGATGCCGGAAGGGGACAAGGATACACTTCTCTTGGTGCACTTGTCAGTAGATCTTGTCACAGAAATTGTGGGAAGCTTTAAAAACAATCCTGAAGTTTATTTATTTAATTTTTATTTAATTTATTGGGGGTGATATTGATTAATAAAAGTAATAACTTTCAGATGTATAATGTTATAAAACATTATCTGTATATTGTAGTGTGTGTTCACCACCCAATGTCTATGAGGTGTTTTTTTTTTGTTTTTTTTTTACGTAATTCCTTCACCATTTTTATTCAGCCCCAATTCCCCTCCGCTCTGACAGCTATCAGTAATCCTGAGGTTTATTTATCTTTATGGGAGGCTCTGCAAATAGTCATCTCTCTGAAAATAAAGACACGGGTAGTAGGGGCTAGAATTGTTGAGCTCTGTGTTTTCAGTATATTCTGGCTGAGAGTTATGGTGAATCTAAACGATTCTTCGTTTATCTGTTACTGTTCTCACGAAGCCCTCCTCAGACTTTGGACTGAGACCTGACCTGTGGTTTTCTTCTCTGAGTCCCACTTGACATTCTCCACGGCTCCCAGGATTTTGTTTCATAAGCTCAGAGCCTGATTGGGAGGTGAAGTAATCCTCCTGAAAGTGGATTTGCATTGAGTAACAAGCCACAGGAACATAGCCATGAAGGTTCGGAGGATCTGAGTTACTGGGTGTCTTTTTAGGTTTGCTAAACAGGGAACACAACCAGAGCTAACCTCTGAGACCTGAAAGCAGTTCCTATTTGGAGAGAAATGAAGATTTTCCCAAAGCTCTCTTCTTGCTCCATTTCTAACAGATACTACTATTTAGATGGTGTTTTAGTGATTATAGAACAGTAGTCCTGAAATTTCATTCTCACAACAGTCCATGAGATTGGTAAATATTTTTTTTTATATTTACCAATATAAATATAAAGGGAGAGGGAGAGAGAGATAGAAACATCAATGATGAGAGAGCATCATTGATCGGCTGCCTCCTGCATGTCTCCCACTGGGGATCAAGCCCACAACCCGGGCATGTGTCCTTACTGGGAATTGAATTGTGACCTCCTGGTTCATAGGTCAATGCTCAACCACTGAACCATGCTGGCCAGAAGAAATGGGAATTGTTTTACTCCTGTTTTTCAGATGAGGAAACTGTGGTCTCAAACACTTAAGCAAGTTGCCCAAAGTTGTTCAGCTAGCAAGTGATATAACCAGGTGTGGCCAGCTCAGTTTGTAACTGCATACTTGCTGTGCTCTGTCCTATGAGCACGGCACTTGCACCCTCCCACGTGCTCACTAGTATACCCAACCTCAGCCATTCACACTTCCAGCAAAGTAAAAACCTGTGGGTTTAGGCCTCCCTGCATCAAAGAGGCAAAGCAGGAGGCCCTTTCTCTTTATAGAGTTTGTGGGTCAGGACTAATTCTTTACTTATGTTAATTCTGAAAGACAAAACAGAGCCAGACTCTGAGGAGAATGGGAGGTGCAGGTGCTTCAAGTTCAGGCCGTGCTTGTCCTGGGTGACTGGATGGCTGGGTGCATGGGATCAAGTGCTGCAAAAACCCCAGGGGGGATGACCTGTCTGCCTTATTTTGGAGACCGGCTGACATAGGCAATCCAGGGCCCGGTGAAAGGGTGGGAGGAGGACAGAGGGCCAGAAGCGGAGGGTGGCAGTAGGAGTCTGCCTCTGAAAGAGAGGCCAGGCTCTCTGCCCTCCGGTTTCTCCTGACCTTGATGACACCAAGGGTAAAGTGGCATTCTCAGCAGCAGACCCTGCCAGTCCAGTGGCATTTGATTCAGTGGCCCAACCTTGGCCACATCCTGTGTGTAGGGGTTTGTGCTAAGTGCTGTGGGCACAAAGACATAGAGGACACAGATAGTCTCTGCCTTCTTGGAGCTCCATTGTGTGTGTGTGTATGTGTGTGTGTGTGTGGGGGGGGAACACATATAACAAGGGTGGAGTTGGATGGGACTGGCACCAGAGCTGGGAATTGAGGAGGGAGACTTTGAAGAAGGAAGTAGAAGCAGCTTCCTAGGGAATCTGTTATTCCTCCCTAGTCTGTCTTTTCCCCCGTGTACTATATTGGAGCTATTAGAATTAGAGAGATCTCACGTTTTCTGATCTTTCCCTGTAACAGGGTGTGCAGGCTCCATGTATCTCGCAGCCTGGGAAGCCTTAAGGGACCCTTCCTACTTTTCTAAAGTGCTAACCAGACATGGAGTGGGTGAGAGGCAGTAGAGGCCTTTGGAATGGCTTGACATGCTAGGATTTGTGGTCTAGAGGTCAGATGGGCTGAAAGGCCATTAGAAGTCCCTTCTAACAGACCCTTCATCTGACAGCGGAGGAAACTGAGGCTCAGAGAGGGAAAGTTCTTGCCTGAGGCCATGAATAGGCTGGAAATAGAACTGCCTCCAGATGACTGCTCAGCTTCTGAAGGGACAGCCTACCTTTCTCTCCTTCCCTTCTTTTCTTCCCTTTACATACTTTTAAGGACCTGCTGTATCCCAGGAACTGCCCAAGGTAGGGGTACACAAACAGGAATATTCCTGATCTCTTGCAGCTTATGCTCCATTAGTGGAGAAAAGCACTTAACAAGGGAATAAGGGCACAGATACTCATTTTAGCAAGTGGTAAGGGCTATGAAGGAGAGAGCAGGTGCCCTGAGGAAGACTAGAAGATGCAGGTTTACACTGAGGGTCAGGGAAGGCTGCTCTGAGCAAGAGCTTGTTAACTGGAGAGCTGAGGGGTTAATAAGCAGGTAGAGGCAACAGCATGGACATAGGCCCAGAGATGGGGAAGAACCTGGGGCCTGAGTTACTGACAGGAGGCCAGTGTGGCCTCAGAACGTGAGCTGGGGGCAAGCAGTGCTAGATGAGGTTGGAGACATAGGTGGGGCCCGATGCAGCCAGCAAGCTCCCTGTCAACACAGAATGGTGGAGAGGTTTGGCCTTAGGAGCATACAGATTGCAACCTTAGGACAATTCACTCGACCTCTCTGGGCCTCAGTTTTCTTACCTGTGGGATGGGAATAATAACAGTACCGACCTCACTGATGTGGGGATTAAATGAAATGCTTGGGTCTATGGTGTTCCTCACAGAGCCGAGCACAGGTAAGTGTTCAGTGAACAAGAGCTTCTGGCCTTTGAAGTAAATTTGAGGCATCAAGGTCCTGCCTCCCAACTCTCCCTAGGAGAAGGGGTGGGACTCTGCAGGTAAACAGCATGTGGAGGGGACCGTCATTCTTGTTTTGGAGAGAGCTGTATGTACACCTGCTTCCTGAGCTATCAGTGAGTACTCTGGCCTGCACTCAGGGCTTTCTTGTTTATTTTAGCTTCTCATGACGTCCTTCCTATGCAACAATGAAAATGAATGACAGTCACTTTTCATTTTTACCTCTACTGATGGATAAAACTCACATAATGTTGAGTAAAGGAAGCCAGACTCAAAGAGTCCGTAGTGTATAATTTCATTTGTGTGAAGTTTGAAGCAGGCAAAGTGAATCAGATATGCTAGAAGTCAAATGGTGGTTATTTGGGGGACTAGTGACTGGAAGGGGGCACAAGAAGGACTTGTGGGGCATAAGGATTGTTCTGTTTCTTGACTGAGATGCCTGTTTCACTGCTGTATTCATGTCATGAAAATAGATCAAGCCGTTCATGTTCATGTACATTTTCCTGTAGGTAGGTTATACTTAGCTAGAACCATATGTTAACAAGCAAAGAATATTTTACTTTGCTTCCTGCCCTTGTCTGGTCCCTGAAGCACATGTTTTTGATTCATTTGGAGGCCTTGTTTGTCCTTGTTCTGCAAGTAAGAACATCTGTGAGAAATGCTGCAGCATCCAGCTTTGGATGGGTACAGTGTGCCCTGGTTGGAGAGTCCCGAGCTCGGCTGGGACCACTCCTGACCCTGCACATCTCACCTGATTTCCGGCTCCCTGTGCTGTGTGAAGACACTTGGCTGCACTCACATTTTGGCAGCAGCCTGCTGGGGATGCTGAAGCAGTTGGAGAAATGCTGGCTTGCAGATTCTGGCCTTTACCAGACTTGGTAGTCACCTAGGGCAGAGCAGAGGTATATTAGAGTAGAGCTCATAAGGAAAAAGCCACTCAACCCTTCATTTTATAGACAAGGCTAGGATCAGAGAGAGGAAGTGGCTTGTACAAGGTCACATGGTCAGCCAGTGATAGACTATGTGGGGACTGGAGGTCTGACTCCAAGTCTAGGGCGCTGGCCACACTATAAGGACCCACAGAGCGCAAACTCGTTTTTTCCTTTATTTTGAATGCTTTTGGGGAGTGGAGGAGAATATATGGTAGGGTAGTCATTTCTGTTTGACCTTGAAGGTTAAGGCTCAGAGTCAGGAGGTGAACATTTTGGAAGGAGTGATATTCCCTAGAGCAGTGGTCGGTAAACTGCGGTTCGCGAGCCACATGCAGCTTTTTGGCCCCTTGAGTGTGGCTCTTCCACAAAATACCACAGCCGGGCGAGTCTATTTTGAAGAAGTGGCGTTAGAAGAAGTTTAAATTAAAAAAATTGGCTCTCAACGAAATGTCAATCGTTGTACTGTTGATATTTGGCTCTGTTGACTAATGAGTTTGCCGACCGTTGCCCTAGAGGAAGGGCGCTGGTAGTTAGGTCCATTGTTGAAAACCGCATGCACAAGAACACAAGGTAATTCAGCAAAAATAGCATGCAATAATCAGTGGTTTCTTCTTCCTATAGTGGTTTCTTTTACTTAGATGATCAGATTGTTTTATTAACATAAAATTATTCAATGTTACTGTTGAACTGGATCTCAACAAAAATTTAGTCCAAATCTCCATTTTATAGGCAAGGAAAGTGAGGCCGAGAGAGGGGAAGTGATTGATTTGTCTAAGGCAGGTCGGCAAACTCATTAGTCAACAGAGCCAAATATCAACAGTACGATTGAAATTTCTTTTGAGAGCCAAATTTTTTATTTTATTTATTTTTTCATTGAAACCATTTTATTGGCTTTTTGGATAGAAATGGGAATTTATTTGCCAGGAAGGATGATGCCATCATACTTCTGCTGGAACCAGCGCATAGCCTCCTCTTTGCTGATTCTGTGTTTGGCCCCAATTCAGCCTGTCCTGTGTTTCTTGTATGCAATGCTGAAACCTGGCCTACCCAGCACCACATAGAAGTCCAGGCCATAGTTACCAATGCTTGGGTCATATTTGACCCCCAGATATGTTCCTGGATCCTCAAACCAAAGTTTCCAGTATCTGAGAAGTTATTTTTTTGTAATTCATACTCTCGCACCTTTATACATTTCTCTAAGATTTCTTCTGCCTAGGCCCTGTGGACTGTGCAGTGGACAGTAATCTTTTCATTTCTCTTGAAGCCAAAGGATCTGACAGTGTATCTGGCTTTGGAGAAGACGGGTCTGGCTGGTGAGATGCCCTAGGACCTTGGCTGCCCGTGTCCATCTGTCCCCATTCTCCCTCACACAGATGTTGAGGCAGAGCTTGAAGATGCGCAGTTCCCGCATGGGGTTCTCCTTTTCCCCTTGATCCTGTGCCATGATGAGAGACAGGAAGAGTGAGAGCCACATTTTTTAAACTTAAACTTCTTCTAACGCCACTTCCTCAAAATAGACTCGCTCAGGCCGTGGTATTTTGTGGGAGAACCACACTCAAGGGGCAAAAGAGCCGCATTTGGCTTGTGAGCTGCAGTTTGCTGACCATGAGTCTAAGGCTACAAAGCAAGCAGTATAGGAGGCAGACTGTGCTGGTTTAAACAAACAGAAAAAACTATCCATATGTACATTCAACTTTTATCCATAGTCCCCACCTCTCTCAGGGAGCCTGCCTCACTATCACCCCCACATCTTATCCTCCCCTCTTCCCTCCCTGATGAAGACAGCAGCCGTAAGCCGTGCTACTTCCAGGAGGCTCACATGTGCAAGGCACCCTGCTAGGTACTTACCCTGCAGAATCTCCTGGTGTAGGGATAGGAGCTTTGGGACAGGAAGGGCTCTGCTGCTTTCAAGCCTCATTCTTCCTGGGAGCAATTGTCGGGGTGGCCATACTAACAGGGCTATCGTCCAGACCTGAGTCTCTAATGGGGTCCTCTGTCGTTAAGATCATTCATCACACACTCAACTTAGCCTGGGCAATCCTTTGTGAGAGAAATAAAAACCTCAGGAAATGTGTGGAGCTCAGATTTACTCAGACTGGGTGCTATAGCCCAGTCTAGCCACACAGCACTATAGAACTCAACAGTAACAGTTGTTTACCTGTCTCGGTCCTTGGGAAAAGGGTTTTCCAGGGAAAAGCGTTTCTAAAACAAAGGGACTTCACTATTTCTGTTTAAATGAAAAACATTTTTTTATCACAGAGGTGATGCGTGGGAAATGTGATAAAGTTATGAAGAGTTAAAGTAGAATTCCCTCTGCTCTCCCTCCACATCCCACACCCAAGGAAAACTCTGATAATAATGTTCTGCTGCTGCCTTTTATAACTTTTCTAAGCAAAGCAAGTGCGAAAGTGGACCCAGATGGGACCACATGACCATACGTCTACAACTTGCCTTTTCACTTAATAAAAAGCACCAAATATCTTTTTATAGTCATGTATATCGATCTGTGAGACTTACTTTGGATGCAAGTTTTTTTTTAATAAAAAAATCTAAGAAGACAGTTTAAGCCAATAAAAGGTTAGTAGCCTTAGCACAGCAGCTGTTTTATTTCTGTTTTACCTTCTAATCTTTTGACAGCTATTTCTCATGTCCACACATCCCCTCCTCTTTTGTGTCTGCTTGAGGTACATATATGCTCAGAGTTAATATTACCCCAAGTGCTAAGCTACCAGGACAGATCCAGGAGGCCAAGGAGCAGCACCCACAGCCCTGGGGTTGCTCAGGAATGAGAATAAGCCTATCCGGTCTCACATTTGCTCTTTGAAGCCAGCTTCACATTAGATCTCCTATTTTGAGAATCATTGCAGCACTGAGACGGAGGCCAGAGATCCTCCAAAACTCGCCCCTTCCCTCTGTTCTTGCTATTCCCTCCCTCTTGGAAAAATTAAACGTTTCCTCCAAGGTCCAGATCAAAGGCTGTCTCCCTGGCAAAGCCTCTCATGACACACCCCACCCTAACCCTGTCCCTCCTGTGGATTTAATTACCTCTTATTCCGGACCCACATCTCTATTAAGTGCTAATGTCATCACATCTCACGTTACACAAAGGGTCCATCTGGTCATCTCCCTCTCTGGACTGACGGCTTTTCCCTGCATACTTCATCTTTTATCCATCCATTCCTCCTCCCTGCTGCCAGAGTGTCCAGCCTAGGCTTTTTATACTAAGTGCTCAGCTCCCACAGATACCCATCAGGTAAGTGCAGAGCTGTCTGGAACCTGCCTTGAGTTGAATCTGAGGCAGAAAACATCAGCCAAGCCCCCCAGCTTCCAAAAGTCTTGTAGTCCATGAACATCTAGGATTTTCGACACACATAGTGGGAAACAAAACACAAAAATTACCTCTATTTCCTACATACATTTATTTAAAAATACTTTTATTGATTTCAGAAAGGAAGGGAGAGGGAGACAGAAATAGCAACGATGAGAGAGAATCATTGACCAGCTGCCTCCTGCACATCGCCTACTGGGGATCGAGCCCACAACCTGGTCATTTGCCCTGACCAGGAATCAAACCATGACCTCCTGGTTCACAGGCTGATGCTCAACCATTGAGTCATACCCACTGGGCTAGATATAAATTCCTGTATTTAATCTTTGTAACACACTGGGAAGCAGCTATTATTCCCATTTTAGGCATAAAGAAACCCAGTCTCTGAAACTTGGGGAACAAGGGTACTCTTCTCAAAAGTTAATCAAATAAAGATAGAACAGGCCATGAGCTAATGCTCTTCACCCCTTCCCCCAAACATGTGCTATTCGTTCAGAGGAGGAAGATCTAACCCTAGGTGGGGCAGCTTTTCACAGGCTAACCTGGGAAATAGCAGGCAACTGCCTGGAAGTAAGGGCTATACTACCCACTGAGGAGCAGCAGGCCTGGGAGTGGGCAAGAGGGCACATGGAAAGGGTTGAAGGGATGGGGCCACCAAGAGGACAGGTGACTGCAGAGAGCCCTGGATGACAGAAGCCACAGATGAGGGAGAGAGGCGCTTTTATCAGCCTTTGTTAGGAAAACAAAGCACAAAGCCACTCAGACAAAGTGGCTGCATTGCACACGCTTCAGTCCTAAGCTGGCGCAGAGAGCAAATCCCCTGCCCCAGGGTAGGTCTCATTGAGCTCAGTTTGCTTTATGAGAACTCTAAGAGCTGAAGAGAGGTCCTTGTGTGGGGTAATTGAGAGCATTATATACCTACATGTACAGTGTATTCTTTTATTTATACCTTTCATATATCCAGAGACTATATAAGTGAAAACATTGTTTTGAAATAATTTCAAATTTAATAAAAGGTTTCAGAATAACAGAACTCCCATACACCCTTTATCCAGATACCCCAATTTTTAACGTTTTGTCACTTCCTGTCTCTCATCTTTCCTCTCCCCAACTCCTTCTCCTCCTGCTGCTCCTCTCCCCCTTTCTCCTTCCCCTTCTATATAACTATATATTTATTAATGTTTCTAAACTATTTGAGAGTCATTTGCAGACATTTTACCTTATTATCCCTGAACACTTCATTATGTGTCTCCTACGGATGTGGTTCTTCTCTTTCATAGGCACAGTACAGTTTTAAAATTCAGGACCTTTAACTCTGATAATCATATTTTTACCTAAGCTCTCATTCTTAGGTAATTTTCCCATTAATGTACTTTATAGAAGTTTTTCTCCCGGCAGAACCAGGTCCAGTGCAGATCATGCATTGCATTTTGTTGTTGTATTTCTTTGGGCTCCTGCATTCTGGATGGCTCCTTGGCCCTCCTTTGACTTGCCTGACACTGATATTTAAAAAAAAATACACACACACACACACACACACACACACACATATATATATATATATATATACACACATATATATATATATATATAATTTCTTTATTGATTTAAGAGAGGAAGGGGGAGAGAGCGAGAGATAGAAACATCAATGATGAGAGAGAATCATTGATGGGCTGCCTTCTGCACAACCACCACTGAGGATCGAGCCTGAAACCCAGGCTTATGCCCTTGGCCAGAATTGAACCTGGGACCCTTCAGTCCACAGGCTGATGCTCTATCCACTGCGCCACACCAGTGAGGGCCTGACACTGATATTTTTGAAGAATACCCACTTAAAAAAAAAATATATATATAGTACATATTTTTATTAACTTCATAATATTCTGTTAAACAGACATTCCCAGTTTACTTAACATTCCTCTATTATTTCTCACTGTTAAAAATAAATATTTCTGTGAACATATTTGTTTAATTTCCTCTCTGCATTATTTCTGCTGGGTGTATTCCCAGAGGTAGAATACCAGGTCAAAGGTTATGACTGATTTGTATCATGGTTAAAACTAGAAATACTGATCCAGTTTACCAGATCACCAACATGTGCTAATATCCTTAGGGCTTTGCCAAAAACTCATTGTTTTTATGTATTTCTGGTAGCTCAAGAGTTTTGTAAAGAAAAATTACTGCTTTTGCTGTAGGAAAATTGAAAGTGATTGAAGTTTTCTATGCTTCTTTCTTAATTCCAAAACTTATTCTCTCTATGTTACCTTTTCTAATGGTGTTTACATTTCATTTTCATTTAATTACATTTTCATGGATAATTTGAAGTTCTGATAGCAACACAAGGCAGGCAACGCAAATTTAATAATTCCCATTTTATAAAGGATGAAAATAAGGCCCAGAAAACTTACATGACCCATCAGGACCAGAGACAGAGGTCTTCCCCATAGATGGATGGTTTTTGCCTCCTGCACCCTCCCTCCCCCAGGTAGAGGAGATCAAGGTTTTTGGGAGACCCCAGAACTCAAGCAAAAGGTTCCACTTCATATATATATATATAGTTACTGGTTTCAGAGAGGAAGAGGAAGGGAGAGATAGAGAGAGACAGAAACATCAATGATGAGAGAGAATCATTGATTGGCTACCTCCTGTATGCCTCTCACAGAAATGATGGCTGCAGCCTTCAAGTCTCTCTTCTGGAGATTGCCCTAGACCCAAAGTAGGCTTCAAAGGCTTTAGAGCCCAAGTACTTGAACCTGCAAGGGCTCCTGCAATGTCTAGTCCAAGAGACAAAATACTATAGCTCTGTGGCCAAATCTGTCTGCCACCTGTTTGTGAATGGCCCTGGAGCAAAGAATGGGTTTTACAGAGGAACAGTTCCAATAGATTTAATGATAGAGAAGAACACTAACTTCGGAACCTAATTAAACAAAATGTTATTCTCCCCAATCCCCACCCCATCCCCCTCAAATCCCATTCTTCTCATTGGAAAATCTGTATTACAAACAAAACAAAACAAAACAAAACAAAAACCCACACACACAAAAAAAACACCCCACAGACAAAACAAAACTCAATTCTCATTATTTTTTTAATCCCATCAATTAAATATTTATTGAAATTTTGTTTTCTCCTTTGTTATATAAGGACTGCATAATATCCTTAATTTCATTTCTTGGCCCACAACACCTAAAGTATTTACCATCTGGCTCTTTGTGGAAAAAGCGTGCCTTCTCCTGATCTACTTCAGCAGAGTTTACTATTTAAGCAGCAACACTTAAAAAAAAAGATTATTGTGGGGTGGGGGACGGGACACAAACAGGTCAAAGTGGAGGTGCGGAAAGGAGGTATGGAAATAAGGATAAAAGAAGGTATGGAAAGGAGGATAAAAGAGGCGCAGAAGTCCACTTGCCCCTCCTCACCCTCCCTCACACAGCCCATGAGGAACCTCTGGGAAACCCTGTTTCATAAACCAAAGCCAGTGTGGTCCTCTGAAGAGAAGGCAGGGTGGGAAGAATGGCAAGGAGCTCTCTGGGTACTAGGGATTATCTCATACAGGCACAGGGTAAGGCTGGGGGCATCGCCGGGCTTAATCCTCTGGGCTGGTAGGTCTTTTTCCCATTTTGCAGATGAGGAAGCTGAAGCTCAGAGAACCTCACTATTTGCCAACTTTAGTGGTAAACCCACGGCTTCTGATTCCTGGTCCAGTGTTTTCTTTGAGGTCCCAAGCTGCCTAGGATTTTCTTACTGCCTGTGACCCTTGGGTCCCCTCCAGAGAACAGAGAAAGAGGTGGGTCCGACTGCTTAGTGCTCTTGGTGGTTTATCGGATGACCTGCCCAGAGCCCTGTTGTCCTGTGTCTAATCCATGTCCAGGGTGGCACTGCCTCCCTGCCCCCTCCACCCACGTACGTGCTGCCGACATCTAACCCTGAGGCCTCACTCAGGACCCTAATCTTGGACCCTGAGCTGCTGGCCCCTGGCAACTTGGCCACAAGGCCTGGAGGGAAATGGAATGTCCTTCCCATCTTGGGATGAGGTGGTACCTCGGGGGCGGGGCCACCAGCTAGAAAGGAGAGCTTAGCTGCTGCGGAGCACACTGTGGCTCTAGGAGGCAAAGTGTTCCTACTCATCTTTTGGAGGAACCCCTGCCAACTGAGACAGGAGACAGGGCTGAGGGGAGACGGGCAGCAGAGGGAGGAGGCAGGGAGCTGTTCCTGGCAGGAGGAAGGGCTCAGGGGTGAAGGCTTTAGTCTGGTGGTGACCACGCTGGGCTGGGCCTTTGGAGCTGCCAGGCCCCGGTTTGACCCTGGTTCTGCTACTGTGAGCTGTTGGGCCTCAGGAGGCAGCTTTGCTTTCTTAGGCTCTGTTTCTTCGTCGTAATGGTCTCTGTCTCACAGGGTTCTTGAAATAACCTGGGACTCTGAGTCTCTTCATGTTTTCAGCCTTCTGGGGTCCCATCGTTCATGTCCAAATAAGAAAAATGAGCATTCCATTCCAGGGCAACAGGAAGTCGTGTTCCTGACCCAGTCTCTCTGCTTCTCCCCAGGGAGTGCTCACATCCTCCTCACTCCTCGGGCCCTTGAACTCGAGGACCCCTTCCTCCTTTGAGACAAGGCTGGGCTCCCTCTGTGACTCTGGCTCAGGATGAACTCACCACCGAGACTGATTGAAGAGTAAACTGAGTTCCATGTTAGGCTTGGGGGCAGTGAGAGGAATTTTGGTACAAAGAAGGAAACGGCTTAAAGCAGGAGACAGACACCTCTGCTTCTTGACCTCCAACCTCTGTGATGATGCTGGGGGCTTCCAGGGCCCTGCTTCAGGCCCCAAACCAGCTACCATCCTTTTTACTTACCACCCAAGGGAGATCCCTGTTTCTTTCATATACAGTTTATTGTTATTGCAACCACTGCCTCAGTAGACTCTAGGTCTCTTTTAAAAACATTTTTTATTGATTTTAGAGAGGAAGGGAGAAGGAGAGAGAGATAGAAACATCAATGATGAGAGAGAATCATTGATTGGTCGCCTCCTGCACACCCCCCACTGGGGATCAAGCCCACAACCCAGGCATGTGCCCTTGACTGGAATTGAACCCAGGACCCTTCAGTCCACAGGCAGATGCTTTATCCACTAAACCAAACCGGCTAGGACTCTAGGTCTCTCTTTTCTGGAATCGAAGGCCCTTTAAAGTTTCTCCCAAACACAAAGCTACCTCTGACTTCCCTCCCTTTCCCCTCATTCCTGCCACAGATGTAAGGGGTATAACCCGGCACATGGGAGGTGCCTAGCACATGGTCGCAGATATGGACCTCCCTGTGCTGCAAGTCCAGCAGTTGGTTGCCTGGAAGAACTCACAGGGAGGATCTGGGTTGGGCAGCTTCTCCACTGTTACCTTATTTAACCAGTGAGATTCCCAAGTGGGAGAGGCAGGCAGGTAGGAAGTAATTGTCCATGTTTTACAGATAAGAGGCACAAGGACCCAGTCCCATCCTTTGAGAGCAGGGAGGCCAGATGGGGTGGGGATAAGGCTGTGTGTTCCCAGGTATTTATTAACACAGGTCCAAGTAGCAATCCTGAAAAGATTTCTTAGAGAAAGATTTTATAAAGCATCTTAGAGCCAGCTAACTCTGCAGAGTTTTCAGAGTTTCGGGCCGTAAAGTCCTTCCTGATGTCTCATCTGACCTCTGACACAGGATCCTTCCTGGGGTCCACAGTGTGTCTCTGAGAACACGCCAGCTCCCTGCAGCTCAGGAAGCACTGCCAGACGCTGGCTCAGCTGGCCAGGCTCCGCTGCAAGTCCTCTGGTTCCTCAAGCTGCTACCCTATAGGGAAGGCCTGTTGCCGGGCCATGTCTTTGGGCAGCTGACCCACTCTCTCCAATACACAGCCAAGAATTTGTCCCTTAGGCTCAGAGTCAGACCTGGGTAAGAATCCCAGCTTTACTACTGATAGCCTGTGTGACCTTGGGCAAGTTACTTCACCTCTCTGAGCCTTGGTTTTTCTTATCTATGAAATGGAGAACATACTACTGTACTTACTTTATCAAGCCAGGATTTAAACTTAGATCTCTATTAACTCCAGAGGATCAGATTAGATTATGACTGAAACATGTAGCACAGTGGATGTCATCCCGGGCAGTGCATCTGAATCACAGAAGCAATTTAACACACACACACACACACACACACATACACACACACACACACACACAATGCATACATGCCAAGGGCTTGGGATGTAAAAGGTACAACTAGGTCCAAGATCATTTCTTCAAAATGGTACTTGAGACACAGTAGGCTCTTAGAGATATTGGTTTATTCATTTCTTCCCTAATAACAAGTCTCTTTATTATCCTCTCTCCGGTTATGTTATGATTTTTTAATAATGTAAAACAGATTTATTTGTATGTACAACAATGAGCAGTCTTCTGTCAAATGGAGACAGTCTAGATCAGTGGTTCTCAACCTGTGGGTCGAGACCCCTTTGGGGGTTGAACGACCCTTTCACAGGGGTCGCCTAAGGCTGTTGGAAAACACCTATTTCCCATGGTCTTAGGAACCAACACACCGCTCCTCGGTGTAGCAAAATGTAGCAATGTAGTTTACTGTTGTTATATGAAGACTGTTGCCCATGCTACACCACGATTCAAGACAAAATTTCATTTATTTATAATTAGAAATAAATTACATATTGTTTTTGTGATTAATCCCTATGCTTTAATTATGTTCAATTTGTAACAATGAAAATACATCCTGCATATCAGATATTTACATTACAGTTCATAACAGTAGCAAAATTACAGTTATGAAGTAACAACAGAAATAATTTTATGGTTGGGGGTCACCACCACATGAGGAGCTGTCTTAAAGGGTCGTGGCATTAGGAAGGTTGAGAACCACTGATTTAGATTCATAAGTAGCTGACTTTGGGACCCACTACAATGGGAAGATTTGCTGTGTTGCTTTCATATAGGTTTCTACTTGACATTTCAGCAGCTTTTTAAATGGGTTTTTCTGCTGGGCCAGCTTTTCTTCTCCCTGATGATATACAGGCTGGTGAACCAGACAGCCTGATTATCCAGCTACTTTACCGTGAAGTGTGAGAGATCAGGTCCACTGTTCTGAAACTGAGGGGTTCCAGTCTTGCTGGTAAACATGTTCTTCAACTCCAGAGCAGCCTCTAGAGCTTATATGCCAGGCCCCAGTTACCTATATCAGGCCTGATAGTCACCGGAAGGCAGAGTTTACCCCCATGTTTTCTTAGGTATCTTTGGAATTGCTCTGCATGATCCTGCTTCACTTCACCTTGGTCTTCAAAAGAGGTGCTTTCCTGTCTTCCTTGTAGTAACAGGTCATAGACAAATAAACATCACTGACATGCAGCTCATAGGATGCCACCTGATTAAGTGTAACCCTACACTCCAGAGAGGAGGCTCTGGCCCTGGGATGTCACCTCAGCCTTAGAGAAACTCAGGCATAAAAGTGCTACCCAGACTGTTATGTTATTTTTACCTCTTTCCCTTTGCTCACACTAGATCCCTGCTTGGATTCCCTTACCGACCCCGACTCTTTCATGGTGTCTACCACACTCCACATTCTTTTCTTGCTAAAACTACCCTCTTTTTCTCTCTCCAGATCTCTCTCAGCCTTCTGCCCCATAGAGCTGAGCTGAACTGGCCCTTTTACAGGGGTGACCCCTGATTGGCAGAGAGGGTCATTTGACTTAAGAGTGACCAATTCATTGGCTATGAGATGCTGGGCTGAAAAAGCTCTGCCCAGTAGGAGCAGTGATAATTACCTAAAATAGCTTCTCTCTGAGACTCAATGCAGAATGTGAGGTGGGAATGGAGCTACCATTGAAGATGCAGTGATTCCACAAGCTAATGTCTGGATGGCCTCTAGGTTCACTTCCCATTCCTGTGTGTAGCCTTCCAGTGACCACCTTCCCCTTGAAGAGCCCAGGTAGCACGCTTTCCCTGTCCTTATCTCTGTCTCACCCATGTGTGGAGCCTCCAGGCATGTGCTCAAGCTTTGCTTCCTCCTGGAAGCCTGCCCTGGTTAGTGCAGGTATATTGACTGCAGACAGGGTTGGGTGCACCTGTTCTATGTTCCACAGTATGTTGTGGATTTTCTTATTGTTATTGTTTGCCTTTGAGTCTGCTCGCACCCTCTTCCACACCACCCCTGAAAAAAAAGCTACCCTAAAATAGCTCGCAGTCCAATGAGCTCTCTGATCACAGGACCTGGAGGTCATTTCGTTTCATTTCCCAGTGCCTTACACAATGTTTGAATGAGTTCTGTTTCAGTTGGCTCCTGTTCTGGGGTCTCTATTCTGGCTTTGCACTTTAACCTTAGTTTAGTTTCTCCTCCTCTCTGGTCCTCAGTCCCCCTTTCTCCCTCAGTTCTAGAATTTCACAAGTCTATGAAATACCTGTCAGATATGTATTGGGTAGGAGATGCTTTGATGAGCACTAGGGTGGAGAAAAGGAGTGGATGCAAAGATATAGTTTATATTTTTTAGGAGCTTATAGAGGTAAATAAGCAAACCTTAAATATACAGAAACACCCTGAGAGTATCAGGCTCAGCAGCAATTCAAGAGCTGTCAGATTATAGTGCAGCTGAAAAAACACCCAGACAATACATGTGATACTGGCTCAGAACCTGGCTACCTCCATGGCCTGGCACAACCAGAGAAGGTTTTGGGAGGTGGGAGTGAAGCGGGACATTAAAGGATGGGTAGAATTTGGATAGGTTGAGCAGGGCAGGTGGGCATTCCAGGTATAGATAGACCTGAGCCACCTAAATGGACAGGATAATGCAAGTTATGTTTGAGGGGTTGGGTCCCTGGAAACTGGATGAGAGGTCTAGCAGGGAAGCAGTGGGAAAGCCCAGAGTAGCAAGTAGAGGATGGACAAAAGCCTAAGCCAGCCATTGCAGTTTTATAATATGGGCCACAAGGGTAGAGGGGTATGATAATGAATTATTTAATTGTTTTTACTTATACTTTACAGTATCTCTTAAGCTGAAAAAGTTTAACATGCATTTCTTATGTCATATAGAACAAATTGCTTTTTAAAATATTTCATGCTCAGGAGTTTGGACTTCCTACTGGTTTTGAGCTGGAAGAAAGATTAATGGTATTGGATAGAGAAAAGGGCATGGGAGGTGGGCCCAGGAGGAGTGAATCACTGTAGAGCACGTGAGGCAATGAGGACCTGGAAGTGTCATAAAGGGATGAAGGTGTCACTGCCTGTATCCTTCATGCAGAGAGAACAGACTCAGTGAGCCCTTGGCTGAAGGACTAGTAAATTAGGGAAGGTAAAGATTTGGTGAGGATTCCATACTGGTACCTACAATGAGTCTCCCGTGTCTTTTGCTAGAAAAAACTTCTGGCAGAGATACCCCAAGGGGTTTGGAAAGAGTAATTTGTCATCACACCATTAGAATTAGGCTAGAGGGTCCCCACAATGCCATCTATCTAACCCCTTCAATTCACTATGGGCTCTTTTGAGCCATTTAAAAATGTTAAGCAGTCTGCTTTTCACAGAACTATTTACTGAGCACAAAAAGTTCTTCTTTCTTGGACATTAAACAAAGTGACTTGACTTTTAAGAAGTCCACTTTTTAGGGAACTTGTCTGTTGGATGAGGTATACCTGTATGTTTCTTAGGTCAAGTCCTAATTTTAGCTAATGCTGGGTTTTCAAAGCTCTTCCTAAATAAGAGCTTCCAAAATTAAATCTGGAGAAACTTTGTCTAATGTTTGGAAGAAGATGACCATTAACTGAGAATAGGACTTGAAACTATTTAAATGTTAATAGTTGCAGATGCTCATTTAGGAATAACAGTAGTGGTACATATTCTTTTCTCTCTACGAGATCACCCAATAGCCAGCCCCTAGAGCATTGCCAAGCTCAGCTGACTCTTCCAGATATTAATCTGAATTTGGATGGTTACTCTTGTAAAACTGTTCTCTGTACCCACACATGTATGTCTTTAATGCATTTACCTTCTCTTTTTGTTGTCACCTTAATTTCTTTTTCGCAGAGTAAGTGCTTTCAGGCCAATGTCTAAGCCATGTCTTCTCTACATTCTGTGATGCAGAGTAGGAATAAGTGGCTGTCAGATTAAACTGACGGGTGCAGTTATCCCATTGTTTTGTCCACTCTACCTAGCCAAACTTATCTCTCTATATTTTCTCCCCTCTAGCTGCTGTCCATGTCTCTTAATGAGTTGCTCTTTCTTCTCTCTCATTCCCTTCCCTCTTTTCCACTAGTTCTGCTCAGCTCTCAAATCCAGTAAAAATATCCCCTTTCCATTTAAAGCCTTGCCCCAGTCACCTTTCCAGCTTCAGGTATCTATATCTCTTAGAGTCTAGGCCTCAGACATAATTCTTCTGAAGGAGAAGATTTTCTGGAGGTTTATTCTGTATTCCAAGCCAAGCTGTGAGACCCTTGAGGACAGGGGCCAAGGTTTACTTTTCTTAGTGTTTTCACCACCTCTAGCATAGGGTGGGATGCACAGTTAGCATTCAGCAAACACAAGGACCAGTGCTACCATAAACTGTGCTCAGCCAGCTGAGCCTCAGGCCTTGAGTTTGTGTCTACAAGCCCAGGAGCCAGTAGAAGTGCAGCAGCATCGTTTTCATCACAGCCCCGCACACACAACCTTCTTTGTTTTCTTGCCTGGAGGGGGCAGAGCAGAGGAGCAGGCCAAGTGTGCAGAGCTGTTTGACATCTCAGTAGCTGTACAGAATGCTCACTTGTTCTCCCTCTCATGTACCAGATTCACCCCACATCACAGCTTCTTCCTGCGCTGGTTCAGCCTAGTGACTTCTGTCTTGCTTCTGTTTCTCCAGGAAGTGACTGAGCCTGGTTCTGTGGAAGCAAGTGGGGTATCTAGTCCCAGGCAGAGAAGGAGGCAAGGGCTTTCCTTTTTTGGACAGAGTCTGATATCAGCTGAGGAGATGAAGGGAAGGCCTATTGCCGTGGGATTTCCAGATCAGGGCTGTGGCTTTCTTGGGGCTATGTGAGAAGTAGGAAGACTCATTTGTGGCATCTGAGCCATCAGCCATGGACTTGGAGCAAAGACTTGGTTCAGGTCCCACTTTGGCCACCAGTATGTTGTGTGGCCTTAGGCAAGACACTTTCCTTGTTGGCCATGCAACATTTTGGCAGTGCAAGTGGGGTCTGAATGCAGGTCTCCTCACTCCAGCTCCTTTGCTCTTTCTGCTACTTCACAGAAACACCACAGGCCTTTGGTATCACACCAAGTCACCTTTCCTTTCCCTTTGGACTTGTTCTTTTTAGTACCCGAGGTGCTCTTAGGAACAGCGACTTTCCTCCAGAGGCCTGCTGTCAAGGATCTATCCTCAAACTATATTTCCTTTCTATAGGTATTTCCCTTTAGGTCCCAGATTTCCTTGGGGCTACCTGACAGGTCTGTCTCTTTTGACAACCACAAAAAGATTCTTTCCAGAAGAAGTGGGCAAGTGGCAGCTGCTTTGGGGAAGCAAGTAATGCTTTCCTGTCGCAGGGCTCAATAAAAACTTGTCCCACGGAGAGATGAATGAATGAATTCCAGCAAGAAACAAGAGAACTGATGATGCCATGGTATCTCCTTAATCATCACTCTATGAGACCAGGCCAGTTTTGGGGAGATCTCTCTGTGAAACTAACCATCTCAGAGCAGCACTTGCCCAATTTAGATCCAGGCCTGATGAAGTGGGTTCTGCCCGTACTGCCGTCTCAGCTGTTTCTCCATTCATTCAACAAAACAGTGCAATGAGAGAGTGCTGGTGTGGGAGTGCAGGGATCCAGGCTTTGGTTCTGGAGCGACATGTGCCTAGGCAAGTCCTTCCTGCCACAGGGCCTCAGTTTCCCTATCTCTTAATATTTAAATGTCTTTTAGCAGTAGCCTTCTAGATTTAAGATTACATGAAGCATCCTTGCTGGGCCAGGACCCACCCGTTCAGCCAGGGCAGGAGTCACTCACCTGGTGGTGAGGCCTGTGACACAGTAAAGCCTCTGGTGCCGCCGAGACTGCTGCTACTGACATTAGGCAGCGACGCTTAGCACCGAGTTTATTCAGGGCATGTTTTAGCAACACTGCTAGTAAATATTGACTCTGTGGCAGGAAAATGGAAAGCAGAGATGACTGCATTAACTCACTCAAAGGGTAGAAGTTCACTAAGCCCTGATATGACAAGATGTCGTTATGCAATGTGTAGGTGTGTCACCAACAAATAAGTTGTTTAGGGGTGGAGAGAAGGGAAAACAGGACAGGGAAGCTGTCATGGGCAATCCACGGCTGCTGTCTTGTCGGCACTGGCACCAGCTGGCTCTCTTAATCTTCTACAGTATTTGATTTTAAACACCTTTGAGGCACATAGAAAAATGACTGGAAGGAAATACACTAAGACATTTATTATGACATTCTCTAGAGATGGTGAAATTGCCAATAATTTGATTTTTTCATATCCTTTTTCTATTTTCCACACTGTCTGCAATGATCACATAGTACTTTTGTAATCAGAGAAGAGCAACGTATTAGAAATAAGATATTTTATTTGAGGGGTCTGAACTTTCAGAATCTTTTAGGTCCCTCCAATCATTGTGTTTTGTTTACTGGACATTGTGTAGTAACATAGCTGTCAAGAGAAGAGTGAAGTTCATATGAGAGGAGTTATTCTTCTAAATAAACCCTGTGTTTACTTAATGATTTGTACTCATGAAAGCAGAATGTGGTGGGAAAAATTCCAATCACTTGCGATTTCAGGATTTTTTTTTCTAAGTAAACAAACACTTACTGCTTGGAGTGCTTTCTGTTTGCCAACACTGTACTCTACAGGCCTGGCTTGGCCTAGAACTGGGCAGGTCTGAGAACTGGCCACTTTGATAAGTTGTTACATGTGAGCCAAAGGTAGGAGGAGCAAGGTATAAAGGAGGGACTAGGCCTTAGAATTTGTAGTATGGTGGTGGGGATGCAATCTACACTAATAAAAGAGAAAGATGCAAATTGACCGTACGTTTGTGACACCCACCAGCCAATTAGGAGCTACTATGCAAATAAACCCAACAAAGATGGTGGGTTAATTTGCATTTGCAGGTGCTGAGTGGCTGTGGGCAGGGCAGAATGCTTGCATTGTCACCATGGCAATGACGCAGGCATTCTGCACTGCCCCAGTAGCTCTGGGCCTCTGGGCAGTGTGGGAAGGCAGAAAGGAGGCTCTGGGCCAGAGGGAAGATGATGCTGGCAGCGAGGGGGAAGGAAGGCTCATTTTTATATAAATCTTTGTGCATTGGGCCTCTCGTTATAATAATAATTACCACTAATTAAGTACCAACTATCTACCAGGAGCCTTTCATGCATTATTACTAATCTTTAGAAAATGAGCTGCCTCTTAGGGATGAGGAAACCAGGGCCAGGAGAGTCACCTTTCCAAAGCCCCAGAGCCAGTCAGCAACAGAACTGGGTTTAAATCCATCTCCACCTGACTGCAAAATATTTACTCTCTTTTTTTCTTCTTAATATTTTTTATTGATCTTCAGAGAGAGAGAGGAAGGGAGAGAGAGAAACATTGATGTGAGAGAGAAACATCAGTTGGCTGATTGGCTCCCTCCCATTGCCTACCACTGTTGAACTCAAAACCTGGATATGTGCCATGACGGGGAGTCAAATCGGCGACCTTTTGGTGCATGGGATGATGCTGAATCACATTGGCCACGACCAGCATTTACTCTTCCCACCACACGAGGCTGCCTCTCAAGTGATTTAGAGTTTTGCACTAGAGAACAAAAACCTCTAAAGGGAGCCTGCAACCTCCAGACAGGACTGAGGATCTTTGGAGGAAGAGGCAGCCACAAGTGGGAAACATGAATGAGTAGCTGCAGGTAGGATCCTAATGTATCAGCCCTGAACCCAGGACTGGGAGTTTTTGCTCACCGGGGGTGACTCAGCAGGCCCAGGGGCAGGGGCCACAGGTGGGTTTCCTTTGAGGCTCCTTCTGACCAGTCTAGAGGGCCCTTCATCTTTGGACTGCTTATGCTGCAGGGGAGGTCTTTTGTTGGGGAGCAGGAAATTGGAGCTCAGGGTTGCTGCATCAAGGAATGTAAGTGTTTTGTCTAGAGGCCTTCTTTATACTTGATTAATTAAAACAGCTAGAAGGAGAGTCTTATGGTTGTTTAGGTTTTTAGCTGGTATAATAGAGCTAATTTCTGAGTCTGCAGCAGTGATTGCCTTTTTGGGCTCACAGGTCCAGTCCTCACAGCCTTTGGAATGGGCCAGAAGCCCCCTTTCCTCGCCCACCTCTCTACCTGCGTTCTATAACGAGAATGCTATGTATGCCCCCCTCACCCGGGAAGGCCTGCCTTCCAAGAATGAATGCCTCAGAGTTCAATTTCAGTAAAAGTTGGTTTCCACTTATTTTATTTTCTTAGGAGAAAAGATGTGTGTTTTTGGGGAGGGGCTGAATTGTGGTGTGTGGTGTTTTTATAAAACTATGTTTTTTGGCCCAAGCAGCTGAGTTGATTGAAGCCCAGCAGTACCCATTATGGAAATGCCTTATCTTGTGGTTCTCTTGAGTTGTGGCTAGAATATTTTTGGTTCCTTGGCAAAGCCAGATAGGATTTCAAAATTTGATGGTGAAGGTTTCCAAGTCACCAAAATTGAAAGGAGCAGTGGCATTTGAATGCTCCTCCTCTGTTCCAGGAGTTTGTGTTACTCCAAGGCTCTTACCACTGTGCATGTCTTTTGATTCTTATGTACCAATGGTAATCGTAATAATTACCTACCTTGGTATGGAACTTTACAGTTCAATGAGCATATTCATGTACATTATCTCATTCAATTCTCATGGCTAGAATTTCTAGACAGGCAGGGGCTATTAACCCTCCTTTTACAGAAAACAGAGGCTCAGACAGTCAGGAAGAGGCAGTATCAAAAGTTAAGCCAAGTGTTCTGACTCCAGACCAGGAAAGGCAGGCAGGTTTGTGGATCTGCCCAAGTCTTGGGATGCAGGCTCTCTGGGCACGGGAAGATGTGAGCATCGCCAGACCTCGGTGTGACTGTCCTGGGCCCAGCTGGCCTCTGTAAAAATGAGACAACCTTTGAGGTGTAGTTTGGGGTTTTGTGGGGGGCTTTGCCTTGAAGGCCTTCTATGGTTGCTGCTTGATTTATTTATACTATAATTGCCCTGTGAGACAGAAGGGTAGGTAGATGCTATTAGCCTCATTTTATAGATCAGAAAACTGACATTTCAAGGGATTGGGTGACTCAATGTCATTTATTCATTAATTGCATAACAAATATTGATCGGGAGACTATTAGAGGTACATAGAGGACTAGGGTCACACATAGTGACTGGGGAAGGAAGGACTTGGAGGCAATAAGAAGAGGGAACACAGTAGGTATTTGCTAACTCTGCTGAGTCAGAGCCCTTGAGAACAGCCCATGTTGTGGATCTCTTTGTATCTTCCACAGCAATGAAAACAAGGTGGGCTCAGGCCAAAGTTCCCAAAACACTTTGTTATTCATGTAAATAATAATGATGATAATTGATACCATTTATTGACCTCCTGTTTAAAAAAATATATATATATATTTATTGATTCTAGAGAGAGAGGAAGGGAAAGAGAGAGAGAGAGAGAGAGAGAGAGAGAGAGAGAGAGAGAGAGAGAGAAACATTGATTTGAGAGAGAAACATTAATTGGCTGCCTCTTGTATGCATCCTGAACAGGACTTGAACCCACAATTTGGATATGTGTCCTGACCAGGAATCCAACTGGAGATTTTTTAGTGCATGGGATGACGCTCAATCAACTGAACCACACTGGCCAGGGCTATTGAACTTCTGTTATATAGCAAACCATAGGCTGAGCATTATTTCTGTGCTGTTTTTAATTGTCCTAGTAACCTATGTGGCAGTGACTATTTATTCCACTTTACAGATGAGAAAACAGAGGCTCAGAGAGATCAAATTACTCCCATCTCAAGTTACCCTCGGATTAAAATCCAGTCTGTTTGATTCTAAAGCCAGGACACTTTCCACCGACCTACATGCTCTCTATGATAATGGACTCTGAGAAACTTGCTGGAGAAGGATGGTCCAGTCACTTTTGGGAGCTCATGGATAAAGAGGGTCAGGCAGAGGCAGCTGGGTGGGTGGGTAGGATGTCAGCTCTGGGCAGAATCTTTAAGAGGCTGTGGGCCCTGCTGGAGGCAGCGAGTGCCTGATGAGAGAGGAGGGCAGGGCGGGGTAGGGCAGGGTGGACTCCTGTTCATGGCCCTGCATCCAGCCAGCCTGAAGTTCTCAGGAGCCAGAGGCTGCTATATCCTCTTGGGTACCCTCCTGGGAAGGTCCCCATGCCACAGGCCTCGTGACCCTTGTGACACAAAGATAAGTGACACCTTCTCTCAGAATGCTGAAAACACCACGCCTGTGGTTCCATCTCCCTTCCCTGCTGTGTTGGTTTCCTGGGGCTGCCATAACAAATTACCACAAATTAAGTGCTTTAAAACAACAGATGATTATCCCCTCACACTCGTGGAGACCAGAAGTCTGAAATCAAGGCGTTGATAGGGTTGGTTCTTCTGGAGGCTCTGAGGGAGAATCGGTTCCATGGCACTTACCGAGCTTCTGGTGGCTGTGGTATCTGTAGCATTCCTTGGCTGGTAGAAGCATCCCTCCAATCTCTGCTTCTGCCTTCACATCACCTTTTCCCCTGTGGACCTCTGTGAGTCCCCCTCTTCTGTTCAATCTCCCTCTGCCTCACTCTTAAACCTATCATTGGATTTAGGCCACCCACGTAATCCAGAATGATCTCATCTCAAGATGCTTAATTTAGGTACATTCCCAAAGACCCTTTACCAAAAAAGGCCACATTCATAGATTCTGAGGATTAGGACATAGACATCCCACTATACCTGCTACCCCATTTTCCTCCTGAAGTTGTCTGAGACCGTTGGGGTCAGTGCCCTCACTGCACACTGGGTCCTGTGCTGATGCCCCTGCCTCTTCTCCCCAAGCAGTCCCCTGAGCCTTATGGTCAGTGGGTCTTGGATCCCCATAGACTGGCAATGGAAGGCTCTCGTATAAAGAGCTCATAGAACCCTGGGGTTAGCTGCTTGTGAACTTCAGAGTGACAGTTCCCAACTGGAATATGCGTCCTTGTCCCACAGGGCATAGGCAGGAGAGAGGGTGTCCTTGTTACGGCAAGGCCCGGTGGGTCAGCCAGGCTATTTGTCTCCTGCCTGTCTGCAGCTGGCACAGGTCCCTGACCCTGCCATACCCTCTCCTGCTGCCTCCCCTGACTTTCTGCCCTGCAAAGATCTGCTCTGTTCCTCTGGCCAGATCTCCTCATCCTCCCCTGCCTGCCTTCTTTTACTCTATGCCTCATGCTTCTCTGATAATTTGTCTCTTCTTCCTCAACTGTGGCATGTTTTTATTTAATTGTATTAACTTTTCTGCAGGATTAGATTTGTTTTTTTAATTAATATTATTAGATATAAGCTGATATCTGTGATAAATACCTCATTGACAGAGGAAAGTGTTTGTGGACCTCTGGTCTCATCCAGGACCTGGTGGGACAACCACACAAGGTTCTGCCTGAGGCCTTTGAGAGTATCTAATAGTCCAACACACTGGTTTTCCAACATTTTGGGGAGCTCAGGGATAAAGAGGGACAGGGGGCTTTGAAAAAGTCACTCACTTTCTGGATTCTCATTTCTTCCTCTGGAAAACCTCAGATACAACTCAGAACAAATGACAAAGATTTATTCAAGGGTCTTAGAATTTGCAAACTGGGAATAGAGCTAGGCAGAAACCCAGAAGTCTTCTGAAGAAGAAAGAAAAGCTGAGTTCTTGTAGTGAAAAGTGCATTATTGTGAATAACCAGGCCTGCATCCTTAGCTCTAGGATTGGTCCAGGATAGTTATATCAGTGCATTGTTAGGCAGTCTGGATAGCAGATGTCAGGTGGATGTTGGGTGAACTGGATATGTGAGTTCTCAGGAGGTAATCAGAGGGTTTTCTGGAGGTCTGATGCACATCCAGGCATTCACGCAGGACTCGAACATTCAATAAGTGTAAGTTCCCAGGCTCATTAGAACAAGAATAGGGTCTTCTCATGTCTCAGCCTTCATAATGTTAATAATTTGGGCAGCTTGGTTGAAGTGACTCCATTTAACTTATACACTATCTTCACTCTTTCCTCATCTCAAAGCTCCCTTTCTGGTTGAACTTTGTGTTTGTCCATACAGCCTTCAGGTCTCTAAAAGGTTGAGTTTGATAAAGGCAGGGCCTAGACCAACATAAGGTTCTCCCTGTGCCTGAGGTAGGCTAGAGTTGCCCACTCCTTCACCTCTGCCCCCGGCACTGCTGCCTCCTCAGGGTGGACCATGCTTTTCTCTGTTAGCAGCCTAAGGGGTAACACTTCCTAGGGTCAAGTTCTCTGGGAGGGGGCAAGGTCATCGTGGAGGCCAGTTAGAGGGAAATGAAGTGAATAATCACTTGATCCAAGTTACTGCAACCTCAGGGAGGACCCAGGCTGCCGAACCTCCCAGCCCAGAATCTTAGCTGGAAGGTGTTTCTGTTTGGCAAAGCTACCAGCCACACCCAAAGAAGGTTGATTGCTAAGTGAAATGACTAATTAGTCCTGAAGCGGAGATTCATATCTTCTCACAGTGGCCTCATGATTTATTCATGTGAGGCTGGAACACTTGCAGGGCCTGGGCCCTTGTCTCCTGTGGTTTCCAAGTGATGGGCAGCCAACTGTATTTTTCCAGAATGGATAATTGCTCAAACCTAGCTTGCTTTCCCAGCGTCAGCCAGGAAACCTATGACTCTGGTCACTTAATAGCACCCTCCTTCCCCTGTTCTGCAGTCATTTCAGAAGGAATGTATTCTTATCCAGGCCCCACTCCTTCTGTGGCAGTGTGGGCTCGATGGTATCTCAGTGCCTTTTAGCCCTCAGGTTCTTTACTTTTAAATTCCTTCCCCTTCCCCCAGTCAACCCTTCTGTTTTCTTAAGGTATTTGCTTCCATAGGGCTGCTTGCTGCAGAGTAATCAGAGACAGCTCAGCTGCTTGGAAGCCTCATGCCTGGTTTCACTTTTCTGCCCAATTACCAAGTCTTAAAGGCACCTATTGTGATTTAAGCTGTTAGTTTCTGGCCTTTTATGATCGCACAGATTCACCTAATGTCTTCTGACTTGTGACTCCCAGCCTAAAATCTCTGTAATGAAGAACAAGGTGCCAGCCTTTAGGAAGAGTTAGGCAGGCCCACTCCATCTCCAGATTCCAGTGGGACCTGTCTCACTTTACAGGACATTTGCAATGTTACTGTGACTGCCTCCTGGACTCTGGCTGTGGAATGATTCAACTCCTTAAGGATATGGTTGCCACCTTTCGGATTGTCTGGGGGTGAATGGCAGAGGGTCTACAAGCCTCCTTAAAGGTACCAAACTGTTAGGGGCTGTGTCATGGTTTTGCTTTTGTGCTTTTTTTTTTTTCCGTCTATTTGACATTATGATCACACCAAATATATCCCACTTCCCCCAATTATGTTACGGTGTAAACATTTTTCTCTATCATTCCCTTGGTAGATGTATTTATTGGCTATAAAATGTTCCAGATTGAATTTTTAACATGATCATGTTTAAATTTTATAATTAAAATAGAGAGCTAATTAATAAAAACCAAAACCAAAACCAAAACCAGTGCACTTACTTAAATGCGTCTTTCCCTGTCCTAAATCTCTTTAGGCCCAGTCCTCAGAAGTGATCATTGTTAAGTTTCTGTTTATCTTGCCCGAAATTGTCTATGTGTTTATACCATATATGCATATGCTGTTTTTTAAAATGTAGATGGGATTGTAGTATACATGTAAGATGGGTTCAGAATGTTGTTTTGAAATTTGATTCTTTAATCTTATGCATTTCCCCAGATCAGTGTGTGTGTGATATTCTTTTTAACAGTGACATAGATCACCTATTATAGATAGACCATAATGAATTTAGTGCCCTTGTTGATAGACATTTAATTTGTTACCATAAGGAGCATCCTTGTATATACATTTGCATATCTCATTTACTCACCTTCTATCTGCCAAGTATGGTTTTAGGCACTGAGGATTTAGTGGTAAATAAGAAACTTGTGTGTAACATTCATATCAGTATAATTGTCAGATCAATTCTGAAGAGTGAAGTCGTTGGCAGATTGATGTAGCACATTTATTGAATGCATCTAAGCCACATAGGGTATTTTATTGAGTGTTTGATAAATGATAAATCAGTGGCTGACTGAAACTTTGTCCATCCCCCTGCCCCTGCCACCTTATGCCCACCCTTTCGCCAGTCTTTCAGTGTTAAAGGGCCATTTACTGAGGCTTCAGGAAGGTCATTCCAGCAGTGATGGATGACAGTAATATGTTTTTTCTGACACTTTTAAGGTTCATAGGATACAGCTTTTCCATGTCCTCACAACTATGTGGGAAAGTTGTTTTACCAGAGAGCTGTCTGTGCCAAATGGGGCTAACTCTCCCCTCCTTAGCTCTTGTCATGCTCCTGAGAAAGAATTCGATGGATGTCAGAAAACAGTGTTGAAACAAAGCAAGTGAGTTTATTAAGGAAGCAAAACAAGCAAATTTATTAAGCACAAATGGGCAACTTGGTTTGTCTGAGCACTCCACCTGGTGGGGTCTCAAGGGTTTTATACTTTACCCTTGCTGGGTAGACTAGATTTCAAAGTTCCCCTTTTACATTGTCATGGCTTTTCCAATAATTTCAGACAATTTTATCTTGGCAAGTCCTAAGACTGCTGACTTATTATTCTGTAGGTGAGATCAACTCCCTTTCCCTGCTCCCTCCCCACTTCTCCTGCTCTAACAACTACCTTTCTTGCCTAATACACCCCTCAAATTATACCATCCAACTGCTTTGGGGGGTTTGTTATTTGTACCCCAGACTTTATCTGTCCTTGGGTTTAACTGGCAGAAATGGCAATAATTGGGTCTTTGTTCTCTGTTTTCCTGGATCAGGGTGATTTAAGCTATATATTCTCTGGTTAGGGAGGAGAGATATAAGCCATTTTCTCTCAAGTGTCCTTGGTTGGGAAGATAAGGTCTTGTGATTCACAAGCTGGCTGTGGCTGCCCCAACTGTTTGGCCTTGTTTACTTTTCTTGTCTTAGTTTCCCCATTCCACTTGCCCAGGAATTTTCCTAGCTTCTTACTGTCCTGCCACAGTCAGAGTGGCTAGTTTGCACTTTACAGAAGGGACTGGGCCCAGAGAGGTAAGGTTAGTTAACTAAGATTGGTGAAGGAACTGGTGGGAAGGCTGGGATGAGGACCCAGGAAGAGGGGGTCTGCTTTTTGGGACTTCTTCAAGGGTGCTCAGAGTTCCTGCCATGTAAATTAAATCTTTTTAAAACCAGAAGATAAGTTAGTTTTTTTCTTTTCACTTACTATGTGGAGATAGGGTTCTAAAAGACTTGCATTTCATGAATTCATTTAGAGCTGCTCTGTGCAGTGCAGTAGCCACCAGTCATGTGTGATTATTTAAATTGACATATAATTAAAATTATATAAAATTACAAGTTCCTCAGCCATAGTGTTCAGTAGCCACGTGGCCAGTGGCTACTGCAGTGGACAGTGTACTTACAGAACATTGTTGTCACCCACGGCGCTGACTTACAGTGTCCATAAGGCTGTGGTATTAATTTTTTCTTAAACACTCGAATATTTGTGGGAGGAATTTTTGAGCTCATCTTCACTTTCTAACTTTACAAGTAGGGAAAAGGAGGCTCACAGACAGGAGGTGCAGCTGAGGGTTCAAAGTTCCCCTCTGTATCCTCCACTCCCAACCTGCCTCATTTATCCTGAGGGCCTCTATGTGTATGGCTGCATCTGTTCCCTTGCCCTGACCACTTACTGATCCTAAGGGCCCAGATCAGGTGCCTTCTGCCATGTAGCCCCAAGTCTGCCTTCTTGCTCTGTGCCCACAACCCGGAGACCAAAGTGTGAGTCAGCCACCTCTGCATGGCAATGTTGTGCTCTGCAGATTCTCCCCTAGGACTGTAGGCCAACCCTCAAACGCTCTTCTGATAGGGTCAGGTCAAGTTTATAAACACAGTTACAGGAAGCTGGGCTGCCACTGCACACACAAACCACCCCACCCAGTGATGCACAGACTGACACAGATGCTGAAGAATGAGGGGATGTGAAGCTTGGACCAGATAAAACTGGAGATGCCAGCAGATGATCCAAGGCTTTCAAAGTGGGGGTGGGTATGTAAATTAGAGACCAAAACCTCTTGTAGAGGCATAGAACAATTAAAATGCAAACTGAAAATCCAGATGATCGAGAAGACAGACAGAGTGATAAGAAATCATTGGTGTAAGACTAAGAGACAAAAATGTTGAAAAGGTCAAAGATGCCTATACTTCATGCTACATAGATTTTATTTTCCACTCCATCACTTTCTCCCAAAACTGTAGTTAGAAAAATTGGCAGAGGGTACTAAGCTGTCAATAACTGTTATTACTGCTACTATTATTATTACTAATATTCAGTAATAACAGTACTACTACTTCTAGTAATATTGATAGTTATAAACTGCTTAGCATTCTCTGCCAATTTTTCTAACTACAGTTTCAGTAGTAATAGTAAACAGAAAGACCTGAGTTAAAAATTATATCCATAAGCAGTCTTTAGAGGTGGAAAAAGCTGTTCTTTCTGGTATTGAGGATATTCCGCTTGTGTGGTTACACTAGTGGTTTGCAAACAATGGTGGACATTGCAGTCACCTGAAGGGCTTGTCAAACCATAGAGGCTGGATCCCACCCTCAGAGTTTCTGACTTGGCATTTCTAACAAGCTCCTGGGAGATGTTGATGCTATTGGTCTGGCCAGCACACTGTGAGAAGCACTGGTTTATACCATCAGGTGCTAGAGAGAATTCAGCTGAAGTTTCAGCGCACAGATTTAAATTTCTAAGCCCCTTTCACAAATCCTTGTACCCATGCCCCAATGGTGCCAGCTGCGTAGAACAAGCCTCTGCATCAACTGGAAATCACTTTTGTCATTACTAACCATGGCTGTGTTCCAGGTTTTCAGACCTAACCGCCAGTAAGTCTTGAACTTCTCAAATGTGCCTGTCTTGCAGTGGGTGCAGTGGCTCACACCAATGAAGTATATAGGACATTGCCCTGCCCTTAAGAAGATTAATCTAGCTTTGGGGTGGGGAGAAGACAATCATAGAGGGGAAAAAGTGTAAGTGTGCTCAACTTTGGAAGTTGACACATTCAGAGCGAGGATCCCTGGGGGTTGGCGTGGCCAGGAGGAGTTGGAACTTGAACGTAAGCAGAGGTAGGATTTGAATAGGCAGCAGGTATCTGAGGACAGGCAAACAGGGCTAGTAGAAGCCCGGGGGTGGGAATGTATGTGCTGGGCGGTACCTGCCGGGAAGCCAGAGTACAACTGAGTAAGTAGCATGGGGCCAGGTGATGATAGGGCCCTGGGGCCTGGCCAAGGCGCTCAGTCTTGATGGGAAAGGGAAAACAGGTCTTGAGCAGAGGAGAATGTGGTGACATCAGTGTTTCAGGAAGACAGACTTGGGGATGTGCGGAGTAAACCGGAGTGGGGGAAGGGCTGCGGGCAGGAATGCTGATCAGGAGGTGGTGCTAGGTGTATTATTTATCCATAAAAGTCTAGCTCAAGAGTGTGGCAGGTTTGAAGAGATTCTAGCTAATTCCTTTCAGAAAACACATACTGCAGACTTACTGTGTGACTAGCACTGTATTAGATGCCTGAGGGTACAAGGATGGGTGATGATGGGCTCTGCCAAGGACCTCAGTCTAGTGAGGAAGAGGAACACATAAAGAGAGGGTTTCAAGCAAAATGCCATGATAGGTGTGCACAGAGGTGAAAACAGAGGAGGCCCGCGTGTCCAGGACACAAAGAACATTTCCAAGGAAAGATAAGAAGTGATTGAATAAATTCTGACTTTGCTGTGCTCCTTTTGACAAAGAGGAGGTCTTATGTTTGCAGACTTAAAAAGGGTGCCTACCCTTTCCTCCCATAGACTGTAAGGCTCTTGGTGACTTGGCAGCCCAGTGGCTTGTGTTGTGTGACCCCATCTTGAGTTCACCCTGATTGGATAATTACAGTGCTCTGCTGTGCTGGTTGGGGTGTCTATTCAAGTGTTTATTTTCTTCTCCCCACCCTCTCTTCCTCCCCCCTCCCCCTCCCTCCTGTTAAAACAACACAGGAAATTTTAAAAGGAAAGAGTTCACTCAACTATTCATCATCCTAGCACATTTTTGCATCTGTGTTCTCTACCATTTTATTTTGGCTCCATGCCTATATTTAAAACAAAACAAAACTGTAATCAAACTGTACTTACCATTCGCGCATGTTCACTTAACGTTATAACACCTGGAGCTCCTATTTATCATTTTAACATTTGTGTAATCTTCCATTGCATCCGGAACAAATAATTGCCACTGCAATTCCTCAGTAGAGGGTGTTGAGTTTGTTTCCAGCTTTTCTGTGGCCATGGAGCTGTGTTCTTTCCTCTCCATAGGCTACATTCCCAAAGAACACTCGGACCAACGTCCTCTGATTTTAAGTCCCAGATCTGTGGCTAGTGAGCTATGCTACTTAACTCTCTGAGCTTCAACCTCCTGGTCTGTAAAATGATGATAATATAGACTGCACAGGGTGGAGAGAGATCACCCAGGGTCAATATTTGTAGAAGTGTTTCATAAAGGACCCACACATTAAGGCATAGTTGACATCCAGGAAAAAGAATGTGAGTATTTTATGGTTCTTCTTTTTTCCTTTGAGATAGAACTCACATACCATATAATACACCCATTTAAAGTGTACAATTCAATGGCTTTTAGTATATTCAGAGCATGCATCATCCCTGCAATTGATTTTAGAACATTTCCTCATCCCCCAAAAGAAACTGCATACCCATTAATAGTCACTCCCATTTCCCCCAGTCTCTCTTGCTCTAGGTAACCACTAATCTACTTTTGCCTCCATGGATTTGCCTATGCTGGCCATTTTATATAACTGGAATCATACAATCTATGGCGTTTGGTAACTGGCTTTTTTTCACTTTGCCTAACGTTTTCAAGGTTCATCCACATTGTGGTATCAGTACTTCATTCCTTATAATTGCCAGATAATATTCCATTGTATGGATATAGTAGATTTTATTACATGCATCATCTGATGGACATTTGGGTTTATGATTCTTGATAAATAATGCTCAGTGGCATCTATCAAACACTGTTGTGTACCCCAAGCTGTTTGATGTGCCAAAAAATAGGACTCACGATCCCTTTTCCAGTAACAAACGGCAGGAGTTAGATCACAGTGGACCTTCAGAGAGCTGCCCGGTGCTGAGCAAGCACTTGCCTTGCAGGAGGGGGACTGTGCCTTCCTTCCAGTGCTGACTTTCCCCGGGCCCAGAAGGTCATTAGAGGGGTTTGGGGAGGCAGAGAAGCCTTCCTGGAGGAGGGGTCTTCCAGCTGGCCCTCGAGGATGGACAGGTCTCACCAAGTGAGGAGAGAAAGACATGTTGGGTGGTGTGAGCAGGGGACAGGTTGTCAGGATAGGAGAGTGGAGGGAAGATTTGGGGGTGCTGAAACGGAGGGTCCAGATTATAGACCAAGGGGATTTTATGCCTTCTTATCATTTGGAGGTATGGGAAAAAGAGTTGTGTGGTGATGAGCATGATGACGTGAGAATAGGCCCTCTGCTGCCTTTTAGTTTTCCCTTCCCCCTGTAGCTGGTGGGGGTTTCTCTGAGCCGGGTTAGCCTCTCTGTGTTTTCAGTGGCTTCCTGGAGCCGGGCTACCTGGGGACGGAAGGGAAGAATAGTCTCCGCCTTTTTCTTGGCTACCTATGAGATTGATGTAATCTGGGCTTGGCTTTCTTCTCTCCCAGCTGCCAGGCCTTCTCCTTGGAGGCGCCAAGTCTGAGCTGCCTGAAACATGAGGCAGGGTGGAGGGGAAGGAGGACTGGGTTGCCTGTTAGGAGACCTGTCTGGTCCTGAATCTGTCACTGCCTGAGAGGATAGAGACTTGGACAAGTCCATTCCCTTTGCTGGGCCTCAGTTTCCCATCTGTAAAGAAAGGGTGTTGGTGAGAATTTGCATGGTTCAGTGAGGTTTTCTAAGTTGTATTGTGTACTGGGGGATCTTGGACAACTGGCCTTGGAGGGGTCTGTCCTGCTAGGAGGAGTTTGCGGCTTCTTTTAAGAGTCCTGGTATAGGTGCTAGGACAGCACTGCCTGGCTGGGCGTGGCTATGGCTGACATATATTGTACAGAGCATGACATCATATGAGGAGAGGTGTTTTGGTGCCCTCTGACCCCTGACCAGTCAGCCTGGAAGCCTGTGGCTCTGATTGCAAAAGCAGATTTTCTGACTCTGGCCTGTTTTTGGTAAACTGGCAAAAGCTACAGGCGTCATGGTTCAGGTGGGTACAGACCTCAGTGGCAGGTGCCACTGTGGCAGCAGAGGGGTCAGGCTGGCCTAGGGAGGCTGGGTGGACCAGTGTGCTGGGCTAGGATCACTCGTGGGGGCTGGTCCTGAAGCCCTCTTGGGAATTGTGGGGTGTCAGAACGATGCTGGGCAGGCTGGATTTGCCCATGTGGCTGAGATTTTTGTGGCTGCATCTGGTTCTGTGCCTGGATCCAGTCCTGGTCTTCACTTGGCCTCCTTTGTGGGCAACATAGTTTCTGGTTGTTTTCCCTTCCCGCCCCCACCTTGGCCGTCTGTCTCCTAGTGTTTGCTATTGGCCTCAAGCTTGAGGGCCTCTGGGCAGATTGGTACAAGCCCGTTCCCATCTTGAGAAGGCACGTGGCTGGCCTCCCACCTTCTGGGTTGTTTCCCTTCCCACATCTTCTTTATCACCTGAATGTCTTTCCTGAACTGCACCTGGTATTCCTGGGCCAGAGGCTGGGATTTAGGTCCGAGGAGGATACTGTTTCTGCTCCTGTTTTCAATTTCTGTGGTGAATGTACCTACTAAACCCTGATCAAAACCCATGGCCTCTCACACCCAGCAGAGCCTGAGAGTGAACAAAGGGTTTGAAATTGCTGCTGTTTGGGAAAATCTAGGCGGGATGATTTGCCCTAAGCTGAGTGGATAGTTCGTGCGGAGAGCCTCCTGGCTTCCCCAACACCACAGGTAGGAGGATCTCACAGTGTCGGTATTGGACTTACTCAGACCACATGAGTTTGTTTAGTTAAAGGCCAGATCTTCCACCTTAGGCCAGAGGAGGACAGCAGACAAACTCTCTGGGCTCAGTTTCCCTGCCTGGGAGGAAGGGCTCTTTGCTAGTCATCTTCCTACTCACTTACCCACTAGGAGGATCAGGTAAGAGTGTCTTGAAAGCTCATGAAAATCCTCATCTAAAAGGAGCTACAAGAATAAAAGGAATTAATGTTTCAAAGAAAAAAAAAAAAAGAAGTTGTCACTGATTTGGGCCCTAAAGCCAAGAAAGTGAGGTCAAAGGACGACCAGTGGCTGCTGAAAGGAGGCTGCGGCTCTCAGAGTTATAGGATCCATGGGTTGCACCCCTTCCTGACTCAGGAGGTAGTTCTCCACCTGCTCAGTGCTTTTGTGTGTGTGCCCAGAACCCGTGAGAAAGCCCACCCTGTGACTTTAGTGACAAAAGCTGAGGAGACAACCCACCAAAACAGCCAGCAGATCCTCTAGCAGAGACGTCCCACCTCCAGCCCATGCTGTTGGGCACTGCCAGCTTTGAAAGTCTGTATCCCTGAAGGAGTTCAAAATCCTCAACACTCTGCTGATCTAACAGAGCTGTGCCATCTAGGCAAAGGGATCCAAGTGAGGCAAGTCCTGGGTGATGATGATGACTTTTTATAGAAGGAAGTCCCTATTAATGGAGCTAGGCATTGATCATCAAAGCTGCTATTATCACACACACAGAGAGAGAGAGAGAGAGAGAGAGGGAGAAGAAGAAGAAGAAGAAGGAGGAGGAGGAAGAGGAGGAGAAGGAGGAGGAGGAGGAGGAGGAGGAGGAGGAGGAGGAGGAGGAGGAGGAGGAAGAGGAGGAGACGGAGCAAAATCTATAGATTAAAAGAGATTTATGCAATTATGAACTTTAGGATGGGTGATGATGGGCTCTGCCAAGGACCTCAGTCTAGTGAGGAAGAGGAACACATAAAGAGAAGTGAAGTAAACTGTAAAAAAATCTTTGTGACACAATAGGGAAAATATTAGCACCAATTGGATATTGATGGTATTAAAGAATTAGTTTTAAAAGCATGATAGTATCATGGTTATAGTTTTTAAAAAGAGGTTCTTATCTTTTAGGCATACATGTTGAAATATTTACAGATGATTTGCTTCAAGATAATCCAATGGAGGGGGGAGCAGATAGGAGTGTAGATGAAATACAGTTTAGCTCAGTGGATAGAGCATTGGCCTGCGAACTGAAAGGTCCCAGGTTCGATTCCGGTCAAGGGCACATGCCCAGGTTGTGGGCTCAATCCCCAGTGAGGGACTTGCAGGAGGCAGCTGATACATGATTCTCTCTCATCATGGATGTTTCTTTCTCTCTCTCCCCTCTTCCTTCCTCTCTGAAATCAATAAAAATATATTTAAAAAAAAAGATACCTATGAGTTGAACATTGTTGAAGTTAAAAATATTATTTTTAATGAGATTTGACAAAAACTTGTTATGGGACTACTTGATCTCAGGTTGATTAAAAACCCTTATTGTATGAAATTATTGAAATGTTTTTAAACCAAATGAACTTTAATATATTAAAACATAAAATAGGACTAATTTCTGGGTTGGTACAAAGTAGATAATAATATCTATGGAGACTCTACTGTGATTAGATGCTGTTCTTAGCCCTTTTATCTATTCATTTAATCCTCATAACAACTCTGTAAGGTAGATACCATCAGCAACCTCTGTTTTAGAATGCGCTTTTATTTTGGAATAATTTTAGATTTACAGGAAAGTTGCAAACATAGTACTGAGAGTTCCTATGTATCCTTTACTCAGTTTCCCCAAGCAGGGCAGTTTATACCTCTTTTATAGGATTGTTAAAAGGATTCAGTAAGTTATACATTTTATTTTATTTATTTAGTTCTTGCCCACATTCTTTAAAAACATAATTAATATACCATATTATATTAGTTTTAGGTGTACAACACAGTTATTCAACATTAGTATACCTAACAGTGATCACCATGCAAAGTCTAGTACCATCTGTCATCATACAAGATTATTACAACATTGTTGACTATATTCCCTATACTATACATTATATACCTGTGATTTAGTTTATAATTGGAACTTTGTACCTCTATTCCTCTTCATTTTTTTGCCCCCCCCACCCTTTTATCCTCTAGCAACTATTAGTTTGTTTTCTATGTCTTTGAGGCTTTCTGTTTTGTATTGTTTACTCATTTGTTTTGCTTTTTAGATTTTACATGTAAGAGAGATCATATTTGTCCTTCAGTATTTGTCCTTCTGTCTGAGTTATTTTACTTAACATAATACCCTTTAGGTTCATCCATGTTGCAAATGGCAAGATACCATTCTTTTTTTTAATGGCTGAGCAAATTCCATTATATATATATATATTAGAGGTCTGGTGCATGAATTCATGCATGGGAGGGGACACGGAAGGTTGGCTGGCTGGCTCTGCCCCTGATCAGGGTGGGGAGGGGCCTATTGGCAGCGGGGCCAACCAGGGGTAGAGGCCATGGGCGGTTTGAGGGGGACAGGCTGGTTGGCCGCTGCAGTGTGCATCATAGCAACAGTTATTCCAGAAGTTCTGGCATTCCAGTTGCTTGCCTTTTATATATATATATATATATATAGATCCTTTATCCACTCATTTATTGATATACTTTTAGGTTGCTTTCATATCTTGGCTATTGTAAATAATGCTGCAGTGAACATAGGGGCACAGATATCTTTTTAAATTAGTGTTTGATTTCTTCAGATAGATACCTAGAGGTGGAATTGCTGAGTCATATAGTTTTTCTATTTTTAACTTTTTGAGGAACCACCATACTGTTTTCCACAGTAGCTGCACCAATTTGTAATCCCACCAACTGTGCATAAGGGTTCCCTTTTATCTAATCCTTACAAACACTTGTAATTTGTTCTTTTTGATGATAGACATTCTAAGAGGTGGGCCGTGATATCTCATTGTGGTTTTGATTTGCATTTCCCTGATAATTAGTGACATTGAGCATCTTTTCATGTATTTGTTGGCCATCTGTAGGTCCTCTTTGGAAAAATGTCTTTTTAAGTTCTCTGCCTATTTTTCAATTGTATTTTTTTTTAATTTTTATTTTTATGAGTTAATACATTTTAGCATGGTGCCTAGAATACAGAAAGAAAGAAATGTATTAGCCATTGCAATTAGACAAGAAGAAGAAATAAAAGTCATCCAAATTGGAAAAGAAGAAGTAAAGCTGTCCTTATTTGCAGATGTCATGATACTGTACATAAAAATCCCGAAGGACTCCATCCCAAAACTAACTGACTTAATAAATGAATTTGGCAATGTAGCAGGATATACAAAATTAATGCCAAGAAATCTGTGGTATTTCTATACACTAATAGTGAAATTACAGAAAGAGAGACTAAAAAAGCAATCCCATTTACCATCGCACCAAAAAAATTAAGATACCTAGGAATAAACCTAACTAAAGAGGTAAAAGACCTATATGTAGAAAACTACAGTACACTGAAAAAAGAGATAGAGGAAGATGTTAACAGATGGAAGAGTATACCATGCTCATGGATTGGGAGAATCAACATCATTAAAATGTCCATACTACCCAAAGCAATCTATAGATTCAATGCACTACCCATTAAAATATCAAAGAATTTTTTGATTAAAGCACATATACAGGATATTGTTTATTACCAGGGCAGGTAAAGCTGACTCATGTTCCCAACCAAATAAAAAAGAATTTATAATAAATATCTATCTATCTATATAAAAGCCTAAGTGACTGTCCGACAGTCCAACTGTTGGGTAGCTATGACACCCACTGACCACCAGGGGCAGAAGCTCAATGCAGGAGTGGAAACCTCAGACATGAAAACATGGAACAGACTGATGAATCTCAGAAGGAAGTGGGGTGGGGAGAGGGTAGGAAGAGAATAACCAAAGATCTTATATGCATACTAGAGGCCCAGTGGACAGATTTGTACACTGGTGGGGTCCCTCAGCCTGGCCTGCAGGGATTGGGCCAAAATCAGCTCTCCATCATCCCTGAGGGGTCCCAGATTGCAAGAGGATGCAGGCCAGGCCGAGGGACCCCACTGGTGCATGAATCTGTGTACCAGGCCTCTAGTTTACTGCAATTATAAACATTTAAAAAATAAAATCACATCATCCTTTCTTCCAAACACTATATTTAATCCGTGTTGAACCACAACATTCCCACCAGTTGTGGATCTAGATATAGAGTCTGATTATGCCACTTCCTCCAAGGGCCCTGAGCTTGGCCACTTTTCTGTAATAGGATTCAGTGATACCTGTCCCCAAGGGCCTCCCAAGGATTTGGTAAGGATAAAATAAGAGATCTCAGGTGAAACCATTTTTTTTTATTGTGTTACATGTATACATATCTCCCCATTGCCTCCCACAGGCATACCCCAACCCCCTAGTGTCTTGTGTTCATTGGTTATGCTTATATGCATGCATACAAGTTCTTTGGTTGATCTCTTATCTACCCCACCTCTCCCTAACCTTCCTGCTGTAATTTGACAGTCTGTTTGATGCTTTACTGCTTCTGTGTGTCTATCCTTTTGTTCATCAGTTTATAATGTTCTTTATTATCCACAAATGAGTGAAATCATGTGGTGTTTCTCCTTCATTGACTGGCTTATTTCATTTAGCATAAGGTGAAACCATTTTGTAAATCATAAAACTCCTATTCAAGAGTATTTATTCATAGAAGGAGTCACTCATTAGATATTTATTAATTTGTATTATACTGCCTTTTCCAAGGAATGAAAACAGTCTTATAGATTCAGATTTTCAGCAAGAAAAGCCAAAACCAACGAGAATTTGGAGTGAATTTTTGGGTGCACAGGATTCCGTTAGGTAATGGGTTGTGGGCTTGCTGTATGTAATATTTCTAAGATGGAGCTTCTCAAACTGCAATATGTATGTGAATCACCTGGGAATCATATTAACATGCAGATTCTGACTCAGTCGTGCTGGGGTGGTGTCTGAAATTCTGCTTTTCTAACAAGTTCCTGGTGAAGTCATGCGGTTGGTTCAAGGACCACACTTTGGGGAGCAGTGTTCTCACGGGTGCCATGTCCAGTGGTGAGGACAGGAAAGGAAGTGCAGCACAGGCCTGGGAGGGAGGAAGAATGCCAGGAAGGTTGTGTTGGGAGCTGTGATTGCGAGTCAGTGCCCCCACTTCCTTCCCATTGCCATCTGGTGGGAAGAGGCTGCTGTCTGGGCTGGGTATTTGTTCTGAATTTGGGGGGAAGAACATACCCATTGTGAGTGCTCGGGGAAGGGGGAGGAAGGAAGGATATTGCTCCATCGGGTATGGTAACTGTCCTTTCTAGGTGGCAAGCTGCATTTCCCCACGGCTGAACAATGATCTAGAGATAGCAGAATGAGCTAGGACAGTGGTCGGCAAACTGTGGCTCATGGCCCCTTGAGTATGGCTCTTCCACAAAAAACCACATGCGGGCGCATACATATAGTGTGATTGACACTTCGTGGCCCATGCGCAGAAGTCGGTTTTCGGCTCTCAAAAGAAATTTCAATCGTTGCACTGTTGATATTTGGCTCTGTTGACTAATGAATTTGTCGACCACTGAGCTCTGAAGTTCCTGCCTTCAGCATCTGATGGGCCACACAGTGAAGATCAGAACTTAAAAAAAAAACTGTTTTTGCCAGTAGTGGAGGCGGTTGAAGGGTGTTGACTTAAGTGTTTCAAATAAGGGAAGGACTGCGGAGTAAGCAACCAGACATGCTCCCACCCTTCTTTTTACATTCCTCTGATACCTTTGTCATTGCCTATTCCCAGCTTGCCAACACGGATGCCCTCATGCTGCCTCTGAGCAGCCCAAGCCTTCCACTGCAGGGCCCATCTTGTTCTGCCTTTTCCCCAAGTACCCCAGTTCTCCCCATCTCCAACACAATTTCTTCTTCTCCTCTTAAGTCAACATTTCCCTTTCCTCTTCAGTATAGCTGAATTTTGCCAGGTGGTAGGAAAGGAGTCCAATTCAACTAATTCATATTAAGGTATGCATGACTGCCAATCCAACTAGCTATAGTTATTTGCATTTTATGAGCTATGACATGCACGGATTCCTCCCCATTCCTCTCCCTCTGGGCAGAGCCTAAGCCTTGGGGAAACTTGAAGTTCTGTAGAGGTCTCTTTTGCTGTCGATGGTGAGAATTCAAGAGTCTGGGTGTGGAAAGAGCTGTGGGACAAAATCCAGGTGTACCTGGTGCAGGTGTGTCTGTTCAGGCAGAAAGGTTCCTTCTGCCTCTATAGCAGGCCCCAGGAAAAGCGGGAGGTTGTGATGTAAGGGAAGTTTTCTGTAGCTGTGTGGTTTTCACATGGAGTCCTATGGTACAAACTTGGGAAGGGGTGGTGTGTGTGTGTGTGTGTGTAGTAATCAGACAAGTGTTCTGTGTTGCTCCACTTTCAACCAAAGCATCTTTGCTTTCATATATTTTATACATTTCTAGAACTTCTATGTAAGATTTATTTGAAACAAACATTCTTAAGTTCTTAAGGCCCCTGGCAGGCAGAACTGGGGCAGGGGGCCGTTGATTCTGCTAAAAGAACTTCTGTGCAATTTCACTTTTATTTAGCCATGTTTGTGTCTATTACTGCATTAAAAATGTAAAAAATAAATGACAAGAAAAAGAGCTATGCTACTAGAAAAAGTTTGGAAATCTTTGCCAAATCCAAGACACAGACTAGGTGTTGAATGACCTGGGGTCTTGGGCTGCTCTGCTGTAAACTGCTCTGTGACCTTGGGCAAGCTACCCTGCGTGCTGCTTCAGCTGTGAAAAGCGTTCTTCCTCTCCCCTGCGGTTTGACCCTGTAATTTCATGAGAAGCAGCTGTTGGCAGCTGTGGGCGCAGGACTGTCCCTCCCCTTCCCTGCAGTGTCTGGAAAGGCTTGGGTCTGACACCTGGCTCCCTTAGCTCCCCACCCCTGCCCCAGCGTGCTCCTACCGGTACCATTTCTAGGCTGGAGAGGAAGGGTGATTTTGACCAAATGACTTTGTGTCTTACTCACCATGGGGACCCATGGGAAAATTCCTCTCCAGCTGGGCGGGTCTTCATCAGAGTGTATGCACAGGGCTCCTGAGCTGAGTTTAGTCCACATCGAAGGGCTTACTGTGAACACTGTGTGAGCTTAGGTGTCCTGGGAGTAAAGAGAAGTTTCATCCAACAGCTCTGCCTTCAAAGAGCACGAGAGAGAAGGCACATGCAAAGTCTGGTTTAGAAAAGAGATTTACAGGGTTCCCTCTTCAAATGCTTGGTGGTACTTACCTGAATGAGAAACGGCCTGCTGTTTATCTCTCTGTTCCCAATGCCACCACCACTCAAGACTCGTTTATTTTGCTCACACTCACTGAGCACTTGGAGATGCCAAAAGCTCAACAGTGAGTAGGACAGTGCTGACCCTGCCTTTGGGAGTTTTCAGCTGAGGGTGGGGGACTCAGGCAAGTAAATAGAATAGTCCAGGGCGGTGAGAGCTGCAGACATAGACGTTGAGCTGCACACATAGAGGGCAGCTGTTGTAATGGTCTTGGCAATCTTGGCTGCTTCTGGCTAGGCTCCCTGGCAATTCCTCTGGGTCTGCTCTAAAGATGTCCCACCTGCAGAGACCCTGGGATCCAGGCAAAGATCTCTGTTTATCTGGGAATCCTTCTCTATGTGTATATGAGCCTTGCCAGCCAGACCCAGCCTCTGTCTGAGGACTCTGCAGAGTCCCTGAACTGGAGGAAACGGTGTGGTGGCAGGAGACCCAAGGAGACAGTCTGTCCCCTGGCTGTCCTGGGCCCTGATGTGTGAGACACAGCTGGCTTCTCACTCTGCTCTGGAAGGAAAGCTGGGACCTGCCAGCTCTCCAGATAAGGCAGGAATGTGTGGGGGCCAGTGGCTGCTCTGTGGACTGTTTCTGTGAGGGTGGAGGTGATTTTCTGGGTTATGGTGGCCTGCAACCCTGGGTGAAAACATGTGCTCTGATCCATGACATTCAGTGTCCAGTATATCCGCCCCCTTCACCACATCCCGAGCACCAATATATATATGTGCTGTGTGTTCTCACATTTCTGTAATTAAAGTTTCTCCACAGCCCTGTGAGTTGAATGTATTATTTTCATCTCACAGGTGAGGACACAGAAGCCTAGAGCGCTAAAATGGAAATAATATTTATTAGTGTTTATCATGTGCCAGAGGCTATCTGGGCACGTACATGTGTCAATGCCTTTAATCCTCAGCACGACCTCTGTGGTGGTTGCCATACCATCTTACTGATGAAGAAACAGAGGCACAGAAAAGTGAAACTCACCCAAAGTCCTAGAACCAGCTTAGGAACAGAGTTGGGTTGGGTTATCCTGGGGTCCTGCCCAGTTCTGAGCCCCCTGCACACCCAGGGCACTGTTGTTAACCTCTGCCCCTGTGATTCATATGTGAACTATGTGGGCATGATCAAGGCCAACTTGAGGCAGTTAGCAAGGGAGGCCTGGTGCGTGGGCTTCTAGAGGGACGAGGCCATGTTCTAAGCAGTTCATTCTAGATTAGTTTGGGTGGATTGAGGAAAAGTAAGTCATGTTGGATGTGACACATACCTTTCCTGTGTCCCCACAGTAAAGCTGGAAGGAGACATGGCAGGCAGCGCCAAATCCTCTAATGACTTAGAACAGAGTTAGAGGAACCAAGAAGGAGTGGCAGCCCTGAGGGTGCTTGGTAGCTGCTAATTAGGGCTGGCGATGACAGAGAGGTGGCACAGCTGCAGCTTGGAGCCGCTTGCCCAACAAGGCTCTGGCTTCTGCTGGGGAGATGGGGCTGGGTGGGTGGTGGGTGGGGAGGAAATTTGTCTCTAAGAGGACTTGGACTAATTCCCTCACCCCCACCCCAACCCCAACCTCCAGGCTGTGGGCATAAGGAGGCTGGGTGTGGATCTGAAGTTGAGTTCCTTTCAGGATAGGGGTGAGAGAATGGGGGCATGGAGGCAGAAGGGGAAAGGGGTGGCACCATTTTATTTTATTCTTATGGGAAAAGCCTTCTGCTCTGCAGTCAATCAACTTGGCTATTGGGATGGACTGTAAATGGGTGTTTGCGTGGTCCTGCCTTGGTCAACCCCTTTAACGATTTGGGGTCTCCTTTTGCCATCTGTGAAATGGGTCAAGTTCTAGGCCTGCTCTGCAGCTCACTCTCTTCCTTTGTGTATCAGTGATAGCAACACAGAACCACTTAGAGTTAGTTTCTCCTGTTTGTTGAGGATTTGAGGAAATATACAATAAGAGGCACAGAGAATTTGAAAATAAAGGTAGAAGATCAAAAGCCACATACTCTTAAAGGATTAGGATTTCTCAAATCTGTAGTAAGGCCTGGATACTTGCATTTTAACCAGTTGACTGCCATGTGTTCAAAATGGAAACCATCCTTATGTCTATACTCAGAGTTAAAAAAGCTCCCCCCATGATTCTGTTATATCACTGAGTTTGAGAGCCACTAGAGTGAAGGAAGGAGGAAGGAAATACACCTAAGAGCTAGGCCATCATAGTTGTTGCCATTGACTACCAAGAGCAAAAGGGAAACAAGGTCGTGTCATTTTCATTATCTGAAATGAGGAAGAATATTTGTCCGGGTAGATATATATCATCACGGTACTAATTTCTGAGAGAAAGCCATTGCCTGTGCCTGTTATGAAGGACACTTAACAACATAATGCATAATTGGGGGGCAGGTCAACTTCCCTCACTACCCCTTCCCCTGCAGCTGCGGCCCACCCTGGGGGCACCAAGCCCACTCTGCAGCAGGACCTCTTCATCCTCAGATGCCTTCCCTTTCTGCACTCAGCCAGTAGAAGGGACAGTGTCAGGAGGAAGAGTGGGGCAACTTGAGGAAGGGATCAGGTGTGGGGAAAGGGGTAGTGGTAATTCCTCTGGGGCCTGTGCAGTAAGTTTGAAGGTATAACCTGAATTGAGTGCCTCGGTGACCATATCACCAAGCCACAAGGCTTTCTTCTTCAGAGTGCTCCTAAGGCACAGTAGTTGGGTGATTAAAATGGCAGGTAGGAGAAGAGAGAAGTAAAGTAAAAAAAAGCTGGTTAACACCATTCGATGCTGAGAAGACCTAAAGCTCCTTTACAATACTATGAGGGCAAATATTTGTAGCATATATGACAAAGGTTAATATCACATATATGTAAAGAGTTTTTATGAACATTAAGAAAAAGGCAAATACCCTAATAGAAAAATTAACAAAACATATATTGGTAGGCACTTCAAGTTACCAAAAACACAGGAAAAGTTGTTTATTCTGACTTGTAATTAACTACAGGTTAATTAATTCATGTTAAAAAACAGCAATGAGATATCATCTTTCAAGTATCAGTATGGTAGAGCTGAAAAAGTAATGAGCCAGTATTTGGTGAAATGTATGTGGGATGGAGAGCAGGGGTTTGTTAGGAGTATTAATGGGACAATCTTTCTGGAGATAATTTATCAAGTATAAAAACCATAAAAGTATACATAATTTTTGACCAAGGTATCCTATTTCCTGGAATTTATCTTAAGGAAAGGTAATCAGGGTATACACAAAGATATAAACCTAAGGATATTTATAATTGTTATTAATTGTATTAAAAATAGAAGTAATAGAAATGTCTACAATTAAGATTTTGCTTTAAAAACCATGGCTTAAAAATAAAAACAACAAACAAACAAACAAACAAAAAACCATGGCTTATCTGTATGTGAGGCATTATTTGAAATTAGGTAGTAAGATAATTTTTAATTATGAAGTAGAGAGTTTAAAAAGGCAGTTTACAAAATGGTATATATGGTATCATACCAATTACATTAAAGATGAACAAATCGAAAACAGTCCAAGAGAGCAGACCCCAAAATGATAACAATGGTTCTCTTGGGAAGTTTCCTCTTTGTGCTTTTCTGTTGTCTTTTTTTGTTCTTTTAAATAATGTACATGCTCCTTTTGTAATAAAAAAAAAAAAAATCAAGAATGTGTTGTTTTTAAAGCAAGTCTGCCAGGGAGGTTCTCCTGCTGTCCTGAGGGCTGGCTGTGGGTGGCAGTCCTTCAACACACTTCTGCCTCAATTTAGACCAAGCATGTCAAACTCAAAGGCTAACTCGGGCCAAATAAACAAGGCTTACTTAAGTTTATGTGGGCTGTAAAAAAAACAAAAGCTTCAATTTTCATAGAAACGTAGATTTATTTCTATAGAGACATGCTGAATACAAAGGACTGAAATAAATGAGTAATCGTTAACCTAAAATAATAGAGCATTTTAATAAAAATTAATATCTTTTCTTGAACATTAACTTACCAGATACTGAATAACTGCACAAATTAATAAGCATAACACAAACCTATTTTTCTTGTTCTCTGAAAGCAAAATATTTCCTGTTGCACACATCTAACAAATCAGTCCAAGACTAATGATGTGGCCATTGGCTGCTAAAATATTCACTGATAGTATCACTGGAGAGAAATGGTATGCCTGTGCATAAGGGAAATGAATACAACATGATTATAGTAATCAGTTATTAGCAAATGTTGTAGTTCGTTATTAGTAATTATGTATAATAGGATATTGTAAAAATTAAGTTAAAATTGTTATTAAAACGTTTCTTACATACCGTTATATTGGCTGAGCCGCAAAAATATTCATGGTGGGCCACATATGGCCCTTGGGCCATGAGTTTGACATGCTTGGTTTAGATCTTTATTTCTACAAACACTGGCTGAATTTCTGCTTCCTGCTCTGTGCTGAGCAGGCCCTGTGAGAGTTATAAAGATGCCTAGGACAATCCTTACTTTCCAGGCCCTTAGGGGCTGGTTGGGGGTTAAAGGCTAAGGTGTCACTTTTTATAGAAATACCTTTGGCATTGGGTATTTTCAGGATTTTGCTGTATGTGAAGGTGGTAGAGGGGCATCTTGAGATTACCTGAGATCTGCTTTCCATGCCCAAAGCCCCGATCCCTCTCTCTCTTTGGAAATTTAGTTGGTTAACATGTGACTGATAAATCTCAGTAGCAGGAACCCATGGCTGAGCTCTGTACAGTGAGAAGTCCAGAAATTACTCTGTATGTCTCACATTGATAGATACATATGACATACAGACCTGCATCAGAGATTCCTAAAAGGGTGGGATGGGGATGGGGACTTGAAAGAGGCTTCTTGGTCCCATCTTTCATTTTTTCTGATGTGGATACTTAGGTCCCAAGAGAGAAAGGGACTTGGACGTAGGTGATGGATCCAGGCCACCTATCCCGGTGCTGTACCCACAATGTATGGTCTTCCCCATTCACAACCCTGAGTGTTTGAGAGAGGTGATCTGTGACATTGTCAAGTAATGACAAGGAAACCAACTTAGGGTAAAAAATTCACAGACATGCTGAGAAACAGAGAGCATCCACTTTAGACAGAGAATTGAGTATATCAATGAAGAAGTTGCTACAAGAATCTCTTGGACATTAAAACCCAGGTGTGCAGAAGAGAATCGACCAGAAGAAATAATAGTTTATGATTTGTACATACACCCACATTCACAAACACAGACACACATAGTCTGTCCTTCTATTTGATATAAATTTTAGGAAAGTGGAAAGACCTTCTTTTTTATCTCCAAGTAGTTCCTCCACTTGCCCAGTGTATGACTAAACTTGCCACCGTTAAAGTCCCTCTTGGTCAAAGATGCTGTTAAAATGTGAACATATTACTTTGAATGAGGTCAGGTTACCCTTGGGAGTCCATGATCACTTTATGTGACTATGTAAAGGATCCCAGGGTTATGTGGGCCAAAGGGAGGTGCAAAGCTCACAGGAGACCGGCTGGTACAGGAGAACTCCGCACTGGAGGGGAGGTAATTCCCCATTTTATGAGGATGACCCTGTAGCCCCACAGTGATAGCAGAACCTCAACCATCTGGGTTTTTCTGTCTTCTCTTAGCAGTCCCTTTCGTGCTCTGCAGCATGAGTTCATGTTTCAGGTATCAACTGTAGGTCCAGCCTCCTGGGCTTTGCCCAGGCTGCGAAGGCCAGTTGGCTTCATGACTGGGGTGATGAGAAGGCTGTCTGACCCAACTGAGTATTACTGACTACTTGACTCATTGCTCTATCCCTCCCTCCACCACACAGAGAGGTGGGGAAAGGGCAAGTTCAGGTTCCTGAGATACTTCCTTGAGAAAGTGGCTACTTGACTGGGAGGAAGTGAGGTAGAGAGGTGGTGACTTGGGACCTCCACAGAATAGAAATTTGTGTATTGCCCCCCAGCCTCTCCAGCAGGCAGCTTCCCTTTGCCTGCCTGAATCCAGCTTTTCTTCCAGGCCTGGTTCAAATCCCATAAGGCTTCTCCTGACCTTCCCCCGCCCCTCAGTAGTACTTGTCCTTCCCTCCCCTGAATTGCTGCAGCACTTACTGTTTGCCCACTACTTGGCCCTGAGGCAGATATTTCTTCACATCCAGAACATATTTCTTTTTTCATTAGTGTTTGTCCGATCTCCTCAGTTCACTGTAAGCCCTTCAAGTTGTGAGGTGGGTCCTGTGTATAGCACTTAGAACACTGATTGATAAATGAGGGTGGGGGATACATTAGTGAGTGAATAGACTGATGAATGGACAGTTAGGTGGATGGGGGTTGGGGTGGCTGGTACCCTCGAAGCCCAACACTTCTACAGTAACCTACATAATGTCAGTATCTAGGACAGTTGTTCTCAACCTTCCTAAGGCCGTGACCCTTGCATACAGTTCCTCATGTGGTGGTGACTCCCAACCATGAAATTTTGCTACTGTTACGCATCGTGATGTAAATATCTGCATTTTCTGATGGTCTTAGGCGACCCCTGTGAAAGGGTCGTTCGACCCCCAAAGGGGTCGCGACCCACAGGTTGAGAACCGCTGATCTAGGACCTAGACTCTAGACTATGGGAAAGACCAGAGAACTCTGAGCTGCTGCGTTTTTAGTGAAAACTTTTCTCTGTGGAGCCTAGTTTATTTCAGGGATTGGACGTGTGAGCTCATGTGCATTTGACAACAGCATCAAAATGTGCTTATGCTTAAAAATAGATTCCAAAAAGTAATCATACCTCAGTCCGACTTGGCTGTGTTCAGTGGTTTCTTCCGTTTTGTGCCTTAGGAGATTTTTCTGGCTTAAAAAAAAAGGTCAGAGGAAGGAAGTTAGTCTGCAGGACTAGGGAATTAACTGAGCTAACCTGTGAAAGCAGCTGCTATGGGCCTGCGCAGGGCAGACACCTGTGACTTTGTGGACGGGGGCCATTTCTAGGTCAGGGTTCAGCTCTCTGGAGACTTCTGGTTCCTGATGCTTATCCTAACTGTATTCTTTTCTGTTTACCCTGAGCTTGGCTTGGCCAGAGTGACTTCTTCAAAGCCTAGATAATAATTTTGAGAAGCATCAGTGGTTTTTGTTACTCCTTTTTTTCTTCATTTACAGCTTGAAACTGTCTTGGTATCATCAAAGAGCATCCTTTCATGCTAAAGTACTTCTCAAATTGTGTTCCCTAGAGCTCATGGGGTTCCATGAAGTCCCTTTACACATCACCAGGGTGGGCTCTGAGTGCCTCTCCCCAAAAAGAAGCACTGCTTTTCATCTGGTTTACATATTGGGCTTCTGTGCAAGATTTATTGGAGAGAGGGTTCCACACCTCAAATAAATTTAAAAAGCATTGTCAGGAGACTAGAGAGGCATTGACAACATGGTCAAAGGAGAAACGGGTTCATTGGACAGTGGGTTCTAGTCCCTAGCTGGGTGAAAAGACCATTTGAATGGCTGTGGGTGCTCTTGTGTTTGCAGGCCTCGTGCTGATGTTTCTGCCTGCCTCAGTGGCCTCTACCCACAGGATGCTGGCCTGGCTGCTGCTCCTGTGGGCCTCTCACTCTTTGCTTGTCTACCTACTTCCTGATGTGCTGCCCACCTGGCTTTTCATAAATGTTTGCTCCTTGCCCTCATCTCTCTGGCCTAGGATCCTGACCCACATCCTGCTCTGATTTTTGGTAACTTTATATTTCTTCACCCTATGTTGGCTTCTTCCTGGATATCTAGTCCCTTGTTTGCTCTGACCTTGGATAACTGTGTCCCGGAAGTGTTTTCTGCTTTCCTGGATCCTGGCACCACTTGGGGACCCTGCTTTCCAGCTGCCACAGTCTACCCCAGCACTACCTATTTTTAAGCTGGAATCTGAGGATGGGCTTCATTGCAGCTGAGTGAGGTTCAGGAAGACACTGGGATTGGAAAAGGGAGACCAGGGTTCAAATGTGGTAGTCCAGTGTATGGAAAGAAAGAATAATTCACATTCATGAAGAAATGATAGTTTGCATAATGCTTTCACATACCTGTCTCATGTCATTCTCATTACAACTTGATGAGATTGGGATATTCTTATGGCTGTGTTACCTCACACAAGGGAACTGAGGCTCAGAGTTATGTGATTTGCTAAAAGTAGTTAAGCTGGAAATAGAACTTGGATCTTTTGACTCTAAATCCTGGACTTGGATATAGGAGATCAGAAACAGGTTGTTACTAAGGCAGTGGGGGGAAGGATCTTGTTCATGGGAACTGGAAGTGGCCTTGCTAGAGGTGGATATGTTAGAAAGGGGAAGGTGGGGAAGGGTGGGGCAGCCACAGAGGCCCCACAGTCAAACCTGGTCAGGCAGAGAAGTAAAGAGGGGGCTCGGTGACACCATCCCCCCCGACTGGCTGTTGCTGTAGGATCAGGGTGTGAGTCCTCTGGGATCAGGCTGATCTGGTTCCTGCTGACTATAGATTCAGGCTGCTCCTGTCTATGACTTTGAAACATGTTAGCTACAGGTCTCAACCCCCAACTGTTGAGCTGCACCTGGGATGACCTTGGCTGGAAGTTTCTAAGCATTATCCCTGGCTGTGGTTTTGAAGACTTACAGGGTAATTCCAGAGGAATCTGCTCATTGTTCTCCAGTGTGGGAAGGGGAACTGCTGTGACTGCTGGGGGAAGCAGCAGGAGGAACCTGGTCTCCACATCCTTCTGCCTTGGAAGACTTCCCTTTTGATGAAACATCTCCCCTCCTGTGGCATCTCATCCCTGGTTTTGCATTCGGTGCAGCTTTGCCTCATCTCCACCTCGATAAACAGTGACTTTGGAGCAAGTTACTAAAGTCATGGACATTTAAGAATTGACCAAGAAAGGGAGTGAGTTAGGCCCATCCTATTCATAGATCTTGCAAACAACTGTAGCAGCCAGCTGCTGGGGGCCTGCCAAAACACATCTGCTTGGCTGTGGTTTCCCATGGAAGGTGGGGGCCAGTGGTCTGTTTGCTGCAGGTCATGGGGGTGTGTTGTCTTTTGAGAATTCAAAATGATAAAATTGAATAAAGGTCAATCTGTTTTTTATTATCACCATGCACTGGCAAATTTAAACAGTGTTAGTGACACAAACATTCCTCCTTTCTGAGATGGGCCCATCTCCTCATTGCTTGACATATCACCGCTGGTTAGTTACCTCAACAGGTTTAGGCCTTAGCCATGCTATCTAGGTCTGCTACCTGGCCAATTAACAAGTCACTTCACCTCCCTGAACCTTAGTTTTCTGATCTGTAAAATGGAACTACCTGTAAATATTAATAGAAAAATATAAAATTAGTTTTGTTAATGTAAAAACATTCAAACATGTAAAGAGGTTTTTTTAAAAAAAATATTTTTATTGATTTCAGAGAGGAAGGGAGAGGGAGAGAGAGATAGAAATATCCATGATGAGAGACAATCATGGTGGATTGACTGTCTCCTGCAAGTCCCCTACTGGGGATCGAACCCATAACCCAGGCATGTGTCTCTAACCGGAATGGAACCTGGGACCCTTCAGTTCGCAGGCCGACGCTCCATCCACTGAGCCAAACCAGCCAGGGCCTGTAAAGAATTTTTGAGCCAAACAGTCGACAGTTGCTGGGAAGCAGAATCTCAAAGGATTGGGATAATGCTGCAGAGATCAACATTTTTTTTTTCATCTATTTTTGTACTAGTACATTGCAATGAAAGGAGGAGACAATGGGTTACATGAAATCCATCAGTGATAGAGAGGTGGGCGAAAGCAAAGTGGGGAAACTTCTGGGATTGGATAAAGGGTAAAATGATAGACACATAATTCATTTACTTAAGTGGGTACAGGATGGTTAACAGTCAACAATTAACATCATTACAATAACAACGAAGGACTTTATGGTATCTGTCCTGGCACCCAGGGCATTTGGTTGTACCCTGAGGGATCCAGAAAAAAGGGGAAGTTACAAGTTACCCTGATATTTCAATGATGTGTTATTGTAGATGCAAAGAGACAATAAGCTCAGTTAAGGTAAAGAATGACCTTGTCAGGGAAGATACTAGACTAAGAGGTGACTACGCACCATAACTGCTTTTAGTTAAAGTTTAATTTCAGGCCATCCTTTGTGGTTTTTTTAGGTCTTTGAGTTTGCAAGCCTGCCATGCAGGCCTTCCCTGAGCTTGTCAGGTTAGGGTACGGCCCCTTTTGTCCACAGCTTACAAAAAGAAAAGCTGGGTGTAAGTGTTGTAATGTCCACATTGCTATACAAAATTCAAATAGGGTGAGATTTGGGTCATGTCTGGGTTATTTCCCTTTGGTAGTGAAGAATTGGGGGGCAATTGAACCAAGCTCTTCCATGAAGCTTAGGAGCTGCTGTTGGAGACACTAACATCATTTTTGTGCTGAGGAGCTGTTGTAAGTTTATTCCTTATCATCTGGTTTCAGGGCAGACAACAGGAGGCCCTCGTGGGGTGCCACCCTGGGTCCTGCTGAGTTCTGGAATGAGGCCCATCGGTCTCATTCTCATTCTCTACGCAGCCTGCTCTGTCCTCCCAGGGTGTGAAGTGAGTGAGGAGCTGAGCCCTCCCCCTGGGAAGAGAGGTGTGTTTCCGACATAATTGCAGGAGAGCACACTGGCAGCAGTTGGGAAGGTAGTTTTTATGACTGGCGGATTTACTGCCCTCCTACTTGACTTTTGCAAGCCAGCTTCAGTGCAGAGTTCCGCCCACCCACACCTCCTGCCTTTGTGCAGTGCTGGATGGTAAAGTCCTTTCTCAAGCATTATCTCGTGATTTCCCACCAACCCTCAGAGGTGTGCAAGCTAGGTTTTCTTTCTTTTTTAAAAATATTTTATTGATTTTAGAGAGGAAGGAAGAGGGAGAGATAGAAACATCAATGATGAGAGAGAATCATTGATCGACTGCCTCCTGCATGCCCCCTGCTGGGAGATTCAGCTCGAAACCCAGGCATGTGCCCTTGGCCAGAACTGAACCTGAGACCCTTTAGTCCGCAGACCAACGCTCTATCCACTGAGCCAAACTGGCTAGGGCAAGCTAGGTTTTTTCATCCTCTTCTGACAAGGGGGTAACCTGAGCCTCCTGGAGTTGAAGAGGCTGCCCAGGGTCATGACCAATTAGTGGTAGACCTTTGACTAGGACAGTTGCTCAAAAATAGGAATTTGGCAAGTGAAGGGAAAGCTCTCATTTCTGTTCATAGTTGTCTCAGGCTCTTTAGCGCTTTCTAGGAGGAAGCTCTCTGAGGTGAGGCCTCAGGTAGCAGGTGGAGAATCATGACCTGAGAAGGCAGTTCCTTGTCCAAGCCCACGAAGCTTTGATGGCAGGTCAGGACCAGGAATCGGGCCTCCTGACTACCTGCCCTTTGATGCATTAGACCGTGGGTTAGGTATTGACTGTTGCTATGGGGGGATGGGAATATGCATGTTTGCATATGTGTATCAATGTTTCAGCATTCCCTTAATTTTTGAATCAGTGTTGGCAATAATATCCATTAATGACTAAATGGCTCCCATCTGTTACCTCTCTGGATGATGCCCTGGGTGACTGTACTAACCTTAGAGGGGCCTTCACTCTCACCTTTGCCCCAATAACCTAGCTGGATGACCTCTGCCCTCACTCTCACCTTTGCACCCATAGCCTAGCTGGATGACTGCTGCACCGGAATTGGGGGAGGGAGAGGAGCCTGAACTTCTGGCTTTGGAGCCTTTCCGATGGGCAGGCAAGGGCCCATCACTGTCACTGTTTTCACCTGCCAGTGAGTCTGCAGTTGCTGATAGATATGATAGAGCACCCTCAGGTCTGGCCTTCATGTCTTCTCTGGATACAGTGACCAGGGCATGTCTACATGCAAACTTCCATTCCTGTTATCCCCTATAGCCTAGGGTAATTCTCTGTCTTGATTTGCAAATTTAGTATTGGGCAGTTAGGTTTCGGACCCCTCGAGCAAAAACTGTGTTGGTGGGAAAGACAACAGTCCCCACCCACTTCTCTTTCTGGCTCCCTCCCTTGTCAGATCAAAGAACTCAGGGAGAGGGTAAGGAAAAGGACAAGGAATAATATGAGTAACAGCTTCATAGTGTCTTCTGGAAAGTGGAGATAATAAGAGACCTGTTGTGAGTCAGTGCTTCTCAGCCCGGGCAGCTTTGAAGTACAGTAAATCCTCACTTAACGTCATTGACAGGTTCTGCAACTTTAAGCAAAACAACATATAAAGAAGCCAATTTTGCCATAGGCCAATTGATATAATAAACAAGAGTTACATTTCAGTAGCATCTCATCGTTTGTTATAATGAACCGACATTATTCAAGGACTGGCTGCATCTGGATTCCCAGGCTGCAACCCAGACCTAGGAGATCAGAATCTTTGGAGATGGAACCCAGGCACCAGTAGTTGTAAATTTCTCACAAGACTCCAACGTGCAGCCAGCATTGAGAACCGTTGCTCTCAGGATGAAAAGAATTGGCTAATTGCTTAGAACAGAGATATTCCCTCAGCTGGCCATGTACTGGAATCATCAGGGGAGCTTTTAAAATTACACTGATCCCCTGACCACACATTGCAGACCATTTAGTAAATCAGTGACTTCCGTGTCAAATGCCTCTTGCTCAGTCTTCACCCGAGCCACAAACTCCTAGTTATAATAGCTACCCCTGATCAGTGCTGATGATGGGCCAGCATTACAGACATTTCCAGTCTTCACAATTTCCATTTGTACAGATGAGGAAACTGATACTCAGAGCAGGTAGCCTCTTGCCACAAGTGACAGTGTAAGTTCCTAAACCAGACCTGTCTGACCTTGAAGTCTGCTCTCACTGCCCAAAGCCTCATGTCCTGGGGGCTGGCCTCCAGAGAGGAAAACCAGCAAGTGTCCCTGGATCTCCTGAGGCTCCCCAGGGCAGGTTGAGTGTCGGATCCCACCCTTGAGAAGAGGGGGAAGTGAGCGCTGTTGCCTGGCCTTTGACTTCACTATGGTTACCCCCTCTCAAGATACCTCCTTTTGGCCGGAAGAAGATGCCTGCACATTAAGCCTGACCCCCAGGCACCTCCTATTGCCACAGCTGCTCGCACAAAGAGAAAACTCAACCAGGAAAAGCAAACACTCATTTGCTTTTTGAGAGTTGGAGGAATTTTTCAGGCATGCAATATAGAAAAATGTCTTTGTTTCCCTCATAAGAATAGGGGAAGCTCTGTCAAGGCTACCTGAAAGTGATTTCTGCTTTATAAAAACCTGGTGCCTCCACCTCTGTGTTCTATAAGTTTATACAAATTGCTTAAAATTCTTATGCTTTGGTTTCTCATCAGTCAACTGGAGAGAGGGAGCTCTGTCTGCCCTCAAGACTGCTGATGCCAAGCCCCTTGAGGTATCAGAGAGAGAGGAGAGAGTGTGGCATCCACGCTGAGACTCACAGCCGCCTAGATTGAAAGCTTTGTCAAGTGTTTGCTGGCACCCACTAAAGGACCCAGTGTCCCCAAGGCCCAAAGTGGTTCCAAGTCACCAGCTGTGTTAGAGATGTTGCTTAATGTGTTCACTCCGGCTTTGTGAGGACTGGCTTCACTCCACCTGCGTCAGCCGGGTGTTCTGACAGCTGAGAGCATATTGAGGCATAAATAGCTGAAACTTTAACATTAGTGGACAATGCAATATCAATTTGGCTCCACCAAGCCTTCCCTGCCCAGCTCAGCCCCCAGGGCCCTTTCCTTCCCCAGCACTCCCTTTGATCCCTGTCCTTTACTGCCTGGCACAGAGCCTGGCACAGAGCAGATGCGCAGCCAGCGTTGAGTGAATGAGGATGTGTGTCTGGTGACATCTGTACTGCATGTTGGCATATGTATTCCTTGCTGGCTCTACTTGTCTTGACTTTTGGTGAAACTTCCTGGTATATGGGGACATAAAGGTTTATTTTGAAGGTTGCCTCACTGAGTAGTATTCTAGTAATGGAATGGTTCAGATGTGTGCTGTTTTCTGAGGTTGAGGCAGATCTCCAGGGCATTTCATTGTGTAGCTCTTACCCCAGAGCCACTAGAGTATACATCCCAAGTGTACACTCTGGTGGCCCTTAGTTCTGAGTTCTGTCTCTGAGTTCTGTCTCAAGCAGTGGGTGTTGTGGCTGGCAAGAAAAAATGGGGCCATGGTGAAAGGGAAGTGGGAGGACCCTAGGAGGGGTGGCCACCGGGCAGTCTCCAAGGACTTAGAGCTGCCCTCACTGGATGCCTGGACCGAGATGGTGAAGCAGAGGCTGCTGGCCTTCCCTTGGGGTGGGCGCACCCAGGGAAGCTGGCTTAGTGCTGCCTGCCACTCTGGCATGGACAACACATTATGGCTGCTGTCCTGGTCTACAGAGTGAAAGCTTCCAGGCCCAGCCCTGACTCCTGTATCTTAGAGGCTTTGTGGACAGTGGGCTAGGGCTAGGTGCCCATCGCTGAGACCTGGCCTTGCCATTAACCCCATGGTGACCTTAGGAGAGTGACTTGACTTCTGTGCCTCAGTTTCTAAACATTTTACAACTCTGTGGTCCCATCAGCCCTCTCACTGTGATGAACTCCCACCTTTAGTTATTCACAGTGTTAGGCTGCCTCCACTCCCACCAGTCTCCCCACTAACCCAGTCTGCAGAGCCTCTGGCCCGGTCTTTACATTAAGTGCATCATCCTCATATTTTCTGGGTCCCCCTATTGTCCAGCTGCTTGGCTCATGTCAGGTAATTAAGATTTTACTTGTGGGGAGGAGGTTGGGAGCAAAGTGGCAAAAATGCAAATATAGGGGTAGGAGTTTGCCACTCACCTTACAATTCCTAATGGACAAATCTGTGCTTGCATCCAGATATGGGAGACTCAGCTGGATGATTCCTAACATTAGTATTTTGACCATGCTGGTCTTTTAAAAAAAATCTTTCCAAAGGATATGTTTTACTGATTTTAGAGAGCAAGAAAGGAAGATAGAGAGAAATATCAACGTGAAAGGGAAACATAGATCAGTTGCCTTCCCTACATGCCTTGACCAGGGATTGAGCCACAACCTAGGTGGTGGGAATCGAACCTACAACCTTTTTGGTATATGGAATGATGTTCCAACCAACTGGCCAGGGTATACTAGTCTTTTTGTTTTTCCTTTCTAACCTTTCCATTACATAATATAGGACTCTGGGCATTGTGATTTCATCTGGTGAATACTAAACTTGGGTTCCAGCTGAGGCTTTGGAATGACAAATTTTTTTTGGCTAATCCTCACCAGAGAATATTTTCTCCATTGATTTTAGAGAGAGTGTAAAAGAGGGAAGGAGGGGTAGAGAGAGAGAGAGAGAGAGAAAGGGAAACATCGATGTGAGAGAGATACATCGATTGGTTGCCTCCTGCACATGCCCTGACAGGGGCTGGGAATCAAACCTGAAACCCCAGTAAGGGCCCTTGACTGGGAATCGAACCCATGATCCTTTGGTGGATGGGCCAACACTCTATCCATAAAGCCACACCGGCCAGGGTGAGGCTGTATCATTTTGATCAACCAGTAACCTTTCAGGGCCTCAGTGTTCACATCTGTACATTGGAAACAACAATGCTAACATTCATTCAGGGTTCATATGAACAGAAGGGAAGCCCAGTACTTATCTCATCTCAGCCACTGGTTGATGGCCAGGTGGGGATGCTAGCTGCTGGCAGGATTTATGCTGAGCTGGCAGAGTGATGCTGAATTAGTGTCCCTAAAGGCCTCAGTGACACCCTAATTGTGTGAGTCTGTGTCCCCACAGCGGCCAGTTTGCCATTGTGAAGAAGTGCCGGGAGAAGAGCACCGGGCTGGAGTACGCAGCCAAGTTCATTAAGAAGCGGCAGAGCCGGGCCAGCCGGCGGGGCGTGTGCCGGGAGGACATCGAGCGGGAGGTGAGCATCCTGCGGCAGGTGCTGCATCCCAACATCATCACGCTGCACGACGTCTTTGAGAACCGCACCGACGTGGTGCTCATCCTGGAGCTGTGAGTGGGCTGCCGGGACCCATGGTGGGCAACAGGGGCTGGCCAGGCAGCAGAAGCTCCAGCCACAGGCCCCAGAGGAGGTGAAGTTAGTGGTGGGTGGTTGCCCTCAGTGACCCCCAGCCTCTTCCTGGGGAAAAGCAGGAGCCAAGCAGCAGGAGAGAGGTGACAGTCAGGACTGGCTTTCATGGGCCCTGGGGATCGAAGACAAGGGATGGCTGGCTCTGGGTCATTTCCTGGCTGGCAGACAGGTGAGAGGATGGAGCGGGGAGTGGAGGAGGCAGCAGGGGAGATTGTCAGGTAGGGGTCTGTTCTGTGACCAAGGGAAACAAACATCCTTTGGACTCTGTGAAGCCCTTCTCCAGCCCTTTCCTGGAAAAATCTAATTTGTGCTGTGATGCCTTTATTGTTATAATAACTATTATTTAGAGCACATTTGCCACATGTTTCATGCTTGTCCTCTGTTTAGTCCTCACAGGACTGTGATGAAGGAAGTATCCTACTAACACAGAGAGGTTGCTTTACATTCACTGTGCCAGGCATGTCTCTTACCTCGTCTATTCTTCATACTAACCCTATCACACAGAGACTCTTCTTATCCCCACTCACCAACAAGAACACTTGGGCCCTGTCACTTACCAGATCTGTTAGCCAGAAAGTGGTGGGTTTACCAGACCCAACCAGGCCCAAACTTTCAATAGTAGCCAGCCAAAAGACAACGGAGATGATTTTATGAAAAGGAACTTTATCGTAGGCTTGTGAATAAGGAACATGCCAGGGATCACTCCCAGAACAGTGTTTCTCAAGCAAAGCATTTGATCCAACTTTATTGGGGGAAATCATGCATAAACACCATGGTGAGCTTTGTCATTGAATGTATAGATGAGGACATGCCGGGGCACCGACAGTTAGAAAACTGCCTATACATATATCGCATATTCAAAAATGGTGGGAAATCTCCGCCTCTGGTTGGAGATTTTAGTATTATAATGAGAATATAATGAGGAAAGTTCAGCAGGAGGTTACTGAAGTATGTTTCAAGCTGGTCTCATGGTTTCAGCTGGTTCACCCACTGGTTCTGCAAAACGTCCTGGGCTTGTTCCTGAACAGTCCCTGTAGGCAGGCCTCTATGTTGGGGATTACAGTTGTTATGGAAGGAATTTTAACTGATTATGTCTTAGTCATTCTGTGAAATTTAGCAAATTATGAGATAATGCATCACACAAACCATATAAAATCTAGGGTGCTCAAAGTGAGGTTCCAGGTTAATCAAGGTAGAGTTAGAAACTCTAAGCAAAAAGTTAATTTACGCTAGGCTACTGCTAGTCTACATGTATAGGTTAGGTTGCACCAGGACTTGAGTCCACACTGCTTGTGCAGACAGCTGTGATCATGAGGTAAGATGGCCTTCTGCAGGCTCATCCTGGTGGAATTTAGATAGGTGACACCCAGTTCTCAGGGATTGTCCTTCCTGGAGATGCCTCCATGGAATGGGGATGTGGGGTTTTGGCAGACAAGTGAGTTTGAGTTGGGCTGTGGCACAAGTCACAGTGGCTGTGCCCAGTCAAGCAGCAGGACACTGTACTGAGAAGGTTCTGAGCCTCGTAGGCATGTATGCTTCTGCCAGTTAGCTGAGGAGTGGTGGCACTTAGCAGTCCTCGACTTTGTGACCTTGGGCAAAGTCACCTCATCCACCTGAGTTTCAGATCTCATCTATAAACCAGGCAGCCATCCTTAACCTGCCTACAGGAGGGGTGAACCACTGGCATTTGAGACTATTCTCATTTGAGAACTATGCTCTGTCTTTGCCAGGATATAGATTTACGTGGCAGATGGGCATTTGCATGCTTTTGCATTTGATTCTTAAATCATCATCTCAATGTTTAAATGCACATGTTGCCCATGTTTCTCCTTCTATAAATTCCAGCATCCTTTCTATTTCTCCCATGGACCCCTCAGCCAGTTGGACTAATTGGTGTATGCACCTGTCTTGCCCAGACAAGCCTGATAGCTTCCCACAGTGTGGCCAGCCATGTGGACAGCCTGAGGCTAAGGGTCACTGGTTGACACAGAGATTTCCAGCAGAAAGTGAGAAGCCCATCTTCACTGGTTAGGCCAGGCCACTCCTTTAAAAATCCACTATCAACAAAACTTTACAGTGACTGAAAAGAAATTACATTCATAATCCTATGATGGGGTCTCTCTTTTCCAAGTCCAGCAGGGAAAAAGAGATGATCCAGTTCTGCGAATAGAGGGGCTTGGGATTGAGAAATAAAAGAAAGAGACTCAGAGATAGAAGGAAAAAGCTGGGAACCGGGTGGGCCCACTGCCCTCTTCTACAGATGCAGTCTGTTTATTTTATGCCCCCACATACCAGGAAGTTTCACCAAAAGTCAAGACAAAGGAGATTATTTGTATTCCTGAGTAGGCCCAAGCATTCCTGGTGCTTGACTGGATTTACATATCAAAACACACTCCCTGACACCTGGGCTGAAATGAAGGTCAAGCTGATAACACTCTTGCCTTTTTGGCAAAGCATGTTTCCAGGGCGTGGCTTTGCCCATGCCACTGGGTTCAGCTGACAATAATTAAAGAAATGCCCACGTGCTTCCCAGGCACTCTACATAATCCTACCACCCATCCATAGCTATTCATGTTTTTTTTTTGTTGTTCCTCTGTTTTTATCTATTTGTACACAGTCATCATCCTTATAGATTTTCCTGCTCTACTTTCCCTCCCAGTTCACATAATTCCATAAATAGCTTTTTTTTTCTTTTAACTGACTATAACACGTTTCATTAAATTACATACCTGCCTTTCCTTCTTGTTGGTCATTTTGTTTTTATTTTCCAGCATTTAATCATTATCAATTTTACTGCCTTAAAACAACCTTCTTCCCATAATTTTTCCCTTTTGTTTTGAATTCATTCTTTCAGATAAATCCTCAGGACTGGGATGACTAGGCTGACATTTTTAGGGCTCCTGATAGCCTCACTTTTATACATTGATGTTGGTTAACCAGTACCACCTGCAACACAGCAGTATTCCTATTTGCCTACAGCCTTGCTAACCCTGCATCACTTATTTTAAAACAGGTTCATTAATTATTGACCTGTATAGTTAGAAAATTATACTTTGTTGTCATTTCTTTTGTTGTTGTTAATCCTCACCTGAAGATATTTTCCCACTGATCTTTAGAGAGAATGGAAGGGGGATGGAGGGAGGGAGAGAGAGGAGAGAGAGAGAGAGAGAGAGAGAGAGAGAGAGAGAGAGAGAGAGAGAAAAGGAGGGAGAGACAGAGGGAGAGAAAGAGGAGAGAGAGAGAGAGACATCACTGTGAGAGAGACATATCTATTGGTTGCCTCCTGCTTGCACCCCAGCTGGGGCCCAGGATTGAAACTGCAACCAAGACATGTGCCCTTGATTGGGAATCAAACCCTCGACCCTTCAATCTGTGGGCTGATTGTCTAACCACTGAGTCACACTTACCAGGGCACTTTGTTATTTTAATTGGCATTTCTGTAATTGCTGGGGAAATTGTCTATTTCTCCCCCTTTATAGAACCCCAGGAGTTGGGTGCTGGGATGATCTTGCGATGCCCCTGTTGCTCCCAGCAGGACTCATGGTTATGTGCCTTCTTGAGAGCTGTCACCATTCATATCACCCGTTGTCACACTGCTGCTCCTGTGACTTGCTTGAGCTGCTGTGCTTGTTGAGTTCTGTCTGTTTCTAGTTTCTCTCTCTTTCTTACTTTCTAGCTGTCTCACTGCTCTCAGGGACTTGTCTGTACACGGGGTGCTAGGAGTTGCTAAAACTGAAATCATATATGCTCAGGGAATGAGAGGGAGGTCCTCCTGGAAGAGAAGGACTTTCCATGGGCTTTTGTGTTTGAACTTGATGACTCCTGTTGACCTCCTGGTCCTCACTGTGCACTGGTAGGTTTGTGGGTTTGCCCAATAATTAACCACAGGTATTAGTGCCCACCTGCTCAGATGTAATTTGCAAGTTTTGTGGTTGGGTTTACACTGATACTGCTGCCCTTTCAGATAGGTCATCTGGGGTGAGCTTCCTCCTGATTTCTGCTAAGGTGTCCAGCACTAAGTGGACATGCTCAGCCCTGATTTAGGTCCCTTTCAGCTGTTATTACCTCAAGCATTGTTGTGCCCAGAGTTTGGGGTCCCCAATAATTCACCACTTTTCCGATGCAAAAGCAAAGAGTCTTTATTCAAACCCGGGTTTGGCTCTCAGCCTCTTTCTGACGCAGCAGCGGGGCGAGAGAGCAGACTGGGCGGAAACAATGAGTTTTATGGGGTAGGATAATTAGGGGGCTTGGGAAAGTGATGAAGGCTACAGAGATTGGTCACTTGAATTGGGGTCTTTCTGTGGTTAAGCCTAATTAAGACCTTAGCTGTGTCCCTGGAGCTTCATTGGTCCATTTGGGTGGGGGTCGGGGAAGTTAAGACATTGCTGGCACACCTGTGGCCACTCCCAGAAAAGGGAGAGGTTTTAGGCAGGGGTCCCAGCCCTATAGGACAAGATGGAGGGGAGTTCATTTCCTTTCAGCATAACCTCCTCAGTAGCAGCTACCTTTGGCCAGGGCTGTTGAAGCACAGGTAGAGGAGGATTTAGTTGTCCATATAATTGATAATCTGTATGGTGTAAGAAATATTTTCAAAATCTCAATAGATTAGCTCCTGTCACATGTGAAGCTTGCTCTGGAAAATACATGTCTGCTCTGGAAGGGTTGGGCTGGTCTCCCGTCTCGTTCCTTGACTCTAAGCTAGTAGAAAGTGGTGCTCTGGCAGTTGCATTCTGGAGAAGGGCCTGGCAAAGGGCTCCAAGGTGGAGGCAGTGCTTCCCAGTTCCCCGGATTGAGTTTAGCTTCCTTGGCCCCGATGAATCGGTCAGCATTCTTCAGATCACTGCCTGAAGGTCATTCGAATGCACGTACCTGAAAGAGTGCTGAAAAGTACTCACTTTTATACTTTCTTAGCAGGGAGACCTACCTGCAGGGAGGAAGGAGACACAGGTCTGAGTAGCAGGAAGGGGACTGATGGTGGGGACTCTGGAAGAAGAGCAGAGGAGGCCCAGCCTGTTAGGTTTTGCTTTTCATCTTTAAGCTAAATGGGTTTGGAATGTGAGCGGAGAGAAGCTTGGGAGGAAGTGGGCAATGGCTCCAGGGAAGAGGGAATAGGGCTGAGAAATCCTTGGGAGAAATTATGTTAGAGGGAAAATGAGCAGAATCTTGAGATGAGGTGCCTGAGCATTGATGTGAGTGACCCCAGCGTGGGTACCTAGGACTGGTATGCTCGTCAGTCTCCCCTTTTCTGAATCTCTGGGGAAGATTTTAAGGGCCACTGTGGCTGTTCCCTTCTTCATTCAAAGGAGACATGGTCTCACCTGGTGTCTTGACCACATCACACCTTCAAACAGAATGGCGGATGTCCCCCAGAGTTGTCACATAGTGCTCACATCAGGGACTTTGGGTGACCAGACACTTCTGTATCACCATGATATTCTTTTGCATTTATGCAGCATTCCCACTAAGGTGGGAATGGCAAGATGTGCCCAAGGTCACAGCCTCACAGGATATTAGAGAGCAAGGGCTGCTGGGTCCTGTGTGTTTCAGAGGGGGCACTATGGTTTTGAAAATTTTCCAAGTGCTCTAGGCAGATCTCTTACAAAGGCCAAGGCTTCCCTTCTATGCAATCTACATTATTCTATGTCATATTTATATTTAAAAGTTTTTCTTTCCTTTGTTCTTTTATTCACCTACCTTCTATTGAATGGCTTTCTTGTACAAGATGCTGTGGAAGCAAAGATAATCCAGCGGGGGAGATAGACAGACAATGATACCCAGTGTGATGAGAGCATGGGTGCTGCTGAGCAGGGATCTCAGAGCATGTGCCCTGGGCCTGGGGTGGCTTCGAGCTGTCCCTTTTGCCTCAGCAATTCCAGCTTTGTAATATGGTAGGATGATGCTGAGAAGGTCTGTGTCTAAATGGTGGTCCTGCCACTTACTAGCTGTGTGATCTTGGACTAGACATCTGGTCTCTTGGGGACCTCAGTCTTCTCATTTGAAAAATCAGAACATGCCCTAGTTGGTTTGGCTCAGTGGATAGAGTATTGGCCTGTGCTCTGAAGGGTTCCGGGTTTGATTCTGGTCAAGGGCACATGCCTGAGTTGCAGGCTTGATCCCCAGTAGGGGGCATGCAGAAGGCAGGCGATCAATGATTCTCTCTTATCATTGATGTTTCTGTCTCCCTCTCCCTTCCTCTCTGAAATCAATAAAAGTATATTTTAAAAAAAGAAAAAAAAATCAGAAGTTCCATCTACACCTTAGGGTGAATGTGAAAGAATGCCTGAGGAAGCACATGGCACAGGGAGCAAACTCTAAATAAACTCTAAATGAAGCCCTCTACCACTATCACCCCTGACAGTGATGTAGCATAGTATTTACTCAGAGGTCATGGTATTTATTGAGGCTCTCATAGCACTTGTCCAATTTTTTCCCACCTACCCCAGGTGGGGATGGGGCAGAGGATGACCTCACTCATGAGACACATGGGGAAATAGTGCACCAGCCTTGTCCCACACACTTCAGCAACTGCAAGGCTGCTCTAGTTCCAGCACCTGCCCCAGGTGGGGGTGGGCAAAGGATGACCTCACCTGTGAGACACGTGGGGAAATAGTGCACCAGCCACCCACTGCACACCCAGGCAGCCACTTCAGGCCACACCCAGCTCACTCTGAGTAGAGGGGCACTGCAGCTCTTGCAGACAGTATGCTTGCATGTGCCTTCTTATTGCACCCTCTCTTCACTCTCTCACCTCCCCCTTTTCTCTTTCTCTAAATATTTACTAGACATACAGATGAGTACCTAACTCATGGCTCCTACCCTTGAGAAGCTCACAGCCCAGCAGGAACATGCACTTCTGACATTGGTCCATCTACTTAAGGGAGATATTTTTGGCTCCATTTGGCAGATGGGAAAAGACTGAGGTGGAGAGAGACTTGCTAGGAAGTGGCAGAAGCAGCATGCCAGCAGGCCTGCACCTCACCTCCAAAGCCAGCCCGGGCGCAGGGAGTTAATGCCATGTACATATTCCATGCTCACCCTCACCTCTGGGCCTTTGCTTGTGCTGTTTCCTGTCACACCTGTCTTCATTCTCTGCTTTTTCTGTCTAGGCCAGGCCCAAGTTTCACTGTGTTCCCAGCACCTTCTGCCACCACTTGAGCCTGTGCTAACCACATATAACACAAATAATCACATCATAACCGAAGTCCCCATGGATGGAGCACTGTCATGTGCCAGTCACTGTGCCAAGGGCCTGGCTTGGTGCACTGGCTGATTTGCTCATCAGAACAAGCCTAGCATGTAGACCTTCTCTTTACCCTCAATGTCTAGAGACATTGCTGAGAGAAGTAGGGCAAGTAGTCCCAGTTACACTCTAGTGCATGGAGACAACATCAGACTGTGCCAGGGCTGGGAAGGATTTAGTTATCCATATAAATTGATTTCTGTAGGGCGCAAAGAATATTTTCAAAATCTCAATAAATTAACTCATGTTACATGTGAAGCTTGCTTAGAGCCTTTGTTTCTTCAATGGTGAAATAGAAAAAAAAATAGTGCTTTACTCATAGGGTATTGTGATGATTGAGATAATGTGTAAAAAGTATACATAATGCACAAAGTAAGTATTCAATAAATGTTAATTACTATTATGTTGTTATTGTAAAAATACAGGTTCCAAGGCTCTGCTGCTTGAGGCTATAATTTGGTAGGGTCTGTAGTAGGACCTGGAAATCTGCATTTTAAAATGCATTATCTCGATGATCGAGTTCTTGGACCACCTGTCCCAGGTTCTCTTACTGAGACCTTTTCCTGGGGTGACCCTTGGCTCTGTCCCAGCCCTAGAGAAGTATATGCAGGCTGGATACCCCAGCCTCTGACAGAGGGCAAACAAGCCCAGAAGAGGTGCCTGATTTAGCAAATAAAAACCTCCTGCTTTACCTGGCTATCCTAAATTCAGATAAAACTAAACTTGTACCTACAGGGAAGATTCTTTTTGCTCTGTGGGTCTCCATTTCTGTCACATCCACTATAAGGTGCAAGAGTGTGGGAATGTGAGGACAAAGTATTTTATAGTTTTTAGAGATTAATATAATTAATGGGTCTTTATGTTTAAATTAGGGAACTTTGATGAGGCCATCTATTATAAAATCAAAGAAAAGGGCTTTAGGAACCATCTTTCTTAATCAGCTCATTTTGCAGGGGAGGAAACAGGCCTGCTGGGAGGAGCAGTGAGTTGTCCAAGGTCAGTGCAGAGCTAGCGAGAACCTAGGTCTCCAGTTTCTGGCCCAGCATATGTTACTTTTTCCACCCTACAGCATTTGTTTCTGTCCTCTACCACCTCAGTCATATGGGGGGCGAGGTGACACCCAGAGTAACCAGGGCCCTGGGCCTAGAGCCTTCACAGAGACCTTTCTGGTGACATCCTCAGGATAGGTCCTGCCCTTGTGAGCCAAAGGGAAGAACACGACACAGAAGCCAAGTCAATCCCTGGCTGGACAAAGCCCCAGAAATGGGCAAGGGATTCTGCCATGCAGGGTACTCAGGGGTCAGGTTCAGGACCTGGAGCCATGGGCCTGGCCTCAGGGTACAGGGCTGACTGGGCATCCTGCCGGTTTCTTGCAGGGTGTCTGGAGGAGAGCTCTTTGACTTTCTGGCCCAGAAGGAGTCGCTGAGTGAGGAGGAGGCCACCAGCTTCATTAAGCAGATCCTGGACGGAGTGAACTACCTTCATGCCAAGAAAATTGCTCACTTTGATCTCAAGGTCAGTGAGGGGGGGGGTGGGAGGAGAGGGAAAATAATCAATTTAGGAAGAATGAGCCCAGTCTCTCCTGATGTCATTGCCAAGAGGGGCCAGTGCCCATGTGGCTCTCTCCCCTCATCTTACAGTTGAAAACTCTGAGCTCCTGGGAAAGTGTCCACCTCCCCAGGTTCACTGAACAGATTAGGATTTCTTCACATAGGTGGACTGCAGGAAGCTTCTTAATCAGACCATAGGCACCTCTTTCAGGAGCAGATGGTGTAATTTTTAAATAAGTAGACCAATGACAGAAACTTGAAACCAAACACACTGATTGAACTTTTCAGTAAGAAAGAGCTAACTCCGAAAGCGGCAGATCTCGAAGTGTTCAGAGAGGACGGCTGAGGTTGGTTGGCGCTCCAGACCCACCATAGCACAGCCTCCAGCATCTCTTGACCAGAGGTTGTTTATCTTGGAGCCCAGGACCACTGGCCTACCTCCCCCATCCCACCCCATACTGTGACCATCAAATTGCTTCTAGATCATTTGTGGTAATTGTTCTTCAAGGTCAAGAAAGTTCACTGTGACCACATAGGACGTCAAAAAGCAAGAATGTGGTCAAAGTATGATGATCAGTTTCCACAGAAACTGAGCTCCTTTGCAACGACTGATGAGCCTGTATAGATACTCCAAGCATGAAGATCTCTAACCCATGACCAAAGGGACCTGTTTACTGGGGAGCAGACCCACTCATTTTTCTATCCAGAAACTCCTGTTGTGTTTCAAGAACTTTGCTGGGTGCCTTGATATTGCTACAGATCCAGAATCTGTCTAGGCTTAGTTCCCTTTTTGCAGGGAACTTAGTGCAGGAAGCAGAAAGAAAGATCAACAATTCTAAGTGCTACGATAGAGGGAAGTACATAGGGCTGAGAGCCTAAAAGAGGGGCATCTGAGTCAGAATAGGGTATTTGAGAGGGCTTCTTGGAGAAGGTGGTATTTGACTTGAGTTTTGAAGATGGGTGGGCATTATCAGAGGGGAAGGGCCTCCTTAGGAAGAGAGGCCAGCAGGGTACGTGGTCCCAGAATCCCACAAAGCATTCAGGGAAGTAAGGCAAAGAGTGAATGGCTGTAGAAGAAGTCAGGAGGAGAGAAGGAGGCAGACATGAGGGCATGGAAGCATAGCCAAGGAGATAGAACTTTACTCTGTGGGGGCCAGGTGAGTAAGGAGGTGAGGTAAGCAGATGTGTGTTTCAGAAGGATCCTTCTGACCAGGAGGATGGATAGAATTGTGGCAAAACACTGGAGGCTGGAGTCCCAGCCAGGAGGTTATATATTTATCAGGTGAGATGTGACAAGTATCAAACTAATTTGAGAAGGGAACAGATGTAAGACCTATTTCAGAGAATGATCTGAGGATTGATTGGGTGCCTAATTAGATGTGGGAGATGAGGGAGAGGGCAGAGTATAGGATGATGCGGACTTGGGGGACTAGTCCAGAGGGTATGATTTATCTACTGCCTCACAGCAACTGCAGAGGGTGGGCTCTGTTCTGGCACATGGATCTTACTCCCACACTTATTCTGCATTGTGAGGTGACCTATTGTGAGTCTCCTCCACATGGTTCCCCCTCTATTATCTCACAGTATATTGAATTCCTCCAGTGGAAGATGTCTTACAGAGCTTCACTTACATGTCAAGGGGTAAAAGTTGGGGTCACCAAGAAGGGTGTGGCCTAGGCAGACCTTTGGACTTCAGTGTGGTAAGACATCAAATAGGAAATGCTCTACCTGGATCCCACCTATGTCTCCTTCCTGGTCACACTATGGACAGTGAACTTGTTTTCATGTCTTTGCTGGATCCAGGAGACCAGTCTCAAAAATGGGCTCCTTTGTCTGTTCTCTAACGGGTCCACACACTCTAAGGATACAATGAGTGGGTGGTGTTAGCAGCATCCTCTCCCTAACACCCACAGGAGGAACTGTAGAGGAAGAGGAGGAGTTGTGAGGCCTGCAGGCCCCATGACTACAGCAGGTTTGTGCTGTATAGTTTGCTTCTATGGTGGCTCTCAGTGGTCGGGGTGGGAGGGGGAGGGGAGTGCTGGCTGGGAGTTAGCAGGTCAGGGTTTGTGTCTCCCTCTACTGTGTACCAGGATGCAACTGAACCTTGGTTTTTCAGCTTCAATGCAAACAATAATACCTGCCTGGCAGAGTTGTTGTGAGGGTTAGAGAGAAGTGGCATGAAGTGCTGAATACCAAAGAGGTGCTCTGTAATAGTAGCTGGTGTTATTATTTCCCTGTCTGGAACAAAGGAAAAGAATACACAACTCTTGTCACAGTGTTTTGGGCCCCAAATAGACTAGGAAAACAAAGCCTGTTGGTGTCATTTAAATTGTCCAGCAGAGAGCTGAGCTTGGTCGCTGGGTGGGGCTACTGTGGAGGATGTCTGGCTCCTGGGCTCAGTCTGGACATTTTCCACAATTTGGAGACAGTCTAGGTTTCTCCTGGGTGTGAGCAGGGCGAGGATGCTGCTAACACCCACCCTGCCTCATGTCCTTAGAGCTGTGTGGACTCTGACTCCCCCACCAGTGGGTCCCTTGGCCTGGGCCCAGCGAGGCACCTTTAGGAAGTGATAAGTGGCTGGAACTCAGAGACCTGACTCATGGTTGGATAGACACTTCCTGGAGCCAGAATGTACATGTGTGTGCCCCCTAGCTGAAGCTTTCCGCCTGCCCAAGGATATCATGCCAAAAATCCAGATTAGAGGGGACTTCTTGGTTCCATATTGTCTCCCACCTTATAAAATTCATTTTATATGAATGCATTATTATTCCTGGTCTTCATTCTCAATGAGGGAGGTATCAGTTTTCCTCTCCTGTTTTGTCCTGTTACATTTTTATTCTGCCTCACCAAGTGAGCCAGGCTAGCCAAATTGCCTTGTTAACATCAGTCCATGTTGTGTCCACATTCTTACCCATGACCTGTTCTCCACTCTCACTTTCCAGCTTGATGGAGGAAGGTTAGCCTTTGGAATATGAATGGCCTCTACTCTTATATCAGCCATTGTGCTGGGCACGGTGAGGCTCTGTCCCTGCTTACAACATGCTCCCAGCTTTATGGCAGAAAACAGACAAATGGACACAAAAATGTTGATAAGCAGTCTTGGTAAACAGATCATGGCATGCTGTTGCCCAGAAATCTCTGATGGATCCTTTTCACCCATGGGATAGATAAATGGCCCCATTCTCAGCATGGCTTTGAGGCCTTTCTCATGCTACCTTAGCCTTAGTCTGGTCTCATCCCTCTCCCCCCCACTCCAAAACATTAGCCTCACCAACAGGATCACAGATACTGTTCTGGCCTCTCTCCTCTTCTCTTCCTGCTGTTCCCCCATCCAGGAAACTACTGCTCTTCCTTTCTATGTCTGTGGACTTCCTGTTCATTCTTCAAGGCCCACCAGAAACACCATTTTCTCTGGGAAGACTTTCCCACCCCTGTCACCTCCCGAATCATCACTGAGAACTGACCTTTCTGTCTGCTTCTGTTGTCCTTTGTACAGACTATTGCTGGGAGCATTATCCCTGTGAAGATTCTGCTGCTTGTGTCTAGCACAGTGACTCAGTGTTGTGCAAATGAATACCTTAGTAAGACGAAATGCATGCATGGATGGCACAGACCCTTTTATGTCACCTGGAAAAAGCAAAAGAAGTTGCAGGCAGATTTCAATTCAGTGATCTGAACATTTATTGAGGGACTCTTTTATGCCACAGAGTAGAGTGACAAACGTCAATGTAATATAGAACCTGCTTTCCAAGGGCTCACCATCTGCTAGGAGATGTGATAGTGGGGTTCAGTGAGGAGGCCACCTGAAATAGAAGTTAACCCAACAAATATTCACTTTCAAGAGGTAAATTCTGCCCCAGCAGAGTGAATACCATCCTGGTGTGTGCTGTAAATTCGCACAGGAAGGCCTGCTGGAGTGGGTAGGTGGGTCGAGGTAGATGATGTTGCCCTGTTATTTACATAGATGGGAGGGACACTGGGGCTGACTGCCCCTCAGCACAGGCAGCACCTGATATGCCTTCAGACATGCCTTCCACAGGATGGAATACCAGGAAATGGGGCTCAGTGCTACACAGGAACCTCTCCCTGGTATGTGATCCCAACACAAATAAAAGCCTTGTAAAGGGCGTTTTTTTGGTGGTTTGTGTTTATTTTGGAGTTGGGAGTTTCCCTTTCTGAGTAAGGGTGTGACCCCACTCACCCCCACAGCCTTAACCTGATTCAACTTGAGAATTAAGAAAGAGAAGATAGTTCTTGGGTCTGACTGGAATAAGAATAAGACACGAGGGTTGAATGAAATTGTATGCGAGCCAGGAACCCAAAACTCTGAAGGGACTTTTGATCTGTATAAATAGTATTAAAAGGAGTGAATTCCTGAGCAAGATACTCCAAAACTCCAAATTCCTCTATGCCCTGGTCATCCTTTGAGCTGTTAAGTTCATAACGTGATGGGGTCTGCTCCTCACGCTCTTATAAGAATGACGTCAATAATACTTTAAATGTATATAGTACATTCTAGAATATAGCATGCTTACATCTGTTCTTTCATTTGATTCTCACGGCCACCCACTGAGATACAAGGTATGGCCACTTTTTACACACAAGGCAATTGAGATTCAGAGAGGTTAAGTAACATGTTCAAGATCACACATGTATTAAATGTCAGAGTTTAGACTTTAACTTTATAAGAAACATTTAACAAAGCTGGGTATCACCAGCTTTTATTTTACCATTCTAACAGTGCAGATTTCTTCCTTGGGTCATGCATGCCTTTTACACACAGTTAATCCAAAGGTCTGTACTATGCTGTACCAGGTAAATGTATTCTATATGGTTAATTTCTCAGTTATATTTGTTTCTAATAAGCTATTCCTCATATTTAAATAAATTAATTTGTATTTTATTAAGTGCTATAAAATGTGCATGCATTTGAAAGTAAAATTTACAACAATGAGACTATTTCCATGCTAACACCTGGGGGCATGGAGTGGAGGTGACTTATGGCAGAGATTTAACTGTCAAGATAGGTTAGGGTGAGATTTTAAAGGTTCAGAGCAGACCAAGATAGTCATGGAAGGCTTTTTGCCTTAAAATTTTTTTTATTATGAAAACATTTCAAAACATTTGAAGAAATTAGAGAAGAATACAATGGACAACTTTCCCCTTAATTCAACATTTGGTCATATTTGCTTTATCGTTTTCTATCTTTAAAAACATTTATATACATTATATATATATGCACACAGATCTGATTTTTTTTAACTTTTGGTATCATTTGAAAGAAAATTATAGCCATCCTGACACTTCACTTCTGTATGTATCTCCAAAGATTAAGGTCTGCCTCCTAACAACCCACAGTGCCATTATCACACTTAAGAAAATGAATAATAATTTATAGAAGACATTTACTTGGTTCTATTTTTAGTTCTCCCAGAAGGGGAGAAGATAGATGGGAGCTATAAGCCAATTGGAGATGATACTAGCGATGTGGGAAAGAAAGAAATCAATGGTACCCCATAAACACTTTCTAAATGAAATTGATGGTCTTTTATGCTATTTAAAAATAATAACTCATAGAAAATACAGAAATGTACAGAGAAGTTACCTACAAAGTTTCTACTCCAAAACAACATTATTAACATTTGGTGCATTTTCTCCAGCTTTTTATGAACGTGTGTGTGTGTGTGTGTGTGTGTGTGTGTGTATTTTCAGGTGCTTAAAACTATATGCTTTCACAATTTTCTGAATGCCCTTTACATTCTTACCTAAGCAGCCCATGTGTACTCTGAAGTACTTTACTTTGCTACAGAAGTTTTTATATAAGTCTTTCCTGATTTTTACCCTCTCAGTGTGTTCTGAGGGGTGGACCTGTTTCCAGTTCCTCATACCCAAAGCTTAGCCTACCCCAGCCTCAGAGTGTACTCCCTGGGCCCCTTCATCTCAGCCCTGCATCAGACGTGAGCCTGGAGCCTAGAAATGCATGCTGGTTGCTTCATCAACTCTTTCAAGGCCACCCTAGGGTAACCTGAGGACAAGTGAACTGAGGACACTGAACTGAATGGTTGAGGAAAAGAACAAAATGTAGCAAAAACTAAATGATGCAGAGACATTATTAAAAGAGTTGAAATGGGACCATTAAATCAACCAGCTGATTCTTTTTTTTAAAAAAAAATTTTTATTGATTTCTTACAGAGAGGAAGGGAGAGGGATAGAAAGTCAGAAACATCGATGAGAGAGAGACATTGATCAGCCGCCTCCTGCACGCCCCACACTGGAGATGTGACCGCAAGCAAGGTACATGCTCCCGACCGGAATCGAACCTGGGACCTTTCAGTCCGCAAGCCGACGCTTTATCCACTGAGCCAAACCAGTCTTGGCCAACCAGCTGATTCTTGAAAGATGCAGCAGGAGGCCATGTGGCAAAGGGGAACAGGGAGAAGATTGGAGATTGAGCCTTTATGTGAGTCTTGCCTCTGCTGGGGAATGTTGGGGAGATCATGTCTCTGTCCTTTCCTGATCTTGAGAGAAGAGATAAACCTGCTTTTCCTTCCTGTCCCACAGGAGTGGAGTGAGAGACTAGGGAGATAACTGTTTATGAAAGGGCCCTGCAAACTCAAACTCTGTGCAAGTGCTAGTTGTGAATTTTTTTTTTCTTAAACCTCACCAGAGGATATGTTTATTGATTTGAAACACAGAGGAAGGGAGAGAGAAAGAAAAACATCAATATTGGAGAGGAACATTGATTGGTTGCCTCTGGTACATGCCTCAATGGAGATGGTACTCATAACTTAGGAATGTGCTCTGATCAGGAATTGAACCTACAACCTTTCAGGGTACAGGACAACGCTCCAACCAACTGAGCCACACTGGCCAGGGCTAATAGCCTCTCCATAAGGCCACGTTTCTCCCTATTTCTCTCTTGCCTCCGGGAGAATTCGGGAAAAGAGTTGGGCATGGAAGCATTCAAAAGGAGAGTGAATAAGGTGGCATGTCCTAGCTAGCAGGCTGTGCAGATTTCCAGGATGGCAGGACCCTGGGTAAGGCTGATATGGTTTGAGTAAATTGATCAAGATCCCTATTTTATAGACGAGGAACCTAAGACAAAATTGCAGTGCCTTTTTCTCTTTCCCTTGTTGACTTTGCCATCAATATTAGATGCTCAGAGGCCTCTTGCTATTCTTAGATGCCACAGTCTCCACTCTGTATCCCTGGCGAGGCCTGACCTCCATTGAAATATCACATGTTCAACAGTACTTTTAAAATTCTATTCACAGCTCCATCATCAGCCCACCCACTACAGCTGATTTCAGTGGAAGTGAAAGAATCTTGATTCTGGAAGCAGTGAAGGGTGGTAGACAGAGGAGGTACCTTGACACTAAGAAGACCTGGGCTTCACCCTAGCTCCACTACTTATTAGTATGGACTTGAGAACGTTATTTAACTTCTCTGTTCCTCAGTTTCTCATCTGGAAAACATAAACCGTAATCTGTTTTACTGAGATTCTGTGCTGTGGTATTCTGGTAACAGCCAGATCTCTGAAAAAACAAATATACGCACACAGACACATTTATATTGTAAATTTTATGATATAAAGATTTATTACACAATTTACAAATAATAAATATATAATACTTTTTATTGTAAATTCCAGAGAGCCAATTGATTCTCATAGCTTTCCTTGGGTTTTGCCAGTTTTGCATCAGTAGCCAACCTGTGGGTGTAGTGGACAAAGGAGTGTAGTTCCAACAAGAACGTTGGTTGATAATTTTATTTACATTAACAAGTAAGGTAAAAATGAAACAGTGAAAGCATGTGCTGGAAGTTTACTTGTTTGCCCAATGACATGAGTAACTTCTTTGATGAACTGGATAATTGTTTCTTCATATTGAAAAAAAATACTTCCTCTCTCTAAAAAATCAATAAACTATTCTTTAAAAACACACTTCCTTAATTTGCTGTGCTATTCACAAGACAATGGCTACAGACACCAGCACTCTTTTAAGTTTAATCTGCATGATTACTTAATCTTCTCCAGCATTTAAGTCTAGAATTAAGAAGACAATAAATCAAGTCCTGATTTGTAATTCTGCCAACTTCCCCAGTGTAAATGCACTCACCATGGCCAATTTCCAGATGCCAATGTGATGTCACTGACAAGAGCTGGGAAGAGGGGTGCAGGAGCCCACCATTATGTAGTATTTCCCCAATACAAAGATAAAAGGTAGAACCAATCTCAATATTAAAATATAATGAAAATTAGGGAGCAATAGTTTTAATATAATTTATTTAAATATAAGTTTATATAATTTAATTTTTAATATTAAAATAATATTATTACACTAGAGGCTCAGTACATGAAATTTGTGCACAGGGATGTGTGTCCCTCAGCCCAGCCTGTACCCTCTCCAATCTGGGACCCCTCGAGAAATGTGCAACTGCTCATTTAGGCCCTAATCAGGCAGTCGGACATCCTTCTCACAATCCACAACTGCCAGCTCCCAACTACTCACCTGCCTGCCTTCCTGATTGCCCCTAACCATGGGGCCTGATCATCCTCTAACCACTCCCCTGCCAGCCTGATTGGTCCCTTACTGCTCCCTGCCAGCCTAGTCATCCTAACTGCCCTCCCCTGCAGGCCTAGTCACCCCTAACTGTCCTCCCCTGAAGACCCTCTAATGGCCCTCCTCTGAAGGCCTGGTTCCCTCCAACTTCCTTTCCCTGCTGGCCATCTTGTGTCCACATGGGCCAGCCATCTTTGATCACATGGGGGCAGCCATCTTGTATGTTAGAGTGATGGTCAATTTGCATATTACTATTTTATTAGATAGGATAGAAGCCTGGTGCATGGGTGGAGGCTGGCTGGTTTGCCCTGAAGAGTGTCCTGGATCAGGGTGTGGGTTCCCTTGGGGCACTGGGTGGCCTGGGCGAGGGGCCTGTGGTGGTTTGCAGGCTGGCCATGCCTCTGGTGACCCAAGCAGAGGCCCTGGTATCTGGGATTTATTTATCTTCTATAATTGAAACTTTGTAGCCTTGAGTGAAGTCCACGGCAGGCCAGAGTGTGCAGGAAGCTTGGCTTCCTCCATCACCAGGGGCAACTTGAGGCTCCTGCTCTCTGTGGCCACAGCCATCTTAGTTGGGTTAATTTGTATACCCGCTCCTGATTGGCTGGTGGGCATGGCTTGTGGGTGTAGCAGAGGTATGGTCAATTGCATATTACTTTTTTTAATTTTTTTATTTTATTTATTTATTTTTTAAAATATTGATTTTTTTTATTTCTTTTTTTTATTAATTTTTATTAATTTTTTATACATATCTCCCCATTGCCCCCCTCCCTCCCAGGCATACCCCGACCGCCCAGTGTCTGTGATCATTGGTTATGTTTATAAGCATGCATACAAGTCTTTTGATTGATCACTTATTTACCTCACCTAACTTTAATCTTTCTGCTATAATTTCACAGTCTGTTTGATGCTTTATGATTTTTGTCCTCCTGAGAATTATCAGTCTACTCCCTTTCTGTGCTCCTGATTCTATTATATTCACCAGTTTATTCTGTTGATCAGATTTTTAATTCACTTAATTTTTAGATTCACTTGTTGACGGATGTGTATTTGTTATTCATAATTTTTTGTCTTTTACCTTTTTCTTCTTCCTCTTCTAAAAGGGTACCTTTCAGCATTTCATATAATACTGGTTTGGAGTTGATGAACTCCTTTAGCTTTTTCTTATCTGTGAAGGTCTTTATCTGCCCTTCAATTCTGAATGATAGCTTTGCTGGATAGATTATTCTTGGTTGTAGGTTCTTGTTGTTCATCACGTTGAATATTTCTTGCCACTCCCATCTGGCCTGCATCGTTTCTGTTGAGAAATCAGCTGACAGTCGTATGGGTGCTCCCTTGTAGGTAATACACTGTTTTTCTCTTGCTGCTTTTAATATTCTCTCTTTCTCTTTTGCTCTTGGCATTTTAATTATGATGTGTCTTGGTGTAGTCCTCTTTGGGTTCCTTTTCTTTGGGGTTCTGTGTGCTTCCTCGACTTGTAAGTCTATTTCTTTTACCAGATGTGGGAAGTTTTCAGTCATTATTTCTTTAAACAGGTTTTCAGTATCTTGCTCTCTCTCTTCTTCTGGCACCCCCACAAGTCTGATGTTGGTACGCTTGAAGCTGTCCCAGAGGCTCCTTACATTATCTTCACATTTTTGGATTCTTTTCTCTTCTTGCTTTTCCAGTTGAATGTTTTCTGCTTCTTTATATTTCAAATTTTTGACTTGATCCTTGCCTTTCTCTAGTCTGCTGTTAGTACTCTGCATAATAGTTTTTATTTCAGTCAGTGTATTTATCATCTCCTCTTGGGTCTCACTAAATTTATCCATCTTTTCTAGCATATTCTTGCAAAACCTTATAAGCGTGGTTTTGAACTCTATATCCAGTCGTTTTTTTCCCTCCATTTCTTTTGCTTGTAATCCCTTCCCTTGTCTCGGCATTTTCACTGTGCCGGGGAAACTTCTGTGCTGGATTCAGCCGAAGAAGCCTCTGCTGAGCTTGGGAGGGTGGAGTCTCAGGGCTGAAGGGACCGCCTTGCCTTCCAGTCGGCCCCGCCCTCCACGGCCCCTGAGTCTCCCGTGACTGGGTAATGGCTGGAGCGGTCCTTGTGCGCGCGCACCCGCAGCGCCTCTAACCGCTGCCTTTCCGGCTCCCCTGCGAACCAGGACCACACGAGTCTAGGTCCCCAGGGTTTCGCCCAAAACAGGGGCTCAGTGGACTCAGAAGTGGCACAGTTCGGAGAGTCTGTCTCCCGCCCACTCGCGAAAGCCAGCGGCACAATGAGCAATCCGTCCTCCGTGTGGTGCCGTGCGCGACCAGACCTCCGATCCTTTGCAACTCCCCTAAATTTCCATGCACTTCTCCCTTTTCACAGTCCAAACTCCCCCCGTATGAGTCTCGGCTGGATCTGGGGTTTAGTGTCGTAAGATAAGGGGTTCAATGCCGTTGGGAGTCTCCGTTTCCCTCCCGCCAGAGAAAGCCAGCCAGGTACTCCGGCACCCGCTCTCTCAGCGCGCGTCTCCGTACCTCAGCTTTTTGCAGCTCCTCTGGGTCTCCGTGAGCCCCTCTCTTTCCTTCTAGTTGTAGAACTTCCACTCAGCCAGCTTTCCTGTGGTTCTGGATGATGTCCGTTCTGTCTTTTAGTTGTAGTTTTGAAATTGTTGTGCGAGGCAGCAGTATAGGTGTTTACCTATGCCGCCATCTTGGATTTTCCTCTGCATATTACTTTTTTATCAGATAGGATAGTTCTTTAATAATTGGCTGACAAAATTCCTACCAATTGAACAATCAGCTGTCATGAACCAGGAGGCACCAGCTCTAGTGCGTGCACACATTTCCTGAGACACCGTAGGTGAAAGTGTTTTATAAACAGGATATTGCTCTCTGCAGGCTGCCTTTCGTGGTGTCAGCAGTGGTGTAATAATAACAGCAGCCTACATGTATTGGTAAACACGCAGGCTCCTCTCTGCATGCTCTGCATTTGTTTACTCTTTTTATCTTCCCAATAACCCTGTGAGGGAGGTTCCATGGTGGTGCTCATTTTTTAGAAAGGAGAGGTTGCTAGAGGGCTTTGTTGTGCCTCCTCAGAGTACCGTATCAATATTGCCATTTTTCAGATGAGGGGCCAAGGCCACACTGCTAGCAGGGGGCAAACGTGGGATTCAAACCCCATGTCTGTCCGATGAAAGGTCCCTCTTTAGTGCTGGTTTCCTAAACACTGGGCACTGCCTGATTTTGGAGAACTTGCTTAACAAAATCAATTCTGGAGTCTCGCTCTTGGTGAGTTGATTTAGTCAGTTGGTATTTTTAACACAGTCCCAAGGGGATTCTGATGGGCAACTATCTCAGATGGCGGCCCCCAAAGCACAACTTGGGGCTCAGAATAACTGGATCCAGATCCAGGTTCCTCACTGGTTAGATGGGGCACTGGCCATCTATAGCTTGGAGGCTGTGAGGACTTAATAGGCTGATGTTCGGGGAATGCCCATGACAAATGCTAGTTGTGTGGCACAAACTACAAGCCAGCATTGCTGACTGGCCCACGTCTAAAAGCCAGTGGTCCTGGCATGGCCTTGTTAGTGAAATTTTATATCCCTCCCTATACCCCACAAGAGCATACATATACTAGGTAGTGGTTTTCTCCCCCAGAGGAGGAGGAGGCATGAGTGAGTGGCTAGAGGCTGTGCTTTAACAAATCTAGGGCGGCTGAGTTAGGGCCCTTCCCTAAGCTGTGAGCTTTCTGGGGAAAACATGGAGCTGGAATAGCAAGCTCATGAGGCACTAGTGAACACTTTGCCAGCCGGCCGGGGTGATTCCAGTGGGCACCTCTGCATCAACTAGTGGAAAAGAAGCAACGTGGGAAAAGGGCAAACACATAGGATTTGGAGTCAGCCTGAACTTGAATCTCAGCTCCACTGCCTTTGAGCTGAGGCACTTTAGGCAAGCACTTAATCTCTCTGGGTCTCATTTTCTTCATCTGTAAAATAGGAGTGATGATGGTACCTGCCTCAGAGAGTGAGAATCAAATAGATGAGTGTGACTGCTTTGCAAACTAAGCGCTGTAGGTTTGGCTCTGTGAAACCCAGGGCTGCGGACTTTTAGGAACACAGGTAGAGAATGAAAAGCAGGCCCTGCCCTCAGCAACCTGCAATCTAGTGGGGCAGGAAGACTGGCACACAGAGTTCTGGGCAGTGTTGGTGCTGCAGATCAAGATTGCTGCAGGGGTGTGGAGCTGGGAGAAGGAAGCGGGTTGGACTGGGTATTCAGATGATGCCTCCTGGAGGAGATAGAATTTTTGCTGGGCTTGGAAGGATAGGTAGGAGTTCAAGAGGCAGATGATAAAATAAAGACTCTCACTCTGGGGAGGAGATACATGATCAAGGAAATAATGACAGATGTTGATAATAGCCGCAGGCCACTTTATGTGCCTTGTTTGATCCTCTTGAGGTAGGTTTTATTATCATTTCTAATTTATAGGGGAGACCTCAAAGGCTGAGTATCTTGCCCAGTGTCAGACTGCTGGTAAATGGTACAAGTAAGATTCTGAACTCAGGTTCTAATGCTCTGAACCATCATCTATAGTGATTCCTAAAAGCAGAATATAGCAGAGATGCATCTGTGATCCCACTGGGTTCAATCCTTCATTTGTCCAGTGAACAATTTCTGAGTCTCTACCATATTCCCCGCCACTCCTTGGTGTTAGGGATGGAAATGAGAAGAAGTTCCCTAGCCCCCTGTCATGTGGCTTCAGGATAGTGGGAAGAGGACACATAAAAAAGTAATCATAGTACAGTTGGTTCTCTGCCAGAGGCATGCCGGGGTACCATGCTGGCCCTTGGGTGGAAACAAGTAACTGCATATGCTGGGGGTAAGGGCTCAAGAAGACACTCCAGTGTAGAAGAGTTGGAGCTGTGGGAAGGGGGAAGAAGCTTGTCAAGAAGGCATTCCAGTAGAGTGGAGATCTCCTAACTCCTACTATTCATACATTGTAATTTTGTTTTGTTTCTCTAATTAAAAAATATTTTTTATTGTTAATAATATTACAGATATCTCCCATTCTCTCCCCGCCCCTAGCCCCCACTCTGCATTGTGATTTTGAATGCAACTCTGTCCTAAAAACTTGTCATGATCATTGTCATTTTTTACATTGGGTGATTCAATAATCTTGTACTCGACTATTATTTTTTTGAGGGTACTGCTAGCACCAAAACTGAACTGGATAGCAACTAATGGATGCAGATACCTCATATGCAGTTTTCCCCAAAATATGGAAAATATTTTAAGTCTATAGTTCTCTTGGAAGGATAAGCTGATAGAGTTGTTTTCAATTTAGGAATACTAAAGCTATCCATCCTTGGTTCTCCTTGAGGCTTTAACCCAATTATTCTGTTCATTTACACAAGAATACAAGGGTGTCCACTGGAGTGGCCAAAGTCAGGATCATTCACACCACGGCATGTTTGAAGTAAGGTAATAGGAGCCTGACATGTTATATACATTAGCCCCTTCTGTTGAAAGAGTTCTCCATCAAGGCAGACTGAGGTTCTTCTGTCCTAAAGCAAAGGGCTTTGGAAATGTCTTATGGTTTTCAGTGTGCCCTGTATAGGACTCTGAGTCAGACATACTGAATGACTATTCCAACGCTGACACTAGTTTTGGAAAAAAATGTAAGTCCTGAATTAAATACCTAGTCTCAGTATTTTGGGATCCATCGTTGACAGTCTGAGCATAACCCGCATTGTGAATGTGAAGAATCCAGGCAGGTGGAAGACTAGGTGGAAGAGCATGACCAAACTCCTGCTCTTTTTTTTTTTTTAAATATATTTTATTGATTTTTTACAGAGAGGAAGGGAGAGAGATAGAAAGTCAGAAACATCGATGAGAGAGAGACACCCATCAGCCGCCTCCTGCACGCCCCACTGTGGAGATGTGCCCACAAGCAAGGTACATGCCCCCAACCGGAATCGAACCCAGGACCCTTCAGTCCACAAGCTGACGCTCTATCTACTGAGCCAAACCGGTCTCGGCAAACTCCTGCTCTTGACCATGTGCCCCACAAACTCCCTAGTGGTGGTGAATGATCCTGACTTCGATCAGTGGTTGTAGATGAAGAGCTCCCACCCGGACAGGCTCTGGCTAAAGGACTTTTTGTGTTTCTTTATCATGGTGTGTGTGAAGAGAGCTGCAGCCACAGAGACTGTGAGGAGCATAGAGGTGTGTTCTGCCTCTCCAGAGGTGCAGCCTGGCTATGGTGGCAGAAGGTGGGACTGCAGAGGACACCTTCTCACTGCTGATCACACCCAAGCCAACTGCCATGCACTGGGAGGGCTGCTCCTACGGCCTTGGGAACTTGACGTTTCTACTACTTTGGCCAATCCCTGCGCTACTGGACCCACAACCCTGCCACTGCCACCACCTCCCTTTTCTTTTTCTTTGCCTTCATTCCTATTTATGGCTGAACTAGGGACCCAGTGCATGGATTCGTGCACATTGAAAGGGGCAGGACTGGGCGAGTCAGGCTGGATATGCCCTGGAGCCAACCTACCTGGTCTACCACACCTGGTATAGAGCATTGGCTCGAAGGGCATCCGCGGAGCAAACAGGGTCACTCTGGCAAGTGGGGTACCTCAGCTTGGCCTGTGGGAATCGGGCCAAAATTAGCTCTCTGATATCCCCCAAGGGATCCCGGAGTGCGAGAGGGCACTCTACAAAGTTGCTGTCAACAGGATATAGGGTGTGGAATGCAAATGCAAGTGTGCAGTAAACCAGATTTGGGGCTGACAGTACTCTAGCAACAACATAATCTATGGCCAAAGGTGGAATTGCATGGCCCCACAGGGAGTCAGGCTCCTTCCGGTCTTGTTTCGGGATGTGTCACCTGAGAACCACCGCTGCCAAGTCATCGCAGCTCAGCCAGCTCCTGCACTGAGTGTCTGCCCCCTAGTAGTCAGTGCACATCATAGCTACCAGTCAATGTATACTTAGCATATTAGCCTTTTATATATATAGATAGTATTCTACCATATGGATATACCACATTTTGTTTACTCATCAGTTGATGGATATTTGTGTCCACTTTGGGGCTATTATGAATACGCTATTGTGACATTTGTGTACAAGTTTTTGTGTGGATGTATGTTCTTAGGGTGTTCCACTTCCAATGGAGTCTAGGAAAGTCATGGTGGGGAGTGGGAAGAAAGAATGAAGCAGACGAACCTGCTCACCCACTGGGTACTCAGAGCAGATGGGTGGGAATGAGAAGGGTAGGCTCAAGATCCTGTTCTAGCCTCAGTGGGAGCCAGGGTGTATGAGGCCAGAGTAGGGCTGTCCTCCAACAACCGCACCCCCACATTGTTGTGCCAGATCTGACAACCATTTGCTAGAAATAACTTGAATCATTATATTTTCCCAGAAAATCTGGTCCATTTTTCTCTGTGCCCTGCTGGGGCCCAAAATTAGTTAAACACATAGATAGAGACTAGTGAGCCACACGCATAGTCTAGAGAAGAGTGTTGTCAACAGGAAGCTGACCTGCTAGGGGAAAGAGGTGGTCAGAGAGACAAAGGCCAGTTAACCAAGTGTAAACCAAGGGAGTGGTTTTGTTTATGGGAAATGCTATAGGTAACTCCTTGGCCCCACTTGACAGATGAGAAAACAGAGGCACTGCATTGAAGGAATCTGCCATTCAGAAACAGAAAGGGTATGAAAGCCAGAGCCTCCAGTTGTGCTGAGAGCAGCAGGAGCAGCAGATGTGGTAAAACCCAGGCCTTGCCCTCAGTCCTGTGTCTATTTTTGAGTTCACAGGAGAAGACTGAGGACACAAAACAAGAATAGTTTATGTTGTTTTAGTCTCTGAAAAAAGAACACCAAACTCCACCCCAGCCCCAAAGCAAAAACACAGAACAGGGCTTTAATTACTGTCTTTTGTTTCTTCCTTTCCTTTTTTTTTGTCTTTTGTTCTCCAGCCAGAAAACATTATGTTGTTAGACAAGAATATTCCCATTCCACACATCAAGCTAATTGACTTTGGCCTTGCTCACGAAATAGAAGATGGAGTTGAATTTAAGAACATTTTTGGCACACCAGAATTTGTTGGTGAGTTTTAGGGCTATTTCTCTCCCAGTTAAGAATCTGATTATTAAAAGGTGAAGAAATCCCAGTAACAAAATCCAGGTGTCTGGGGCTATGGCTTCCAGCCTATGAAAGATGCTTTTCTGACCCATTTTCCCAATGGGTGGGAAAGGAAATGTCTTGCTGGGCCTTTGGGTGAGGGTCCAGGGTTGGCTTGGGAAGGACAGGTGGAGGTACAGGCTTTTGCAGAGTTAAACCTTCCCAGAGCTGGTCCCATATCCTGCTCTTAGAGGAGTTTGTTGTGAAGATTTAAAGTTACCTCACCCTCTTAGAATTCCTGTAAATTCAACTTTCTCTGAATAGAAAAAGGGAAATCGTCTGCCAGGTGCCAGATTCTCCCACTCACTTCTCTTGTATGCCTGTCCTTTATGCACAGGAGGCCCACCTGCAGCAGGGCCCAGGTGGCTCTCTCTTCCCTCTGTTTCTCCCACTCTTGGTCCAGGCCTTGGAAACCCCCTCATGGGCTTCTGGTTGGTTCATAAAGAAACAACCTTGTAAAGGGGAAAGGAATGAGAGTTGAGAACTACTGTCTCTCTGCTTTGGGAGTTAGAGTGGTCTTGAAACTGGAGGGAGGGCATGGTCTCCCCAAAACCCAGGGGCTGAAATTTTTTACCACAGTCTAAATAAAAAAGAAGGCAGAATGTGTCAGATCACTCAATCTGATGGATTTTTAGGCCACACATACCAGCTCTGCAGCCATGATGGCATGGTGCTGCAGAGGCCACACAGAACCACCGGTGGGGGACCCTTGCCATGTGCCAAGTACTATGCCTGGTGCTCTTCAGACATTATCTCAGTTCATCTTCCAGCCACCTCATGAAGCAGACTTAATTATTTCCTCTATCAAGAGCTTTGTTCAGGCACACTTTATGATGACTAAAGTAGAGGACACTGAGGAAGAGGCAGCAGTTTCAGTCCCCCCCAGAGGGGGAGACCAGCTTATCAGAAATAAAAGCCCAGATTCAGCACTCAGATGAACCAGGAGAAAGAGTACTATATAACCAGACACCCGGAGAAGAGAGACCATGGAAGACAAAAAACAAACAAACAAAAAAACAACAACAAAACAGCCCGCATATGAAAGAAAAGCAGGCATCACCAGAAAAGGAAGTAAATGAAATGGAGGCAAGCAACCTGCCAGAGAAAGAATTCAGAGAAATAGTCATGAGGTGGCTGAAAAAAATAGAAGACAAATTCAATAATATGAGTAAGAACCAAGAGGAAATGAAGAAGAACAAAGAAGAAATGAAAAATGACATCGCTGCTGTAAAGAATTCCATAGAGAGCATCAAAAGTAGACTGCAAGAAGCAGAGGACCTCATCAGTGAGCTACAAGACAAGGTAGGAAAAAAATACCCAAGTAGAGTAGCTTCTAGAAAAAAAATTTAGCTGAAACCGGTTTGGCTCAGTGGATAGAGCATTAGCCTGTAGACTGAAAGGTCCCAGGTTTGAATCCGGTCAAGGGCATATACTTTGGTTGCAGGCACATCCCCAGTAGGGGGTGTACAAGAGGCAGCTGATCGATGTCTCTCTCTCATCAATGTTTCTAACTCTCTATCCCTCTCCCTTCCTCTCTGTAAAAAATCAATAAAATATATTTTTTAAAAAAGGAAAAAAAAATTTAAAAAGGTGGAGGAGAGCCTAAGGGAACTTTGGAACAACACAAAACAAAACAACACCCACATAATAGGGATTACAGAAGAAAAGGAAATTGAGCAAGGAATAGAAAACCTGTTTGAAGAAATAATGACAGAAAGCTTCCCTGATATATGGAAGAAAAAAACCCACACAAATCCAAGAAGTTTACAGAGACCCAAGCAAAATGAATCCCAAAAGACCGACGTCAAAGCACATTATAATTAAATTGATAAACACCAATGACAAAGTAAGAATCTTAAAAGCAACCAGAAACAGAAAGTTACTTACAAAGGAACCCCCATCAGACTAACAACTGATTTCTCAACAGAAACTCATCAGGTCAGAAGGGAATGGAATGAAATATACAAAGTCATGCAAATGAAGGGTCTAAATCCAAGAATACTGTACCCAGCAAGGCTATCAATCAAAATTGAAGATGAAATCAGGAGCTTCAGACAAAAAATGACTAAGGGAATTTATTACCACCAAACTAGCAATGCAAGAAATGCTAAAGGGTCTGCTATAAAAACAGAGAGAGAAATAGGAAGTGAAGAAGGAACACAGGGGTAAAGAATAAAAATGGCAATCAATAAGTACCTATCAATAATAACTTTAAATGTTAAGGATTAAATGTCCCCATCAAAAGACATAGGGTAATAGATTGGATAAGAAAACACGACCTATATATCTGCGGCTTACAAGAAACCCACCTCAGAAAAAAAGACAAACACAGACTGAAGATGAAGGGATGGAAAAAGGTTTTTCAGGAAAATGGAAATGAAAAAAGCTGGGGTAACAATACTTATATGTGACAAATTAGATCTCAAAGTGAAGGACATAACAAGAGATAAGGAAGGCCATTTCATAATACTAAAGGGAGCAATCTAACAAGAAGAAATAACTCTGGTAAACATATACATACCCAATACAGGAGCACCGAAATATATTAAAAAAAAACACTCCTGGAGGATATCAAGGGAGAGATTGACAGCAATACAATCATAGTAGGAGACTTTAATACCCCACTATCACCATTGACAAATCCTCTAAACAAAAAATGAGCAAAGAAACATCAGTCCTAAATGACTCACTCACCAGATGGAATTAATTGACATTTTCAGAACATTTCACCCCATAGCCACAGAATATACATTCTTCTCAAGTGCACATGGGTGATTTTCAAAGATAGACTATATGTTGGGTTATAGGCAAAGTCTCTTCAAATTCAAGAAGGTAGAAATCATATCAAGCATCTTCTCAGATCACAGTGGCATAAAACTGGAAATCAACTACAATAAAAACAATCCAAAGAAATCAAACACACGGAGACTAAACAGCATGCTATTAAATAATGACTGGGTAACCAGAGAGATCAAGGAAGAAATAAAAAACATCATGGCAACAAATGACAATGAAAACACAACAATCCAAAATCTATGGGACACAGTGAAAGCAGTCTTGAGAGGGAAGTTCATAACTCTACAAGCCTACAGCAAAAAACAAGAAACAATGGTAATAAATTACCTAACCCTACAACTCAAAGAGTTAGAAAGAGAGCAACAAAAAAAAGCCCAGTGTAAGCAGAAGGAAGGAAATAATAGAGATCAGAGTGGAGATAAATGACATAGAGACCAAAGAAACAATACAAAAGATCAACAAAACCAAGAGCTGGTTCTTTGAAAGGATAAACAAGATTGATGAACCTCTAGCTAGGCTCAATAAGAAGCAAAGAAACAAATAAACAAAATCAGAAATGAAAGAGGTGAAAAAACAACAGACCCCACCGAAATACAAAGGATTGTTAAAAAAAATACTATGAACAACTCTATTCCAACAAACTAGACAACCTGGAGGAAATGGACATGTTCCTAGAAAAAAATAAACTTCCAAAACTCAATCAGGAAAAACCTAAATATCTCAATAGGCCAATAACTATGGAAGAAAATGAAGCAGTCATCAAAAGGCTTCTAGCAAACAAAAGCCTGGAGCTAGATGGCTTCACAGGGCAGTTTTACCAAACATTCAAGAAAGAACTAAACCTATCTTCCTCATATTATTCCAAAAAATTCAAGAAGAAGGAACACTTCCAAGCTCCTTCTATAAAGCCAGCATCACCCTAATACCAAAATCAGATAAAGACAACACAATGAAAGAGAATTACAGGCTAATATCCCTCATGAACATAGATGCCAAAATCTTCAACAAATTTCTAGCAAATCGGATCCAGCAGTACATCAGAAAGATCATACACCATGACCAAGTAGGATTTATCTCAGGAATGCAAGGATGGTACAATATCTGCAAATCAATAAACGTGATACATCACATAAACAAATTGAGAGATAAAAATCACATAGTCATATCAATTGATGCAGAAAAAGCATTTCACAAAATCCAACACCCTTTCTTGATAAAAACTCTCAACAAGGTTGAATAGAAGGTAGGAATAGAAGGTGGGAATAGAAGAATCATACCTGAACAAAAAACATAATAAAAGCCACAGCTAACATCATACTCAATAAGCAAAAACTAAAACCATTTCCCCTAAGAACAGGAACAAGACAGGGATGCCCCCTCTCACCACTCCTATTTGACATAATACTGGAAGTATTAGCCATTGTAATTAGACAAGAAGAATAAATAAAAGGCATCCAAATTGGAAAAGAAGAAGTAAACCTGTTCTTATTTGCAGCTGACATGATATTGTATATAAAAACCCAAAAGACTCCATAAAAAAAACTAATGGACTAATAAATGAACTCAGCAATGTAGAAGGATACAAAATCAATGCCAAGAAACCTATGGCATTTCTGAACACCAATAGTGAACTTACAGAGAGAGACTAAAAGAGCAATCCCATTTACCATTACACCAAAAAAATTAAGATATTTAGGAATAAACTTAACTAAGGAGGTAAGAGACCTATATGCAGAAAGCTACAGGACACTGAAAAAAGAGATAGAGGAAGACGTAAACAGATGGAAGAGCATAATATGTTCATGGATTGGGAGAATCAACATAATTAAAATGTCCATACTACCCAAAGCAATCTATAGATCCAATGCACTCCCCATTAAAATGCCAATGGCATATTTCACAGACCGAGAAAGAACTCTTCAAAGATTCATCTGGAACAAAAAAAGACCCTGAATAGCCACAGCATTTCTGAGAAAAAAGAACAAAGTAGGTGGAATCTCAATACCAGATTTCAAGCTGTATTACAAAGTCACTGTTCTCAAAACAGTCTGGTACTGGTACAAGAACAGACATATAGACCAATGGAATACAATAGAGAATCCAGAAACTGACCCAAACCGTTTTGCTCAATTAATATTTGACAAAGAAGGTATGAACATACAATGGAGTCAAAACAGTCTTTTCAATAAATAGTGTTGGGAAAATTGGACAGATACATGCAAAAAAAAAAAGAAAGAAAGAAAAAGAAAAAGAAACTAGACCACCAGTTTACACCATACACCAAAATAAACTCAAAATGGATACAAAAGTTAAACATAAGATAGGAAACCATAAAAATACTAGAGGAATCCAGAGGCAGCAAAATCTCAGACATATGCCAAAGGAACTTCTTCACTGATACTGTTCCTAGGGCAATGGAAGCTTAAAGAGAAAATAAACAAATGGGACTACATAAAAATAAAAAGCCTTTTCACAGCAAAAGAAACCATCAACAAAACAACAAGAAAGCTCACTGTATGGGAGAACATATTTGCAAATGTTAAAGGTTTAATCTCCAACATCTACAGGCAATTTATACAACTTAATACAAGGAAGATAAATGATCCAATAAAAAAATGGGCAACAGACCTAAACAGAATGTTTTCAAAAGAAGACAGAAGGAAGGCCAAGAGACATATGAAAACATGCTCAAAGTCACTAATTATCCGAGAGATGCAAATCAAAACGACAATGTGATACCATCTCACACCTGTTAGAGTGGCTATCATCAACAAATCAACAAATGACAAGTGTTGGTGAGGATGCGGAGAAAAAGGAAGCCTCGTGCACCGCTGTTGGGCATGCAGACTGGTGCAGCCACTGTGGAGAAAAATATGGAGTTTCCTCAAAAAACTAAAAATGGAACTCCCATTTGACCCAGTAATCCCACTTCTGGGAATATATCCTAAGAAACTAGAAACACCAATCAGAAATGATATATGCACACCTATGTTCTTAGCAGCACAATTTACAATAGCTAATATTTGGAAAAAGTCCAGGTGCCCATCAGCAGATGACTGGATCAGAAAACCATATTATATCTACACAATGGAATACTATGCTGCCATAAAAAGAAGAAATTCTTACCATTTGCAGCAGCCTGGATGGAACTGGAGAGCATTATGCTAAGTGAAATAAGCCAGTCAATGAAAGAAAAATACCACAAGATCTCACTCATTTATGGATAATAAAGAGCATTATAAACTGATGAACAAAAAGATAGATACAGAGGCAGTAGAGCATCAAACAGACTGTCAAATTGCAGTGGGAAGGTTAGGGAGAGGTGGGGTAGATAAGAGATCAACTGAAGGACTTGTATGCATGCATATAAGCATAACCAATGGACGCAAGACACTGGGGGGTGAGGGTATACATGGGAGTAGGGGCGGGGCAATGGGAAGATATGTTCACATGTAATACATTAATTTAAAATATGGGGGAAAAAGAGCTTTGTTCAGGGCAAAGCAACCAGTAGGTAATGGAGCTAAGATTCAAATACAGATACATTCAACATCAAAACCTATCCTCTTTCCATTATGCTAGATTGCTTCTCGGAGGAGACCCTGCCCCAAGGAGCTTACAGTTTGTGGAAATAAGAAATCAAGCCACCAAATAAGAGTTCTGGAAGGCTCTTTGCAGATCATTTGGTCTAGTTTTACAAATGTGGAACTGGAGGGCTGGAGGATTTCAGTTAAGGTCAACCAATGGTTATACTCCATCTTTTGTATGGGAGATATTAGGTGAGGACTATAGATAGACACAGTGATGGGCAGGAGCCACATTCAGAATAACACATCCAAGGTCACAGCATGAATTGGTAGCAGAGCAATTAATTACATCCTATCTCATGGCCACTCATTGCCCTGACTTTCTAATTGAACCATTTATTGTTATTAAACACTTGGCATGATTTAGCAAAATAAATATACACATTTTTAGTACATATTGAATGGTGGGCAGTGATTGCTATCTCAGAAAAAGTTCAATAATAGATGTCTTATGCTTCAGGTTCAAACTGGCGCTGCCACCAATTCATGGTGTGATCTTGGGTAGGTCATTCTGAATGCAGCTCTTCAAAAACTGTTCACACAAGATATCTAGCAAAGTCATTGGGATCAGTCAAGACTTTGAACCCATGAGGGACAAGGGCTATTGTGAGTGGGGGAAGTGTCTGAGAGGGGTGGGGAAGGAGCAAGCGTAGGGGAGGAGCCCACCCCAGGTTTAGCCATCCATAGCAGGGGGATAGGGCCAGAATTAGTGCATTTATCAGGGACAATTCACTGTTCACTCTGGGTGGAGCAGAAAGTTCACACAGATCTGTTAATGTATGTGGGATATTCATGAGTAGGGCCAAACTATGGAATGTTTTGCCCAATCATATGCTGATAATTGTCTAACAACTGGGTCTCAAAACAAAACCCTAGTTTCTAGTATTTTCCAATTACAAGCCATGAACATGTCACGGAAATCCGAGTTGTGAAGAGATGCACACAGTTGACTCTTGTGAAACAGTATGAGCCAGCTCCAGCCCAAAACTAGTTTTCTTTATACTTTAGATATATGTAGGTGGCTTCTCTAAGCCCCTGCCCAATCGATGCCCAAGACCCCTGAGAAACAGATTCCTTGTAACCATTTCCTTATTGCCATGATTTCTTTGAAATTTTTAAACCCGAGACTCAGGGTTAAAAATTTACTGTCAGCTTCCTGAAGTGTAGTGGACCTGGTTTTCCAGAAGCCCTCTCACTACCAAACTGGGCTCTTGAAAAAAAATTATTTTTAAAAACAATTTTGGACTCATAGGAAATGAGTAAGAGTAGTAACTCCTTTAGTATAATCTGTTCCACCCCAAAAGCCTATGAAATGAATTTAGAACTGGATGAGTGAGCAGCAAGTTCAATAGGACTATTCCTAAAAGCAAGTACACATATTAGTATTTCAATCAGAGGCTAGCAAGATTTAGATGTTCAAAGACATAAGATATTGAAATGATCAGATGTTGACTATAAAATAAATGGAATGTATATAGAAATAAGAGGTAGAATCACAAGAATGAGCACGCAACAAGAGAGTGTCAAAAATAACCAGGCAAATTCCAAAAGGAATAAGATAGAACTTTAAGAAATACAATCTATCCTTGTAGAAATTTAAAACTCAATGAATGGACTAAACAGCAGATTATACACTGCAGAGGAAAGACTTGAAGAATAGAAATACTGAGCTGGAAAAAATTAGCTAGAGTACCACAAAGTGACAGACATACAAATATGAGAGGATAAGAGAATGAGGATTTAAAAAAGAATGCCTAACATAGGTCTATTTGAAATCTCAGAGACAATAGAGAGGCAACATTTGAAAAGAATAGCTGAGAATTTTCAGAACTGATGTAAAAACAGAAACCGAAAGGACAGTGTACATCAAGCAAAAAACAAAAGAAAATAAATCCATACCTAGCCACATTATAGTTAAACTCTGAAGTACCAAAGACAAAGAGATCTTAAAAACCAGCCAGAGAGAAAAGATAGATCGCCTACAAAACAAGAAACAAACAGTAATTAGACTGACAGCATACTTCTCAAAACAACAATGGAGCAAGGGAGGGTTGAGTGGGGGGCAGAGGTAAGAGATCATCCAAAGAACTTGTATGCATATAAGCATAACCAATGGACACAGACAATAGGGTGGGCGGGGGAGGGCGTGAAGGCCTGAGGGGAGGGGCAGGCTGGGAGAGGTCAATGGAGGAAAAAGGGGACATATCAATACTTTCAACAATAAAGAATTTAAAACAAAACAACAATGGAAGCCAGTGTCCAATAGAATATACTACAAAGAACCGAGGGGAAAAAAATATCTGTGTACTCAGGAAAATTGCATTTCAAGAATGAGGGCAGTGCTTGCTTTAGCAGCACATATACTAAAATTGGGAGGATACAGAGAAGATTAGCATGGCCTCTGCACAAGGATGACACATATATTTGTGAAGCATCCTATATTAAAAAAAAAAAAGAGGGTAAAAGATGTACAAAAAACAGTCCATAGAAATGGTGTTCTAATAATAAAAGAAGTGGAAACCATCCAAATGATCACTGAGAAGAGAATAAGTAAAAAAGTGATATATGCAGGTAAAACAAAGCAAAAAAATAACAAAAACAAAACAAATAATCAAATACCAGCAGACCTTTTTTAATGGAATTCCTAAAGGATATACTTATGAATTAAGGAACATGGCCTCTGAAGGGACATCTCAATGTAAGAGGTAATAGGAACAAATAAATCAGTTAACATTAGGCAAACAGAGGATTCAGAGAAAAAGGAACCCTCGTGCACTGCTGGTCGGAATGCAGATTGGTGCAGCCACTGTGGAGAACAGTATGGAGTTTCCTCAAAAAACTAAAAATGGAACTTCTATTTGACCCAGTAATACCACTTATAGGAATATATCCCAAGAAATTAGGAACACCAATCAGAAAGGATATATGCACACCTATGTTCATAGCAGCACAATTCACCATAGCTAAGAATTGGAAACAGCCTAAATGCCCATCAGCAGATGAGTGGATTAGAAAACTATGGTATATCTACACAATGGAATACTATGCTGCTATGAAAAATAAAGAATTCTGCTGAGACCAGTTTGGCTCAGTGGATAGAGCGTCGGCCTGCGGACTGAATGTACCTTGGTTGTGGGCACATCTCCGGTGTGGGCATGCAGGAGGCGGCTGATCGATGTCTCTCTCTCATCGATGTTTCTGACTTTCTATCCCTCTCCCTTCCTCTCTGTAAAAAATCAATAAAATATATTAAAAAAAAAAAGGAATTCTTACCATTTGCAGCAGCATGGGTGGAACTGGAGAGCATTATGCTAAGTGAAATAAGCCAGTCAATGAAAGAAAAATACCACATGATCTCACTCATTTATGTAACCTGATGAACAAAAAGATAGATACAGAGGCAGTAAAGTATCAAACAGTCAAATTACAGTGAGAAGGCTGGGGAGTGTTGGGGAGGGGTGGAAAGAGATCAACCGAAGGGCTTGTATGCATGCATATGAACACAACCAAAGGACATAAGACACTGAGGGGGTGGGATGAGGGCATGTGACAGGAGATGGGGGAGGCTGGAGGAAAGTCAATGGGGTGAAAAAAAGGAGATATATGTACTTCTATGTGTAACACTTTAAGCAATAAAAATAAATAGAGAAAAAAGTCTTTTACCATTTCAAATAAAAACCCCACAACATTAGGCAAACATAAACATTTTCTACTAAAAATAATGATAAAATTTTAATTGTGAGGATAAAAAAAGGACAACTGAAAACTGAAGAAAATGTTAGATTTGACAGAATGCTTGAAATTAGGGTTTATATTAGTAGAGGAAGGTTAAAATGTTGACTTACGTTAGAATTTGTTAGGTAGACATAGTAAAGTCCCAAGGTAGCTATTATAAAAATATAAATGTGTGTATGAACAATAAGAAAAGTACAAAAAACAAACAAAGAAGCACAAAAATGGACAAACAAAAGCACAAAGGATAGAAATGATACATAAGTACATCGAATAGCGATAAGTACTTGAAAATGAGTTGTGCTTCTCACACTGAATATCAAAGCGCTGTATGTGTCTCTAAATGCTTACTCTCAATTTCTGTATCTACCTCGTCTTGACCAGTGACAATTTGCAAACTATTCGTCTGTGGGTCACACTTTGAATACCACTGTCCTAGACAAAACCTTTCACGTGTGTGTCGGGATACATGTACAAAAAACAGTCCATAGAAATGGTGTTCTAATAATAAAAGAAGTGGAAACCATCCAAATGATCACTGAGAAGAGAATAAGTAAAAAAGTGATATATGTATATCCACACAATGGATTGTTAATTAGAGAGTGGAGAAAATGAAAGATTGTGGATGATCATTCAATGGATGCTAGAAGCATAATGTTGAGTGAAGAGGAAAACATCAAATGACACCACTGACACCACATGCAGTCTGCCATCCTTTTTATGAAGCTGAAAAATAAGCAAAGCCAGAGAATGGCTTCCTGTTTCTGCAAGTAGAGAGAGGTGGGAGGCAGAGGTAAGAGATCATCCAAAGAACTTGCATGTATATAAGCACACCCCGTGGATGCAGTGGCTTTGACATTGTTCTAACAGTGGTCAGCAAACTCACTAGTCAACAGAGCCAAATATCAACAGTACAGTGACTGAAATTTCTTTTGAGAGCCAAATTTTTTAAACTTAAACTTCCTCTAATGCCACTTCTTCAAAATAGACTCCCCCAGACCGTCTATTTTGTGGAAGAGCCACACTCAAGGGGTCAAAGAGCCGCATGTGGCTGGCAAGCCGCAGTTTGCCGACCACGGTTCTAAGTCAACAAATTTAGCCTTTCTCACTTCCTACTTTATTCCATTAGTGGTAGAAACAGGCTTAATCCTTCTCCCTTCTCTAGCCTCTGCCCTCTCTTTCTCTTCCATTTCATAGTCAACCTTTTTAAAGAGTTGTCTACACACTTATCTCCACTCCCCACACTCAGGGCACTCTCTGGCTACTACAGTAAGTGTGAAATTCAATACTCACTTGCCAGTGCTTATCTGCTTGACCTCTAGGCTGCATTTAGTCTCATCTTCTCAGTAGAGTCTTCTTCCCTAGACTATGAACCCTCTCCTGGCCACCTCATCATTTGCACAACTCCTTTTTCCACCTATACAATGACTCCAAATTTGATAGCTCTGGCCCACTCCACAATGCCCAGCTTCTTTCTGGACACCTTCCCCTGAATGCAACCTCAGGGACCTCAAATTCATCATCTGAACCTCAGGTGGGAGGTACACTCTTTCAGACCACACTTGAGGAATGTGTATTCCCTCTCTGACATCTTCTACATCACCTTCCAGTGCTGATCTGACTGGCTTCCACCAGAGAGTTCTCAAGTAGGCCTTGTCACTAGGCCCCATTTCCCCTTCTTGCAACTTCCTCTCCCCACACTCTTCTTTTTTTCCCCTAGACATTCCTTTGTGCTTTCCCCCTCCTCACTATCAAGGCCTCTTGGTAAAAGGTTTCTACTGGGATAAAAGGCAACTAACTTCCTCAAAATTCTTAGAGTTGGATTATCTCCTTCCTTTACTCTGATTTTCCTTAGTGGGGATTCAAGATGGAGATATTTGGTAGCAAACTCCCTAAAATTCCCTACAGCCATCTCTTTCATCTTCATACTCCTGCTGACTCTCCATATGGCTTCTTGCAGCTCCAGAGATTGTGAACTATGAGCCCCTGGGCCTGGAGGCTGACATGTGGTAAGTTGTATAGGCCACCCAGGTCGTCTAGGGATCCTCCCAAAGCTGAAGGCCTCAGTCCCTGGCTCTGCCTGATAGCCCTCTTGACCAGGAAAACCCCTTTCTCCACACTCTCCTTTCAGAGCCTTTGGCTGCTCCAGGTGTGCTGGGTCTGAGGCCTGGGCAGCTGGAGGCAGCTAGGCCTGGAGCTGAGGCCAGTTAGAACACGGCAGAGGCAGAGAACAAGAGGAGAGCTGAGGGTGAGGTTCAGGATCCACCCCTGAAGTCTGCCATAGCCATGATTGAGATAATGTAGTAACAGCTCTTTCAGTCAGTCAACCAAGTGACACTGAGAGCCTCGTGTTCTAGGCTCTGTGGTGGGCCTGGGGATACTGCAGTGATTGATTCTCTGCACAGACAGGACTTGTTTCATTTGAACAGTGCTTTTAGTTGGCTGAGCCCCTTGATTAGTTGGTTTTCTAAAATACTCGCAGCAGTCCTGGGAGGTAGTTGTTATTGTCCTCACTGTATGAGGAGAAAAGGGACTCAGAAGTGATAAGGGACTTGCCCCAAAATCACAGCCTGCAAGTGCAAGAGTCTGATCTTGAACTTGGGTCCTCAGACTCAATGTCCAGAGCGTGATGACTCCACATGCTTCCCTGGGTGCTGTTGAAGAGTGGGATGGAGAGAACTGTGGGGTTCAGGATGACATTCAGAGGCTGCCATGGAAGGGCAAGTGACCACTTCCCCTGAAAACCATGCAGGAGTCCCTTGCTGGTCTGGGATTAGAGCCAGGAGGCCCTGACTTGACTGTTCTTTGTTTTGCAGGAGCATCGGTGTCATCACCTACATCCTGTGAGTATCCCTGATTCCGGGTGTCCCAGCTTAGACCTGGGGGAAGCAGGAGGAATGAGAGAGGGGCAAACAGACAGACAGATTGACACTGAGTACTCACCGTGAATCAGATGTGTTTGAGCTACACAGCAAACCTGAGGCTAAGCCCTCTTAGCTCCATTCCACACATTTGACCCTGGGATTGGGTTTTGTTAGAAGAGCAGCCTGTGACACTCCACACTGTGTATCCCCACTGTGGCTGGGGCCCACCTCTCGGCGTCACCCAGACCAGTTTGCTGTGAGAATGTCAGTTTTTACACAGAAGCCTTGTGACAGCTCTCACGTCATTATGCCCTCGCTGATCCTGCCTCCTTCTCTCCCTTTCTTCCTTCTTTCCCCAGCTCTCACATTCTCGTTCCTCCTTTCTTCCTGGAGTCTCTCTCTGTTCCTGAAGTTTTAAGTCGCTCAAGCAGAGATTTCCTACACAGCTCTGTGTTTAATGGGTCTAACACTTTCCATCTCTGTGGCCTTGGCAGATTTTTAACTCTCTCTGGGCCTGTTTTTCTCATCAGAAAAAATAGGAATCACAAACTTCTCACCAGGGGTGTGTTGTGAGGGTTAAATGAGCTGACATGTGCAAATTTTCTGGCACCTAGTACACGGCTGACTAGAGGTTGTTTTATTCCATCAGTGCTTTCCAACCAGTTTTCCTTCACAGCACACCTGCAAAATGCTATTTCTGTGGCACACTGGGTGAGAGTCAGCCCATAGCCAGACTCAACAGCCGAGGGGGTCATTCTCCCAACACCCCCATAAACTAGTTTTCTGACCAGTAGTACTTGAATTGGGAGCTCTGTACAATGTGAGGAACCCCCTTGAGCTGCAGCAAGGGACTAAATCCTGACTGCACATAAGACATTTTGATACCAACCACAATTGAGATCTATTAAATTAGAATCACTAGGGGTGGCATCTAGGCACCAATTATTTTAAAAGCCCCAGAGGAATTTGATGCAAAGAGAGATGCATTGCTATATACGTAGTTTCAAATCAGAGCCAGAATAGTCAGATGTTGGCTCTTGAAACATTGGTTTCTTCAGAAGTCTGGTGCTCCCATTGAACTGTTAAAGAATTCCAGTGTGTACAGGGCACATAGACTTCTTATAGCTCATTTGAGTTCCATACAATTTTAAAAAATATATATTTTATTGATTTTTTTTTCAGAGAAGAAGAGAGAGGGATAGACAGTTAAAAACATCAATGAGAGAGAGACATCAACCAGCTGCCTCTTGCACGCCCCCTACTGGGAATGCGCCCACAACCAAGGTACATGCCCTTGACTGGAATCGAACCTGGGACCTTTCAGTCCACAGACCGATGCTCTATCCACTGAACCAAACCAGTTTCAGCAAAGTTCCATACAATTTTTGAGTGCCTGCTCCATGGTGGGCATTGTGCCAGGCACTTGGGATAGTAACATGATAAAGAGTCTGCCCTGCTAATATGGAGCTCCCTGTGTTGGGGTAGGGTGGGGAATGACTCCAGATAGCTAACTCTCACCCAGTGGGACCAAGGTTATTGTGGAGGTATGAACACACCTCTGTGAGACATAGATAGGAGAGGCAATGGTCTGCTGGGGCTTTAGAAGGTTTAATGGGTTTGGGGAGGAGAAGGAGCTTGATTGATTTACTTGATTTGAACTGGACTGTACAGAATGAGGTTAATTCTCCAGGTATAAAGGGACCGAAGGAATGTCCTGCTAAGGAAGGAAACAGCATGTTAAATGTGGTGAAATGTATAAAGAATGTGTTAGGGAATAACTCCTGATGCCTTGCTCAGGAGTTTAGATGTGATCCTATAGAGCAGTGATTTTCAACTGGTGTGCCACAAGCATTTTTAAAACATGCAATACCCAACTAGTTAGTTAGGGGCACTGACCTCTTTTCCCTTAGGTTGTCAAATTAAAAAATGACAACAGCCAACACAACAATAGCTGTCTGGTGTGATTGAATCAAAATTATACCTATTTTTTTTTCAGATCAACAAAAAATATATTTTTTGGTATTCTACAGAATTTAGTAATTAGTTTATGTGTGCCATGAGTGAAAAAAGGTAGAAAATCGCTCCTATAGAATATGGGGAGCCATAGAAGGTTCTTTGTGTTCTAATAATGATGATAATAATGGCCACCAATTTCAGATCTTTAATAAAGCCTACAGTAATTGTATGGATCATTTTATATATAATACTAGAGACCCGGTGCATGAATTCATGCACAGGTGGGGTCCCTTGGTCTGACTGGCAATCAGGACTGATAAAGGTGTCTCGCTCAGTTCCAATTGGGGACTGCTGGCCTGGGGAGGGAGGGAGAGGGACCATGGGAGGTTGGTTGGTCATGGGAGGTTGGCTGAGGAAGCTTGGCTGTGGAAATGCACTGATCACCAGTGGTGCATTGAGCATCTGCCCCCTGGTGGTCAGTGCACTGTCATAGTAACCGGTGTCCTGGTCATTTGGTCGACCGGTGGTAATGGTTGCTTAGGCTTTTATATATATATATAGATTTACTCTTCACAACAATTATGTGAGGTGGAGACTTAATTTTCTTCATTTTATAGACAAGAAAACTGTAGATCAGAGTTGAGTAACTTATCTAGGCTGAACCTAAGATTGAAATATCAAATATTTCCTAGTGCACTGTGCTAAGAAAATGGCAATGTGGATGGGGATGACTTTCAAGAGATATTTGACCCACAAAACTTTCTGACCAGTTGGATGAGGTGAAGAAATGGAAGGAAGAGTCAGAGGTGACCCTGTGTTTCCAGCTTGGATACATTTGTGAAGTAGCATCATTAATCCAGGCAGGGAGTTCAAGGAGGGAGATTCAGGCACAGTGACTTCTGGGAAAATGGCACCTCTAAGTAGAGGTTTCCCATAAGCAACTGACATATGTGTTAGGAGACAATAGATTCAGGAGTTGCTACTTAAATGATGCCTCCTTCACAGACCTTGCAGGAGAACTTAACACCACCTTCTAGTCCCTAATGGCCCGTCTGCTTCCACACCTGTCAGGCTTCGCTCAAATTGCCCTCTTAGCCTAGAAGCCTTTCCATCTCTTTCTGTGATTGCTGACAGCCTCTTCTTTCTTCAAGACACAACTGATGCAAATGTCAACTCTCCCGTGAAGTCTGCACTAGGCCTCACCTCCCTCCTGTGCTCCCACAGTCCTTCTATTATATTCTACTTTCTTCTGCTGTGCTTCTCTCCCTTCCTCTTTCCAGTCTCCTGAAGATGCAGTTTCTGTCAAGTGCTCCATAAAGTATTGAATTGGACTCAGTTGAAAAAGCTGCTGACTGGCTGCCCAGAGGAGTCAGGCAGTGTTGCTGGGAGCCTCCCAACCCCATACAATAGTATGAGTCAGGGTTCCCTGAGTCCATCACCTCCCTATTCATCTACTTTCCTGTAGTCACGTGTTCTCTCTCTCTGTGCTCAGCCTAAGTGGAGCATCCCCTTTCCTGGGAGACACAAAGCAGGAGACACTGGCAAATATCACAGCAGTGAGTTACGACTTTGATGAGGAATTCTTCAGTCAGACCAGTGAGCTGGCCAAGGACTTCATTCGGAAGCTTCTGGTTAAAGAGACACGGTAAGAGTACAGAGAAAGGCACTGGCTTCTCAGGTACTGACCTGCACCTGTTTCCCTTCCCCAAGATATGTCAGTCTGTCCCCACTTTGTCACGGGCTGTCATCTGTGCCATTGTGGTCTAATCTGGGCAGGTGCTGAGAAGTGTGGACTGCAATTATCTTGTTTGCTCAAGTCTTTTTGCTTCTTTTCGTGCTGAAATGCAAATAACTGTGCGTGGTGTGTGCACAGTGTGTATCTGTGTATGCAGTATGTGTGTGTGTGTCTGTGTGTGTTTGGAGGTCAGCCTGGGTTTCTCTATGTGCAATCTGTCCCAAAAGCACCTATAACTAGAATTTGAAAAGGAAAGCAGCAGATTTCAAACCAATTCAGGTGGGAGGTGGAGGAGGTAAGCTCAGAGGCCAAAAAGTGGGAGAATAGGAAACATAGCAATCTATCCCTTCTCCAGGACCCAGGGTGAGCTCTGTGGCTGTGGAGTCACAGCGGGAGATGGGCAGGGAATTGTAGGGAGTTAGGTGCTCAGAGCCTTGCTTACCTGGGGCAGGAATAAGGTCTGCAGATTCTACAAAGTCATGTCTTCTTGGTCCTACAGACTTTGGAGACAGCCAGAGCGGGGTCCTCTATAGTACAGGAGCCTGATTTCTCCAGTTAAGGGCAGTGCTAGGCAGTAGCACCCCACCTGGGTACTGTGAAGGGCAGAGCTGAGAAAGGATCTGGGAGCAAACAGGAAAACAAGGACCAAAGATTTAACGATGGAAGGTGGGGAGCACAAAAGAGAACTTACCACTCTCCTATAGTGTGGCATTCGGTCCTTCAACTTCAGGACCAAAGAAGAGGGTTTTATGTATTGTTACTTTACAGAGGGGTCTGTCTGGACCATTTTCTATGGAGTGCAGAGAATCCATCCAGTTCTCCACCCATCTCTGCATCCCCCATTATTCTGGTTTGATGGCAGTGATCAAAGAATGCCAAAATGCTAGTCTAAGAAGAGTAAGAATGAAGACCTTTGCTCTCAGTTTCTGTCCTCATGGATCACCTCTGCTTCTGGTCCTCATTGCAGGAAACGGCTCACAATTCAAGAGGCTCTCCGACACCCCTGGATTACGGTAAGGGCACAGTGATGTGATCCAGTGAGCAGGAAGGGTCTCCGCTCAGGGCTGGCTGGGGTGCCTGGATGCAGAGGGCCCTTGAAATACTGACCCATGGACACAATGAAAGCCCAAAGGTTCTGGGCTTTTTTCAAATAGGTTTATAGGTTTACATTTTTATTTCATGGGTTCAGGTGACTTATAAAATGCAAACCTTAGCTGTAATCCTTTCTCTCTAGGGCCATCTTACAAAAATGTTCTTTGTTGGATGATGTGTCACTCTTGTTCCCAGTTGTAGAGAGAGATTGGTAACAATGAAAAATCTCAGCTTTGTAACCAGGGCTCCTTCTGACTTTTGGGGCTCTGAGTAAAGGAAGACACTAAACCAGTCACAGGGCTTCCTCAGGCACAGTGAGACCTCAGTGAACGGGGCTCTGAGATAGAGGCCTGGTGGGAAGAGGCAGTCACTCTCTTTGGGCAATTCCATTCCCTTTGGGGAGGACGGGCAGAAAGACGACTCCCTGCCTAACCTGCTTTGTAATTGCGCTTCCAGCTGCTGGTTTCCCAGGGATTTGGTGGTCTAGTCACAGTACAATTTTATGAAAGCCCTGGGAAGGGTGGAAATCAGGAGATTGGGACCCTGGCCCTACTAGTTCTGTTAATTGAGGGAGTTAGGTGCTCGAAGCCTTGCCTACCTGGGGCAGGAATAAGGTCTGCAGATTCTACAAAGTCATGTCTTCTTGGTCCTACAGACAGATGTGTACTCCAGGGACAGAGTAAGACTTCTAATTCCCTTGGACTACTTGTTAAATGAGAACGCTGGTGAGGATGATCTGAGGGTACAGAGGAGGAGTAGAGGGGGAGGGCTGGAGTGCTCCAGAAAGGTCAGATTCCTCTGCTCACTGAAGGATGAGAAAGGCCAAGGGCCCTCCAGGTTTGGGGTGGGCTCAGGCACAGAGCTAGGGAGTCTCTTGGGCTGCCTCCTTGCTCAGCCTGCTGAGTGTTGCCAGGTCCAGGAGGTCAACTGGACCTGAAGACAAGAGGCCACTCAGCCTCCCACTGTGAGACCTGGCCTTGCGTGCTCCCAGCCTTGAGTAGATGCCTGCAAAGTGCTGCAGCCTGCCTGTCTGTGTGAGCACCCCTAAATGCTATGCGCGTGAAGACTCTCTAATGCTGAGGGCTACCCTGCCCTGAGGTGAGCATGCAGGCAGCATCCCTGTATTCCTCGCCTTATGATGGTCTGTAGAGGTGCTCATCCCACCCTGGTCCTCCACATGGCCTGACGCATGCAGTGAATGCCAGAGGCTGCTTGTGTGTCTTTTGCCTCCAGCTCGGACTGCCCTTTGGAGCAGGAGTCAAATTAACTCTGGCTCTTCTGTCTAAACACCCACCAGTCCCAAGGAGAAGTCAGAGCCCCAGAACAGCGGAAGACCGAGCCCACCCAGCTGAAGACCAAGCGCCTGAGAGAGTACACCATCAAATGCCACTCAAGCATGCCTCCCAACAACACCTACATCAACTTTGAGCGCTTTGCTCATGTGATGGAGGATGTGGCTCGGGTAGACCAGGGATGCCATGCACTGGCAGGGGCCCATGACACCATCCAAGATGATGTGGAAGCTTTGGTTTCCATCTTCAATGAGAAGGAAGCTTGGTACCGCGAGGAGAGTGAGAGTGCCCGGCATGACCTGTCCCAGCTCAGGTATGAGTTCCGTAAAGTGGAGTCCTTGAAGAGGCTCCTGCGAAAAGACATCCAGACCACAGGGTCCAGCCTCGGAAGCATGGCCAGGAGATTGGACCATCTACAGATGCAGTTTGAAGCTCTGAGGCAGGAGCTCTCAGCAGATCTACAGTGGATTCAAGAGCTGGTGGACAGCTGCCAGCTGGATGGAGGCACAGATGGCCTGGGCTCTGTGTTCTGCCGGGATGCCAGTGAGCCCCTAGCGGAGCTGCACAGCAGATCAGGCAGCGAAGAAGTCTTGGCTGGCTTGAAGCTCTGAGCACCAGAATCTAGTCAGTAATGCCTCCTGGATGGCTTGCAGAAGCATGTTCCAAAGGCCCTGCTGGGCATCAACTAGAGTTATCCTGCAGGGATGTATGTCTGTAGCATAGACTTACACCCACTTCCCAGAATCCAGAACCACAGAGGTACTAGCAAGTTATTCATTCTGCACCTCCTCTCACCAACCTGGTTTTCTGGGATGGAGGAGTGGCATGGCAGCCAAGCTGTTAAAACAAATGAGAATAAATACCCTTCAATGTATCTTTCTCTAGAGGGAGGACAGCTGGCTCTGGGGAAATGCTTGATAATGGATGTGCGATCATGGATTTGTGCACATTTCACTTCCCACCTATATGCCTTGGGGGCTGCAGATCTTGGATAATATTGAGATAACCAGGGGTAATAGTAAGTCAGCTTGGTGCTTTCCTGCTTCAGAAGGAGGAATTTTAAATGCACAGAGAAAATATTACTTATCATTTGCATTGACATCACTTACCAAGCACTTACCTCTTTGATCCTTATGTCTTTCATCCCTAAAAGAATTTTGCAAGTCAGGAAGTTGGTGGCATTATTATTGCTGTTACTATTATTTTCATTTATCTGATAAGGAAATTGACTCAAAGAAGGAAAATGATTTACTCAAGGTCATTCATAGCTGGTTGATACAGATGAAACCGAAACTCGGGATGCCTGACTCTAAGATGAGGTATATGGGAAGAAATTGTGAGGCTTTGATGTAAATATATATCTTAATATTAAAGTTCAGACCCCAGTGGTAAAATAAGCAACTTCACATATTCTGCCAGGTATAGGTGGAATGCCTCGTACCTTCAGATGATAGAGAAGTATGTGCTAGAGGGTGCGGTCATGGCTCCTGTCCAGCCTGAGCCTGTCTGAAGCTCTGCCCACAGAGCAGGAGGAGGGCAGCATCTCACTCTTCTCCAGCTGTCTCCCTCTGGCTAAGGGCCTCCACCTTGTATTGGGAATGAATACCAAACGGGATTTAGCAAGAAGGTTCCTTTTCTTGCATACTTAGGGCATCGGGCCCTGAAAGGTCAGAGAAACTCCATGAGGGTTTTTGAAGAGGGTGGACATTAAGACTGGGGAGCACAAGGTTCAGTGGTCCCGCTTGACCCCAAGCTTTGAGCCCACCCCCTGAGGACTGTGTGGTCTTAGCACCCTTTTCCCAGAGGAGCACCTATCATCTGGCTCATAGAGACAGAGTGTGAGTGTGGGCCCAGAACTGTGCTAGAAGCTTGGGGGTTGGGGAAAAGATGTATCATTTCCAAATATCTTAATAGCCTCACAATATACCCTTGTCAGAGAAGCAGAGTAAATGCTATTCCCAGTTTGGAGATGAGGAAACAGAGAGGATGTGATTTGCCCAAGGGCACAATTGTGGCAAAAGTGGAGGTATCCCAAGAAGTCTGTTGTGTTTCTGCTTCCCCTAACTGCCCCAGGCTTCAGGAATTTTCTCTCTGCTTCTGAGGCAGATGATATGCAGATTCAACCATCCACCCATTCTCAAATAGTTTCTGAGCACATACTAGCTGCTGGGTACTTGGTTTGGCACTAGAGATACAAAGCTGAGAGAAAGTAGGCATGTTTCTTGCCTTAACAAAGTTTGAGTCCATTGAAAGATTCCAACATTAATCAAGAACATTCTAGAAATGTAGAATTGAAGCTGGGACATATGCTGGGAAGAAGTATGAATTACTGTAAGAGCTTGCAATGTGGGTTTGATCTAGTCAGGGAAGGCATCCATGAGGTGGTGATGCTGAGCTGAGATCAGCTGAGCACACTAGGGAGAAAGAATTGTTCCCTGCAGAGCACTCATGCCATGGCTCTGTGGTGGGAGCGGGCATGGGAGGCTGAAATTACATAGATAGAAAGAAAGCTGGAGGGGAGAGAATAAGAGGATTATGTAGATGTGACTGGAGAGGATGCAGGACCAGCAAGGCTTTGCCATATCAAAGAGCTCTCCCTTCATCCCAAGAGTCTGGGGAGCCATGATGGATGCCAGGCTAGCCAATGGCCCGATGTGCTGGGGGGAAATGCCTAGTGAGCAGCACAGATGGGAAGTGGTTTAGGATGAGACATGAGATTTTGATCTCATGAAACCATTTCTTCAAAAGTCTACCTCCTTTTCTATTAGCATGCTGGATCATTTCAAATATATATAATGCTGTAACTAACTTTTCCATCAAATAGAAGAAACCGTATTTCTATCAAATATAAGACACATCATTACTTTATGTACCAAAAATAAGAAAGATAAAAAGCCCAAGATGAGGAGTTCAATGGGAGACCCCCTTATACACACACAGAGGAACACCTGTAGTAAGAGGATAAGTGACAAGGCTACCATGAGAAAGGAAAAGCAAGAGAACATGAGTCCCAACCTTGACACTTGAGGTGGGATGACAAACCCTCCTCTAAGACTAGGAGCTCTGGGTGGTGGTCCTCATGCTTTGTGAATTTGCACAATCAGTGTGATACAAAAAAACCTCAAGCAGAGACTCTAGGTTAGACAGCCTGAGGCCCCAATGGCTGGTAGAAGCAGCGTGAACATAGGCCTTCACTTCAGACCAACAGTTATGATATGAGGCCATTGATTGGGAGAGAAGTCCTGACTTCAAGAGATTCAAAAATGTGCATCTTGGAATCAGTAGAAAATGGCAAAGCTGTTCCTATGCCCTGCCTGGGAGAATTAGAACAAATGACCCATCTATCATCTCTCTAAGGATGCGTTGTCCCAGGATGTGATGTACTCATTTGGCATAAGACACTGTTCCTATTAAAGGGTCCTTTGGCCATGTCAACAGACCTTGATCTCACATGGCCATGTTTCCTAAGGAAAGGAACCCCCGACTGAGCAAGTCATAGGAAACTTTCTTGTGGACGTTGAAATAAAATGCAATAAAAGAGTAAGACAATGATGGTGCTTTGAATTAGGGAGACTGGGAAGAGGGAGGGATAAGGGGTTATTTTAGAATTATGGCAGCAGCCACAGGCTCTCCATGAATGGAGGTCCTCAAAGGTGAACCACCAGATGCCCTTACAGCATTTTACAGGGCAGGACTTGTCTGAAGGTAACCAGCTAGTCAGAACCATAGGAGATTTTCCTCACAGTGGAATTGTCCTCTTTATATTCAAGTCCAGTCATTGGTAATGATTTGACTTAGACACTTTATAAACAGATCCTTTTCTGTACTAAGAACTTCCAAAGACAAATAGCAGTGAACAGAGAAATGCTCCCTGCTCCCCCAAGTGTTTCAGGGAAATCAGAGAAGACTGTAACCTTTTCCATCCCTTGGTTAGTCCTACATGCATCACCTTTTGGCTTCAGAACCCAAGGAGACCCAGCCAGGAGGCCTGCTGAACTTCCTACAGAGATTAAACAGCTGGAATTTTAGCAATGGGATCAAGGGCAGGGTGGGGCTGACGGTTCCTGGGTATTGGGGTGTCTCTGCCACTGGTACTTAGAGGGAGAATGGCCTGGGACACTGCTCTGTGGGCAGACCCCTCTGCCATCAGTTTTCATTTACTTGGCTGTTAATGAAAGGTTGGCCACTGTGCTCTGTGCAAATGCCACCCTGGACTCTTGGGGCAAGGAGGGTGAGTGTGTGACATATTCCTGAAAGCTGGAGTTGGCTCCTGGGGAAGGCAGCAGCCTGTCCCTGCTCTGAAGAGTATGCACATGGCACACAAAGGGGGTTTACCACTGATTTTGTGATTCAGGCAGCTGGCCTTGAAGGGGTGTGAGGAATAATAATGACAGGAGAAGCCAGAATCTCCTCCATGCACCCGCTCCCAGCACTGCCCACGCTCCCCTACAGGTGGTTATGGACCTGGAGGCTTCCCACATCACTCCATCACATGGTGCAGTCGGCCCCTTGGTAGGTGGCTTTGTGCCCAGATACCATCCCCACTGCAAATGTCTATGGAACTGAATGGCCTTTTTTCTTTTGTCTGTGAAACTCTTGGCCTGTGGAGAAGGCTCTGCCCTGGAGCAGAGACCCAGCAGTGAGTGGGCATATTTGAGGAGCAGAAGGGGCCAGTTCAGTTGAACAAACACTGTTTGTGCTTGGCTCTGGAAGGAGGTGACAGAAAAGGACAAGACAACTCCTGAATAAAAGGTTCCATTTCCGGGATACATGGGGGCCTAACCGAGAGACGGGACAGGCCGTGGTGAGTGATAGCATAGAGGTACCCAATATTCCAGAAAACAGGAGAGAGATGAATTCTGATTGAGAAAAATTGAGAGGGGAGGCCAAGGGCAGAAACATTCTCAACACCCTTCCCTCCCCCACCCCAAACAGTAGCCTTGGAGAGGCGGCTGAGTAGAATTTGGAGGGGTGGGGGATAAACCCAGATTGGGGCCAGGAACCTGGACTGGGAAGTGGAGATTAAAGAGAAGATTACAGAGATTAAAAAGAGAGTTTTTGTTTTTAACTTTTTGTCATGGAAATTTTTCAAAACCTGCAAAAAGTATTGAGAATGTTATAGTAAATTCTAGGTACCTATGACTCAGCTTCAACAGTGAGCAAGTTGTGGCCAGTTCTGTCTCATTCATCTCCCCCATTACTTTTTCTGGCGTATTTTAAAAGAAAATTCAGACTTACTTCGCTCACAAATTCTTCAGCTTGAATCTCTGATAAGGACTTTTTTTATTAATATTACCACTGTGCCATTATCACACCTGACAAAATCAGGATGAATTCCTTAATATCATCTGGATACACATTCCGTACTCATGTCCCCACTTTTCTCAAGGTGGATCTGTTATCGTTGGTTTGTTCAGATCAAGATCCAAACAATGTCCACACGTGGCATTTGGTTGTTGTGTCTCTCCAGTTGCCTGTTTTCTGTGAAGCACAGAAGGGGGAGCTTTGGAAGCTCTTCCTGGGGACGGAAATGGCTCAGAAGACTGCAGGCCCTGGAGAGTGGACTAAAAGTGACAGTTTCCATGCTGAGACCTAACTGGGAAAAGCGAGACCAGATCAGGCAAAGAAAAGGGCATTCTTGCCTCTTTCCATTGCCTTTGTTTGGTGTAGAGACAACCTGCAGGGACACATCATTTCTGCAGCTCTCCCCACCTGTTCATAAAGAGGCAGAGACTCGGGCACCTCAGCTTCACACACTGCTCCTTTCAGGAGGTGAATCTAGGCAGAGCCTAGGCTTCAGCAAGGAAACCAGCCAGCAAAAGGCAGAGGTGGAGGGTCTGTCTATAGAGAAATCGGCGAAGGAGGGGATGGTGGGGTGGGAGGGGAGGAAATGTACATTAGAGTAACAAACTTGGGCAGAGAGGGAAGTGGGCACGCAGGTGTCCCTGGTTTTCAGTGGAGGATGTGGCTGGAGAAACGGCACAGATGGAGGTTTGAAAACTTGCAATCTGTTCGCAGTTTCTAGAGGAGACCTGGTATTTAAAGAAAAAAATCTTCCGGAGTGCCTCTTCTGAAAAGCCAGGGTTCTTTTTCACACCTGGAGGATGGCTGCTGCGTCATCTCCCTGCTCTGCGGATGAGGGTGCTGACCTAGGTCACCCCACTGGGCTTTTTCAAAGGCATTTGCGTCTGCAAAACAAAACCTGGCTTCGGCCACAGCATTCTGTCCTCTTGCCTCCCTGACATTTTTCTGAGACACAAAACATGCTCCTAGGAGCCTGGTCAAAATTGCCCAGACTGTCTGGTATCCCAAGGGATGACAAGCCAGAGGAAGGCAGGCACTGTCTGTTTGCAGAGAGAGGGGAGGTGGGGGTCAGGCAGAACATAGCTCCACCCCCCTCATACTCTCAATTTATCAGAAGTTTTAGTGCCACGTTCCTTCTGGGAACAGATTTCACTGCAGAATTTACATCTCTGACTTTCCAGGCTTAGATGAGAGTGTCAGCATTTGGTGAGCTCTCTTAGCATCCACGGAGGCCATGGATTAGGAAAGGCCAGGCTGATAGGTTTATAGTCCCGGTGGCCTCCACGGAGTTCATGCTGTTAGGTGTAGCATATAGATAGGGCCCTAGAAGGATGCATCACCTGCCATGAATGGCCTCTGTGAGTGATCCCACCTGATATTTTAGTTGGGCCTCTCTGCTGTCGCTGGCACTGCTAGACCAGTTGGAAGATGGGGTTCTCATAAACGTGACTCTCCTGGCCTGCATGTTGACCTTCCAGCCATGGGGTTTAGGCATCTCTCTCCTGCCAGTGGTACCAATCAGTAAGTGGGTAGACTCCTCCTGCCTCATCAAACTCTCCAAATGAAGTACAAGTGTCCCCTGCAAGGGTTAGGCCCGAAGGTGAATTGCAGGCATCAGTGAAGGTAGAGGTAGAAATGTTCTGTGGATTGGGGAGGCAGGAAGTCACATTGGAAAGGAGACACTAGTTGCTGGGGGGTGCAGGAGAGGGGAACTAACAAAAAACCCTCCACACAATTGTAGAATAAAATGAAAGTGACACATGCTGGGGAAAAGTAGGGCACAGGCACACTGAGTTGTGTGGAGCAGCTGGGTGCTATTTTATACAAGACTGGAGGCTCAGTGCACAAAATTCATGCACTGGTGGGGAGAAGAGGGTTTGTCTCTCAGCCCAGCCTGTCCCCTCTCACAGTCCAGGTCCCCCTGCTCCTTACCGCCCATCTGCTCGCTGCTCCTTAGCGCTGCCACAGAGGCAGGAGAGGCTTCCGCCACTGCCCACTGCGCTCGCCAGCTGTGAGCCCAGTTTCTGGCTGAGTGGCACTCCCCCTGTGGGAATGCACTGACCACCAGGGGAAAGCTCCTGAGTCGAGCATCTCCCCCCTGATGGTCAGTGGACATCAAGACCAGGCATTCTGGTCTTTCTGCTGTAATGGTCGCTTAGGCTTTTATTATGTAGATGATCAAGGAAGGCCTCTCCGAGGAGGTGACATTTAAGCAAGGAGGACTGGAACAAAGTGACAAAGTGAATATGAAGGAGCAAGGGCAAAACCCTGAGACCATGAGTTCCTGGACTAGCAAGCAGACCTGTGTGATGAGATCCATAGTGAGAGGAAAGAGGGAGGGAGGAAATCAGGCTGGAGAAGAACTCAGGTGGTTCGGGCCTTGGGAGTCTTGGTGAACATGTTGAGTTCCAGGAAGCTGCTGGAAGGCTTTGATACCAGGAATGGGCAGTCTCTGCTCTCTTCTGCATCTCCCTTCCAGGTGAGTCCTCGGCTCAGGGCTGAGCTTGCAGGTGTGGCAGAGGAGATGAAGGCAATTAAGGAAGGAGTGGGAGAGCTGGCCCGATGCTCCCCTCGGCGCCCTATGCTCTTCTCTTCCCTCTCCATCTTCCTTTCTCCTCCCCCTCCCTTCTGTTCTCCTGCGCTCTTTGATCTAAACCACTGTTCCAGTTTGGGGGTGGGGGGTGACTTACCCTAGCTCTCTCTCACGTGTCAAGATTGTGTACACTCTCCTCTCTGACCCCCGTTCCCCCAACCCCGCAAAGAATTCTGCTGACTCTCAGGCAAAGCTGTGGGGAGTCATGGTGTTATGACACCTTGTCATGGTGTCATGGCTGCTGACCCAGGTGCCTGGTCTCTCACTGGCAGGAGTGAGCAGGTCCTAAGTCCTAGGTTTTATTCTAGTTGGTCTCTTCAACAGCTCAGGGAAACAATTTCAACATGCAGCTAGTCAGCACCCATTGTTGAATGCTCTGAGTGGGAAGGAGGTGGGGCCAGGAACATTGACAAACACATGAAGAAAGTTCTGTGCCCTTAGGTTGTTTTCCACTAGTGGGACTGAGATGGGAGATATATGTAGTAAGGGCGCTCACGTGTGTTTTGGTCATGTTGGGGAGAGTGACAATGTGTCTTGGAAGTTGCCTTAAAAGAGGTCACATTTGAATTGGGATTTGAAACACACAGAGGCCTTCCAGGACGATGGGGGTTGGGTGGACATGGAAGATGTTAAGTCCAGGGTGGTGTGGGCCAGCAGGATGCACCGGCTTCCCCTGGAGCCTAGCACAAGTTTAGATGGAAACTAAACAAGCGTGGTTACAAGTAAGACAAACACTCAGGATCCAATGAGCTGCCTTGCCCCACATTCACTGAGGTGCCAAATGAGGCTTTGCTGTGTGGAGGCCCTCAGAGCAGAGAGAGAGGTAGAGCTGGACTTTATGGATCATCCTGAGTAGTTCATTTCTTGAGGTCCCAGCATCCTTTGAGAATCAGTGAAAGCTATCAACTCTCCTCAGAAGAATTGTGTATCTGCACATAAATTCTGAATTGTTTAATTGAGATGTCATTCACATTTTATAAACTTATCTTTTAAAAATATACAATTCTGTGGTTTTTAATATATTCCCAGATTGTGCAGCAATCATCACTCTATAATTCCAGAACCTTTTATTAATAACCTTTAGTAGTCATTCCCCATTGTTCCCTCTCTGCACCCCCCTGGCAACTAATCTATCGTCAGTCTCCATGGGTTTGCCTCTTCTGCACATATAATGCAAATAGAATCATACAATATGTAGCCTTTTGCTCCTGCCTTTTTTCACTTATAATGTTTTCAAGGTTCATTCATGTGCAGCACGGATCACTACTTCATTCCTTTTCATGAATAATATTCCATTGTGTGGATAGACCATACTTTGTCTGTCCATCACCAGTTAATGTACATTTCAGTTGTTTCTACTTTTTGACTGTTATGAATGATGCTGCTGTGAACATTCACCTTCAAGTTTACACACTAAAACTTATAAACCATTTCAGAAGGTTCATAGAACCCCCCAAACCCATCTCTTGGTCTCAGAAATCCTTGTTTTATTTACAGAAGGGGAGGAATGAAGAGGGAATGGACCCATCAAATTGTATACATTAAATATGTTCATTTTCTTGGTAAAAATAAAGCAATTTTTAAAATAAAATAAATTTTAAAAAGCAGGGATGGAGAAGGCAGAAAGGCTATCAATAATTTATTTCTATTTATTGAGCATCTCTAGGTTACATACCCACATTCATTCAATCCTAAACCACCCTGATATACAATGTTACTATTATTCCCATGTTACAGATGAGAAAACTGAGGCTCAGAAAAGTCATCCAGGCTTCTTAGAGAAGTCAGGATTTAAGCTGAGCCTTGACTATCAGGCCATGAAAGGCAACTACACATTCCATTTCCTCTTGACCTCCATCAAAGCCCCTATTTCTTTCTATTTATTTTTGAATGGAGTACAATATCCTGTTTGCCAACAAGGCATCCCTTTGCTAAAGCCCACCAGGCCCAGTGCACAGTGGGCATCTTAGACTCCTGTACAATGACCCTTCCCCAAAGTGATTTGTGATCAAAAGCCCTGCCTCTCTCTCTTCTTGCGGAATCTCCGCCTCTGCCTGCCAGCATGTGCATCTGGCTGTGGTAATAATAGCTCAGGGGTACCAAGGGCATCTCCGGAACAGCTGAGACATCTGTAAACGTCGTCCTCAGTGTGATATCCCTCCACATGTGCGCCCGGCAGAGGGTGCCAGGGTCAGGCTAAGGATGGCGTGTGGTTGGGGGTTCTGTGGAGAGGGGTGACTGCTGCCCAAAAGCTCAGCATCAGCTGCCATGCTCTGCTTTGTCTCCCAGCCGGAGGACAACCAGCAAGCCCTGGTGCGCAGGGAGTCCGTGGTCAACCTGGAGAACTTCAAGAAGCAGTATGTCCGCAGACGGTGGAAGGTGTGTCAGGGCTTAGGGGTGGGGGGCTGCAGGTGCAGGGGACCCAGGTGGGTCTCTGTGCACGTTCTCACCTGGCACTTCCTCTTCTCTCCCTCCCTCAGCTCTCTTTCAGCATTGTCTCCTTGTGTAACCACCTCACCCGCTCCCTGATGAAGAAGGTGCACCTGAGGCCAGATGACAGCCTGGTAAATAAATCCAGTGCCTTCTTCTGGGGTGGAACTCGCGGGTGGCCTGGAGCCCAGGAAGGAAGGAGAGCAGTTGGGTCTTAACTGTTTCCAGCCAGTTCTCTGGTCTGCCTTCCTCTGCACTGTGATTAGTGGAGGCCTGGTGTTCAGAGGGACCCCCTAGATCAGCGGTTCTCAACCTGTGGGTCGCGACCCCTTTGGGGGTCAAATGACCCTTTCACAGGGATCGCCTAAGACTATTGGAAAACACCTATTTCCCATGGTCTTAGGAACCAACAGACTGCTCCTCGGTGTAGCAAAGTGTAACAATGTAGTTTACTATTATTATATTAAGACTGTTACCCATGCTACACCACGATTCAAGACAAAATTTCATTTATTTGTAATTAGAAATAAATGTTTCACAATATATAATTACATATTGTTTTTGTGATTAATCACTATGCTTTAATTATGTTCAATTTGTAACAATGAAAATACATCCTGCCTATCAGATATTTACATTACAGTTCATGACAGTAGCAAAATTACAGTTATGAAGTAGCAACGGAAGTAATTTTTTGGTTGGGGGTCACCACCACATGAGGAGCTATATTAAAATGTTGCGGCATTAGGAAGGTTGAGAACCACTGCCCTAGATGGTGCCAGGATAAGCATGGCCCTGGAGGATCTCAATCCTCTCCTGGTGGGCCTTCAAAGGCATGGCTGCTGCTGCCTCACTGCCCAGTCTTTCCCTGAGGATAGGTAGCCTGCAGGACCTGAGGACTCTGGATACTGAGACTACCACTGGCAATCCAAAATGTATTCCTGGCAATCCAACGATCTGCTGTAGAATAGGAGTTTTATATTCATGTTTCAATTGTTCTATTTCTGTTTTAGCTTTAGATGAACATCAATAATAATAATTAGATTTGATTAGCTTGTTACCATTTTGTGTGCATTTAAATTGAGGGACTTATAATAATACACCAATCAAGAGTGGGTCCTCTGGAGCTAGACTGCCAGGATTCACATCTGCCACTTAATAGCTGTGTGACTTTGAAAAAATTACTTAACCTCTCCGTGCCAAAATGTTATCATTTGTAAAATGGGGTTAACAATAGTTCCCACCCCATAGGGCAGTCATGGGGATTAAATGATGACATATTTTTAGAACCTGACACTCCAAGTGCTCAATACACGTTAGCAGTTATTGCTGTCTAAAATATTCCTGTAGACCTTACAATGCAGTGCCAGTGCTTCCGAATGCAGTGTCAGTATTTCAGCTGTTAGAAGTTCCCTGGATAGATGCTCCTCACTGCTCACTGAGTATAGTGAGGGCCCCAGGAGTGTCTGGGTTGGCACAGGTCAGGACAGAAGGTGACTCCTGCTCAGGACTGGGCTGGAAGGCAGCTGCCTGAGACAGATGGGCAGTCAACCCTGAGCAGCCTTAGGGCACAGCGCCTGTGTTCCTCCCTCCCTGCCACACATCCTGGGGTCCTCTTTCTTCAGACTCAACTCTTACTGATTCTTGCTCTTGCTCAGGACTTGAGGATTTATGGCTCTAGAGAACTGAAACAACTACAAGGCTTTGGTGAAGCTATATCCCTTCCCTGGTCGCTTTCCTCATCTGCTATAAAAGGAATTGGACTCCCTCCCTCTGAAAATCCCTGTTAATGACAGGCAGACTTTGCCCCAGCTTACTTTTTTATTGTTTGGCTCTGACGCACACTAAAAAGTTGCTATTCAGCAGAACTTGAGTTATTTTTATTGTTATAGCCGGGCTTGGTCCAGGATCTGTTTGGCTAAAGTTGATCTTGACCTTGGATTTCCAAGTGGCTGAGACCAGGGGAAGGGGAGAAGACCCTGGGAAGGCATAAGTGGACAGCAGGCATGCCTTCCAGCTGCGTTGTCCTGATGTAATGCAGGCCGTGGGGAGAGAGGCCCAGAGAGTATTAAAAAGACCATCAATTTCTATCCTAAGACTTGTCCTTGTATGAGCATTTTAAAAAGTCCTCTTTTTACTCGAATGCTCAGCACCCTTAGCACAATGGCTCACCCTGCAAGTGGAAAAGGTTGGGTCCTAGACATCCATTACAAAGTTTCCCAAAGGGAGTTTCCTTAAAAATATATAAAAAAAAAATAGGTCATTTTGCTTAGGAAGCATTAAAATTGAACATCTTATAGCAGATTTTTTTTTAAATAACTTGCTTAAATCTTTCCGAATTAGTACTTCTTTTAGTAATTTTATTAATTCAGTAGATCAGTGTGTTCTGAATGAAAAAGGCACTGTGACCTCCAGGGCCTCAGTGTTGGTTTAGCCATGGAATGTACTTGAATCTTTTCCTCTCTCATAAAAACAGAGCACAAAGGCCACTCCCCTGGAAAAACCACATAGCAAGGCTCGCTCAAGGCGCAGCCTAAGCCAGTGGAGGAAGAGGGGGGATAGAGTGGTCACTGTCAGGGGTTGGGGAGGTCCTGGTGGCTCCCTTCTTCCCCCTTCTCTCTAGTCTGAGCTCAGGAGACCTATCAGACCACAGACCATGTATCCAAGTGGTCTTGGTCATGTGGCAGCTACCAGATATAATTTTCATTATTGTTATAATTTGGCTTCTCCTGGCACTTGTTTCCCCCTAGACACAAGGGTGCCTATTTTTCTTCCTGCTGGCATTTGATCTGGCCTCACTTCAAGTCCTTCCCCACCCTATCTGCCCCCTGCCCAGTCTCTGGACAGAAGAACAACCTTCCTCTCAACATCCTCCTCTCTGGTTTGCCATCCCCTGGCCCAGGTGTGCCAGGCCAGTTGCGTGGCACAACCCCATTCCTGACATGTCATGACCCTCTTGCCCCGGGCCCCTTTTTCTCTTCCAGAGGAATTGTGAGAGTGACACAGAGGAGGACATCGTCAAGAGGAAAGCCCTCAACTCACGGAGGAGGAGCAGTACCTCCTAACTGATCCGGCTCTCGGTGGTCACCAGGGAGGCCAGGCCCAGTGGGGCCTCCTTCCGTGCGGACTCTTGGTCCTGTTTGTCTCCAGCACCCTGGCATTCTGCATTTCTGAACATGTCGCAAGAGAGATGGGCCTGCAGGATTCAGAAGAGTTTGCAGGGGATCCAGGAGACCTGGGAGCTGTGGCTTTTCCTACGGAGGAGGTGCCAGCATTTCCAAAGCTCTTATTCTCCATAAAATGGGCTCTCACCCAGCTGTTAACTTCAGAACGTGGGATGCAGGCGTGGACTTAAGAAAACGATGTAAATGAACATTGTCATCAGTGGTGAAGGTCAGATTCAGGCAGCTTTCCTCACAGGATGAGGGAGTTCAGAATTAGCCTGGTCAAAAATTACACCAGGAGGACAGAGGCCTCCCCTTTGAGGACAAGCCAAATGAGTGAAGGGAATCCTCGGGTATGAGGGACCAATCGTGTGACCTCTTAGAATTTACATGGAGTCAGCACGTCAGGCTGACCAATATATCAGACCTTCTAAAGCAGCCCATTGCCAGCCCACTGTATTGTAACTTTTTTTCCCCCCATTTTTATTAAACTTCTCGTTTATCTGATGCTTGGTTTCTTTTAGATCTCTCTCCATCTGATTTTCTTTAGCTCAGGTGCCTGTGATTCTGGGGGAGCACCCAGGGTTAGGGTGTGCTGAGTGGACAGTGCCTCAGAAGGTCACACTGAACCACCCCCTCTGGACTATAAGGCACCTACCTTCTCTATCTTTCCCTAAATCAGATGTGGCACATAATGCCTGTACTGTTTCTACTACTATCACCATCATCCCTGATGATATGGGCTGAGTTGTGTGTGCCGACCCCTGTACCACAGAATATGACAATATTTGGCCATAGGATCTTTAAAGAAGTCAGTAAGTTAAAATGAGGCTAGTGGGCCCTAATTCCAATGTGACTGGTGACTTTTTAAGAGGAGGAGATTAGGACACAGAAGAGAGACCATGTGAAGACACAGGGAAAAGGCAGCCATCTACAAGCCCAGGAGAGAGGCCTCAGAAGAAACCAATCCTGCCAAGACCTCCATCCAAGACTTCTGGCCTCCAAAACTGTGAGGAATACATTTCCGTTGTTTAAGCCACCAGTCTGTGGTATTTTTTAAAGCAGCCTCAAAAAACAAATGCACCTGCCAACTAGAGGCAGGGGACTTTTTAAAGATGTGGATGGAGCCCAGCCAGCATAGCTCAGTGGTTGAGCATTGAAATATGAACCAGGAGATCACAGTTCAATTCCTGGTCAGGGCACATGGCCAGATTGAGGGCTAGATCCCCAGTGGGGTACTTGTAGGAGGCAGCTAGTCAATGATTCTCTCTCATCATTGATGTTTCTATCTCTCCTTTCCTCTCTGAAATCAATAAAAATATTTTTTTAAATAAATAAATGAAGATGTGAGTGGAGAAGGATAAAGAAGAACGCACAGGGAGAAAGGAGAGGGAAGAGAGGTAGAATACCTGGATCCTGGAGTGAATATGGTAAGGGAACCTTAATGGACATAGATATCTGGGTCATGCTTTCCAGAAACCCAAGAGAAGACCCTTGAAAGCCAGAAATCAAACAGGTCACGGTGAGGCCCTGAAACTGAAGAGAGCACCTGTGAAGAGGTGGAAAGGGAAAGTTTTGGAAGGTGAGTGGGGAAAAGTGAACCAGGAAGGAAAGGGGGAAAAGTGAAAAGGATCTGAGGCAGCCTTTTCCTTTGCAGCAAGTTTTAAGCCCCTCATGTAAGAGAGTGGATCAAGCTGCCTTCACCCAAGTGGATGGATTCTGAGCAAAAGAGCCCCACAGGAACAGAAGGGCCGTCCAGTTCTGGAAATGTTTGTAGGCTGAAATGGAGTGGGCCTGCAGGCTGTGGCAAAAGCTGTGAGTTGACCTGTAGTTCTCAGGCAGAGCCAGCCCTGGGCCTCGCTGCAGCCTCTCAGCTGAGGCTGAGAACTATGTTCAGGGCCCCTGGGCCAGTGAGGGGCTCTTGGCTGTGGCTGGTCACATAGACCAGCAAGGAATGTTCTAGAATGGGAGCTTATGGTTGCTCTTAGGAAGTCAAGTATGGTGGTGGGAAGGCAAGAGTGAATGGCTTTGACAGACTCAGTCTGAGTTTTTAAGCATGACCATGGGGTAGCCTTTTAGATCTTGACCCAACATTTTACTGAACAGGAAGCTGAAGCCTACAGAGCGGAAGCGACTAGGTCTATGACACACAGCAAATTTTTTCTTTTTTTTGTGATTAACAGGTCTTTTATTGGTAGTAAACTAGAGCAAACAATCAGAATAATACATATGCAGTTTCAGCACACACAATAAAAGTTAGAGAAATCCAAAACCTGTATAAAACAAAACACGGGGGAGCGTACTTCTGAAGGTGCAGTGGGGAAGGCCCTCGCCATCAGCCTCACAGCTGGCATGCACAGCAAATTTTTTAAAACATCTGATGAAAGCCCAGACTTCCTGACTCCTGATTCCATCCTCCTTGCTTCAGCGTGATAAACTGTGGAAATGGATGGAGCATTCACTTTGCCTCATTTTCTTTTCTTTTTTTATTTTTATTTAATAAATCTTTATTGTTCAGATTATTACAATTGTTTCTGTTTTCCCCCCATATCTCCCCTCCACCAGGCTCCCACACCTCCCTCTGCCCTTACTCCCCCCCCACATTGTCCTCATCCATAGGTGTATGATTTTTGTCCAGTCTCTCCCTACACCTCCCTTATCCATCTCCCCCTGAGAATTGTCACTCCACTCCCTTTCTATGTCCCTGATTCTATTATATTCACCAGTTTATTCTGTTCATCAGATTTTTAATTCACTTGATTTTTAGATTCACTTGTTGATAGTTATGTATTTGTTGTTCATAATTTTTATCTTTACCTTTTTCTTCTTCTTCCTCTTCTTCTTCCTACCTTTCAGCATTTCATATAATACTGGTTTGGTGTTGATGAACTCCTTTAGTTTTTTCTTATCTGTGAAGCTCTTTATCTGCCCTTCAATTCTGAATGATAGCTTTGCTGGCTAGAATAATCTTGGTTGTAGGTTCTTGCTATTCATCACTTTGAATATTTCTTGCCACTCACATCTGGCCTGCATCGTTTCTGTTGAGAAATCAGCTGACAATTGTATGGGTGCTCCCTTGTAGGTAATTAACTGTTTTTCTCTTGCTACTTTTAATATTCTCTCTTTGTCTTTTGCTCTTGGTATTTTAATTATGATGTGTCTTAGTGTGATCCACTTTGGATTCCTTTTGTTTGGGATTCTGTGCACTTCCTGGACTTGTAAGTCTATTTCTTTCACCAGGTGGGGAAAGTTTTCTGTCATTATTTCTTCAAATAGGTTTTCAGTATTTTGCTCTCTCTCTTCTTCTGGCACCCCATAATTCTGATGTTGGTACATTTGAAGTTGTCCCAGAGGCTCCTTATACTATCTTCTAATTTTTGAATTCCTTTTTCTTTTTGCTTTTCCAGTTGAGTGTTTTCTGCTTCTTTGTATTTCAAATCTTTGACTTGATTCTTGCATTCCTCTAGTCTGCTGTTAGGTCTCTGTATAATGTTTTTTATTTCAGACAGTGTATGTTTAATTTCTAATTGGTCCTTTTTTGTTTCTAGTTGGTCCTTTTTCATCTCCTCTTGGGTCTTGCTAAATTTATTCATCTTTTTAAAGAAATTCTTAGAAAGCCTTATTACCATGGTTTTAAACTCTATATGCAGTCGTTTGTTTTCCTCATTCCTTTCGTTTGTGATCTGTTCCTTTGTCTCCGCATTTTCGCTGCTTCCCTGAGTTGGTAGAGTAGCTTTGTGTGCTAGGTGTCCTATATGGCCCAATAGCTCCACCTCCCCAGTTACCTGAGATGGACTCTCTTGGTGCATCCCTTTGTGGACTGTGTATACAGCCTTGTTGTAATTAAGTCTTGATTGTTGTTGGTATCACTGGGGGGAATTGACTTCCAAGCCAATTGGTTGTTAGGATCAGCTATGTCTATGCCAGGAGAAGTTCTGTGCTGGAGTCAGCCTTATGATACAAGGCTTGAAAAATCACAAAAGCCTCTGTGTTCAGCTTGGATGGGACGGAGTCTCAGGGCTGAGCAGAGACAGCCTTGGCTTCCCATCAGCCCTGCCCTACGTGGCCCCTGAGTCTCAGTGTTCCTTGGTAATCACTGCAGCCCTCTCTGCGTGCACTGGCACTCGCATGCCTCCAGACCTCTGCCTTTCGTGGTTCCCCTGAGTTTCCATGTGCTCCTGGAACTGATATGAGTCTGGGTCCCCAGGGTCTCGCCCAAAACTGGGGTTCAGTGCAGTTGGAACTGGAGTTCAGCACAGTTGGGAGGTTCTGTCTTCCTCCTGCTAGAGAAAGCCAGCGGCATAATCAGCAGTCAGTCCTGTGTGTACACTCACGCTCATGTGCTTCAAGACCTCTGTCGTTTGCAGCTCCCCTACGTTTTCGTGCACTCCTCCCTTTTCACAACAGTCCAGATCCCCTCCCCGCTGAATGAGTCTCACCCAGAACTGGGGTTCAGTGCAGTCGGGAGTTTCTGTCTCCCTCCTGTTAGAGGAAGTCAGCCAGGCACCCCGCCACCTGTCTTCATACCTCAGCTTTTTGCAGCTCCTCTGAGTCTCCGTGAGTCCCTCTTTTTCCTTCTAGTTGTAGAATTTCCTCTCAGTCAGCTTTCCTGTGGTTCTGGATGATGCCTGTTCTGTCTTTAGCTGTAGTTTTGAAATTGTTGTGCAAGGCAGCAGTTTAGGTGTTCACCTATGCTGCCATCTTGGTTTCTCATAATCCACTTTGCCTCATTTTAAATAAGTTCTCAACTACCCCTTACTGTTCCCTGCCTCATCCTTCACTCCTGGGAAAGAGAAATGGCCACACTTGCTGTTGTCCATCTTCTCACAGTAAAGGACACTGCCCCCAAGTTGGAGCATCTCAGCAGACAACATCCATTGGCTGCGAGTCCATCAGTGAACCAACATGTACCTGGCACTGTTATAGATGTGGAGTGAGGACAACGAACAGGAATGTCCCCCCCCCCACCCCCCGCCAAAGGGGTCCACATTCTGTAAGTCCTGGGCATCTGGAATCTGTCCTGCCCACAGACTGCTCCTCCTCTCCCTCCTCTCATCCAGGTTATTTAAACCCCTATTGACCAAGTCCCCTCAGCCCAGCTCTCTGATGTTTGATGACATCAGTTGAGTTTTCCAGAATCTCTTAGGAAGCAGTGGGCCAAGCAGTGGGCAGAGGAAGGCCTTTGAGGATGCACATCTCCAAGGATGCCTTTGAAGCCCAGCAGCCAGAGCCAGGTACCCACTCCAATACCGGTCTCAGTCCTCGTGGCCTTGCCACTGGCAGACGGTTGGTACCTCCAGGTACGAAGAGGGGTGGGGCAGCTGGCCCAGGGGAACCTTGTGTTGGGTTGACTCTGAAGAGGACAATTGACCAGCTGATACTTCCAGCTGAATAGTGTGCTCTAAGGCATATGGAACATTCCCAATGATGAAAGCTGTGTCTGGTTAAAAAGCAAGTCTCTAAAGAGGTCTGAGGGTGTCCTGCCCCAGAGTATTTGCGTGTGTTTCCAGGATGCTGCATTAATATTTCACAAAGGCGAATATAAATATTTTAATGCACTTCGTCCTAATGTCAATTTCACTGACTTTCCTGACTCCAGATCTTAGATGGCATTTATTTGCTTTTTCCACTCACATACATATTTGTTGAAAACCTTATTTTGGAAGCAAACAAAAGCCATATTATAGAAGGCGAACCACAAAATCTCTAAAAAAATAAAATAAAAATTAAGTACTGTGCTCTAACCCAGTGGTTGGCAAACTGGAGCTTGCAAGACACATGTGGCTCTTTGGACTCTTGAGTGTGGCTCTTCCACAAAATATCACGGCCTGGATGAGTCTATTTTGAAGAACTGGCATTTGAAGAAGTTTAAGTTTAAAAATTTTATCTCTCAAAAGAAATTTCAATTGTACTGTTGATATTTGGCTCTGTTGACTAATCAGTTTGGCTCAGTGAATAGAGCATCAGCCTGGGGACTGAAAGGTCCCAGGTTTGATTCTGGTCAAAGGCATGTACCTTGGTTGTGAGCACATCCACAGTATGTGGAGAGGGGTGCAGGAGGCAGCTGATCGATGTTTTCCTCTCATTGATGTTTCTAACTCTCTATCCTTCCTCTCTGCAAAAAATCAATAAAAAATATTTTTTTAAAAATTAAGCGCTGTGCTCTACAAAGTAGGTACATGTGAAAAGAGCTCCAACGAAGACTGGGATTTCACAGGGCATTTTACCTGGCACAAATTATAGAACTTGCTTTCCATCTGCTTCCCAGCTTGATGTCATCCTGCCATTGTTCTGTTCACCACTGTTCCCCAACCTCCCCCTCCAAGCCCCCCCCCAACCTCCAAAGAATGTCTTCCTTGGTGGTCTGCTGAAAGGATCTCATTGTAAGCAAACCATAATAGGCTTAGGGATTGGAGCAGTTGAAGATGTGTAAACAATGCTTAACTGACATTTCAAAAAGCAGAAACACAGTAGGTGTCCTCCCGCTAATAGTTTCTCTCTTCCTGTGTTTTCTTCTTTCCCTCTAGTTCTTTCTTTCACTCCTCCTCTGCCCATTAGCAAATCACAATATATAGCTGAAGCACGTATTTTCGTAATGACTTATTCCCAGTTCCTAGTCTAAAAAAAGAAAGTTGCTAATATTATCTAGGGAGAAATAAAATTTTTAATTATTATTTTTTAGGGATCTGAAGTGACTTTACTTTTATTTCCTTCATGTTAAGCCAATCATGAAATTTCGCAGTGATTCTGGGGCAGGGGCAGAAGGAACTCGATGTTAAGAATCCTCGGGGCTCTGGCCCATGGGACCCGAGCAGGTGCGGGCAGGGCAGGCCTCCCTGGGGAAGCCGCAGGGGCACCGCCTGGCCGGCCGGCAGGGACTGATGGGCGAGACTGGGAACTGGGAGAGCGGACCGCGCTGTCCTCCGCCTCTCCAGCGAGCGCAGCTCCAGCAGGCCGTAGCCCGTGGTAGCGAGCGAGCTTGCGACCGGCGCTGCGGCTTTGGGATCGCCCTCGGCCAAGAAACGCTGGGCCACCTGTTTGGCTTCTACCGATTCTGGGAACTCCTTCCCCAAGGTCAGAGGCGTCAAGGACATGTCCTCGAGATGAGCCCGAGGTAGTCGCTCACCGGCCTGGAGACCCGCTCTCTCCGGGTGACGAGGTCTCCGGCGTCAAAGCGAGCCCCCGCTGGCCTGGTGCGCGGCAGCCCGCGCTCCTCTGAGTCCGCTCCGCGGCTGGTGCAGAGGCGGGGAAGCTGGCTAGCGACGGGCGGAAGAGGAGAGGCAGCGTGATGTAGACTTTCTGTAAATCTTTGCGACCCGCGAGCGGTTTCTGTTCCCAGGGGATGCGGAAGTGCGTCCCCTCCCCCACCACGACGTCCTGCACTCCGTGGAACCGGTCGCAGATGACAGCTCGGTGCCCAGCATCCACATTATACAAGGCCGAGTTCACCACGCCTCCCGCGACGGCTAAGGCCGGGCCAGACTTGCCAATGGATGCAAACAGTTTGGCAGCCAGGTCTCCTTCGGCTGGACCCGCGCACACCTGCTTCTACTCTGACCTCCACAAGGCTTCCCCGGGAGAAATAATTTTGTGTCCCCCCCGACCCCTACTCTACCCCAAGGATCAGTGCTTCCCCATCTGAGCTAGAAGAAAAAGGAAAGAAAAAAAGATCTCAATAATAATAATAATAATAATAATAATAGTAATAAAACGTGTTCTGCAATAGGAACATTTCACAGACAGCAATCCATTTAGTCCTTTTCATAACCTGGTAAGGGAAACAAGAGCCCCCTTACGTAGGTGAGGAAGCTGAGACTCGGCAGAGGGACGAAGTTTGTGTGAAATCACACAGCTGAGTACTTAGAATCTAGACTCCAGCCCTATTTTGCCTACGCCCAAATCCACATCTCTTCTCTACTTTTCTTGGGGAAACATTGTTGAGTGAAAAAAGCATCCTGGAGAACTACCACATACCATATAATACTATGTTTGTAAAGCTCCAAAACTATATACCATATGTTGTTTAGGGATGCATGCAAACATGATAGAACTGTATCTGCAACTCAAGACAGTGACTACTCTGGGAATTCAAGTTTAAGCTTACCTCCGGGCTGCTGAGATGGGAAGGGGGACAGGGTGGGCACTGGCTGTTGGCAGTGTTCTGGCCAGCACTAAGTTCACGGTGGGCCCCCAGGAGTTCAGTTTATTACCATGCTTTCTTACATATTAGTTACCTACTCTGTTACATGTATCAAATATTACATTAAAATCATAAAGGGAGGAAGTGAGGCAAAATAAATCAAGGCTACTGGTTAGTAGATGACAGAGTGAATAGACATGGAGTCTGTGTGGTGACTACCCCTGAGTGTGCTTTCCCCCGCGTGACTCAGTGGCCTGCTTTTATCTGTGTTCTTTTATATGCACCTTGATCAGAGGTCATCCTGCCACCCTGTAAGAATCCCTGGGCTGGATTATTGTTCCATTTTATTTATATTTATATATATACTAGAGGCCTAGTGGATGACATTCATGCACTGGGTGGGTGGATAGGGGGGGTCCCTCAGCCCAGCCTGTGCCCTCTTGCAGTCCGGGACTCCCAAGGGATCCTTAGCACTGCAGCAGAGGCCAGGGATGCTCTATCCAGTGAGCCAAACTGGCTAGGGTTTATTATCCAACCACCTCCACTGTGCTTGCAGCTATGATCCCGGCTTCTGGCTGAGTCGAGCTCCCCTTGTGAGAACTAACTGACCACCAGGGGGCAGCTCCCGCAATGAGTGTCTGCCCCCTGGTGGTCAGTGTGTGTCATAGTGACCGGTCATGAGAAAAAAAATGGCAGCGGAATAGATAGATGTGTCCTGAGCCTTGACCCTGAGCAGACGGAAAGAACAGTTGAGGGTCGCACTGGGAGTGTTTGTTGGTGAGTTAAGAGACAGCTATACTCCAGAAGAAGGTGGAGGACTGCTGGATGGGGGTCTTCTGACCAGGCAGCCCCTACTGCTCCTGGGTTTTCTCCCAGAGCCACCAGCTCAGATGTGGAGACCACGCCATCTTGAAGGGGAAAGTGGTTGTTATCAGAAGCCTGAAAATCATAGTGACTGGCCATTCCACCGGTCTTTCTGCTATTTGGTCGATTTGCATATTAGCCTTTTATTATATAGAATTTAAAAAATTGATTTCAGAGAGGAAGGGAAAGGGAGAGAGAGATAGAAACATCAATGATGAGACAGAACCTTTAATCAGCTGCCTCCTGCATGTCCCCTGCAAGGGTTCAAGCCTTAACCCAGGCATGTGCCTTTGACCAGAATCAAACCCAGGACCCTTCAGTTCTCAGGCCGCCACTCTATCCACTGAGCCAAACCAGCTAGGGCTTATTATTTCATTTTATTATTTATTTATAATATATATTTTTATTGATTTTAGAGAGAAAGGGAGAGGGAAAGTGAAACAACAATGATGAGAGAGAACCACTGATCGGCTGCCTTTTGCACGCCCCCTACTGGGGATTGAGCCTGCAATCTGGGCATGTGCCATTGGCCAGAATTGAACTTGGGACCCTTTAGTCCACAAGCTAATGCTCTATCCAGTGAGCCAAACTGGCTAGGGCTTATTATTCTATTTTAAAAAGAAAGGGTGAAAAATACCCCTTGTCCCTCACAGCTTGCCCTCCCAATCATCACTTCCCCTTGGAGTCTGCCTAAGGACTCTGAGATGCCTGAGGACACCAGAGCCCAACTAGGCTGTTTGCTAGCTCACCCTGTAGGTGCCTTCTCTTTGAGTTTAAATCCAAAGGCTGAAAGGGGTTTGAAATGCCATTTGGGCTACTCCCCTACTCTTAGATGGGAGTGCACTTGGGTTTCTTCATCTTACTTGGAATTGAGAGAAGGTGATCCATTATCTTCCTTCATTCCCCTTTCTAATGTTTTTTTTTTTTAACTGCTTTCAAAGAGGAAAGGAGAGAGAGATAGAAACATCAGTGATGAGAGAGAATCAATCATTGGTCGGCATGCCTGCTGCACACCCCATACTGGGGATCGAGTCTGCAAACTGTGCCTGTGCCTGACAATCAAACCATGATCTCCTGCTTCATAGGTTGATGCTCAACCTCTGAGCCACGCTGGCTGGGTTCTTTTCTAGTTCTTAACAGTCCATATTATATTTCATCATTCAGAGCCCAAAAGTCCTCCCACTTTTCAGCTGCTGCTTCAACCTTTCTGGACCTCGACTTTCTCATCTGTGAAATGGTGATAATATCCATGTTAATTGTCATAAGTGCCTGTTTGAAACCAATTTTGTAAAGATTTGTCAACCTCTAAGAACTTGGACAACTTAAGGGATTTGTATTTCCATAATTTAATTGCACTCTGAGACCATAGGCAACTTTGAGAAACGTAAAAGGAGAACAACTGTGGCTCATAATGTCAGTCTACACTGGTGGCCCAGACTGTGTGGCAGGCTCTTGGGCCCACGTGTGCATCCCTTACTCACCGCTCCCACTCCAGCACAGCTGTGTGATGCCTGATTCCCGGCAGATGCTGGCAACGGCCTATTAAACACAGGTGAAGGCATGAGGGGCTTTCTTCCCACACAGGTGCTAGCTGGAGCCTGCTGGGGAAGCAGAGGCAGAAACAGAGCCCTGGTGGGTCAGGGTGCTAAGAGGGCTGCTTACTGCTGCTCTGTCCTTTCATTCAGGACCTGTGTAGATCACCTCAAGGAGAGTAACGGCTCTTTAACAAAGCAGATGCAGGAGTCAGACTATTTGCCCCCACCCTGTTTTCCTGTTTTGATGTTTTTGATGCTATATTAGTTTGCTAGAACTGCCATAACAAAATACCACAGGCTGCGTGGCTTAAACAACAGATATTTCTTTTCTCACAGTTCTGGAGGCTGGAAGTTCAAGATCAAGGTGCCAGTAGGGTTGGTTTTCTCCAAGGCCTCTCTCCTTGGTTATAGATAGCCACCCTTTTGCTGCCTCTTCATATGGTTTTTCCTTTAGGAACATGTGTCCCTGGTGTCTCTTTGTGTATTCAAATTTCTTCTTCCTATAAGGATACCAGTAATACTGGATTAGGGCCCACGCTGGTGGCCTCGTTAACTTAATCGCCTACTTAATGGTGATTAAGGTGTATGAGGTTAGGACTTCAACATATGAATTTTGGGGAGGGTGGGAAGACCCAATTTAGCCCATAATGAATACTTCAAGAATTACCTGAGTTTTGAAGTTTGTCTCCTCTGATGGGCTATAAGCTCTAGGAGAGCTGGCCCCAGACTCTCTGTTTGCTGTGTTTTGTACAGCGTGTGAAGGTGCTCTGAATGAGTTCTCTTTCCTTGGTTGATTGAAAATGGCAAGGACAGCTGTAGGACCTCAGACTGGCAAGAAGCCAAAACAGGGCTCTTGGAACCAGGCACTGGGTAGCCACCCTATCTTGGCGTGCCCATCCCTTGTGGACATACTCAGTTTAGTATGTACTGGTCTTGAAGATCTGCTGTGCATCAGACTTTGGCTTTAAAGGATGGGTAAGCTTCTGATAAGAGAAGGGGAAAGAGAGTATGAGTTAGTATTCTGATTGCTTGTCCTATGCCTTCCCATGGCTGGACTTTAGAAAGCTACCAAATAGATGAAAGAATGAAACTTTGGTGGGGGGGCAGGGGGTGTTGAATTAGTAGTCTGATGAATTAGTAGTTCTACCACTTTCCCCTCTAGCCATTGTGACCCTGGTTCCTGGTCAGAGACCCAGAGGGCCCTGCTCGAGGGCCAGCAGCCACTTGTTGGGATTGAAAGCAATGTTCAAGGTCAGACAGATCTGACTCTGGTTGAATTCTTTGGAGGTGTGTGTGTTTCTGGGTGTTCCTAGGTATCTGTGTGTGTGCGTCTGTCTCTCTGTGGGTATATTTAAATGTGTGTGTGTGTGTGGGGGGGTGTAGCTTGCATGTGTGTATCACTGAATGTATCTGAGTTTTCTCTGTATGTCTATGTTTCTATGTGTATGCATCTGACTATGTCTGGGTGTGTGCATCTATTTCTGTGCGGATGTACCTGGGTGCCTGGGTATTGTCTAAAGAGACTCAAGGGGAAAGTGCCTCTGGGCCAGGCATTGCAGCATCTGTTCTGATGCTGTCAGACCTCTAAGGTTGGTCTAGTTGACATTCCAGGGGATGGGGTGTTTGCTGAATCATAAGGACGTGGACTCTGTGTTCATAGTTGAACATATCTCCTTTCACACACACACACAGGAAATTTTAGACAGAGTTGGCTGACCCCACATTCTTTTAGAAGGCCATGACCTCAGCCAGGCCCAGGAAGGAACAGAAATGAGAATGCTCATGAGACCTAGAGGTTAGCAGAAGGTGACCTGGGACCGGGGTGTTCCCCAGCTGGGTTTTCCGGGTCATGGCTTTCTCAGGCTGTTCCAATAACCAAGCTGACGGCTTTGAAAATGAAGAATTGACACTTTCTGATGGGGGGCAAGCCAGGGCAGATTGTCTTGAATAGTGCAAAGTACAGAGCTCACCAAACTCTTATAATCAGTGCTGACTCTGGAAGGCCCCACCAAGCCATGAGTCTGACTCTAGAAAATCCTTCTCTTCCCTCTCCAAACCAACCATGCCACAAATAAAAAGTACTGCAGCCCTGGCCATTGTGGCTCAGTTGGTTGAGCATCGTCCCATACACCAAAAGGGCACTGGTTTGATTCTTGGTCAGGGTACACAAACGGGTTCAATCCCCATTGAGAGGCATGCAGTAGGCAACTGACTGATGTTTCTCTCTCACATTGATGCTTCTCTCTCTCTCCCTCTCTTGCTTGCTCTCGCTCTAAAATCAATAAGAACATACATTTTAAAAAAGTAGTGTAATAGTATATGTAGCCACAATGCAATCAAATGAGTGTTTCAAACTTGTCTGATTTAAACAGTAAAATTTCCCCCAGGGATAGCAGGGCAGGAAGCCTTAGTCACAGGCTTCACGGGTTCTTTCCAAAGAGCAGATGGGGAAGGCCAAGAGAGCATTTACCCACCGGTGTGCACCTGGAGGGCACCAGGGATGAGGAAACGGCTTAAATGGGGCATGGTGAGAAAACACACCTTCTGAGTGATGACATGTGTCTGGTATAGTGCCAGAGAGACACTGTTCCTGAGGAGCTCAGGGTGGGGGCAAACGTGTAGACATTCAGCCAACCCATAGATAAGCTGCTTCCCCTAGCGCATGAGGCAGGAAGCACGGGTGTGGATGAAGTGCAGGAAAAACCTGTGGGTGGGTCAACGAGGGGTGGGTCCTTCTGAGGAGGAGGTAATCAGAGTGGGGAGGTGGGCTGGCCTAGAGGAGGTGGCCCTCACTTGCTCAGTGAATGCCACTGACAGACACTCATGCTTGCCTGCCATCACTTGCCTCTGTAAGGTCCAGCCAGCCAACAGGGCCTTTAGGTCAGGAATGCACAGTGGGTTGGTGGAGTTCAGGCTCTCCTAACCAGGGAATTTGGTGACTTTTTAGATTCTCATCCAACCCCACTAAAGATACCCGAGGTGACAGGAAGCTTATGATCTCCTGGCAGGACACTCAAGAGCTGGTGTCAACTGTTCACATTATTACAAGTTCTTTCTCAGATTGAGTTTAAATTTGCCTTCCCAAAGAGCCATCTGTTGTCCTGGTTCTATCTTCCGGGGTCACATCCATTTAATGAATAGGGAGACAAAGATGAAAGAGACAATCCTTATCATCAATGAATCTACAGACCAATGACAAGGACAACTACTACATGGGGCAGGATGAAATAGGGGCTAAGCTGTGAACAGAGGGAAGTCCTTTGTCCAAATCATTGGGGTCCCAGCCAGGCATCCAGAAGAGGTGGCATTTGAGGTGGGCTTAAAAAATAAGGGAATTTTCCCTGGCTAGTGTTGCTAAGTGGGTAGAGCATCAGCCCACCAAAGGGTCACAGATTCAATTCCCAGTCAACGGCACATACTTGGGTTGCAGTTCATTCCCCACTGCTGGTCAGGGATGTGGGGAGGCAACTAGTCAATGTGTCTCTCTCATATAGATGTTCCTCTCTCTCCCCCTCTTCCAGTCTCTCTGAAAAGCAATAGAGCCCAGCTGGTGTAGCTCGGTGGTTGAGCATTGACCTATGAACCAGGACGTCTCGGTTCAATTCCCAGTCGGGGCATATGCCTGGGTTGCAGGATCAATCCCAGTATGGAGCTGTCTCTCTCTCTCCCTTTCTCCCTGAAATTAATAAAAATAAAAAATTTTAAAAAGCAATGGAAAAAAATATCCTCTGGTGAGGATTAACAAAAAAGGGGAGGAGTATTTTTGTACATGGTGGGGGCTGTGGAGTCCAGGCCAGGAACGACTTGAGCGAGGACACAGAGGCAGGAGAGAGTGGAGCATCTCCTGAGGATATAGAGCAGCCTGGCAGGATGGGGACCTGGTATGGAGGGGAGCTTGTGGGTAACAAGGGCTGGATTACAGTGGGTCTTGAAGTCAGTTCTGGGCCTTTGCTATGACCCATGGGAGGTCCAGAGGTTTTAGGAGACTTTATCAGAGCTGTGATTCACATCACTGATTCTCAAAGCATGGTCCCCGGTCAGCAGCATCAGTACCTGAGACCTTGTTAGAAATGCCAGTTCTCAGGTTCCACTCAGACCCACTCAATCAGAAACTCTGGGATTGGGATCTAAAGAGCTGCTTTAACAGGCTATCCAGGGGCTGCTTTAGATAAATATCCTCCAGAGCTGAAGGAGAGATAGGTGAGGTAGGGTAATCTGGAGGAGGAAGCGCAGTTAGGGGCCATTAGCATCACCTGAATGAGCAGGCAGCAGGCCTGACCTGAGTGGGCAGAAAGGCGGATTTGAGCCAGCCCCCTGCCTTCTAGTTTCATGAATCTGGGCCAGGACCTTGCCCTTCCTGAGCTTCAGTTTCTGCATCTTCAAAAAGGAGTCACAGCTGGAGGACGGTAGGAGATATGGCCCAAAATGCCCAGGACTGAATGGTTTCATGGGACAGGAGATTTTTACTGCTAAAGCCAAGGGTGTCTGGGGGCTTAATCACAAGGAACAACAACAGCCTGTAATTATTGGAATTGAGAGTCTAGGTCAGTGGTCGGCAAACTCATTAGTCAACAAAATGGCAAACCCCAGCTTGCGAGCCGCGGTTTGCCGACCACTGATCTAGGGCAATCAGGATGGTAGGTCACCTACTCCCTATGTGGCCCCAGAGAGAAGCACTGCTCAGGATGTTTCCGGAGGGAATGAAGGGAGGGCGGGGATGCTGAGGGCCCAAAGCCCATTCTCAAGCACTTCAGTGGCAGCTACAATTGCTAGTCCCTCATGCCACCGGTTCCTGGTGCCCACTGGGTCTGGCAGGACCCTCTCCCACATGCTTCTGCTCTGGTCTGGCTCTGGAGCCAGCAGAAAGGGAGACAGGGCCCAGGGCAGTGGCAAGGGCACTGGGTTGTCTCCCCATGGCTCCGCACCACATGAAACACAATACGGCTGTTCCCTCTCAGGCTGATGCTGATGCTGCTGGAGGCTGAAAACACCTGGTGCCTGGCCCGGGCGACTCTGGGCCAGGAGGCAGAAGATCACTGTGGTGTCTGTCACCCCACTACTCTGGATTTAGCAGGATTCTCGCTACTTTAGCCAGGGGCCTGGCAGGGGGAGAGGGAGAGTGCAGGGCCCTGTGACCTCCCACCTGTCTGACAGGTTGGGGCTTTTAAACAGAGGCCTGAGGTATAAATATCCGACAGGAAGGCTGCCATGGAAGCTTTCTCAGCAAAGTGAGGCGGCTTCTTTCTGAAGACTCCAAGGCACTTCTCATTGTGCTTACTGGTCTACATGCCGGTCCATGGACTAATAATGGGGACTGTGATGGATTAAGGTGAGTTGTTGAGGCCTGAGACCCAGGGCCTTAGGGTGGAGTCAGCTTCCTCCAAACTGATAATGGGGAACTGAGGTCTCTGCAGGAGAAGGAGAACATGTTAGGAGGGGCCTAATGTCTCTCACTGTCTCCCCCTTTCCTGATGACCCCCTGCTTTTTCCTGTTCTGTCACTGGGACACCTCCCACTAGTTCAGAGTTGGCGCATGAGCCAATTTTCTGAAGTTCAAATGAGGTTCCCCATTCCCAACACACACCCATACTAGCCCAGTCTCCAGGCCTGCTGCAGCCTCCAAAACCTGTGGCCCTGCCCATGTCCACCCCCTTCTCTAAAAAGCAGCTTCAAACCCTGCAGGAGGTGCTGGCCTCAGGTGTACAAATGGTGGGTTCGAAGTCAGGCCAGCCCTTCAGGAGATTTGAATCCATATTCTGGCACCTTGTTTGGCAAGGAACTGACCCTCAGTTTCCCCTCTTGTAAAATGGGGATGACAGTATGTTCCTTGCAGGGCTGCTGTGAGGATTAAACAGAGGATCAAGGCCTAGTTGGTTTGGCTTAGTGGATAGAGCATTGGTCTGCGACTGAAGGGTCCCAGGTTCGAGTCCCATCAAGGGCACGTACCTCAGGTTGCAAGCTGAATCCCTGGCCCTGGTCAGGGCATGTGTGGGAGGCAACTAATTGATCTCTCTCTCTCTCTCTCTCTCTCTCTCTCTCTCTCCCTCTCCCTTCCACTTTCTCTGAAAATCAATGGGAAAATATCCTTGGTTGAGGATTAACAAACAAAATTTTAAAAGTTCATGTAAGCTAAGCTAAGCACCCAGTACACTGCACTTAGGAAATGGTTGCTGCTGCAATAACTGTGCCTCTTATTGTCGTCATGCAATAAAAGAATAAGAATCTCTCTATATAAAAACCTAAGCGACCATTATGACTGGTTGCTATGACACACACTAACTGGGGCCGACTCTCAACACAGGAGCTGCCTCCAAATGGTCAGTGCGCTCCCTCAGCCAACCTCCCACAGCTGGCCAGCTGGCCCTGATAGGTGGGAAGGAACCCCACCCATGCACAAATTCCTGCACTGGCCTCTAGTAAATACATAAATGAGGAATCAGGAGCAAAAGGGAAAGGAGGACAGAGAGTACTTGTAGTACTTCTGCCCCTGGCAACTGCTCTGGCTGACAGGTGCCTTAATTCGAATAAGGAGCCATGCCTTTTAGTCTTATTGTTAAGAGGCCAAACCTCCTTGGCCTCCCTACACTGTGCACTGGGTGTATGGCCCCAATAGCCTGCATGCTCTGCGAGTTGAGTGAGGAAGCCTCACTGCCCAGCCCTGGGCCACATTCTATTTCCACTTCTGGCCCCACCAACCAGAACCCCACGCCCCCCATGACCACCACCAAGTGCCAAGCAGTCATGCTGCAGCAGCCTGCCCCCTTCCTGCCTGTCTGTGCCAGGGGCACTTTGGGGAGGAGAAGCAATGGTAACAGCGGTCCTGCTTGTCATGTGCTTTCCATGTCCCAAGTGATTTCTATGTATTATCTTGAGTCTCCACAACCATCTTGAGAAAGAGCTATTGTCTCAGTTTTACAGATGAGGAAAACTCAGGCTAGAGAGGTGAATGACTCTTCTAAGACTACGTAGCTAGCAAACTCACTGGAGAGTTTGGGTTCAAATCCAGTTCTTTCTGGCTCCATAGCCCTGGTGCTTTCCACCACATAATGGAGACAAGACACAGGCCAGGTCAGAGTCAATCTTTAACTCACAAGGGGCTGGGGCAAGCATCTCCCTTACTGCTCCTCAGTTTCCGCACCTGTGAATCAGTTGCCTAAGGTTAGGATTCTGTTCTCCTGGCATCTGACTTCTTGGTGGTCCTCTGTTGCCAGGGGTACAGAGCACAGCCCGGGCAGAATTGTGACACAGGTGACCTCGGTAGTTCCCAATCTCCTCTTGGGAGGCTCTTCCTCAGGCCAGGCTGGTGTCTTGCCACTGCTAGACAAGTAGTCACCCCTTCCGGCTGCTTCCTAATCTCTGAACATTGCTGCTCATAGTCTCAATCAAACATTTTTCATCCTAGTGTCTCATTTTTCTTGGATTCTGCAATTTTGAGAAGACCTAGGAGGAAAACTAAGATGCTAATCTGAATGGAAGGGTGAGAGTCTCATAGGATCTTAGTTAAATTTATCAGGAGCTTCTAGAAACAGTATCACCCTCAAAAGAGCAACTGGCCAACTTAGTAACTTCCTCAGAGCCTCTCTGAGTCCCCTCAACTCCCTGAGTTTTCATTGAGATGGTGGTTCCATTTGACTCTCCCCGACTATGCGCTCCCTGGGGCAAGAACTGGGCCTTGCTCCCAGGCCAGAAGAAGTGCTTGATGGGGCATCTAGGCCTTCTGGGGCATTGACTGAAACTGGATCTGTCCCTGCCTATGGGACCTGTGGCCACTTCCTGAGCTTCTTACCCTCTTGGCCAGGCATAGAATATTTCTTGGTAGCTAAAAAAAGACGCAAGAAGGTGAAATGAGGGAAGAAGAGTGTTTAGAAACACCAGGATTATACGGATTTCTTTTTCCTCAGCCTTTCCAATGCTGAACCCTCCCAGCACTGTGGCCACAGAAAGCTCCCAGGCAGGGGAGTAAAGTTATCAAGGGTAACAAAAGGGAAGAGAATGAACAGTTACCAAGTTCCTGCTATGTGGGGGTATTGTTTCAGATTTTTGTGCAGACTTTATCTGATTTATACCTGTACCCATTTGGCAGATGAAAAAACTGAGGACTTGAGAGGTTAAACCAGATGAGATAACAAGGCTACTAGATGGAGCCAGGGGTTGAACCCAGGTCTAGCTTTCCAGTCCATGTGCTATGTGCTTCTGCAGGATGCTTCTAGGTGGTTCCTTGGGATACAGAAGGTGCGGAACTCTAGGAGCTGTGCCTTGTTCCTAGTATGAACCAGACAAGCAGCCCTGGAGGTCAACTGTGTTCCACTGTGGCCACCTGACCCAGCCTGTGGGCATAGTGCCATGTTACTATCCTTCCTTTTCTGTGTCTACTGAGGATCCCGCAGATTTTTTTCAGAAGGATGATTGAAATTTTGTCTAAGGCCACCAGATGGCGCAGCACAGGCCATGGGACCTTGACTCCAGGACCTAAGGCTCAGCAGGTTTTTAGGGATCTTCTAGGACAGGCCAGGATTCTCCTAAGAGGACTCTAAATATATAGGCCCAATCACCAGCAGATGGGTCTGAGATTCTAGATATGGGTTCTGGAAATTTGCCATTTAAAAGTTGTGTTTTTTAATTTTTCTGAATCAATGAAGTATCATTCACATGGTTCAAATTTTTAAAAGTATGAAAAGCTCTATAGCAAAGAATCTCCCTTCACTTTCCAGTACGTATAAACTAATATTAGTTATGTATATTAATGCTCTAGAGATTACACATATGTATGTAATATATATAATCACCTATAAATAAGAGCATATATATAATAATAATATACTTTTTTATTTTTTACATGAACAGTTGCATATCTTTTTACTAACTGATTATTATTTTGTCATATTCAATTTTAGAATTATGTCTGAGCATAACTTTTGTAAAAAAGGAAAAGATATATTTCAGTCCTCCATTAAATAAGACTAGTTGATGTTTTAAGTCAATAAAATGACTGATCTGGGCTATATTTTATCACATCCAGATAAGATAAAAAACATATATATGCAACAAAAATAAAGTGAGTAGATTTTAATTAAAGTAATAAAATAGATATTTATTCTTTTGTTGTCCAGCAAAACAAGCTATCACAAGTAAAAATAGTAATAAGCAATAGCTATTGATTTGATAGGACTATGGAAATCTCAGCCATGATTCTTACTATGAAAATTCACTTGATTTTTGATACACTAATCTCAAATTGAAGTTTTAGGATTGTTTCAGAATCCGAGTCACCAAGTTTCTGAGCCTTACTTATTGTGTCTTTCTTCAGTGTTAATGATAAACCCTTGCACGGCATCCTTGATTCTTGTTTGCACAAGTTTTCTCCAAAAACTTCCCATTATGCTGGTTCCAGTCAACTTGCAAGGGATCCCACTCCTTTGACTTAACAGAAGCTGAAGTAAAATTATGCTTCTGATGGCAGTGTCGGATTCCTGTTAGATGTTGCTCAGCCTCTTGGCTTTTGGGAGGCTTGACTCTCATGATCACCACTTTGGGAGTTGTATGATGCCAAACCACTGGCTATACATTTTCAAGTACCTTTGCGATGGGATGGCACTTTCCCAGTTCCCCAACCATAGCAACCCGTGGAACCTGCTTCTATGATGTGGAAGTCTGGTTATCTCTAGCAGTGAGAGAGAGTGTTACATATTATAAGTACACTAGAGGTCTGGTGCACAAAAATTTGTGCACTCGGGATGGTGGTGGGTGGGGGTTTCCTCAGCCCAGGCTGTGCCCTCTTGCAGTCCAGAACCCCTCAGGGGATGTCCACCTGCCAGCTTAGGGAGTGGGCCTAAGCTGCAGTCAGACATCCTTAGCACTGCGGAAGAGGCAGGAGGCAGGAGAGGCTCCCACCACCTCTGTTGTGCTCTCAGTCATCACCCAGCTTGTGGCTGAGCAGAGCTCCCCCTGTGGGAGGGCACTGAACATCAGGGGGCAGCTCCTGTGTTGAGCATCTGCTCCCTGGTGGTCAGTGCATTTCATTGTGACTGGTTGTTCCAGATCATTCTGCTGCTAGGGTCAATTTGCATATTACCCTTTTATTATATTGGATACTATACTGCACCTTATTTCACATAACAATATAGAGATTTTTTTTCAATTTCAACTCATAAAGATCTTTCTATTCTTCATTACAGCTATATAGTAGTCCAATGTATGGGTGAAACATATATTACAAGTTCCCCCAATGTTTTCTTTGCTGCTACAACCAAGGCTATAATGTACATATGTCATTTCATATGTGTAATATCTGAGGACAAATTCCTAAAAGTGGAATGGCTAGATCAAATGGTATGTGCATTTTTAATTTTCACAAATATAGCAAAATTGATCTTGATAAGGGTTATACACTTTATACTTCTACCAGGGAAGTGCGAGAGTACTTGTTCTTCATCAGCTTCACCAATACAATGCATTTTCCAACTTTAGGATTTTTGCCAATTTTATAATGTAAAAATTGGTATTTCAGCATTTCCTTTTTTCTGAGATAATTGGTGGATTTTTTTTCTCATGTTTTTAAAATCTATTTATATTTCCTTTTCTGGGATTTGTCTGGGGAATCTGTCATTTACAAAATGTTCCTCCCCTATAATTTTAGGCAAGACACAAAAACACAAAACCTTAAAGGAAAAGATGGATATATTTTAATCACAAACTCCTAATAAACAATACCATAAAAATGTTCAAAGACAATGGGAAAAATATTTGCAACATGTTTGCCAATGTAACTTGCAGATGAACTTTCAAAGGAAGGGAAAAGGGCAGAGTTCTGACTGCCCACTATATCTCACCATCTTTATAGCTTGCAAGGAATATATGCTCATACTGCATGATTCCTCAGAAAAGCCCATTGACGTGGGTGTTAACATTTCACAAACAAAGACTCTAGGCTCAGCAAGGTTAAAAACAACCTGCCCAAGGTCACACAGCTGGGGAAAGGAGAGTTTATGTTTCCACTGCACACAGCTGCCTGAATCACGTGGATACCTGAGCTCCCTCTCCTGCTCTGGCTTGGCAACTATCCATAGGCCACCTTGGGCAGGTCTCTCTTCTCTCTACCTTAGTCTTCTTGTCTATAAAATGGCTGGGTTTTTAAGGTCCTTACTCTAGACTTCTGTGTGTGGTGGAGATGATGGAGGAGGGTAGGGGTAAAGGGTGGAGTTGGATTTGTAGGGATGCCCTGTGGAGGTGTGTCCATGATAGGGAGGTGGTGAATACAAGTGTGTGTGGTGTGTTTACAGTAAGGCCTCTTTTTCAGACCCAGAGCCCCTTTCAGGGATTTTACAGGCTCCTGCAACAAGGTGCTTCCATCCAGAGCTGCCTTTCATCCTAGTCCTGTCAACAAGAGTGGATATTGAACCACCACCTTGGTTTGTCTCCAGGGCCCTCCTGCTGTGCTTTGCCTCATTTTCCAGAGCTTATCCTACTCAAGTTCTTCCTCAGGCTCTTCTTTCCTCATTTTGAAGAAAAGTCAATGCAATAAGCTCACCCATTTGAGAGAGGTGCATTCTCACTAGGTTCCAAGGTTCTGTAAGGAGAGGACAGTGCTTACCCCTGAAGAAAGACAGCCATTGGCAGCAGCTGCAGATGAGGCGATATTCTCAGACATACTCAAGTAGGGGCTCATCTACTATAGATGTTGATCCAGGATGTCTGCCTTGTCAGAAGTCCCCTTTTTACCTAATCAGCCCTGGAGACAATCTGAACAATTGACCTTAGAATGGACTGGAGGGCAGTGAACTATGATGAGACCCATGAGATCTAGTCACATAGGCAGGTGATGTTCCTAGGACCAGGCTGGGGCAGGGGGCAGGACTAAGAAAATGCCAGCCCCATTCCCATTCTCCCCACTAAGCAATACAAAAGGGGTTCGTTTGCCCAGCATGGACACATGACTGGACTAATGACCAACCACCATTCTCTTTGAGAAAGAGAAAGAGAGGGAGGGAGGGCAGAAGGAAGAAAAGCACTGGATAAACAGACTTAGAGAAAATTTGAATCTAAAACAAAATGTAAAACACATGTGATATCTATAAATACAATATAACATTCCTGAGCTTTAAGCAGGCTTAGAAGGTCTTTGTTGTTGGCAGTAGTTTATGGTTCTGTGCACGTACCCATGTGCATGGGGCTCCCAGGAGGGTTTATATCTTCTGGGGATTCTTGGGGATAGAGCAGGGGGTCAGAGGAAGGCCTACAGGGACCTGACCCAGGCCCTGTGGCTTTCAGGATGACAAGAGCTGACCCCAGACAGGACCTGACCTGCATCTGCCTGGAGGCCTTATCCTCTACTCCCATGCCAAACCAGCCTCAAACAGATCACCCAGCCCAGCCCCAGTCTCTCACAAGAGCTGCTGGGAGCACCTTTCCTAGGCCTCCCGCCCAGGGCCTGGCTCTCAGACGAGGTGCTTAGCAAAGGGTCAAGGAGGCCTGGACCCAGGGGAGAGGAGCAGGGGTCAAAAAGAGAGAGGAAAAGAGAGATGCACGCTTTGAGACACCACAGTGGTCTTGGTGGGGTGAGCTCCCCTCTCCACTGAATGAAGATGGGATTTTCTCAGCTTGAGACTGGTGCCCAGGAAAACTCACCCATCTTGGGCTTCTTGCCTTCTCCATGCACCTGGATCCTGCGAGAAGCACTGAGGAAAACAAGTCTCCGCTTCTGCCTTCTGGGAGCCCACCAAACACACTGTGTTAAACAGAGGTTTAGCATCAGTGCTATGGGAGTGGGGCGATGGGAGAGGTTCCTTAAAAGTGAGGCTAATGGCCTTGGCCGGTTGCTGCTCAGTGGTTAGGGCATAGGGTCTCTGGTTCGATTCTGGTCAAGGGCACATACCTTGGTTGCAGGCTCGATTCCCGGTCCCATTGGGGCATATGGGAGGCAACCAATTGCTATGTGTCTCTCACATTGATGTTTCTCTGTCTCTTCCCCTCCCTTCCACTCTCTCTAATAATCAATGGAAAAAATATCCTCGGGTGAGGATTAACACCACCACCAACAAAAAAGTGAGGGTAACGTAGTGTAAGATTCCATGCATATAAAGTGCAAAAATGGCTACCCTCCCCTGTGGTGTCAGAGCAGGAACACAAAGGGACTTTGGGGGCATGCTCTGGGGCTAGTTACACAGGTGTACCTGTTTTTGAAATTTAATCTAACTATACGCTTATAGTTGGTGTACTTGCATGCACATATATTTCTTTTTTAAGATGATATATTTTTACTGATCAGAGAGGAATGAAGAGGAAGAAACATCAATGATGAGAGAGAATCATGGATCGACTGCCTCCTGCATGTCCCCAACTGGGACTCAAGCCCCACAACCCAGGCATGTGCCCTTGACTGGAATCGAACCCGGGACCTTCAGTCCACAGGCTGATGCTCTATCCAATGAGCCAAACCAGCTAGGGCTATGCACATATAATTTAATACAAAATGTTTGTTTTTAATGAGGACAGCTTAGATATTGCTTCAGAGGAGCTCACATTTAACAGGGAAAGAATTGAAACTACTGAATACCTACCTGTTCCAGCATGTCACAAATGCAGCTTCAACACTCATTGCAACTCACGTGAGGTAGCTCCTGGTGGCCCCACTTTACACATGAGGAAGCTGAGATCCAGAGAAGTTTAAAACTTGTCCAAGGTTGAGGCTACTGAATGACCGAGTCAGGAATCAAACCCAGGCCCTCACACTTTCTGCTCAGCCTAGCTTCCTCTCCCCCCACCTCCCCGCCCCCCACCCTAGGTTTTCAATAAGCCACAGTATTAGGCTTAAGGGAGAGAGGGGGAAGGGCATTCCAGGCAGAAGCACAGCCTGAGCAAAGGCCTGAAGCTCCTTATTCAGGAAGCTGGGAGAAGCCCCTGTGACTGAAGGGTGAGTTTTACCCGAGACAAAGCTAGCAACTGGCTAAGGGCTCCCTCCCTGCTGCAAAGTTTTAAAGAATTTGATTTCAATCCTGTAGTCAGCAATAAGCCAATAAAAGTTGTGGGCCAGAAAGTGACCAGAGTCTTGGATGTTGAAGACCCTATCCTGGGCAAATCCAGTGCCGATTTGAACAGTCCCCCTGCCCATTCGCTATCATGGTCCACAAAGGACAATGGAAGGGAATCCCTAGGAGCAGTTCCCTCCCAAAGTCCCAGAGAGGAAACCAATGGGTGTTATAGTGCTTAGCACTGTCCTGGTCCTTGGGTGGAGGGTGAGGGTGGAGGTGATAGAATAGCAACAGAAAAAGTGGCCCTGAACTGAAGGCATTTAAAACCCAGCCAGAGAAAGAAGTCACATTCACATACATAAAAGGGATTCCCACAACTTGGGTGAACCTTGAAAGCATGGTGCTAAGTAAAAAAAGCCAGACACAAGAGACAACATGCTATATGATTCCATGTATATACAATGTCCAGAATAGAAAAATCTACTGAGACAGAAAAGGGATTGCTTAGGGCTATGGGGGTGGGGTGGGGGATGGGGGCATGTTTGCCAAAGTGTATACTGTATAAGGTTTCTCTTTGTGATGGCAAAAAATGTTGTAAAATTGACTGTAGTGATGGTTACACATATCATGAATATACTAAGACCCATCAAATTGCATACTTTATTATTATTACTAACATTTTTTTATTGATTTCAGAGACGGAGGAAGAATGAGAGATAGAAACATCAATGATGATAGAAAATCGAGCCCACAGCCCGGGCATGTGCCCTGACTGGGAATCGAACTGTGACCTCCTGGTTCATAGTTCAACATTCAACCACTGAGCCACACGGACTGAGCTTGAATTGTATACGTATTTTAAATGTATAGTATGTAGATTATATTTAATAAAGCTGAGAGGGTGGGAAGGAGGAAGAGGGAAGAGGAGAGAGAGAGAGAGAGAGAGCAGGCCCTATGGGGAAGAGGGGGTAGAGGTAGAGAAAGTCTAGAAGTAGAAGTAGAAAAATCCAGATTTTTCTTTAAGATCTGGATTTATGGCTCCTCTAGCATATACCAGAGATGACTAAAGGGAAGAAGAGGGACTTGAATTACGTTTAGGGGTCGGGGAAGACATGGTTTCCAATGCATTCCCAAGAGGAAGTAGAAGCCTCTTCCCCACCCTGCTCCACCAAGGATATATGCTAGAGGAGCCATAAATCCAGATCTTAGAGAAAAATCCAGGAGCCCATGTCAGGGGTTTCTAGGGGTGTCATAGGACAGAGTGGAGAAGCAGAAATTCCTGTAGCCACAGGGAGGGAATCTGGACGTGATTGGCATCTCTCCAGTGGGTGGCCTCATAGGCAGGTCCTTGAGAGACTGAGTGGTTGACAACAGGCTCTCCTCACTAACCATCTACCATTCTCGGTCTGTAAACACAAGATACAAAAAAGACACAGGCCATAGCCACAAGAAACTTCAAAATCAAGTCTGCCAGAGTTTGGAAATTTACCACAAAAAGCTTCTTTTATAGGCATCAAGGCTGCTGACAGGATTATAGAATCTTAAATCCTAAATACAGCCTCAATTTTATATGAGAGTTAAGTTCTAGTTCTATCAGCTGTGTGACCTTGAACCAGTCATATGACCTATCATAACCTCAATAAAATGTGATAAGGCAGTGATCGGCAAACTCATTAGTCAACAGAGCCAAATATCAACAGTACAACAATTGAAATTTTTTTTGAGAGCCAAATTTTTTAAACTTAAACTTCTTCTAATGCCACTTCTTCAAAATAGACTCATCCAGGCCTTGGTATTTTGTGGAAGAGCCACACTCAAGGGCCAAAGAGCCGCACGTGGCTCACGAGCTGCCGTTTGCCGACCATAGTGTGATAAGGAAATCTACTCTGCCTTCACCAAGTTATCTCATGAAAATAAATACGCTTTGGGCTCTGGCCAGTGTGGCTCAATTGGCTGAGCGTTGTCCCATGCCCCAAAGGTTCCTGGTTCAATTTTTAGTCAGGGCACATGACTAAGTGGTGGGCTTAATCCCTGGTAGGAGGCTTACAGGAGGCAATGGATATATGTTCTGCTCTCACATCGATGTTACTCATTTCTCTTCCTCTCTCTAAAAAAAAAAAATCAATAAAAACATTTTTAAAAATTGCTTTGTAGCCCTGCCCAGTGGTGTGTTCAGTGGTTAGAGCATCAACCCACACACCAAAGGGACAAATGTTTGTTTCCCGGTCAAGGATATGTACCTGGGTTGCAAGTTCAATCCCAGGTTCTGGTCAGGATGTGTGCAAGATGCAACTAATAGATGTGTCTGTCTCACATCAATGTTTCTCTCTTTTCCTCTCTCCCACTTTCTCTAAAAATCAATGGGAAAAATATCCTCCAGTGAGGATTATATATATGCTTTAATAAACTGAAAAATGCTAGACACACATTGGTTATAAAATTAATGAATTACTCATAATTATTCACAATAGCTAAAAGGTGGAAATAACCCAAAGGTCCATCAACTAATGAATGAATAAAAAAATATATAGTATATACATACAATGGAATATTACTTAGCTTAAAAACAGAATGAAATTCTGATACATGGATGAACCTTGAAAATGTTACGCTAAATGAAATAAGCCAGACAAAAAAGACAAATGTATGATTCCACTTATAGGAGGTACCTAAAATGTCAAATTCATACAGACTGAAAGAATAGGGGCAGAAGGGAGGGAAAATGGGGAACTCTGTTTAAAAGGTACAGAGTTTCATACAGGGGTCCTTGGCACCATAGTGTATATCACACCAAAAGCAAAATAGCAGCCTAGTAGCCCTTCATTCCCATTTTCCATTTCAATTGGCATGTTGAAAAGTTCTAGAGATGGATAGTGGTAATGATTATGAACAATGTGAGTGCACATGCCACTGAACTGTATACTTAAAATGATTAAAATGGTAAATTACATGCAGATTTTGCCACAATAAAAAAAATAATGAATTAAGACTGCAAAGACAGGATGATATATTCTAGTTTCTGGCCTGGCTCAGATCAGGAGAATAATAGCAAATACAGTATTTATTAATTCATACTGTATGCCAAGCATTTTGCATATTATTTCATTTAACCCCCTATTAAGCCTACAAAGGAGGCTTCATTGTTATCTCCACTTTATAAATTAATAAGCTGAGGCAGTTTAGGTATCTTTATCTTTAGGCCTTGCTTTAGGTGGCAAGCAAGAGAAGATTTAATTTAGAAGGTCTGAAACCATATGAGGATTTGTTATCTGTCTTCAGAAGTTAAGTTAAACTGGGGCAGTTCAGGGTGGGTTAATTCTACATCTATCAGTGAGGATCCGGTTTCTTCCTTTGTAGAAATTATATGTATTTTTTGTTATTAAATATGTTAAACACAAAAAAAAGAGAAATAGAATGAACAGTTGCATACTCCCTATCCAACTTAATCACATCTGAATATTATCATTTGTGCTCAAAATTCTTCCCTCCTCCACCTTAAAAAAATACAGATACTGTTAAATCCTCCTGTGGATCTTACCACCACCCATTCCTTACCCTCCCACCTTCCCCAGACGAACCACTATCATGAATATGGTGTATATCACCCCCACACATAATTTTATGCTTTCGCCAACATATTTGTATCCCCATGAAGATGATATAGTATTGTTTTTGCAGATTTCTAAATTTCTTTATGTGCTATCATATTGTGTATTTCCTCCTGCCATTCTTTTCATTCAACCTTATATTTTTGGGTTAGTGCATACTAATACATGTGGCTCTAGTTTATTGATTTTAGTTGCTATATAGTATTCCATATCTGAACTTGACCACAATTCAGCCCTTCTCCTGTTGGTGGACATTTTTATTGCCACAAAGTTGCCACACTGTATGTTCTGGTTCTTGTCTCACTGTGCCATGTGAGAAAGTTTCTCCAAGGTGTATACTCAGAAGTGGAATTCATAGGCCCAAGGGTATGAACCTCTTCAGCTTACTAGATATTGCTAAATTGCTCCCCCAAATTGCTCTTATTAATTTAAGCTCACACTAAGCAGCATTGAACATGTCACTAACACCCTAGTATGAATCATGGAATTCAATCACTTTTCTTTGGTCTGCCATCGGGGAGCTGAGCAATTTTATTTGACCTTGAAATAATTTTCTCCTGTAGCATTGCATGGACTCTTGCCACTGCTATCCATTTCCACCAAGAGCAAAATAGCAACCTAGTAGCCTTCATTCCCTCTTCCCATTTTAATTTAATGTTTATTGGGCACCGGCTATGAGCAAACACTTGTCTAACATCACACATGCCAAAAAGGACTTCTTTCTGGTCCTCAGAGGCAATTGCAGGCTCCTAGACTAGAGTCTCAACTATGCAAACCATCGTCCAAACCACGTGAACCATCCATGAGTCGCAAACAAAACTCTGTGGGTCTTGTTTTCCTTTTAAATAAAGATGTTTGTTTTGATTCTAAAAATAGTCTTCTTTAAAAGAGAAAAAAATGGGCAATCTTAACGCCTGGAGACAATAAGTGTATTTTCTGGTCAATTGTTCTGAATGGGGACTGTGGTCAGAGGGTGGCTCGACCCCGAGGAAGAGGAGAAGACAGCAGGAGCAGTGCATGGCCCTTGTTATCTGAAATCTGACTCCCTGGAGATAACAGCCCCTCCCTTCCGGGGCTGGAAATTACTGCGTGTACCGGGAGTTTAAGTTCTGGCCCAGCAAGCCTGGCCTCTCTGTGGGCCTCAGTTTCTCCATCTTTAGAATGATAGCCTTAAGGTTTTTTTCCTAAGTTTCACACTTGGACAGTCTAGTCTACAGCTGGCAAACTGGATTTGTTTTTTCAAAACTAGATTATTCCATGTTGTTTTCTTTAAGAATAAATGAAGGGAAACAAAGCCAAACCCGGTCCATCTCAGACAACAGCCCTGTTCTCCACACCTTCCTGACCTGCTGGCTCTCGGAAGTTTCACCCAGAGTTGTCTCTCACAACCCTCGTGCCGCTGACTCTGACACTGGAAGTCGGTCTGCCTTTGGGGACCCATGGACAGTGACAGGAAGTGCTGAGCGAGCCTGGCCTGTGACCCATGCTCAGCAGAGGGTCATGGATGCCATACAGCCCTCCTGGCCTTGGTGGGAAATTCCCCCAGTGGCAGGCTGCTTTCTGGAGGCCTAGGGGCTCTGGCACCTGCTGCCCTTTCTCCACTCACAGGGACCCCACAAAAGAGTAAGTAGTAGTCCCAGAGGGGAGTAACTTATCTAAGGGGGCAGTGAAGCTGGAGCAAAACCCCCAGAATTCCAGCTCCCTGGCTGCCCCTGGATGGTATGCAAGGCCTGGCCTCTCAGCCACACCCTGCCCTGTCCTCCCCAGGGCCAGATCCCACACCTCATGCTTCACTCTGCAGGTCTGGGCCTCTTGCCTTGACCTTCAGGACTGACTACCTTAAGGAAGTCTATGCAGTCTGATTTCAGAAGTACAACCATCCTCTAAACAGCCCTTGGCCTGGCTGACTCACACCCACAATCCCAGAGTTAGAAATTCTGCTCTTTGATACTTTCCTAAACAGACAAACATTTTGTCTTCTCAGTCACAGGGAGTAAGTTCAGAAAGGCACTTTCCCAGGAGCGATCTTCTGTGGGGGAGGGGAGAAGGAAGTGTCCCCAGGACGTGCCCAGAGCTGGAAGGGAGCTGAGTGTTGAGAGGGAACAAACAGCGCAGAAGGGCCTTCCGGGGCCCTTCTGCCTCACGGTTGTACCCAGGGCCGGATCTGAGTGTGCTCTTCTGATTTTGAGAGAAAAAGATAGAATACACTTTAATCCTTCTCCTTTGTCAGTTGAGAAACAAGCTATGTGTCACTGCAAAGTGCCTTAGACATTGGAGAGAGCACAGACTTTGCAAAGAGACAAACTTGCATCTGATCTTGGTTTTCTCACTCTAAGTTTCCATTTCCTTCTCCATAAAAATGGGCCTAATAACACCTACCTTAAAGGGCTACTATCAGAATAAAATGAAAGAATATATCAAAGGTACTTGGCCCATTGCCTGCACATAGTAGGCCTATACTAAAAGCAGGTTTCCTTTCTTCCTTCCTTCTTCTCTGTTCTCCCATCTGTTTGGATGGTGAAGCAGATGGTTCTTTGGTTGAATGCAACCAAAGAAGCTGATTGGGTCCAGAAACCAGCCTCGAGAACCAGGAACCAGGAATGGGCCAGGAATTCAGTCATTTAGGATGGCTGGAATTGGAATAGTCACCAGCCTCCCATCAGTGGGTCCCTCTGCACAGAATTCTCAGAAGAGAGCATCTGATTGGCCAAGCTTGGGTCAGACACCTATCCTTGGCCTTGTGGCACTGAGATAGACAGTTACTACAGGACATATGGAATCCGAAAGAAGTAGATCCCTAAGGGAAAGCAGAGAGAAGAGATGCTGGCAGGGAAAAAATAGCAGTTATTTGGCTCTACAGACAGAATTTCCTGTAAAGATGAAGACCACTGTAGAATGTTCTTTGAATTTAAAGCAGAGGCAGAACTCCAACCTTGAAAAGGCCAAGAGAAAGCCAGGCCTTAAATTTGCTGTAGTCTCAAATCCCAAATCAAGAGTGGAGTGGGACAGGAGCAAAGCAGCTGAAAACTAATTGGGTGTGGCGTCAGAAAGTTCAGGTTCAAGTCCCGCTCTGCTACTTACTGAATTAGAATCAGGTGGGTTACTTTACCTCTTTGGACTTTCCTTTCTTCATCTGTATAGCCGGGCTGGATCCTCACAGGAATGAGGCTTAAGTGAGAATGTGCCTTTGAAACTATAACCTGCACTACAGACATAACAGTCAGGACTTATTATCTGTAAAGACTCTGAATTCGAAACCTGGAATCTGACCTGCATTTGCAGTGTCTTGGGTTACATCATTATTGGCGACTTTGCTTGCTGAGAATGCAATCACCTGAGATACACAATTTCAATCTTGGCTATTGGCAAAGTATTTGATAGGGGTTCAAGGTGAATCACAGTGTTCTATGGGAAGCATTAGAAGCCCAGGCTGCCTTTGTGAGCCAGTGAAGGGAGAGGGAGCAGGAATAATCAGTCAAACTGGAAAAATCTCCCTCTCTCTGTCTCAAAGCCCTGGGCTTATCAGAGTCAGGGCTCTTAACCTTCCTGAGGTCATGGCCTCTTTAATTGTCTAGTAAAGGTTATAGCTCCTTCTCAGAACATTATTTTTAAATGTGAAAACTAAAATATAGAAGATTATGAAAGAAATACATTATATTGAGATGTGGTTATAAAAATATATTTTAAAAAATGAATGTATAAAATAAACAAGGTGTCTCCTCATTGATACTTTCAATAAGAAAATCTGGCACTGGACATAATAACTGCTAGAATTTTGTGTGTTTTTAAAAAAATATATTTTGATTTCAGAGAGGAAGGGAGAGGGAGAGAGAGAGAGAGAAACATCAATGATGAGAGAGAATAATTAATTAACTGCCTCCCACATACCCCACACTGGGGATCACACCCGCAACCCAGGCATGTACCCTTGACCAGAATCAAACCTGGAATCCTTCAGTATGCAGGCCAACATTACCACTGAGCCAAACCTGCTAAGGCATAACTGCTAGAATTTTGAAATGATGATGAGTGTAAATCATATTTTGAGATACTTCCAAGGAATTATAATGTGATACGAGAACATTAATGATTTCTGCTAGTGACGAAGTTACAGATACTGCTAATGCTGCTAAGGCTTATTATGTGCATTCAAAAATCAAAGGAAAAGCTAGATTTTGGATAGAAATTATTGATAATAATGAGGTAATTTTAAAAATCCCATATACCCTGGATTACCACGTACAGATACAGTTAAAGAATGGGCTCAGAGAGACTTAAGAGATGTTGATGAGTCAGAGACCAGCCCACACCTGCCAGGAGGTTGTAGCCATGGGCCTTGTTTGCATTCAAAGTGTACAATGGGGCTGGTGCCTATTCTTCCTAGAGGCTTGTCTTTTCCAGCTCTCCAAGGTCTTGCCATATCTCCAAGAGCCTGGGTTCTGAAGACCCTCATGGATGAGAAGACCCTTAATAAGTCTTGGGGTGACCACAAATAAGACCCAAACCCTAGTTTCTAGCCCAGGAGTCTGACCACTCTTGAGTAACACATGATAATCAACCTAAATAGTATGGGCATAAGAGGCTGGGGAGAAGGCTTTTCTTAAAATTATTCCTTTAATTTTTATTTTATTGATTTGAGAGAGAGATTTGTTGTTCTACTTATTTATGCATTAATTGGTTGATTCTTATATGTGCCCTGTCTGAGGATTGAACCCAAAACCTAGGTGTGTTGGGATGACACTCTAACCAACTGTGAGCTACCCAGCCAGGGCCTTAATTATTTTGTTATTTGGAAGTCTTTTTTCTCATTACAAAAATCAGGATATTCAATAAAAGTTTATAAAACAGAAAAATAAACATATAAAATTCCTCCAAGTTCTTATTATAAATCTACTCAGACCTAACCACTAGTAATAGTTTAGACTATGTTCTTTTTTTTAATGCAAATACACATGTACATTTTCTACAAAGAAGAGTTCATACTGTCAAAATGTTTTTTCTTTTTTTGTTCAATAATATACAAGTTTTCCCATGTCAACAAATACGCTTTACTGACAACTTTTAATGCCAGTAAAATACTCCATTATTTGGACGTGCGATGATATTTATCAAACTGTACTCAACATTTAATGTGCTTTCACTTTTCCATCATTATAAGTGGCACTGCTGTGAGCATTCTTATGCGTCTTGGATTTCTTTTTCAATTATTCCCTGGGATAAATTCCTCAATAAAATTTGAGTCAAAGCAAAGAAAGAATTGTGCAAAAATTGCCAAATTGCTCTCATAACATTTATTCCAGTTTAAACTCCCATTCAGGAGTGATTGTATGTTATTTCTGCACATTGATGCCCACCCTGAGAATTTAAGGACTTTTTCATCTTAGCCAATATGAGGCTTGGGTTCCCAGGTGTGCTGTGAGGACCCAGGGCCCCTCAGGGGCAGCTCTCTGAGGAGACACTCTCTTCCCTGCACAAATGTTGAGATCAGGGTCCCTGGAGCAGGTGTTCTGGGTGCAGCCACCAAGCCAAGCTTCTGTTGGCATACTCCCCACAGCTTTCCTGGGGCCTGGCAGGAGTGCTGAGCTCAGGGTGCCTGTCTCTGCCTGCAGAGAGCTGCTTCTGGCCCAGAAAAAGAAGGAAACTGCTATACTCAGGCTTCAGAGAGACATCCTTGGCGATGTACATCCTGAGGGGGGGGGGGGGGGTAAGCCTGGCAGTTCCCCTGTGCACTCAACCTTCAGCTGTCCTCGCTGCCAGAGGCTAGGGCACTGCCTGCTCCCTGCTACCAATGAGATCAGAGAAGAGGGCCAGGGCATGGAGTTCAGAGACCTGGTTCTAGTTCTAGTTCTGGCTTTGCCAGTAATTCTCTGGGCAAACTTGGCAATACTTGTGACCTAGAATGTATCAGACACTATGAGAAAATTTATACATTTTTTAAAAAAAAGTATTTCCTTGGTTTTACAGATGACGAAACTGAGGCCCAGAGAGACTTCATAAATTGCCCAAAGTCACACAATTGGAATTTAAATTCAGTTTTCTCTGACTCCAGAGCTCTTTCCCTACATCTCCACTGTCTATACATTTCCCATCTCTTCCTCATTTTATAAAGATGCCAGACTTGAAAGAAAGAGGCAGGAAGAAATTCCTTCCACTAAACAAGCCTATCCATGTCCCTCACCCACCCAGAGGCCTACTGGCATTGCCATCAGAGCCACTGGGCCTGGGGTTTCCCTACCATGATTGTGTTTGCATCAAGGCTTCTGGTTCCCCAGAGGCTGGCTCCAGAGTGGCCCCATCTGGTGGCCTCAGACACTCCCTCCATCCACCTGCATTGCCTCCAGTCCACACATTGGATTTTCCTCCCTCCCTCTCTCCCTTTCTTCCTCCTTCCCTCTCTCCTTCCTTTCCTCCTTTCTTCTTTTCCTTTCACCAGCTGGGTCTAGAAAATCAACTTACAAGGAAACTACAAATATAGGACTTTCTCTAGAGAAAATCCTGATCACAGGAGAAGTGTGACTGGGGCCTACTTTCTGTAAACTTTGAGGGATTCTGTAGGGTCTACCTTTCTCCATCTAAAGATCTCCAAAGTCAGGCTCCTTTCCCTGCTACAGCCTATTAGAGAGTAAAGATCAGCATGCTCTGTGTCCTCTGCTTGTCCAAAGCACATTCATTGCCCCCCATCCAGCATTCTGAAGGTGATCACGCCCTGCAGGTCCACAGCTCTTTCCCACTCATTTCTTCACCATTCTCACAACAGCCTGGGGGCACACGGTTCCATGACCATTTGAGAGAAAACAGACTTCCCATCTCCGAGTCCTGGCCCTTGGCTCAGGCGTAGCTGTGGCTTCTGATTTGGTCCTTCTATGCTCCTTTCTCCATCTTCCCTGGTTTTCCAGCTGACGCTGTTGGAGTCTGGAATGCAGCCTGTCTCTCTGGATTTCTCAGGTTTGTGCCAACAGCTCCGAGGCTGGCTCTTCTACAGGAACTGGAGCTACTCTCTGCTCCATTCCTGCTGACAAGAACACCCGAGAGAGCGCTGTTTCTCCCGGAGATGAAATCGGAAACCAGTTGGCCTGCTGAGGGCTTCATCAAAAAATGCTTCCCGATCACCTGCCCTTGTCTCCCTCTACCCCAAGGAGGGAACGACAATCCCCCAGGAGGCCTGCGACGGGAGGTTGGCAGCACGGCTTTGTCGCAGCCCCCGGGATCATGTGAATCAGGGGAACCAAACACTTGTGTTCTCCTTCCAGATAAGATAAAGGTTTCATTTTGTTCTTGTTGAGGAAGAAGCAGACCTTGCCAGGTGCCAAAAATGCTAATGAGGCCCCAGGAGAGAACCTGCCTGGTGGACAGAGTATTGAACTTGGAGTCACATAGGGCTCTGCTGATTCCCAGAGGTGTGACTTTGGGCAAATCAGGTTGCCTGGTTGAGCCTGACTCGGAAGGTTGGTGGGAGGGCATTGAGGCAATTCTGAAATGCTATGGCCTTAGAAGGATGCTCATGTATTGGCTTGAAAAAACAGGTTCCAAAAAATGTGAATAATGGGACCCCGTTACTGTAAAATATAGAAAAATAGCAGAGGGCTGTATATCACAATGCTAATAGTGCTTATTCTTGGTGGTGGAATCACTGATGTCATATTTTCCTTTATGCTTATCTTTATTTTCTAATGATTTTTTTACAGTGAGCATTTATGTTATATAGATCGGCTATCGCCACAATAAAGCTTTATAACAGACGAGCCCCAAAACTGAATGGCTTATAACACAAGGGTTTATTCTCATGCTTATGTGTCTGCAGATCAACTGCAATTTGACTGATCTAGGTTGGGTGTGCTCTACCTCAGGCTGCAGGTCTACTAGGCCTGGCTCCTCACTGCAGGTCAGGCTAGGTCTGTTCCATGTGTTTTCATTTTGGTATTTTGGCTGAAGGGACATCAGCCATTCAGGGTTTGCTTCTCCTTCCAGATCACCAGAGCCCAAGACACAAGTTAAACTGTGTAAGCACATATAAAGTATCTGCTTACATTGTTTCAGTAATGTTTCATTGGCTAAAGCAAGTCACGTGGCCAAGCCCAACATCAGTGGGGCAGGGAAGTATATGCCACCCACAGTAGGAATGGAGGGGAGTGAATATATGCTGAATAATAACCAAAATTTATTACTTATTACTTTTATAAAAAAACAAGCATAGTGTACTTTGTCTTATCCAATATTTGCATTCATATTACCTCCTAGAATCTTATAGAGCTCTCCAAGAATAAGACAGAGGAGCCATTTTATGATCTTGTTAGAAGACAGAACAAACGTTAAAGGAATAGGCTGACTTTCTTTTCCTTCATTCTATCTGTTCCTTTAAAATAAGCAAACACTAACTTTTATAGCATCTGCAGTCCCACAAAGGAAGGTAGAAAACCCCAACCTGGGCTCATGAGCAATTATAGCCAAAGGCTAGACCTTTGCTAGTTCCCATCCAGATTCATCTCAATCCACTTCCTGTTGACTTCCTATATTTTGTTTGTTTGTTTTTGTTCTCTCAGTTCATTCAGCCATTCATTCAATTTCTATTTATTAAGTACCTACTATGTGCTGATACTCTTCTAGACATGACACCAGTATCAAATAAGGAAATCTCTATAGAGTTTATATTCTAGTAGGGAAGTGGGATGGGTATTGAACATGGGAGGAAATCCCAGTGATGTTAATAATACCAAGTAATGTAAATGCTAAGAAGTAAATAAATAGGGCAGTGCACCAGAGAGTGATAGGACAGGGAATAGCCACTTTGGATGGTGAAGTCAGAAAAGGCTTACCAGAGAAGGTGTTATTGGAAGTTATTGGAAGGTGTCTCTTGGGACTTGACATTTGTATCTGGGCTCTTTAGATCTTGACTCTGAATACCACTCAAGAAGTTGGCTTAGATTTTCCACCAGCTCACAGCCTACTTTGGCCTACCTTAGAGAGATCTCCTATCCTAGTTGTCTTTCAGAAACTAACCCAGCTTCCAACTGGCTGGAAAGTATTCCAATCAGCTTAGCTAGTCCTCAAGAAGGAGGAGACCCAGAAAATCCTATTAGATCAAACAACCACTATTGAATTTCTATTGTGTACCAAACTAGTAGGCATTTATTGAACACCTTCTGTAAACCAAACCAATAGGCATTCATTGAGCATCTATTGGATGCCATTTTTGTTGGAAACCAAATATTGTTCTCACTAAATGGATGTAAACAGGAAGCCAGAAGGCTGGTCAACCTTAACTGCTCTGAAAGGTCAGAGCTAATTACTCACTGTTTAGTTGAAACATTTGTTGGTTGAAGCAACCTCTATCTGTTTGTTTCATGTTAATTTCTGTTTTGTTATTTCCTGCCTAAAGGCTAGGGGTGTGTCCCAAAGCCTTAATAAAAGGGAGAAAAAGGCCAGAGCAAGTGGCAGTCCTTTCCACTAGAGGAAGGCTCCCGCCTGGCCCCCCAATATCGCCAAATTAATATTTTCTAGTCTCTCATTTCGTTTGCGTGCGGCCTCCTTCAGAACCCGAACCCTGACCCGGGAACCCTGAACCACGCGGGATGCGGAAAGAGGTTCCCACACATTTTATTTATTTTTAAAATAATTTTTTATTGATTTCAGAGAGAGAGAGAGAGAGAGAGAGAGAAACATCAATGATGAGAGAGAATCATTGATCAGCTACCTACTGCACACTTCCTACTGGAGATTGAGCCTACTCCCTGGGCATGTGCCCTGACCAGAAATCAAAACTCAACCTCCTGGTTCAAAGGGTTGACGTTCAACTACTGAACCATGCTATCTAAGATGGATACCATTTTGTTTGTTTGTTTTTATATATTTTTATTGATTTCAGAGAGGAAGGAAGCGGGAGAGATAGAAACATCAATAATGAAAGAGAATCATTGATCAACTGTCTCCTGCATGCCTTCTACTGGGAATTGAGCCCCAAATCTGGGCATGTGCCCTTGACCAAGAATCAAACCCAGGACTCTTCAGTCTGTAGGCCAACTCTATCCACTGAGCCAAACCATCTAGTGCCTGAATGCCATTTTAACACTCACTCATTGAATGCTTAGTATGTATTCATGCCAACAAGTATTTATTTAATGTGTGCCTGGAAATGAGAACACAAAGGTTCCAACTATTACTCTTTAAGAATTTGTGATTGAAGTATGGAGGCAAATGTTATGGGAATGTAGCTCTAAAAGACAGAACTTAATACAGTAAGTGCAATGTTGAAACACCTCTAAGCTCACTGAGAATCTAGTGATGGGCCTAGAGACCACAGAAGGCTTCATGGAAGTGAACCTTGAGCTGGGCTTTAAAGGATAGGTAGGACTTGTAAAAGAAAGATAGGGACTGAGGCAACATGGCTGGGCTTAGGGTGTATGTATTTTGGAGTCCCAGGATATAAGTCTGGGCACTTATTCTTTGGGCCTGGCATCCTCTCCTTTCTGGTTTATCAGCTTTCTTGTAATACTCAGCTTTTTCATGACCCCTGTTTCTTCTAGGCCACTGCTGAATCCCTAGGCAGTCTATAATCATTTGCCTGGGTGATTAAGAGCTGATGTCATCTAATGTCAAAACAGGCAGCCCTATAAAAATGTATTTGTGATACTTTTAGTAGATAAAGGCATAAAACCAATAAAAGTAGATCTCAGGATATCCAAATATAGTGTATTTCTAATTCCAGGTATCCTCCCACCTGCTAACACAGAAGTCTTTAAAAATAATCATGTTCATTTCTGCCTATAGCCTTGAGACAGCAGCCAAGACTATTTAGAATTAATTAGATTTGAGGACTTAATTAATGTTCTCTTTATTTTATTTCTGGAAGCAGGAAGAGTGGCATATTATTCTTTTACTATTCTGACAGCTAACAATATAGTCTACTTTCCAGAAATAAGTCATTAGAAAATATGAATTTATAAAATAACTTCATTAAGTATCATCATTTCTTTTCACACTAAAAATATTTACCCTGCATCCACTCTACAGGCTGGGACTGGGTAAAAGGAGACAATCCATAGTCAGGATTTCTTTAGATAAGGAGTCCTTCCACCCCTTGAATATAAAACTTGATTCAGTTTGTGGAAAGAGTCTGTTCATACAGCTTTTCAGGAAGCTTGCCCTTTTTCTTATGTGGGGGCATCTACACCATCTGTAGGATTACTTTAGACTTTGCGTATTTGGGGTTACAAAGACTGTGCAAAGCTCAGGCGCCTTTGAACATTGACATTGTAGAGGGAATGTTTAGACCTTAGGAAAAACAAGAACTGAAACTGAGAGGCAGGTGCAAAACAGACTTGAAGATTCATTCTGTGGGAAAAATAAACCCACACAGGTTTTCTTCTCTGCTGGAGTCCTAAGGAACAGTGAGAAGCAGCAGGCAGGCAGGCACAAAGAGTTCTCTGTGATTGATTGCAGAGCCAGCCCCTCTCGAAGGAAGTGAGTGCATGGCAGAAGGGAGGAGGGCTAAGGACATATTTAAGAAGAACCAGGCAGCCAATTCTATGTTTGTCCTGGATGCTTGTCAGTGTGTCGTGGCAGGTGGCACCTGATGCAGAGGAGTGAGCATGGGTGGGCCTGGCCCAGGCCTGGCCAGCCAGGCACCAGATATGTGGTTGCACATTGTTTTAGTTCAGATCTTCCAGACAAGGTTAGATGTGCAAATGTTCATTAAATTAATGCCTGTGTGCAGAAAAATGGGGAGGTGGGGAGAGGCATCAGAACTCAAGGCTGGTGTGATCATATGAGAGAGGGGACAGGAAGGAAGGCTGGGTGGAAGGCTGTTGTGCAGTCCCAAGAAAGGTCAGCAAGACTAATGGGGTGTTTGAGCCAAAGCCTCCCTTTAGAGGAGTCCCCTGACCTCTAGATCTGCCCCAGATTCTCCACAGGGAACAGCCTGTCGGGAGCATGGCCTGAACACCTTGGGCAAGTTCTCTCACTCTCTGAGCCTTGCTTCATGAAGGTTGTTTTGAGAACAAAAACCACACATCAAAAGGGTTTGAAATGAAGTCAAGTGCCAAGTAAATATTCAGTGAACACAAATTGCTTTCATCCCCTTATTCTGCCTCATTTGGAGGCAAGTTCAGCACAGTAACATGGCCTTTGTCTCAGGTCTTCCATCAACCGTCCTTCCTCCTACTCTCCCAGCCATACATGCAAGAAGGCAGATGTGTGTGCTCCAAGGTTGGGGGCTGAAGTCTTGTGCTTTAGTAGCCAAGCCCTTGATCCTTTATCACAGAAGACATAGGGCTGATGTCATTTTTACTTAGGGGAAATAGATAAGCCACACTCTCTCAGGATCTCCCTCAAGGAAAACTTCAGGAAAATTCTGTTTCCTGCTATTTTGGCTTGAGGTTCAGACGGTCCACTGTCTTGGGATTACTGGATATCTTCCCTCAGAGGGAGGCTTTGGGGATGGCTATGTAAGCAGTCCCCAGCCCCCCTTGCCCACTACTTGGATCTTACCCTCATGCTCCTATCATGCTGTTCTGTTTCTGTCTTGGTCTGACCCCCTAACTACCCACATAAATCCAAGCCTTTGTGCCTCTTACAGTGTTCTTCCCTTTCCCTCACCCTCCTAGTGAGCCTCTTTTTCCCAACTCAGCTCATATGTCTCCTCTTCTTGGCAGCCTTCCCTGACCCATTCCTCTTGCTACTGGCTCCAGTCCCCTAAGCATGTACCCAATAGACACTGGTCTGTGAGCATATAATATTGTATAGTATGAGGATGGAAGCCCACAATGAGGCAATATGGCAAAAGCACTGGATTCAGAGGTGGAAAACCTGCTTCTGTCTCTGCTGCTGGGCTATAATATTCCTGAGCCAACCCACTCTGGTCTCCCTTTTCCTCCTTTGCACATGGATGTGGCCTCTTGGGGCCCTCCTAGCTATGCTAGCTTGTTTCAGAGGCGCTGGGTCCTGGGCTCTGCAGACGTTGCCTGAGCCCTGAGGCTCTGCCTGACTCCAAGGCTGGACAGCTCCTGTGGTATTTCAAGAGGCAGTGGAGGCTCCCATCTCAGCATCTGGACAGCACCTCAGGCTGAGAGGGTGGAAGCCCTCCCTGGCTGACACCAGACCTGCTGCCTTCCAGTGGGGTGCCGAAGAGGAGGGGAGCTCCCTTCTGGAGGAGGAGGGTGGGCACCAGCAACAGTAAGGAGCTCCAAGGTCTCAGAGGGACCTGGGTAGAATCTAACCCCTTAGTGGAGGAGCTCAGAGACTGTGGCTTTTGGAATTTGCCTATAATCTTTAGGGCCACGATCACCAAAATCATTTGAACCCTGATGTCTTGATTGACCCTAACTCAGGTATAAGCTACAGGATTCTCACTTGATGTTATGAATTTTTAAAAAATGTTCCTTTGAGATTATTTAGAATCTCATTAGGAATCAAAGTCTCTATCCCCTATACAGCAACTTTGTCATATCCTACGTTATGGGAATTGTTTTTAAAAGTCTTTGGTGTGTCTTTGATCCTGGATCTAGTAATTGGATGTTAGGTTTTAAAGGCTTGGGATTTCCACTGTGAGTCATAATTGTTCATTGACATGCCTCGTTTATTGCTCAATGCCATTTAAAGCCCCAAAAGATAGCAGGCATGGCATGAACAGATATTTAAAATGCACTTCTTTAAATAGATTCTATGTCCTCTACTTTTTTCTAGGTCTTTCATTCATTTGTTTATCATCAGTGTTCAACTAGTTTCTCTTGCATGCTGGCAACTGTGTGACACCCATCATTTCATTTAATCCTCACAACCATCACGAGACAAGGATTGTCATTCCCTTTTCACAAATGAAGAAAACACGTCTCTGTGAGGTTACATGACTTGCCCAAGGCCACAGAGTAGGTGACAGAACCAGGATTCCAACATAGTATCTTAAACTTCTAATTGAATCAGATTGTCCCCCTCTCACCTCCTTAGCTTCCCACTCATAGTTCCCATGCTCTGCCCCCTACAATTTTGAATCAGAAAATACTGGGGGAAATTATAGTTTGGTGAATGGGACAGAAGGATATTGTTTGGGGTCAATTTTTTCATGTATCTATTTATTCTTTCAACACATAAATGAAAACCAGCTAAACAATGACTTGGTCTTAGTCCAACACCTAAAGGTTATGGCCACCTATTACATGCCAGGACCCTTGGGAATAACACTCCATTTTTGAATAAGAAGGGCAATAAAAAGCTAGGCAAGCTTGGCTCAGCGATTGAGCATTGACCCATGAACCCGGAGGTCACAGTTCAATTCCCAGTCAGGGCACAGTTCAATTACAGGTCAGGTAAATGCCTGGGTTGTGGACTCAATCCCCAGGGTTGGGTGTGCAGGAGGCAGCCTATAGATCATTCTCTCTCATCATTGAAGTTTTTATCTCTCTCTCCCTTCCTCTCTAAAATCAATAAAAAATATATCTTAAAAAACAAAGGGGATGAAAAATGGAGCACAAATAACTAGGACTCAGACAGGGGTGACTGGTCCTGGTGAAAAAAGTCCAAGGAGTGAGAAGGAAAAAATTCCACCCATTAGAAATCGAGTATGAACTTGAGGCAGGAAAAGTAAAAAAAAAAAAAAAAAAAGGAATTCAAATCAAAAAACCCTCTGTTCCCAATAAGCTCATGAACTTTAGATTAAGATGTTCTATATAATGACAAGTTAGACTATAAAACCATATCTTTGAGAAGGAGGTGTTTGAGATGGGGAAGTAGAGGCACCAGTGTTGGCACCCATCAAATCCTGGGCAGTCTCTAAGGCAAGTAGCCTGATCTATTCTGGCCTTTGTTTCTTTATCTGAAAACAGGAAGATGTTTCCTATCTCTTCCTTTGTTTCAAATAGATTAAATGTGATAACATATGCAAAGCTCTCAGCACAGGTCCTGGCATGTGGAAGCTGCTTGGAAATCATTTCAATTCGTGAATTATGTTGGAACAGTTGGTCCAGAGTGAAGGGGGACCAAGATTTGGGTCAAAAGAGGGCCCTTGTATTAAGGTTTACACAACATATATGTGCATCTTTGCAAAGACATCCTTTTGTCCAATGTGCTGATGAGACTCTTATATTCCATCAAATAGTTGGTCTAAATGGATGTGAGATAAGCTCTAATTTGAGAACTGTAATAAATTATCCATGTACCAATGGGAAATGCTAATAATTATTGCAAAGAAAGAGTGGGTGGTCTGCATAAATGAAGGGTCTTCTATATGCTCTGGAGAAACATTTATTTGAGACTCCTGGCTAGGTACTTTAGGTTGAAGAAAGCCAATACGATAATGGATAGAGTATGATAGAGAGAAGCCTGAACTTAGAGCAAGAGGACCCAGGTTCAAATCCTAGCTCTACACTGAGACCATGGCAAGTCACCAAGTGGCCTATCTTGTTTATGGCAATAGTTGTCTTTGTATCTGTCATAGAATTATTGTCAGCATGAAAAGGTAAGCTCCTCAAAATATTAAACAGAGAACTACCATATATATGATCCAGCATTCCACTTTAGGTATAGACCCAAAAGAATTGAACAGATATTTGTAAACCCAAATTTATTGCATTATTCACAATAGCCAAAAGATAGAAACAATCCAAACATCCACCAATAGATGAATAAATAAAATGTTGCATATACATACAGCATAGTATTATTCAGCCTGAAAAAGGAATGAAATTCTGGTGTAGTGGGTCCTTTTTTTGGTCTCTTTGCTCAACATCATTTGTTTATGTCATTGACAAGAAAAGAAAATCGATTCCTGACCAGGGCCATTGTCTGGGTGTAGTTTGCATATTATTCCTGTGTCTGTCTAGGTTTCCTCCCACATCCCAAAGATGTGTACATTAAATGAAATGGCATGTTTAAATTACTCCAGACTGTGTGACTGTGTGTGTGTGTGTGTGTGTGTGTGTAAGGGAGTCCTATCCAGGATGGGTTCCCACCTTGTACGCTGAGCTGCCAGGACAGGCTCTGGCCCCCTCCATCCCCAAACTGGAATAAGCAGTTTTTATTAGTTATTATTTTTTTTATCTTACTTGTTTCTATTAATCTCTTTTAAATGTATGTATAGCTCACATTTATCTCAATGTTTAATAGCAGAAGTGTTTTGGATCTTTAGAAGTTTATGTGGCCAGAAATATGCCATAGGAACTTAACTCTTGTTTATATCAATCAGCCTACGGTAAAATTGGTTTTGTTATAGGTTGTTTTGCATAAAGTCGAAGTTTCCAAGAACCTATTGAGGACATTAAATGAGGACTTACTTTACATACTATAACACTGGTGAACCTTGAAACACATTATGCTCAGTGAAATAAACTGGACACAAAAGGACAAATAGTGCATGATTATGCTTATATGAGGGACTTAGAATAGTCAAATTCATAGAAAAAAAAAAGTAGGCTAGAGATTACCAGGGGCTGAAGAGAGGGGAATGGGCAGTTATTGTTTAATGGGTAGAGATTTTCAGCATGAAAGATGAAAAAGTTGAAGATAGATGGTAGTGATAGTTGGACAGCAATGTGAATGTACTTACGCCATTGAATGGTGTGCTCAAAAATGGTAGGAAATTATAAATTTCATGTTACATATATTTCACCCCAATAAAAATAAGTTTTTTAAAAAGAAAAAATAGCAAAATAATATAGAGGAAAATGATTTTCAATTCCTAGAGCAATGTGAGCCAATTAACTGTGGTAAATTGGTTAGGATGCAGCATTAACATTTCTGTTAGAGCAACCATCAAAATTGGGGCCCTCAGCTAGGATGTCTATAGCTGTTTTCTTATCTGTAAAAGAACAAGAAGAAGTAGCTACAAAAAGAAACAGCATCTACTAAAAGAGTTGAAAGTGTTTCCTCTGGGAAGTGAGAAATAGGAATGGCAGGGACTGCTGTTTTCCTAACAGGCACTGTAAAATAATTGGACTCTTTAAGCCAAGTTCAGATCCAGGCCCTGGCTGGGTAACTCAGCTTATTAGTGTCATCCTTCTTTGCCAAAGTTGCAGGTTTGATCTCCGGACAGGGCACATGCATATATCAACCAATAAATGCATAAGTAAGTGGAAAAACAAACTGATGGGTGTTTTTCTCTCTACCTCCCTTTCTCTCACTAAAATCAATAAATGAAAAAAAAATTTTAAAAACTAAGTGCATATTTCTATGTTTCACACACACACACACACACACACACACACACAAAACCCACACAAATTTGGCCTTAGCAGAGCCCAAATTAGAGGGAAACATCAAATATTTCTCATTCATTATTTTTTATTTACCAACTTTAATTTTTTAAATTACTTTTTCAATTTCTAGCTGTTCTGAGTCATTGGTTTTCATTCATAATAAATTCAACCAGGCCAATGGGAAACGGTTGTGGTTACTGTCAGGAAGGGGTCACTGAAGAACACTGAGCACCTTGTGTTCCTGCTCTCTGCTTGCCAGGTGCCCAGCGAGGAGCGGACCCTGCCCCAGGATTCTTGGTGTGTTCCCACTGGTAAATGAATCAATTGGCCTCCCTGTTTACTAACCAGTTTCTCAAATGTCTGGAGCTGGGGCTTGGATTCTCCAGAGCATGGTTCCCACAAGTGAGCTTGCAGATGGAGTCGACAACCTCTGCAAATAGGAAAGGACCTGGGATCCATGGAACCTGACAAGGTGCTCTTTGACCCTCTTCTTGAAACTGTCTAGAGGCCTTGGCCCTTTAATTACACTTACGGTGAAAATTCACTGACAAACTGTGTGCATAGAGATTAAGATATACCAACAAATAAAAATGGACTTTGGCAGCAAGTTGGCATAATTTCTAAGCAACATTTCACAACTCAATATTCCTATTAAGTATTTTAATCAACTCTATTGAGATGTAACTACCATACAATACACCATTTAAACTGTACAGTTCAGTGCTTTTTGGTATATTACAGTATTAATTTTTTACAATTATGGCAAAATATATACAACATAAAATTTGCCATTTTAACCATTTTTAAGTGTACAGTTCAATGGCATTAATGATATCGCAATGCCATTTCATGTAATTCCTGCAAAAACATTTTTTACAGATGAGAAAACTGAGGCTGAGAAGGTTAACAAATTGATCCCTAGTTATTCAACTATGAAGCAGCCAGGTAGAATTTCAAAGCTGAATCTGCTGATCCTAAAATTTGAGTGTTTCCCAGCATGTTGTGTTGCTATCTTTAAGGGCAGAGAGGTTCCTCAGAGTAAACAATTTAGAGCAGCCAAAGAAGGTGGCCAGGACTCTCATCTGAGTTCCAGACTCAACTCCTGTCAGGCCATCTTCCCTGCTCATCCCACAGGTGCCTCAAAAGAACCGTGTCTGATATGGAACGGTGTCTCCCCAACCCTAAACTCACTCCTCTCCCCTGTTTCCATCTTCATAACATTCTTCATCCCCCCAGGCACCAGAGGCAGAAACCTGGGAGTCATTCCCTGGAATGTAAACTCTACCAGGTCAGATTTTTTTTTTCTTTATCCTACAATCCAAACACCATGAACTGTGTCTGGCTATGGAAGATGCCCACTAAACATTTGCTGAATGAATGCTTACCTTCTCTCTACATGCTAAAACCATCCCCCAGACCTGTCCGTTCTGCCTCCTAAAACATTCTCCTCAATAGCTCATTGCTACCCTAGTGTAATCCCCCATCTCTTCCCTAGACAAGTGCAACAACCTCCTCACTTGTCTCTCTGCTTCTAATATCCCATTAAAAAACCATTCCTCAGACCACCAGCCAGCAGACTCTTTCAAAAACCCAAATATGGTCTTGTCTTCATCTGCTTAAAATCCTTAGAGAGTCCCTGTTATCATCAGGAAACATTTCCTGGCATTCGGGGGGTGGGGGTGGGGGAGGAAGAGGAGGGAACAGGTGTCAAAGAATAGTTTTTTAAATAAATGGTTCCCTGATCCCTGTAGCAGAGGGCCAGAGCCCTTGGCCCACATACTCTAAAACTTTTTTTCCTGAGGGGTGGTGTTGATGAGTTCTCTAACAGAAACCTCCATGTGCTAGTTCCCTGATGGCCTGGGAGAGGGCCATCTTGGCCGCCTCCAACTCAAGTCCATTCAGATTGCTCAGATGAGAATTACATTTACGGTGAAAATTATTCACCAAATGGGACAGGGCTGCAGAGCTGGGAGAAAGAAGGGAGGGGGGAGATCTGCCAGAGAGAATCATCCCCTGGGATGCCTGGGATCCAAATATCCCATTATCCTGAGTCTGCTCCCTGGCTGCCTGTGGCCACCCCACCTTTGTCAGGGTAAGCACGTGGGTGGTGGGGGAGGGGGGAAGAGACCTAGCTTGCTCCCTCCACGAAGGAAAAATTCCTGGCTTCAGCTGTTTTCATGAGCTTTGGTCTTGCTAATTTAGAGCCTGGAGCAGTGAGGGGTTGGGGGTAAAGTGACTTCTGAGACCAGAGAGGGGAAAGGGAGTTCCTGGGGTATAGGACATAAAGGGATTCAGGCTGCAAGGGGCTTTTTCTGAAATGCTTTGAACTCCAGCTGCAGGAACCCTTAAGAAACGTTCAGAACCCAGGCTCTGAGGATGTCCTAGTGAAGTGTCTGAACTGAGCTGTGGGACCTTTTTAAGAAATGCACCAAATTCAGGCTGCAAAGGCTCCCAGGGACTCAGGAATTCAGACAGAGGGGCTTCTTGGGAAATGTCTCTCTGACTGTGAAGATGTCCAGGGGAGGCTACTGGACTCAGGTCGAATAGGATGTTTGTGGGGGCTACACTGAACTCAAGCTTTGGGGACTTCTTGGAGGGATCAATAAACCCAGTTTATGGGCACGTCTCAGGAGTTCACGCTGCAAGCCTGGAACGTTGCCTCCTGCATATTCAGAGTCCATTAGGCTTCTCTCTGCCACACAGATCCAGAGTTACTGGTCCTACAGACAGGCATTCCCTGCCTCCTACCCCCTCTCTCTCTGACACCTTCTCAGTCCCCTCTTCTGGTTTTTCCACATTTTCCTGACATCTAAACACAGGAGTACACAGTCCTCTCCTCCTCTTGTTTACACTCACTCCCTAGGGGATCCCACCCAAGCTCATGATATTAAACACCATATGTTCTCTGACAACTGTCAACTTTACCTCTCCAACCCAGACCTCTCCTGTCCATCCCAGACTCACTCACAGCCAACTCTCTGTTTGACACATCCATCTGGTTGACTGACAGGCATCTCAAACTCAACATGTCCAAAACCATACTTCTGACCTTTCCTCCCAAACTCCTTCCTCCAACAGTTTTCTCCATCTTAATAAATGGCAACTGTATTCTCTCAATTTCCCAGGTCTAAAACAGAGTCATCTGTGGTCCCTTCTTTCACACTCTATATTAGAAAATCCTGTTAATCCAGCTGTAAAATACATTCAGGATCCAACCAGAGATAACTATCTCCACCACTTCTACCTGGTTCAAGCCATGAGCAACCCTCCCTGGGTTATTCCTCTAGCCTCCTTATCAATATAGGGCTCCTTGCTTCAATTCTTGACCTCTCTTCTCTATTCACAGTGCTGCAGCCAGAATGGTCTTTCAAAAATGTCAACCAGATTGGATCATCATTTTTTCAAAACCTGCCAATGGTCTTCATCTTAGAGTAAAAGCCAAAGTTTTTACCATTAAAATAAAAAAGTTTTTACCATCAGTGTCCCATATATTTCTTCCCCCTCCCTCTCTTTCCTTACCGCCTATCACCCTCTCCCCTGTTCATTCCACTCCAACCATCCTTGTTTCCTTGCTGCTTTTTGGGTATGTCAAGGCCACTCCATCTTGGGATCTATCTTTGGACTTGCTCTCCCTCTACCTGAAGATGCTCCTCTCAGCTACTCACAGGCTCACTCCCCCAGCAGTCAAGTCTCTATTCAAATGTCACCTCACCAGAGGGATTTTCCTGGTCATCTATATAAAAAGGCAATTTCTCCTAGGCACTCCCTACCCTTTTATCCAGCTTTATGTTTTCTCCATAGGTCTTATAACCACCTGATGTGCTGTAGATTTTATTTGCTTATTTGTTCATTTTCTCCCCCTACTAGAATGGACTTTGTCTTGTTCAGTGTTGTATCTCCAAGTCCTACAACATGCTTGGAAAACAGTAGGTGCTCAATAAATATTTATTGAGTGAATGAATGAATGAATGAATGCTGGGAACCAAGTATATATTTGTTGAATTGAATGAAATTGGATCCCACCCTTGCCCTTTGTGGGTCTCGTGGACCTACTAGTATATCTTCTTCTGAACAGGGAATTTTCTAAATTAGTTACCAAGGCTGTTAGAAGGCAAAATCATTACTCTGCCTAAACCGGGGGTAGGGAGATGTGTGTGGGGGAGGATTTAGGACTTCTAGAACATCGTTGGTAGTGTCTAGCCTGGAAACAAATATCATTTTAAGCATTTAAAACAGAGAGATGTTAATAAAGAGAACTAATGACACAAGTGACGGAAGAGCCAAAAACCCACTGGGGAACATGATGCAACTCAGAGATTAGCGGCAGCAGAAAGCCACTTCTACCCCTAGGTCAAAGGTCAGTTGGAGGAGGTTGACAGGGCACAGGAACCAGAGGCATCCAAAGATGCTGGGACCACAGAGGAAAAGTAGAGATGCCGCCTGGGGTGTATATGTTAAGAGAAATAGCCTGGCCTCTCCTCCAGTCTCCCTCCAATGCCTTCTGTTGGCCAAATATACAGGAGGCCAGCTGATCTGGAAGCCTGGGAAACAGCTTACATGGCAAAAGGGACCTTGCAGGTATGATTAAGTTAAGGATCTTGAAATAGGACGATTACCCTGGATCACCCAGGTGGGCCCAAAGTAACCCAAGGGTTACAAAAAAAGGAGATGTGATGACAAAAATGAGGTTGGAGCGATGTACTTTGAAATAGAGGAAAGAGCCATGAGCCAAAGAATGTAGATGGCCTGTAGAAACGGGAGGGGCAGAGAAATGGATTCTCCCCAGATCCTCTGGAAAGAATGAAAGAAGGCAGTCCTGCCGACAGTCTGGATTTTAGCTCTAAAATATCCATTTCAGGCTCCTGACCTCCAGAGTTATAAGATAATAAATTGTTGTCTTAAGCCACTAAATTTTGGTAATTTGTTATCAAAATAGAAAACTAATACAGAGGGCTTATGGCCAAGTCTCAGGACAACTAGCACACAGCCTGGAAGTTAGTAGAAAACCATTTTCCATCAGGAGGGAGTGAACATGGCAGTTAAAAGCATGGACCCTACTGGCAAAAAAGCTTGGATTCAAATCCCAGCTCAGTTACATTGCACAATAGCTCAGAGCCTCATTTCCTCATCTATACAATGGGGCTATTAAAACCCACCTTGCCCAGAGTGGCTGTGAAGGTGAAATAAAATAGGAAGGCAAAAGACTCAGCATCACCCCTGGAGCACAGGAAGGGATCAGTAAGCAGTCGTGGTAGTAGTTCTTATAACTGCGACCATCTCTGCCATCACTGCTACTGTTACTGCTCTCACCACCACTGCTAACAGTATCCCTGGCTGAAGAGCAGAGCAGGTGCCACAGCAGCAGCAGTGAGGCAGGATGGGATTAGAGAGGGTTAGAGAGGGGAAATCACAATTTCAAACTCGTCTGTGAGCTTGACTTCAGACTCTGAAGGCTGGTCTGAGGCCTCTTGAGGCTGAGGAAGAGAGCATCTGTATCTGCCGGCCCTAGATGTGTGCTGGAGTGTCTGTGTCTGTGAGGGCAGCCTCCTGGCTTGGACACCTTGACTCAGAACCACCTCCTGTCTGTGTTTTTTCCTGGCCCCATGCCCTCAGTCCAGGAGATAGGGGAATGCTGGAGGAATGCAGAGACATGACAGAGCCCAGAATTCAATCCCAGAGGCCTGTTCTGGAAGAAAAACCAGGACACTGAACCCAATTACACCTTTCTTTCTTTATGTTATTTTCCAGTTGAGAAAAATCAGAAAGCAAAAAAACAAAACAAAAAAAGTATGGGTAAGGTACAAAAACCGGTTTGGCTCAGTGGATAGAGCGTCGGCCTGTGGACTGAAAGGTCCCAGGTTTGATTCCGGTCAAGGGCATGTACCTTGGTTGCAGGCACATCCCCAATGTGGGGTGTGCAGGAGGCAGCTGATCAATGTGTCTCTCTCATCGATGTTTCTAACTCTCTATTTCTCTACCTTCCTCTCCATAAAAAAAAAATCAATAAAATCAATCAATAAATAAACAAAACAGAAACAAACAATAACAACAACTTAACCCCTCCTCTTTATCTCTGTGATTCTGCTATGGTTTAGGGGCCCTCCCTGTTTCTTTTCTTTGAAGGTACGCACAGAAAAGCACCAGGGGCTTTTCCCTAAGACACTGGGTCTTGGTAACAGCTCACTGTGATCATGTTGTAGGTAGTGTGGGTACTCAGCCCCACCTAACACGGTGGCTAGGAATCTTTTCCTCTGGAGTCACATAAAATCTGGCGTCACAATCTGGCCTTGCCACTTTTTAGCTGTGTGGCCTTTCACAAGTTTTTTTTTAACTTCTCTGACCCTCACATTTCTTAACTTTGAAATCTTTGTCATAGCAGACAGCATCTAAATTTCTTGAAGAGACATGAGAGAATGCATATATAGCACTCAGCATTCTCCCTGAAATTTAGCAATTACTGTGGAGATACTGATTGTTGTGGTTGTTAGTATCATTTGTCATGTTATTATCATGTTCGGGGAAAGCTTTACCTCACGAGCAGAAGCAGCCACAAATCTGGGTATCAACTTGGCTTTACTTTATGTTGCACAGCAGCCTGAGATGGCATGCTTGGCACGGACTGGGAGGTCAGGCTGCTGTCCTCTGCAGTTCAGGAAGGCGGGCTGCTGAGGATCTCTCAGGTAGGTTCAGCTAGGCACAGCTCCAAGGGACAAAGAAGAGATGTTGACATGTTCCATATGTGCTCCACCGATGTTGTAAAAGGATAGGCACTGCCTCTACTGCTAAGCCATTTTGAAAAATCATTGGCTAGGAAACTGCTTTCTAACTTTATGTGTCCTGGGACAAAAGGGTTGAATTTATTGACAGGCTAATTCAGTTATGACTAATGAAAACATACCTGAAAAATCGTGACACTTTCAGGTCTACGTCCAATGCCAAAAAGCATATTTCCCTAGAGTACAAACAGGATATAGTGAGTCAAATGACATTTGGCAAAGTCTTTAAATCCACTCCCCTGGAGCAACAACAATTGATGGAAAGCAGTGAAACAAACATTCTCCTTCATTGCTGGTCGCAGTGAAATCACTATAATTTTTGGGAATGTAATTTGGCAGTTGGTGTCAAAGTGTTTATTTCCTTAGGCTGGGTAATTCCATATCTGAGACACTTATCCTAAAGAAATAATCCACATATTTAGAAAAGAGCTGTGTGCATACGTTTTTTCATTGCCTCATTGTGTATAAAAGTGTAAAGATGGAAACATCCTAAATGTCAACCTAAAGGCCTAACAATTAGGGGGTTGGTTGAATGAATAAATATTCTATTTGGTAGAATATTATGGAGCCATTGCTCTTGAGTATCATGAAGACATGCAGCAGCATAGAAAAAGACTTCTGGTATATATCAAGTAAAAATGCCAGACAGCCCTAACCGGTTTGGTTCAATGGATAGAGCATCAGCTTGCAGACTCAGGGGTTTCAGGTTCAATTCTGATCAAGGGCATATACCTTGGTTGTGGGCACAAACCCAGTAGGGAGTGTGCAGGAGGCAGCTGATCAATGTTTCTCTCTCACTGATGTTTCTAACTCTCTATCCCTCTTCCTTCCTCTCTGTAAAAATTCAATAAAATATATATTTTTAAAAAATACCAGACAAAAATGGTATAATTACAACTATGTGAAAGATTCAATAGAAAAGTAGATTGGAAAGAGTTACAAAGAGATATTATTAGTCTTTGAAGACCTGGTGCATGCAATTCATGCACGGGATGGGGGGTCCCTCAGCTCACCTGAACCCTCTTGCAATTGGGACTCCTCAGGGGATGTCCAACTGCCAGTTTAGGCATGGAGGAATTGAGCCTAAACTGGTAGTCGACATCCCTCTCGCAATCCGGGACTGCTGCCTCCTAACCACTTGCTTTCCTGTCTGCCTGATCACTCTAACCATTCTGCTGCCTGCCTGATTGCCCCTAACCACTCTGCATGCCTGCTTAGTTGCCCCCAACTGCTTGCCTACCTGCCTGCCTGATCACTCCTAATCACCTTTGCCTTGGCCCCTGCTGCCACGTCTTTGTCCAGTTGTCTGGTCTAATTAGCATATTACACATGTATTATTATAGATTGTGAAAGGATGATGGAGGAATTGTGGATAACATTTTTGACATGCTCCAAGTTTTTAATTTTGTAGTTCAATAACTTGTATGGTAGGCAGAATAACAACCCTCAAAGGTCTTCATGTCCTAATCCCTGGAACCTGTGCACGTGTTCTCTTTCTTACATGGCAAAAGGGATTTTATAAGGGTAGATTAAGGATTTTGAGATGTAGAGATTGGCCTGGATTATCCAGATAGGCTCCATGTAATCACAAAAGTCCTTCCAAAATGGAAGCAGGAGGATGAAAGCCAGAGAAAGATTAGAAAAGCCTACACTGCTGATTTTAAAGATGAAGGAAGGGGTCTATGAGCCAAGAAATTCAGGTAATTTCTCAAAACAGGAAAAGGCAAGGGAACAACTCCTCCCTAAGAGCCTCTAGCAGGAACACAGCCCTGCCAAAACCTTGATTTTAGCCCAGTGACCTATTCCAGGCTTCTGACCTCCAGAATTATGAGATAATAAGTATGTTGTTTTTAAACCACTACATTTGTGATAATAGGATATGAATATAATATATATAATAAAATTAAAATGAATAATATATATAATACTAATGAATATATCTAAAATATATATCATAAAAGTTAATTTTCTAACATGCTAGCTATTAAAGCAGTGTAGTATCAAATAAGTTGAATAATTATGTATTTTATTTACACTTATGCCCATGACATTTTTCGTTTGAATGAAGAAGGGGATTGATTAATTTGTAGCACTGACTGCAGAAGAGGCAGACCTGAGTTTGCTTCTCAGCCCCTCAATTGTGAGACCTCAGGCAAGTTTCTAAAAAACTTCTACTCTACATACATGTGGCCCCTGAAATATAACTTTCAACTGCAGTGGGCTCCAAGAGGGTGAACTAATATTTTTTCTTAAGTATTTTTTGAAATTATAGAAAGAATATAACATTAAGAACAGAATAGAACATATAGAGAAAAACCCACATAATTCTTTCATCCGAACACAATAATTCCTTTGTGCATTTCCTTCCAATCTTAGTCATATACACACTGTGTTAGTCAAGACTCTTGGTTTCAAGTAACCAAAACCCAACTTAAAGTAACTTAAGTTTAAAAAAGGAAACTTGTTTGTTCAAAAAACTGGGAAGTGCACTCACTTTTGGAATAGCTAGATTTGTGTACTCAAATAATGTTCTTAGGGTCCTGTATCTCTCCATGCCCTGGGTTTGCTTTTCTCAGTATGGTTTCCATATCCAGGGGAATCTTTTTATGTGGTGGGAAGAATAGCAAACAGCATGGTGAGGCTTCTATAGTCCTTATAGGTCTTGATCCCAGAGGAAGACAAAGTATCAATATACTAAAAATATCATACTGAGACTTTGATTGGCCTTCCATGGGTCACATGTCCACTCCTTGGACAAACCAGTGTGGGTAGAGGGAAGAGGTATCCTGATTGTCCAGGCTTGCATCATATACCTACTCTTGTAGGCAGGTATTGGGAAGAAGTGTGTGATTGCCATACAACCAGGGGAAGGGGTGGTTCCTTTGATGGACCAGAGCTGTCAGGCATGCAAAATCAGGAGCCATGCATCTATCCAAATAATGAATGATTTTTATATCATTCCACAGTCTTCATAATCATTATTTTAATGGATTTAGAATCACAGCATACCCTTGCTTGCCTAATAAGCTGTTGGCTACTTGGATTGCTATAAAAATTATTCAATTATAAATAATGCTGTAATGAACATTTTCATGCATATAGCTTATCTGTAGTTTAGATTATTTCTATAAAACAGATTCCTAGAAGAGGGGTTGCTAAGTTAAAGGTGAGAACAATTCATTTCAGCAAATTATTTTCCAGGAGGGCTGCACACACATACAGGGAGTGGCCCATTGTGGAGGCTGAGAAGTAGACTTGCGCTCACTCTCAGACCTTTCCTTGTGTGCCCTGAGGCCATGCCAAAGGAACAAACAGGAAATATGCTTATCTTGCTTAAAATGGAGGTAAAATGTAAACTCACTTGTACTTTGGGATATGTATATTAGAACAGCAAGATACCATCTTTCATCCCTCAGACTGATAAAACTTGAAAACATAACACGCGGTGCTAGTAAGACTGGGGAAAGAGGCACCCTCATAATCAGCTGATAGAAATGGGAATTATTACTATTTTGGGGGAAAGTAATGTGGCCAAAGACATTAAAACTGATCTGAGAACAACCCCATTGCATTACATAATTACCACTGTTTTTGTGATGAGAACATTTAAGATCCACTCCCTTAGCAACTTGCAAGTATATAATTATTATATACTACTAGAAACCTGGTGCACAAAATTCATGCATGGGGAGGGGGTATGTCCTTCAGCTCAGACTGCTCCCTCTCCAATTTGGGACCCCTTGAGGGATGTCTGACCACCGTTTAGTTGGACATCCCTCTCACAATCCAGGACTGCTGGTTCCCAACTGCTCACCTGCCTGCCTGCCTGATTGCCCCTAACTGCTTCTGCCTGCCAGTCTGATCACCCCATAACCACTCCCCTGCTAGCTTAACTGACGCCTACTGCTCCCCTGCCAGCCTGTTTACCCCTAACTGCCCTCCGCTATGGGCCCAGTCACCCCCAACTTCCCTCTTCTGCTGGCCTGGTCACCTCTAACTGCCCTCCCCTGCAGGCTTCATCACCCCCAACTGCCCTCCCTTACAGGCCTGGTCCCTGCCAACTGCCCTCCCCTGCTGGCCATCTTGTGGTGGCCATCTTGTGTCCACCTGGGGGCAGGATCTTATGACCACATGGGGGCAGTCATCTTGTGTGTTGGAGTGATGGTCAATCTGCATGTTACTCTTTAATTATTAGATAGTATATAGGCCTGGTGCATGGGTGGGGGGCAGCTGGTTTGCCCTGAAGGGTGTCCTGGATTAGGGTGGTTGTTCCCTTGGGGCATGGGGCGGCCTGGGCGAAGGGCCTGTGGCGGTTTGCAGGCTGGCCATGCCCCCCAGCAACCCAAGTGGAGGCTTTGGTATCTGGGACTTATTTATCTTCTACAATTGAAACTTTGTAGCCTGGAGCAGAGGCAAGCCTTCTGCATGCACAGCCATTGAAACTTTGTTGCCTTAACCTCTGCCTGCCAGGCTTTGCAGAAAGCTTAGCTTCTTTCATCACCAGGGGCAACCCAGGCCTCTCTCCTGTGCTCTCTGTGGCTGAAGCCATCTTGGTTGGGTTAATTTGCATACTTGCTCTGATGGGCTGGTGGGCATGGCATGTAAATATAGCTGAAGTACAGTGGTACCTCGAGATACGAGTTTAATTCATTCCGTAGCCTTGCTCGTATATCAAGTTGCTCGTATCTCAAGTTGCTCGTATCTCAAAGCAAATTTCCCCATTGAAATCAATTGAAATGCCGTTAATCCATTCCAGCCCCCAAAATGCCATCCCAGTTGTTCTTGTTACGTGTTTTTGAATAATAAAAGTGTATTTATAAATGACAAATATTGTATAAAAACATAATAAAAGAGAATGTAAAGAAATAAACTGGTTTTATAAAGTGTATTTACCTACTCGTTACACTTTTAATGCTACACTTTATCCCTAAACTGAATGTAACTTAACTAATCTTCACTGAACTTAATTGCTACTGGTCTTTGCATTTTTGGCCTATTTAAAAAAACAAAACAAAAAACGTGTCCAACGAGGTTTGCCTCTTCCTCCCTTTCAGAATGTTTCTGAAATGGGTGAGGGCAAGTTTCATTGAACAACTCCCATGCACGACCAGTAGCAACTTTTTCGGGGTGTTTTTTTTCCACAAAATGTGACACCATCTCCCACATTCCTAAGAGCTCCTTTATCTCACTTGTAGAGATCTCCTCCACCTCTGGCTCCTCCTCGAAACCAATTTCTTGGAGAACCTCCGCATGTTGCTGAGACTGCAACTCTTCTAACTCCTCCGTGGTGAGTTCCAGAGAGTGCTCCTCGACGAGCTCATTCACGTCTCTCTCATCCACCTCCACGCCCATGGATTTTCCCAAAGACACTATCTCCTCCTCCACTGGCACCTCGGGTTCGAATCCTTCAAAGGTCCTTTCGGCTACGGCCTCAGGCCACAGCTTCTTCCATGCAGAGGTCAAAGGCCTTGTTGTAGCACCCAGCCAGGCCTGATCAATAATTCTGAGGCATATCACGATGTTAAAGTGGTTCTTCCAGAACTCTCGAAGGGTGAGGTTTGTGTTCCCCATCACCTCAAAGCAGCGCCGGAACAGGTGCTTGATGTACAGCTTTTTAAAATTAGAAATCACCTCCTGATCCATGGGCTGCAGGATAGGAGTGGTGTTGGGAGGTAGGTAGACAAAACCTTTATAAACTTGAACTCTTCGAGGAGTTCATCTTTGAGGTTCGGTGGGTGAGGAGGAGCATTGTCGAGGATGAGGAGGTCTTGCATGGTTAGGTTGTTTTCCTGTAGATATTTCTTAACAGAAGGGCCGAAAACCAGGTTTACACACTCCGCAAAGAACTGCCTGGTGACGCATGCCTTCGGGTTTACCCTCCACATAACTTGCAGTTTATCTTTTAAAATCTTATGTGACTTAAAGACTCTGGGTTTTTCCGAATGGTATACGAACAGAGGCTTGATCTTGCAGTCGCCACTCGCTTGGCGCACAGTGAGAGAGTTCGCCTATCCTTCATGGGTTTGTGGCCTGGCATCGCCTTCTCCTCTGCCGTTATATAAGTCCTATTCGGCATCTTCTTCCAGAAAAGCCCTGTCTCGTCAGTGTGGAAGACTTGCTGGGGGATATATCCTTTGGCTTCTATCAGTTCGGAAAAAGTTTTGAGGTAATCCTCAGCTGCCTTCACATCCGAACTTGCTGCCTCACCATGCCTGATGATGGAGTGAATGCCGGACCTTTTCCTGAAGTTATCAAACCAGCCTCCACTGGCTTTAAATGAGTCTTTCGATGCTTGTCAGTGGAAGTGCACGGGGTCTGGTCCAGCAAATCACTGTAAATCGCTCGCACCTTCTCGCATATTATGCCCTGTGTTAATGTATCTCCTTTAAGCTGCTTCTTCGTCACCCACACTATCAGTAGATTCTCCATCCTTTCATGGAGAGAGCTACAGAGCTTAGAAATTATTGTAACGCCCTTAGCTGGCATTATAACCTTTACCGACTCCTTCTGTTTAAGCACAGTGTATATTGTTGAAGTACTACACCCGTACTGCCTCGCCAAGTCAGCCACTCGCACACCTTGCTCATATTTTTCTATGATTTCATGCTTTAATTCAATAGACATCATCCTCTTCTGAGCACTGACCTTTCCACTCGCTTTCTTCGGACCCATCGTTATAAAAAGAAATGTGATAAAGTATGTAAATGCACAAAAGATGCTTCGACAACGAGGTAAACAAGCACACTGACTGAAGTGTGGGAAACTATGAGACGCTCCAGTCTCAGTAAACTGGTGGGTCATGTGCAGCCGGCAGGTCCACACCATTAATCGTATCTCGAATGTTGCTCGTATTTCAAAGCAAAAAATCACTCGCTCGACAGCTCGTATCTCAAAAATCTCGTATGTTAGGGCACTCGTATCTCGAGGTACCACTGTACAGTCAATTTGCATATTACTCTTTTATTAGATAGGATAGTCACCATGCTATACAATAGATCCCCAAAACTTACTCATTTTCTAACCAGAAGTTTTACTCTTTGACCAACATCTCTTCATTTTCTCCATCCCCTCTGGTTAACCGCTGTGTTTTTTGTTTTTTTTCCTGTTTTTATGAGTTAGACCCTTTTAGATTCAACATATAAGTGATATCATACAGTATCTTTTCTGACTTACTTCACTTATCATAATGCCCTCAAGGTCCACCCATGTTATTCTGAATGGCAGGATTTCCTTCTTTCTTATGGCTGAATAATATTGTAATACTAGAGGCCTGGTGCACAAAATTTGTGTGTTTGTGTCGGGGGGTGTCCCTCATCCGGCTTGCACTCTTTCCAATCTGGGACCCCTTGAGGGATGTCAGACCACCCACTCACAATCCAGCACTGCTGGCTTGCAACCACTTGCCTCCCTGCCTGATTGCCCCTAACTGCTTCTGCCTGCCAGCCTGATCACCCCCTAACCGCTCACTTGCTGGCCTGATTGATGCCTAACTGGTCCCCTATTGACCTGATCGCCCCAACTCCCCTCCCCTGCCGGCCTAGCTCTCCCAACTGCCCTTCCCTGCCGGCTTGATCTTGCCCCCGATTGCCCACCCTGCTGTTCTGGTCACCCACAACTGCCCTCCCCTGCTGGCCATCTTGTGGTGGCCATCTTGTGATGATGTCGCACAAGGGTATTGCACAAGGGCATGACACTACCTAGGCTTTTATTACATAGGATATGTGTATCAAATCAACACATTGTACATCTGAAACTTACACAGTGTTATATGTCAATTACATCTCAATAAAGCTGGGAGGAAATAGATCTGAGAATCCTTTTCTTAATCTATCCTACATAAAGAAGGTACCAGGTCAAATTTTTGTTTGTGTCAGTTTCTCTTTCTTTACAGGTTATAGCTCCCTTCACAAGCTAGATCCATTATAACCTTATCTTCAGGAGGTGCCATATCCATTTTTATCTTAAACAACTAAGCATTTGATATAGACTGGCAGAGGCAACTATCTCCAGTAGCTACTTTCCCCTTCTTCCTTTTAGTGATAAATTTCACAGAACCTATGAGGGCCCTTTTAGAAGCCACATAATCCAGCGTCCTTTAGGTGTGGCCGTATGAATAAATTCTGTCCAATAGGAGATGAGTGGAAAGGATGTCTGAAAACTCCAGAGATGGAACAATCAGATTTGTTCATCTTGAAATTCAGGCCTTTGAGAGATACCAATGAATGCCTGCTGGTCTCTTGAACTGAGAAGAGATAGAATTGGGAGCCACAGATGGCTGCTTTCTGCCATGAGAACAGAGAAAGAAGTGGTTTGCAAAGAAAGGGATTGGAGCAGATGCAAAACAAGAGGCAGGATGGGGATACCGTGAGGTCTGAGGGTGCTCAAAGCAACTTTTCCCAGTCCTGGCCCTTATTCTTCATGAGTGAGGCCATATCACGCCTGTCCTTGTTCCTTTTAATAGATTCTCCATTTCCCTTTAGATAATTTGAATAAGTTTCGTTATTTGTAAGAAAGAGGAACTTTATAAATAGAGTTCTCCAAAATAACCCTGTTTTTTATATATGATAGGCAATAAGGTATGACAAGAAAATTTACTGAGAATTTGTGTTTTGTTTTTGCTGATGTAGAAATATTAGAAAGAGCAATGGCCATCTGTTTTTTTATTCTTGAGGTTTCCCCCTCTGTGTTCTGAGAAGGTAGAAAGGCCTTAGGTTTTCTGCCTTCGAGGGACTTTGAGCTACTGGACTGGAAGAAGTTACTGAAGACAGTCTGTTGTCCTAGATTTGGTTTCCAAAAATTTGAGTTTCTTGGGAGAATATTCTGGAAAAAGGAGAGAGTATTCTAAGGTGGGGTAAGTGGAAGCAGATAGAATGAAGGGAGAGCCCTTGAGATAGAAGAAGGATAAATGTCAGTAGATTCTGTGACTTTGGAGAACCTGGACCCTAACCTGGCTAGTCCCAGGGAGATTTCAGGATGCTAGAGGGGACTGGAAGCCTGGAGCATATAGAGAAACTGGATTCTGGCTTTTCATTCCTGACAATAAGACTTTACTTTTAAAAACAGGGAAGCTTGAAAGATTTGGCCCATGGGCCATAGTTTACTAACCCTTGAATTAGAATATCATCATTTAACAACCCTCAATTAATTAATAGATACTAGAGACCTGGTGCACAAAATTCATTCATGGGTAGGGTCAGGGGGCCCCTGCTGGCACCCACCTTGGCTGGCCTGGGGCTTGCAGGCTGGGGGGCAGCTTCTGCATTGAGCATCTGCCCCCTGGTGGTCAGTGTGCATCATAGCAACCAGTCATTCTATGTGGTTGTTCCACTGTTTGGTTGATTTGCATATTAGGGTTTTATATAGATAGATGGGTATTAGACATCAGTGGATGTTAACATCATAAAAAGGAGTCAACCAGGCATTGTGTGCCTCCCTGGTCTTGCCAAAGACCACTTGGAATCTTGCCAAAAGCACCAAACCTAATCTGGATGCAGCTATATATTTATAGGAAATATAGGAAACAGAGAAGCATATTGAACTGCACCAAGAGTATGCAGTCAGCAAAATCTAGACTGTGGGAAGTTGCACAAGTCAAAGATATGGGTTAAAAGAGATTTAGGGATGTATCAAATTGCAGAAGGATGGGCAGAATTAAGTTCCAGTTTAGGAATGCACATTGGGTGATTATAAAATCAGGATTTGGGGAGTGTTATGATTAGGAATGGGTTTATGGGTGGGCTTCTGGGGTGGGTGACAAGGTTCGAGGTCAAGCATGTCAAACTCAAAGGCTAACACAGGCCAAATAAACGAAGTTTAAGTTTACTAGTATGTGGGCTACAAAAAAACAAAAGCTTCAATTTTCATAGAAATGTAGGTTTATTTTGATAGAGACATGCTGAAATAAATGAGTAATCATTAACATACTATACTAGAACATTTTAATAAGAATTAATATTTTTTCTTGAACATTAACTTACCAGTCATGGAATAACTGCACAAATTAACAAGTGTAACACAAATAAACCTATTATTCTTGTTCTCCAAAAGCAAACTATTTCCTGTTGCGTACACCAAATAAGTCTGTCCAAGACTAATGACATGGCAATCGGTTGCTAAAATGTTCACTGTTAGTATTAGTGGAGAGAAATGCTGTGCCTGCGTGTAAAGCACATAAGGGAAATGAATGCAACAACGATCACAGTAATCAGTCATTAGCAAATGTTATAGTTCGTTATTAATAATTATGTATAACAGGACATTGTAAAAATTAAGTTACAAAATTTTTATTAAAACGTTTCTTACTTACCATTGTATTGGCTAGGCTGCAAAAATATTCGTTGTGAGCTGCATGTGACCTTCGAGCCACAAGTTTGACATGCTTGGTCTAGTTTCCCCTAAACATTTTTGCCGGAAATATTTCTGCTGCATAACTAATTGGCTATAAAGTAATTTCACTGTTCATGACAAAAGAACATAAATTGAAAGAGATATTAAGAAGGACATAAGAAAACATAAAAAAGTAATAATGAAATTTAAAATTTTATTGCAGTGTGGCTTAGTTGGCTGCCTACCATCCCATGCACCAAGAGGTCACCTCTTTGATTCCTGGTCAGAGCACATGCCCAGGGTGGGGGTTCAATCCCCAGTAGAGAGAGTGCAGGAGACAGCCAATCATTGTTTTCTTCTCATGGATGTTTCTTTCTCTCTCCCTTTCCCTTCCTCTCTTTTTCTAAAATTAATAAAAACACATTCTCAAAAAAGGTTTTTTTGTAAAAAATGAAAATATATCATCTTTGAAGTCTTATGTTGATAGTATTATATATTTTTTTATTACATGTTAATTCATCTATTCCTCTGGCATCATCACATTTGTTTTCTTTTTGGCTAAATTTTTTTTCTTCATTAAAAAGAGGTATCCATTTCCAACTAAAGAATCGATAATCAATGTCTTCAAAGACCATTGTGAATTAGTAACTGCCACTTTTTTATTTGCCTCCTGGTGGTAAACTTCTGGTTTGGATGGATAGAAGTGATGACTCTGCTCCCGGAATGATTTGATAAGTTCTCTCATAGAGTACAATCTGGCTTTATATGTAGCTGTTATGATCAGTTATTTTAAGACCACCACATCTATTCACAGTATAGGCCATTATGAGAGTTAAGATTTATCTATGGTAATAAAAGGTAAACATGCTAATTAGACTGGACATCCTTCTGGAGGTCCTTCCAGACAACCTTCTAGACAAAGCTAGGGCTTAAAGGGAAGCCTGGGTCCCTGATGCCAGAGGGAGGCTGTTGCCAGCAGCCATGAGAAGGAAGGTCTACTCTTGTATGAATTTTGTGCATTGGGCCTCTAGTTACAGGGGTCAGCAAACCGCAGCTCACGAGCCACATGCGGCTCTTTAGCCCCTTGAGTGTGGCTTTTCCACAAAATATCACAGCCTGGGTGAATCTATTTTGAAGAAGTGGCGTTAGAAAAAATTTAAGTTTAAAATATTTGGCTCTCAAAAGAAATTTCAATTGTATTGTTGCTATTTGGCTCTGTTGACTAATGAGTTTGCCAACCACTGCTCTAGTATAATATAAAAATGGAAGTACTGCTCTGGCTGGTTTGGCTCAGAAGCTAGAGCATGGACTGAAGGGTCCTGGGTTCAATTCTGATCAGGGGTATGTGCCTTGATTTCGGGCTCCACCCCCCCGGCCCTGGGATGCATGCTGGAGACGGCCAATCAATGTGTCTCTCTGACATAGATGTTTCTCTATCTCTGTCTCTCTGCCTCCCTTCTACTCTCTCTAAAAATCAGTGGAAGGATATCCTCTGGTGAGGATTAATTCCCCCCACCCCTTAAAAAAAAATAGGAGTACTGCTGGAACTGCTTTGTCAATGGAGAAATGAAACCAAACTCCATACTTTAAGTTGCCAAAAACAAAACAAACTGTCAGACAGTTAATCTTTTTTTTTTTAATCCTCACCTAAGGATACATTTTTTATTGATTTTAAAGATAGAAGAGAGAGAGAGAGAGAGAGAGAGAGAGAGAGAGAGAGAGAGAGAGAGAGAGATGGTTCCAACCAACTGAGCCACATTGGTAGGGCCAGTTATTTTATGTTTGTGGTAAAATTACCTTATGACCAATGAGTTTAGGTGGTGAAATGCTTGCCCAAATGTCTTGTGGCAAAGATGTTTACTGGAAAACTGATAGGGGATGGTGAGATTCTATTTCTTCATCTTGTGGTAGTGACAAGAATGTTCACCTTAGATCAGTGGTTCTCAACCTTTCTAATGTTGTGATCCTTTAATACAGTTTCTCATGTTGTGGTGACCCCCAACCATAAAATTATTTTCATTGCTACTTCATGACTATAATTTTGCTACTGTTAATGAATCGTAATGTAAATATCTGTGTTTTCCCACGGTCTTAGGCTCTACAGCGGTTCTCAACCCTGATAATGAATCGTAATGTAAATATCTGTATTTTCCCACTGTCTTAGGCTCTAGAGCGTTTCTCAACCTGTGGGTCGCGACAGGTTGAGAACCGCTAGCAGAGTCGCCTAAGACCGTGGGAAAACACAGATATTTACATTACGATTCATTAACAGTAGCAAAATTACAGTTACGAAGTAGCAATGAAAATAACTTTATGGTTGGGGGTCACCACAACGTGAGGAACTGCATTAAAGGGTCGTGGCATTAGAAAGGTTGAGAAACACTGCCTTAGATTGAGCAAATGCGGTAGGTTTTGCCCTAGCCGGCTTGACTCAGTAGATAAAGTGTCAGTCAGCCTGCAGACTGAAGGATCCCAGGTTTGAGCCAAGGACAATGCCTAGGTTTTGGGCGATCCCCCAGTGGGGGGCATGCAGGAGGCAGCCAATCAATGATTCTCTCTCATCATTAATGTTTCTATCTCTCTCTCCTTCTCCCTTCCTCCCTGAAATCAATAAAGAAATACATATTTTTTTAACTGTGGTAGGTTTTTTTTCTGTTTGTTTTTGTTTTTTCTCTTTGTTTGGTATTTGTGTTTTAGTTTGTAGTTAAAAAAAGAAAAGAAAAATGTTATATGGACAACATAAACCTGGAGCCCTGAGGTGCTATGATGCCTTCTTTATGCAGAGAGCTGCTTTGGGAATGTATCCATCCCAGAGTAATGCAGGGTCTAGACATAGATGTGAGACACAGAGTTCACAATGATCTTGTTTGATTACTGGAATCCAGCTGTTTCTGAAGCTTGATTTATCCCTGCAATCTTTATTATATTAAGCAATTCAGTTCCTTTTTATTTATTCTGCTTTGGTTTGTAGCCAACATAGGCCATCTACATATCTGTAGGTCTTGAAAAGGCAAGTGAATATTTCTCAAGAAACTAGTTTTGTTGGATTTTTAGTGATTGCTTCAACTGTCTACAGTAACTCATATTCTCTGCCACACACAGAAAAATCTGTTTCTTCTCATTTTCTCTGTGCTCTTAAAAGCTTTATTTCATATTTCATAGCGATGGGGTCCATTTTCATTCACTAAGGCATGATTCATTCTGTTCTGACCTTGTCTGAGGGTCTGCAGAGCTCACTGAGGGAGGGGATGGGAAGGAATATTCTGCCAAAGGCAGGTAAAAATCTTGCCAAAAGTTGGTAAGTTTGGTGAGTTAGTCTGAGGCCGAGGGGTAGTAAGGATAGTCCTGTGTTTCAGGTCTCATTCATTCATTCTATATTTATTGATTTTTCAGGCATTGAACATGCCCAGCTCTCAGGAAACTCACAGCTGTGGCTGCAGGGGTGGGGTGAAGCGCTTTGTGGCACCACCTGGGGAACTCTCAGAAACCTGCTTGTCTCTGGTATGATCTACCCCCCTCTCCCCAGTCTGAAATTCCTATCATTTGAGTTTGTTAATGTTACAACAGTTTTTCTCTGTGGGTCATTGGAGCTTAACCCATTTGAGTTATCCTATATAATAAAGGCCCAAAATGCAAATTGACTGAACAACGGAACGACTGTTGGAATGACTGGTCACTATGATGCATACTGACCACCAGGGGGCAGATGCTCAATGCAGGAGCTTCCCCCTGGCTGCAGGCCCCAGGCCAGCCAAGGTGGGTGCCAGCAGGGGCCTCCCGATCACCCCACCAGCTCCCCTGCAGAGAGAAGTGACCGGTGGCAGTGGCACCTGATTGGGGTGGTGGGGGGGGCAGGGCTGACCAGCAAGCAGTGCCAAGCCAGCCAAGGCAGGTGCCAGCAGGCCCCCCCTAATCGCCCCACCAGTTGCTCCACAGATGGGCCCTGATCGCCGGCCAGATCTAGGGACCCTACCTATGCATGAATTTCATGCATCAGGCCTCTAGTTTCTTCATATTGGTCCAAATACTCTCAGGAGTCCAATTTAACATGTGAAAATGTATTAAAAATGTGTTAACTAGAGGAATGAGCACATTTTAGGATACAATATCACTATGGTGAAAATTAGGAGAGGACAGATATATTTTGATGAGAAGACAGTCTTTGGGAAGAGTTTGGAGTCCTGGGCAGCCAGGAGGTATGGGCAACACATAATTTAAAATCATGATGTATCGTGTGCTGGCTATGTGCTAAGCAAAAAGGCTCTGCATCTTTACAACAACCCTGTGAGTAGGAATTTAGGACCTTATAGGGATTTTTAAGGAATAAATAAGGTTAGGGAGAAGAACATAGGAGAAAGAGTAGGGGGAAAAGAAGTAGAGAAGTGACTATTATTTCATCAGTTTCCTTGTGTTTCAGTAGCACCTCATACCTGAAATCTCTCTACCTGGTAGGGAAAGTGGGACTTATTTTATATTCTAACCTTTGAAGTCAGTCCTGTGTTTGAACGCCAGACTTGCTATTCACTACCTGGTGACCTGCACTAAGTCACTTCTTTTTATTTTATTTTATTAAAAACATATTTTACATATTTTTATTCATTTCAGAGAGGAAAGGAGAGGAAGAGAGAGATAGAAACATCAATGATGAGAGAGAATCATTGATTGGCTGCCTTCTGCACACCCCACTCTGGGATTGAGCCCACAACCTGGGCATGTGCCCTTGACCGGAACTGAACCCAGAACCCTTCAATCTGCAGGCCGACACTCTATTCACTGAGCCAAACCGGCTAGGGCTGCATTAAGTCACTTATAATTTCTCAGCCTTAGTTTCCTTACCTGTATAATGCAGAGAAAATATTCACCTTACTGGCTGATGGGAGGAGTAAAAGATATTGTTGTATATAAAGAACTCAGCACAGAGCCCAAGCATGTTTGTTTTTCTCTGTGAATGTTAGTTCCTGCCCTTGGTTGAATACTCCAGTTGTTTGACAGCATTCAGGTCAGAGACAAAAAAACTTCAAATGGATCACTAGCTCAGCTTTACAGATGGACTTTTTTGGAGGAAGTTCTATCCTTTTAAAAAGAAATAAAGAAAAGCCTAGCCTCATCTCATTCAGTTGACATTCCACAGTCATATTTCTCAATCCTTCTCTCTCTCTCTCTCTCTCTCTCTCTCTCTCTCTCTCTCTCTCTCTCTCTTTCTTTTCCTCCCTCCCTCTCTCCTTCCTCCTCCCCCCTCCCCCCTTTCTCTGTAGTACTTCTTCTCTTCCTGGCTTACTTTAGCCCCTATTAAGTCAGACCCTAACTAATGCCCTCTATGCCAGTGACAAGGAGTCATAGAGTTCTTCTCTTCCTTTTTTTCCCCTCAACATATCAGCTCTGGTGACAGAAGCAATCAGGAAACGAAGGGAGTTTCCTTTCCTGGGCAACAGATAATTTAAAATAATGAAGTATTGTGTGCTGGCTATGTGCTAAGCAAAAGGGCTCTGCATCTTTGTAACAATCCTGTGAGTGTGAGTTATCTCAGATTTAGAACCCTATAGGGATTTTTGAGAAATAAATGAAACAATGTTTGAAACGTGCTTAGTACATCTAGATTTAATAGATGTTAGCTGTCATTATTACTATCACTTTTCAGTGAGGAAATTGAGGCCCCGGTTGGAGAAGATAGCCACCTAAAGTCATCCAGCTAGAAGGTCACAGAAGGACTCCAGTCTTGCTGCCCTTAGTGTCAATGTGAGAGTTTCACTGTTTTACATCTTGATTGAAATTATAAAACATTAATCAATTTTAAATCCCATTTTAACCTAATAGTTCATCATAATTTTGGGCCAACGCATCTCGCTACTCCTGCCCCCTTATTGCTATGCTCCTTATACAGATAGCCAACTTAAGTTCTTACTGATTCCCAGAGCACAGCTTCACATAGCTGACTGCTTTCCCAGACCCATCTCCCACTTGTTCTCATCCTGTTAGTGGTTACTATGGCCTACATCTATGATAGCCCCTGCCCTTCTCTTTGGCCCCCTGGGATTGTTCTAAGGGTGGGTACTGATTCAAGATTGGCCAATCAGCACTCTTCTCCTCTCCCCAGGATTGTTCAAACTTGAATTAAGAGTGCTATTCCCTTTCTAGTGGTGGAAATAGTAAGATGTAAAACTTGGGGGTGCCATATTTCCAGACAATATGAGGAAAGCCAGTCTTGAGAGAAACTGAAACCTATCCAGCCAGGAAAGCAAAGAAGCAAAAGACTTCTAGTGGTGTTAAAATTTCTGGTTCTAGAAGTTCCTAAAGCTTCAGTTCATCGCTTTCCCCACCCTCTTTGTTTGGCTGTTCAACCTTCTTTGGCTTACTTGAGCTAAATCTTATTCTTTCTTCACTTTTGCCCAAGCAAGTTCAAGTTGGATTTCTGTTACTGGTAACCAAGAGTCCTGGATAACATAAGTACTACACATCCACAACTAATCTGGACTACCTGCTGATCCTGAGCACATTTTGTTTATACTGTTCTTTGTATCTAAAATGGTCCCTATTCCCACAAGTCCAAAACTAACCTCTCAATCTTAAAGACCCATTTCGCATGAACTATCCCTGACCCAACCTGCTAGAATTTATCTCTTCTAAGCTCGTGTACTCAAAACTTTCTAATATCTATATCTATATCTATCTACTGAATATCTATATCTACTGTATATCTATATCTATAATCTATATACTAGAGGCCCAGTGTATGAAATCATGCATGGGTTGAGTCCAGCTGGTCAGGTCTGTTGGGAGGAGTAGATGGTGGGAGGTTGCCTGCCCCATCAGGGCCTGATCAAAGCTGGCTGCGGAGAGGGGCTGAAGGTGATTGGCCGGTGGGTCCCACTGCCAAATGGGGTGAAGGAGGCCGATTGGGAGCCAGTGGCCTGGAGGAGGAGCTACAGGTGGTTGGCTGGCTGGCCCTGCCCCTGATCAGAGGGGCATGGGGTGGGGAGCCATCAGGAGTGAGCTGGCTGGGGGGAGGGGCCATGGGCTGATCCAGGTGGTGGAGACCCATCCGGGTCAGAGCCAGCCAGGGGGAGGGGCTGCAGGAGATTGGCAATCAAGGAGGGGGCAATCAAGGGAGGGGCCAGCTAGAGGGAGGGGTTGTGGGCTGATGGGGTGAGGTGGGCCAATCAGGGGTGGCGCCCACAGGGGGAAGGGACAGAGGGAGGTTGGTTGGTTGGCCCCAAGCCCTGATTGGGCTGGTTTGCTGGCTGCAAGGGTGTCATAGCAATGAGTCGTTCTGGTCATTCTGGTCACTGGCTTTTTATATACATAGATATTCTCTGTACTTTTTTTTTTTTAATGGAGACAGAGAAAGAGAAAGAAACATAGATGTGAGAGAGAATCATGGATTGGCCTGTAAAGGCCCTGACTGGGGACTAAACCTGGAACCTAGGTATGTACCCTGATTGGGAATCCAACCTGAAACCTTTTGGTGTATGGGAGGATGCTCTAACCAATTGAGCCACCTGGCCAGGGCTTTACTATTTTTTTTTTCTAGAACAAAGATTTGCCTTTTTCATCTTGTTCCCACTGTGCTATCAGTGTCTGGCATGGATAGCATTAGATAAGTGTTAGTTCTCTTCTTCCCCTTCTCCTCATTATAGGCACACTTTTTCCTATAGCTTCATTTTTTTTTTTGTCTGTCATCAACATTCCATTCCCTGCTGCTGAGTGAGAAAATGTTCATATGTGTACGCCTCAGGCAGTTGTGTTTTGATAACACAATACTAACAAGCAGTTGTAAAAATAATTTATTTAAAAATAGTTACAAAGGGGACATCCATAATACTTTCAACAATAAAGATAAATTGAAAAAAATGGTTACTTCATTGAAGGCTTAAGTAACTAGTGTGGGAAGTTATTAATACTATTTAGATGGTGGGTTGTTCTGGTATACATAATATTTCATTTAGCCTATGGATTTCATATAAGAATCCTATAAGGTGTGCATTTAGCAAGAAGGAACTCCATTTTCAAAAAATCTCAGGCAATGTTGTGTTCCCATTTTTAGTATTCTTGCTTCCCTTAAAACTTTTGGCAGATCAATTATTCATTAACGAGAAAAGAGACAATGACTGTGTTCTCATATGTAGATGCACATGACAAAAATTCTAGGCAACTTTCATGGCTTGGACATGTTTTGAGAACAATACATTATTATTAGAATGTGTAACTTTTTATATTTAGTTCCCCTCTCAAATTTTACCACCTGAATGAAGTTCTCTCTGTCCAGCAATCTCTTTTCTGAGTTCTGGGGATATTTAATTTTCAAAATCATCTTTTAGCTTGTTATCATATTTCTTTTTCTTTTTTTTAATACATTTTATTGATTTTTTACAAAGAGGAAGAGAGAGATATAGGAAGTTAGAAACATTGATGAGAGAGAAACATCGATCAGCTGCCTCCTGCATCCCCCCTACTGGGGATGTGCCCACAACCAAGGTACATGTCCTTGACCGGAATCGAACCTGGGGACCTTTCAATCCGCAGGCTGACACTCTATCCACTGAGCCAAACTAGTTTCGGCATATTGCTTTTTATTGATGATTGATGACTGTTTTTTTTGGTGCAAGTCATTGTGTTCCAGAATAATGTTAATTGATATTTGGGTTAATTTCAAATTTTACCTGTACCCAGAGAAAACTGTCATGGTTACACTGTGTTTAAAGATGATGTATTCCAGAGAATATACTAAAATACCTATCATACACCTATAAATATCAAGTTACAGTAAACACCTTGCCCTTTCTTTTATTTTTTAATATATTTTATTGGGGGAGGGCAATGGGAAGATATGTACACATGTAATATATAAATTTAAAAAAGTGATACAAATACATATTTTATTGATATTTTTACAGAGAGGAAGGGAGAGGAATAGAGAGTTAGAAACATCAATGAGAGAGAAATATCGATCAGCTGCCTTCTGCACACTTCCTACTGGGGGATGTGCCTGCAACCCAGGTACATGCCCTTGAATGGAATAGAACTTGGGATCTTTCAGTCTGTAGGCTGACACTCTATTCACTGAGCCAAACCAGTTAGGGCCCCTTCCTTTTATTTTTGTTGTTTAAAGTATTACATATGTCTCCTTTACCCCTGATTGATTGACACCCCACCTGGCACTCCCACCCCAGTATCTGTGTCCATTGGTTATGCTAATATACATGAATACAAGTCCTTTGGTTGATCTCTAACCAACTCCCTCCTCCCTCCCCCGCCTTTTCTCTGAGGTTGGACGGTCTGTTCAGTATTAACTTGTCTCAGTATTTTTGTTCATCTGTTTATGTTGTTCATTATATACCACATATGAGTGAGATCATGTGATATTTATCTTTCTCCACCTGGCTTATTTTACTTAGCATAATGCTCTCCAGGTCATCTATGCTGTTGCAAATGGTAAAAATTCCTTCCTTTTTATAATAGCATAGTATTCCATTGTGTAAATGTACCAGTTTCCTAATCCACTCATCTGCTGATGGGCACGTAGGCTGTTTTCAAATCTTAGCTATTATAAATTGTGCTGCTATGAACATAAGAGTGCATATATTCTTTCTGATTAGTGTTTCTGGTTTCTTGGGATATAGTCCTAGAAGTAGGATTACTGGGTCAAATGGGAGTTCCATTTTTAACTTTTTGAGGAAACTCCATACTTTTTTCCACAGTGGCTGCACCAGTTTGCATTCTCACCAGCAGTGCACGAGAGTTCCTTTTTTTTCTGCATCTTCACCAGCACTTGTCTTTGTTGATTTACTGAGGATAGCCATTTTGACAGGTGTGAGATGGTACCTCATTGTTGTTTTGATTTGCAGCTCTTGGGTGATTATTGACTTTGAGCATGTTTTCAAAGGTCTCCTGGCCTTCTATATGTCCTCTTTCAAAAAATGTCTATTTATATCCTTTTCCCACTTTTTGATTGGATTGTTTATCTTCCTTTTGTTAAGTTGTATAGTTCTCTGTGCAGAAACTTTTATTTTGATGTAGTCCCATTTGTTTATTTTCTTAGTTTCCATTGCCCTAGGAGCTGTATCGGTAAAGATATTGCTATGATATATGTCTGATATTTTGCTGCCTATGGAGTCTAAGATTTTTATGGTTTCCTGTCTTATATTTAAGTCCTTTAAGCATTTTGAGTTTATTTTTATCTATGGTGTAAATTGGTGATCTAGTTTCAATTTTTTTGCATGTATCTGACCAATTTTCCCAGCACCATTTATTGGAAAGAGTGTCTTAACTCCATTGTATGCTCTTGCCTCCTTTGTCAAATACTAATTGAGCATAATGGCTTGGGTCTATTTCTGGGTTCTCTGTTCTGTTCCATTGGTCTATATGCCTATTCTTGTGGCAGTACCAGCCAGTTTTGAGAACTGTAGCTTTGTAATATAGTTTGATATCTGGTAGTGTGATCCCTCCAACTTTGTTTTTCTTTCTCAAGATTGCGGTGGCTATTCAGGGTCTTTTTTTATTCCAGATGAATTTTTTGGAGAGTGTTCTAGGTCTGTGAAATATACCATTGATATTTTAATGGTGATTGCATTGAATCTATAAATTACTTTGAGTAGTTATGGACATTTTAATGATATTGATTCTACCAATACATGAACACGGTATGTTCTTTCATTTGTTTATATCTTCCTCTATCTCTTTCTTCAATGTTCTGTAGTTTTCCAACTACAGGTCTTTTATCTCCTTAGTTAAGTTTAGTCCTAGGTATCTTAATTTTTATGGTGCAATGGTAAATGGGTTGCCCTTCCTTTTTAATTCCAGTTCTCTGAAGGAGCAGCAGGGTAGAATAAACAAATTCCAGAAGTTGGGCACCTAATTTACAATTTTGTTCAATCAATGAAAAATATAGGGGGATAGAATCCATAGTGTTGGTTATTTAGCTATCTTTTCATGGATCTTTATTTCCATCTTTTAGTTTTCAGGACCCTAGAGGGCATGGATCTACTTTGTACAGCCTCTATTTCTAACCAGATGTTTTATACATAGTAGGCATCAATAGTTATGTGAAATGATTGAGTGATGCACACACACATAAACACATACACACACTCACACACTTCCTTGGAATTTCTTTGTGGGAACATGATTCAGAATAAAGTGCTTACAGTTATCTCAAAATCTTTTTGAAAAGAGTAGAGTATAAATAAACACATAAATAAAAATAAAATATTATCACATTTTGGAAATGCCTCTTGTCCTGTGATCTGCAATATTCCCTGGATCAGAAAAACTGGCTGAAGGGAACTATTGGGGACAGTCTATGATGTGAAATGCATTCTTTTTTTTTTCTGGTGTTTAAACACAAGCTGTAAGAACAAAATGTTTGCAATTAAGATGCCACTGATTTTTTTTCTCCATTAGTTTCATCTTTCTTCAAAGTTAATGGGGATATATAATGAGTCCACATCAAAGACTCTTTTCTAATGGTTTAGGAGACATGCGTTTTATTAGAACAAAGCAGAATTCACAACCACAACAGAGCAATTAGTTAAAGTTATTTTAGTGTTGATTTATGAATCACTCTTCATGAAATGAGCTGGATGCTCATATATGCTCTCTTTTAAAATCTCCTTTTCCAAGAAGCCTTTCTAGCTCTTTGTCCTTCCTCCTGTTCCATCCTTCCCCCCATACCCTTACCCTTGCGCTCACTTCACATGGTATTATAATATTTATTTTCTTCCCTATCTCCTCCCATTGGGCCATAAGGGATCTTGAGATCAGGTATAAAGCTTGCTCTATTCAGTATATTCAATGCCTTGCACAAATGCCTGGTTTATGCCAGGCATTCAACAAAGATCTGTTAAGTGAATGAATTAATGGTAACACCTCACATTTAGGTGTACTCGAGGCTTACCAAGTACTTTCTTATGTTGTGATTCCCATGATATTCTGAGGCAGGCAGAAAACCTATTATCTCCGTATATACAGATGTGAGAAGAGGTTCAAAAAGGCTGTGTAACCCGAGGGCAAATAGGCTGCCTTTCCAGGAGATACCAGGACTCATGACTGGATTCTGGCTCTGCAGCCCTTTTCTGAACATTGGAGCTATTTGTTTCTTGAGCCAAGGGCCAAAGGCAAAACAAAGTTATCCCCAGAACCCTTTTAACCTTCTCCTCTGCTCTGTCTTTACTTCTCTGTTGGATTCTTTCACTTCTGACTTAGCCCTACTTTTTATTTAGGAGGCACATTTTTCTTATATGCAGATGAAAGATGAAAAATATAAATTGATTCTCCAGTTCCTCTGTCTGGGACCTCCTGGTTGGGATGTGGGATTGTGGAATGTGTGGCTGATGTGGGGGTGGTGTACACATGTGGGAAAAGATGTAGCAGACTGAAGTGGCCAGTGTGTGCTACTGAGACTATCAGGGCAAAGGCCTGTGAAGCTGAGGCCTTGGCCTTGAGTTCCTTCTATCCCTACTCCCATGTCCAACATTTTTCTCCAGGGGAAATATGGATACAATGAACTGGTAAGAGTTGGGAGAATGATGCTGACAATAAGACTCCAGCATATGAAGATTTAAGAATTAGAGTGTTTAGGGAAGGGGTGGAGCAGTCAAGGTGAGGTTGGACAGTAGTTAGGGCTTACTTGCAGACATTCACTGTATTTGTTAATTGTATGAAATTGAATTCAATTCTTCCCAGACAGCCCCTGAGGGTGGAAGTTTAAGGAGACAGCAAAAGAGAGAATCTCTTAAATGGCCTTTAAAATAAGTAGAGTCCTATTCTTAAAAGAGAAAAGGCAATGATGCCTACATCATTAGCAAGTGAAAATGACAAGGGAGCTTGTTGGCCTTATCTCAGCATCACACACAATACCCAGATCATAAAGCACTAGCAGCAATGACATCACTCTACATATCCCCACTCCCTCACATCTAGTTTACCAGAGAGGTACACATTTCATATGGACAAACTTACAAGTTACACACATTTAAATAAGGCCGAACATTTAATGAGTAATGTACCGTATGTCAGAAACTTGACATATATTTTACTTCTCACAGGAACCCTGTGATGGTAAGAACCAACATTATAAGTTGACAGATAAGAAACTGAGGTTCAGAGAGGTCAAGCAACTTGCCCAAGTACATACACCCGGTAAATGGGATCCCAGAATTCTCATCTATGTCTGACAGTAAAACAAATTATTTCAGAGTCAAATAAATTTCCAGCTAAACTGCCTCCCATACATCCAATATAACTAGTCTTTACCTCTACCATATATTTTTTTTACATTAGTGAAACATACATGATTTGCATATTTTATTTTCCTCTGATGTCCCCAATTAGTGAACTTCTTGAGGATGGAGACCCACTCCATACCCTCAGTCAGCTGGACATCACGGGTGCTCAGTAGAATATTCTCAAGGAAAGGCGCCTGGCAGGTGGCTAGAAATGCAGGAGCCTAAGAGTAAGAACAGGTACAGAAGGAAGGCGGGGACAGGAATATCATTCAACAATTTCATGCGTACGTGGACCGGTGTTAGGTGCTGGGGATACAGTGATGACCAAGCCAGTTAGGGGTCCCTCACGGGACATCATTGTAGAGTTTGGGGTGGGTGTAAGTCAACCAAAAAAAAAATGTATTTCGTGAGCCTCAGCACTAAAGAAAACCAAAGATCGGAAGCCCCAGCCTTTGCAGGATTCTGGCAGTCCGACAGCGCAAAGACATGCATATTAGCAGGTCAAGTGAAATACTTCCATGTGATTGAACTTGACCGGGCAAAGGGTGTGATGGGAGATAAAAGAGCGCAGAGAGCAGGGTGCGGGTCCGCGATAAAGGGGTGTGGCCGACCGGGCGCTGCAGTCAGCTCTTCTGCGCGTGGTTTCGTCCCGCAGCACCGGGAGGCCGGTCAGTGGGGTTTCCCCAGCCCACCGGGAGGCAAGACCGGCGCGCCGCCTGGCTCCCACTCCTCACCGCCCTTTGTGAAACGCCTCCCTCCATTGTGCTTCACTGGGGGAGTCCAGTCCTCTCCGCGGGGGCTGAAAGGTGAGGGCTGCGCGGGACTGGAGTCTCCAAAAAAAACCTAGGTCTTCCCTCACCCCAATTCTACCCTCTCCCCGCCCCGCCGCCACCCGCCCCTGCAACTTCCTCGGGCCCTCCTCCCCGCCAGCCCCTCTCGCCTCCCGCGCTCGGCCTGGGGGGGCGGGGCGAGGGCTCCGGGCTGCGCGAGAGTTCCGCCTAAATCCCGCGAGACTCGCCTGCCGCTGCTGCTGCCGCCGCCGCCGCCGCCTCTTACGTCTTTCCCTTTGACAAGTCGCCGCTGCTGCAGCAAAAATAAAGGACGCGGCCGCCGCCGCCGCCGCCGCCGCCGCCGCTGAGCGGGGCTTTTGTCACAGGGTCCGCGTCTCACCCGGAGCCGCGTATGGTAACGCCTCCTCTTCTGTCTTCCTCGCCTCTGCTTGCGCCCCGCCGGCTGGGCAAGGCTGGCCGCAGCGTTCCGGGGCCGCTGCCGAGCGGGGCGCCGGCGTCCCGGGTGGGCGGCCGTCGAAGGCCTGAGGGAACCCTGCCGGCGCGGCGAGGCGCCCTGGCCCCGGGGGCTTCTCGCGGCCCGGATGCCTACCAAGTCACGTTAGAAGCCGAGCCGCTGGCCGGGGAGGGCGGAGGGACCCGCCCCTCCGGCGGCTGGCTGTACGCGTCCCCCCAACCATCCGGGGTCGCCTCTCTGACCTTTTCCTTCACCCCTTTATCCGCTAACGAGCGCCCCTCCCCTGGCTGGGGCCTGGGGGGGGGGGCCGGGCGCGGCGGTCGACTCCTTTTCTCCAGATCCTGGGAGAGCTGCGACCCCGGTGCCCCTCTCGCGGCCACCTTTGGCGGAGTGGAGGTTGAGGTTGGGACGAGGTGTCTTTCTCACTTCCTCTGCTTTTGGGGGAGGGGGGGCAGCTCATCATCTGGTGAGCCTTTTTCCAAATCTCCCGCCTCGGTAAAGTAATTTGTAGCCCCTGCTAGCAGGAGGGGGAGACGAGATGCATTGTTTAGTCTTTGGAGTGAGATGAGAGTGATGATGACAGGAGTTGCCCCGGGGAATATGGTGCTGGGTGGCATGTTCTCGGGAGACAGGAGGAAGACAGGAGCTGGTAGGTACCACATTTCCCAGGAGGTTATGTAAAAGATGTGTTTTCTTCCGTCCCGGAGAGCTGTGAAGCACCGGGACACAATTTGGCTTAGTTTTAAAATATCTGTAATACTGTGTTAAATACGGATAACCGGAATAGCAGGAATACCAAAACCTGAGCAAACTCATTGTAATTCATTTCCAGAGATAACATTTCATGGTTAACATTTTGGTGTATAACAGGCACTTAATTTTTTTCAGATAGTACCTGGCTTATCCTTGACTGGGTCTTTCCCATTTTATATATGTGTTGCAAACATGATTTGTTTTGTTTGAGTCACATCTTGGGCCCGCTTGATGAAATCTAGTTACTTGTTCATTGTCACTGGTTGGACTCTGTCATCACTGTCTCTTTCATTGGGCCTATCTCTTTAAATGATGGTTAGCTAAGTGGTTTTAAAAAATCAGGCATTAAAAAAGTATCTGCTTGGATCTCGTACATGAACGTGTTTTTGCAGTTGTGCCTGAGGTGGGTGGGTGAAAAGGAGCAGTGTTTTGGAAAGCAAATAAACTTTATTCAGAGAGGGAAGAAACCTGTTTACCTGGAGGCTTATAAAATTGATTTCCATTGGTTATTTTTAGGCCAAAATAGTTACGTGACATTGTTTCATAGTGCTTTTGTGATTGGGATGGGGTGGATGTGTTCCTTCGATTATGTAGGTTTTTCTATAGCATGTGTTTATACTAGCAAAATTGAGTGTCCTCGGTGCCTCTTTGCACATGTATAAGATTACTTCCTTGATTTCATTTATTTTTATTTTAAAAATATATTTTTATTGATTACAGAGAGAAAAGGAGAGCAAGAAAGGAACATCAATGATGTGAGAGAATCATTGATAGGCTGCCTCCTGCACACCCTCCACTGGGGATAGAGTCCATAACATAGACATGTGCCCTGACTGGGAATGGAACTGTGTCCTCCTGGTTCTTAGTCAACACTTGACCACTCAGCCACACTGGCACATTCTTGACTACATATATACTAGAGGCCCGGTGCACAAATTCATGCATGGGTGGGGTCCCTCAGAGTGCCCTGTGGAGATAGGGCCCTACCTTGTGCCCCCAGCTTTGCAGTCCTCCAGCCCCGCCTGGTACCCCGCCTTGGCCTGGCACTGCCCTTCATCTGCTCCACCATCCTCAGCCCCTGCCCCTGCGGCTGGTTGCCATCTGTGGGGTGATCGGTCTGCAGGGCAATTGGTGGGGTCCCATTTGTACCTGCCTTGATCTAGTGCTGCCCACTCACCTGCTCCACCATCCCACCACAGTCCAACTCTTGTCTGGGCCCACTGGGGTTGGCAGCGCCTCCACTACTGCCTGCCATATTCCACCCCGACCCCTGGTGGTCAGCGCAAGTCATAGAGAGCAGTGGAACTCCTGGTCCAATGACCAGCTGAGAAGATAATTTGCATATTAAACTTTTATTATATAGGATAATTATGTCACCTGAAAAAATAAAGTATTAGGTAGGGCAAAGAATAGTCTTTTAATATTTCCCCCAATCACATGATAAGATTAAGTGGCAGAATCTAGGGAAGTTGGAAATCTAAAGGCTTTTAAAATTAGGATAGATTGTCATCTCTCTGGGTTTCATTGAATGAATGAAATGGCCTATTAAGGCCTTTTGAAATTCTACACTTTTTGAATTTTGCTTTCCTAAGGTTCTTATCACTTTGTTTCTTAAATTTCTAGTCATACTGTTTGCATATGACACTTCTCATTCATTTGCTGGTCATGTAGGTATTTCACTCTCAATATAGACATCTAGGTGGTGCATGGATGAGAAAGCAAATATAAACAACCACTTAATATACTTATTGATATAAATGTGTACTAAAAATCCCATCTGATTAAAGAAATTTAGAAGACTGTGTTGTTTATTGAACTGGATTGGTCAAGTAGAGGATGCACATAGTAAATAGCCATACAATTCAATTATCCCAAGCATTTTTCCCTAAGAAAGACTAAATGGCTTTCTTGATATTTGAAACAAAAAAAGAGGACTGGGTACATTGAACACTTGATTTTTTAAAATTCAGATTTTTCAGAACTTAACAATGACTGCGGTTTGGAGTATGGAGAGACATTTGTGTTAGGATAAAAGCAAATTGAGGCCCTAGCCAGTTTGGCTTAGTGGATGGAGTGTTGGCTTGCAAACCAAAGGGTTCCCAGTTTGATTCTGGTCAAGGGCACATACCTTGGTTACATGCTCCTCCATGGTCCAGGGCGTGGTTGGGGCGTGTGCAGGAGACAACCAGTCAATGTGTTTCTCTTTCCCTCTCTCTTCCACACTCTCTAAAAGATCAATAGAAAAATTTCTTCAGGTGAGGATTAACCAAAAAACAAAGCAAATTAGCTTGCGAAACAAAACTTGAATTTTGTAGTTGAACGACTATGTAATAATAAGTAAAAAATGCTATAATCTATTGTAGATAATTTTTTAAATGTTATTATAGCTTTGGTTTAACAGAAAAATGGGTTCTTACAAGCACATATTGCAGATATCATGATGTTGGAAGCATAAAAGGTTGCTCATGTCATTTAAAAAGAAGTTTGCAAAGCCAGTAAAGTCACAGCAGCTAGCAAATATTTTGATAAAAACATTTATAAGGGAACATAAAGTATGCAATTAATTTTTGCGATGCCAGATCTTATTTTTATAAGTTTAGCAGAGAAGGAAGGGTGATGGAGGTGGGAGGTACATTATTTTTTTTAATATATATTTTTATTGATTTCAGAGAGGAAGGGAGAGGACTAAAGAGATAGAAACATCATTGATGAGAGAGAATCATTGATTGGCAGCCTCCTGCATACTCCGCACTGGGGATCAAGCCCACAACCTGGGCATGTGCCCTGACTGGGAATTGAACCGTGATCTCCTGGCTCACAGATTGACACTCAACGACTGAGCCACATTGGCCGGGTTTTTTTTTTTTTTTTAGTTTGTTTTACTGTCACTTACTGGGCCCTCTAAGTTAATTAAAATATTAAATTCTAGATGAGATCCCTGAACAAGGAAAAAGGAAATTGAATAAGATGATTGATTATTGGCTTTTATTTATTTTCAGCTGTTTATTTTGAAATAATGTTAGACTTAAAAGAAACATTGCAAAAATAATACAGTTTCTATATACATTTCACATATCTCTTAATGTTGACCATTTACATAACCATAGTACCATGATCAAAATTAGGAAATTAACATTGGTATACTACTATTAACTAACCTAGAGTTTATTTTTTTCTTTTCTTTCATGACCTTGACATGATGAGTACTGGTCAGTTATTTGGTAGAATTTTTTTCAGTTTGGGCTTCTCTGATAATTTTTCTAATGATTAGGTTCAGGTTATGGGTGTTTGCAAGAAACCACAGAAGTGATCTGTCCTCAGTGTATCATAATTAGAGGGTATCTGGTGTTGATGTATCTTACTGCTAGTGACATTTTAACCTTGATGACTTTAAGATGGTCTCTGCTGATTCTGTACTGTAAAGTTACTATTCTTTATACTCTGAGATATATTGTTTCTCCTCAAACTTTCAGTGATTTTTAGCAACTGTTGGTGGGTCTTGTCTGCAACAGTTATTACTGTGGCATTTGCCTAATGGTAATTTTGTGTGTGTTTTTTTAAATTTTATTTTATTGTCTAAAGTATTACAAATAGTAGTATGTATATGTCCTTTTCTTCCCCCTTGACCTTCCCCCAGCCTCCCCTACCCCTGGCACATGCTCTCATCCGCGTCCCCCCCCCCCCAGTGTCTTGTGTCCATTAGTTGTACTTATATGCATGCATACAAATCCTCCTTCCGTTGATCTCTTTACCCCCTCTCCCCAACACTCCCAGCCTTCCTGCTGTAATTTGACAGTCTGTTCGATGCTTCATTGCCTCTGTATGTATCTTTTTGTTCATCAGGTTATAATGTTCTTTATGTTCCATAAATGAGTGAGATCATGTGGTATTTTTCTTTCATTGCCTGGCTTATTTCACTTAACATAATGCTCTGCAGTTCCATCTATGCTGCTGCAAATGGTAAGAATTCCTTATTTTTTATAGCAACGTAGTATGTGTAGATGTACCATAGTTTTCTAATCCACTGATGGGCATTTAGGCTGTTTCCAAATCTTAGCTATGGTGAATTGTGCTGCTATGAACATAGGGGTGCATATATCCTTTCTGATTGGTGTTTCTAGTTTCTTAGGATATATTCCTCGAAGTGGGATCACTGGGTCAAATGGTAGTTTCATTTTTAGTTTTTTGAGGAAACTCCATACTGTTCTCCACAGTGGCTGCACCAAGTCTGCATTCCCACCAGCAGTGCACGAGGGTTCCTTTTCCTCGCCAGCACTTGTTGTTTGTTGATTTGTTGATGATAGCCATTCTGACAGGTTGTGTTTTTTTTTTTTTTAAATAGATTTTTTAATTTCAGAGAGGAAGAGAAAGGGAGAGAGAGATAGAAACATTAATGATGAGAGAGAAGTATTGATCGGCTGCCTTCTGCACGGCCCATAGTGGGGATCGAGTCTGCAATCTAGGCATATATCCTGACCAGGAATTGAATGGTGACCTCCTAGTTCATAAGTCGATGCTTGACCATTGAACCAGATTGCTGGGCCTAATGTTGATTTTGTATTTCTCTCATATCTTTTGCATTTATTATTGGAATTTTTTTGTAAGGAAGAGATGTCCTTTCTTCATTTTATTCAGTATTTATTTATATAAGTATGATCTCGTGGATAATTATTCTACATATTATAATCCAGTTGTAATATTTTATTGCTCACATTGTTTCAGTTTTGGCCATTAGCCTTTCACGTTGTCCTAAACCCTTTTTTGAGCACTATTTTATATCCTGGCATTACAGACTATTCCATGCTTATTTTGTATCTTTCCTGGCATCAAACACTTCTCTTTCACTTTGCTTCCTTTTATTGGAGAATAGAATTTAAATCGAGATCTGGATGCTAGGTGTGCTCATTGGGATGTCATTATTCATAGGCCTTCAGAGGACAGAGCTAGGAGATAATATGTTATATACTAAACCATCCATGCATACACACATTTATTTCTATATATAGTAGTATGAACTCTTATATAAGTTCATATTGCTATCTTCTACTCCAGTCCAACACCACAAGGTTCATTTCAACATGTCTCCTATTCTTATAACTTTTTTTTCTGAAGTGAGAAACCTGGGTTTCATCTGTAGTATACTAATTTATTCACTTTTAGAATGCACATCAAGTAGTTACGATTGCTAACCCATGTCCTTGTGAGAAACATAGTTGCTAGTTAACTGCAGTATTCGTATATAGCTTTTAGGTGTGTGTCTTTGGTCTTACAGTATCTGACTCAAAATACTATTTTCCAAAGTTACCTAAATTTGTTTTTTTCTTCCCCACTCCTTTTAGTGTGGTTATGTTATTAATCTGTAATGCAATTAAGTTCTTTTCTTACTCTTTTCCATTTTGGGTTTCCCCCAGTCCTGGTTGATTTTCATTATTTGTATATTTACATTGTTATATGAAACATGACTGCCACTAAACATGAGTACATAAAAGGATATACTTAGAGAAGTATTTCTTCTCATTCCTGCTACCCTATTACTATCCCGTCTTCTCCCCACCTGTTTTCTTTGTCTGTAGTTATTAACCGGTCTCTTAAGTTTCTGGTTTATTCTTCCTCTATTTCTTCTACACAAGTGAACAGATTGTGCGTATTTTCTTATATTTCTTTTTTCTTATACAATTTTAAAAATTGAGATATAATTCATATACCATAAAATTCATACTTTTGAAGTGTATGATTTGGTGGTTTTTAGTATATTCACCAGGTTGTGTAATCATCACCATTAACTCAAAACATTTTCATCATTCCCAAGAGAAATCCTTGTATCCATAAGCAGTTAGTTATTTCTCATTCCCCCTTCCACAGTAGCCACTAATCTACTTTCTATTTTTTTATGGAATTGTCTATTGTGAACATTTCATGTAAGTGGAATCAGATAATATGTGGACTTTTGTGCATGGCTTCTATCACTTAGCATAATATTTTGAGATTATTTCATGTTGAAACATGTATTAGTACTCTATTCCTTTTTGTAGCTGAATGATATTTTGTTGTAAGAATATACCACATTTTGTTTCATGCATCAATTGATGGACATTTGTTTTTTCTTTTTTTGTTATTATAAATGATACTTTTCTGAACATCCATGTATAAAGTTATGTCTGGGTTATGTTTTCAATTTCCTTGTATATATAACTTAAAGTGGAATTGCTGGGTTGTGTGGTAACTTTAACTTTTTGAGGAACTGCCAAGTTGTTTACCTTTTCTCTATTTTTTATATGAAGAGTGACATGTAGTACTCTTTTGAACTTTACTTTTATCACCCAATAGTACAATATATCCTGGAAATCACTTCAAATCAGTTCGTTCTTTTGAAGAGAGATTTAAAAAGTATTCTTCACTTTTTTTCTTTTTACAGCTATATCCTACTCTACTGTGAGGATGTATCCTAATTTAACTATTCTACTGATGGGCATTTAGGTATTAACCTAAATGTGTTTTGCAATTATAAGCAACTTGAGGCTTGATGCATGAAAATTCGTGCAAGAGTAGGCCTTCCTTCCCCTGGCTGCTGGCATCGGTTTCCTTCTGGCACCCAAGACCCGGGCTTCTCTCCTTTGGCCACTGGCAGCACCTGGGACCCTTCCTCCAGCCACCGGCAGGTGCCCAGGACCCGGGCTGACTTTCCTCGGGCTGCCTGCAGGCACCCGGGACCCTGGCCGGCTTCCTTCTGGCCCTGGCTTTGTCAGGAAGGACATCTGGAATGATGTCCGGAAGACGTCCAGTCTAATTAGCATATTAACCTTTTATTATTATAGATTATAGATGTTGCAAAAAATGACCTGTGCAAATGTATTTTTGTCTTGTTAGAGGTGTACCTTTAAGGTAGCTTCATATCAGTGGGATTGCTGGGTCAAAAGTTAAGTGCATATGTAGTTTTGTTAGGTATTGCCAAGTTTTTCTCCAGAAGTATTGTACTAACTTGCATATCTATAAGTAATGTTTGAGAGAACTTGTTTTCCCTATAATATATATATATATATATATTTTATACCAGAGGTAACTGATTTTAAAAACTGCTCTATAGTCTTTTTAGTGACTCACTGTAGGAAAGATTTAATGCTTGCGGTTGGCAGGTTCTTGTAACTTGAAAATGAAATTCAATGTCCGCTAATATTGCACTGATACATATAGATTATTAGGTGCAAATGAAATCGATTGGAATGCAATTTCTGGTCTAGACAGGATTGTTCATTTGAAACCTTTTGCATTTAATGGAGGTGCTGCATTGATTCATAATATCCATGCTCAGAAAAAATATTTGAGGAGTTTAACAGGATAACTGAAATTGTAAGGAGAATATTTTTTTTCTTTAGAGTTTGTATGATATAGTAGTTATTGGTTTACATTATATGCTAGTTATTTTGAACAGTATACACAAGATATTTTGACACCGTGGTATGGGTTTTTTGTTTTTTTTTGTGTTTTTTTTTTTACCATTAATGGCCATACTGGAACCTTTTATGTTTCCATAAGAAAGAAGGCCAATTTTAGGAAGATGAAATGGAGAGTTTAAAATTCTGAATTAGGATACACAGATTTTAGTGGTGCCAATAACTAACATGAAAAACACCCTTATCTTATAAGGTAACAAGCTCTATCCAGGGAGGCTGGAAATTTAGGTTCTTTCTGAGAAAGGGCACTGTTTAGGTGCTTGGAACACATTAATGAAAAAACAGATTCTTGTATTGGAGGACCTGACATTCTACTTTTCTCATGAATTGATGTTCTCAGGAAAACAGATGCTGAATGTTGATTGTGAATGGATCTAATAGAGGTCTGGTGTAGTCTTAATTAAAGTGAAATCATCTTTGGTCCTATAAAAACCCAAATATGTAATACTTGGTTTTACTGGTTACAAAGAGAAGGCTATGAAACATCACAGGATGGTTACTTATTTTGTCTATCAATCTTTCTCATTTTATTTTTAGAAAAGACATTCTTACTAGAGGCCCAATGCACAGATTCATGCACCTGTGGGAGTCCCTCGGCCTGGCCTGTGGGGATCAGGCCGAAACTGGCCTGGTACACGGATTCGTCCAGGGCCAGTGGGGGCCTATTGGGACTGACTCACCCAGCGATTGGGGTTGATTGGGGCCAGCTGATCAGGGAGGGACCCTGGAAGGTTGGCCAGCTGGGGAGGTGCTACTGGAGGGCTCCAGGGAGTGTCCGGCCCATCTTGTCCAATTCTGATCTGCTGGACCCCAGCTGCAAGCTAATGTACCAGTCAGAGCGTCTGCCCCCTGGTGGTCAGTGTACATCATAGCCACTGGTCGAATGGTTGAATGAACACTTAGCATATTAGGTTTTTATTATATAGGATAAGATTGATTTCAGAGAGGAAGAGAGAAGGAGAGAGAGAAACATCAATGATGATAGAGAATCATTGATTGGCTGTCTTCTGCATGTCCCCCACTGAGGATCGAGCCCACAACCTTGGCATGTGTCTCCACCTGGAATCAAACTGTGGTTCAAAGGTCAACGCTCAGCCATTGAGCTATGCTGGTTGGGCTCTTTCTCATTTTATTGTATGTATGTATGTATTTATTTTTAATATAAATTCTTATTGTTAAAAGTATTACATATGTTCTTTTTCTCCTCCAATTGCCCTGTCTCCCCCTCTTCCTCAAGTCTTCACCACCCTATTGTCTGTGTCTATGGGTTTTGCATATACGCATATGAATTCATTGGTTGATTTCTTCCCCCCCTTCAACCTTCCCTGTCTTCCCTCTCTTTCTCATTTTAAGTGATTCCTAGTCATTGTCATCATAGTAATGGAATAATAATAGACATAATAGTATAGGACAGGGTTTTCTCAATTGGCGTTCTAGGGGAGTACTAAACCCTAATGTTTATTTAGACACATTATATGTAAAGAATAGAGTTCTCTCCAGTGCATCTAGAATGGGACTAGTTATGTACCATCCTTGGGAAAATTGAGAAAAGGCTCAGTATTCATGTCAAGTTCTGTGGTTCCAATGATGAACACTAGTTCATGACCATTGTAGTCAGATCTGGGGTTTTTTCTTCCTAACTCTGCTATTAATTAGCAGAGCAATGTTGGACAAGTTCCAATCTCTTAGCTTCAGTTTTCCTGATGTATAAAATGGGAATAATGATAGTTGCTTCCAATAGAGCTGGTGTGAAGATTAAATAAAAAAGCCTTTTCAATCTATGTTTATCCATTTCTTTGGCTTTAAAAACTATCTGTACATCTTCAGCCTGGACCTGAAGACCCTGCGGTCCAGTGTCATAGTTCATCTGTCTGTTTCACATTTCACTTGTGTCTCTAGTAGGCATCTCAAAGTAAACTTGCACAACATAGAAGGTGTGATTCCTACCATCATCATTTCCTATGAAACTATTCTTAGTGAAAGATTGGACCATTTAATAGCCACTCAGGCCAAAAGCCTAGATATCATCTGTAATTCTTGTCTTTATACCCCAGCTTGTCAGCACATCCTCTTGGCTCTGTCTCTTGAATATATTTTTAATCTGTTCACATCTCATTATCTCTACCTTAACATTCTGGTCTAAACCACCTCCTCATCTGTTTAGATAATTATGATATTCTCTTAATTGGTTTTCCTTCTTTCTCACTTGACCTCCCATAGTCTATTATGCACTTCATAGCTAGGATGATCTTTTTAATCAGACTCTTTTATTTGATATTTTACAATAACTTTCTCTTACAATTAAAATGGCCAAGTTCCTAGCCATGGCGTACAAGTTTCTGCATGACATATTTAGTTCCTGCCTACCATTCTCTACTCACTATACTTCTGCTACACTGAACTTCCCTATATTTTTTTGATCCTGCTAGGTGCATTCCCAGGGCTTAATATTTGTTTTCACTCTGTTTGGAGTGTTCTTCCCTCAGGTCTTTGCTTGCTTCCTTACATCATTTAGAGGGGTTCTCTGAGTCGATCTCTTTAGAGAGATCTTCATCAATCACACTATAGAAAACAGTGGTCATCCATCTCTCCTCCTTGTCTCTCTTGCTTTATTTTTTTAATGGCATTTATGTGTCCTGAAATTTAATGACTTATTTATCTACTTATTTATTATTTTCTTCCTCACTAGAATGTAAAATTCATGAGAGCAGGAACCTTACATGTCTTGTTCATTCCAGTGCCTAGGAAGACCCTGGCCCATAGTAAGCCAGATGCAGTTCTAGAAAGTTGCCTATGGAATAAAATTATCTCTATCTTTTTAAGGTTTTTAAGCCAAAGGAAAACTATTAAGTCAGTTAAACAACCCAACAGTACTTTGGGTATTCACATGTGAAATGTTAAGTTTTAGAATTTATAACATTATCAAGAACACTTTATGCATAGGATATGTTACATGATATGTAAAAAATAAGCTTGGAGTTTAGCTCTTATGCTGTTGCAGAGTTTAAGATACTCCTTGTTTATCAGCTAAGTATAATGGTAGTGATGTTGATATAATAGTAATATTTTCTCTTGCTTTGGCAAAGGAATATTTTCCTCAATCTAAACTCTTGATTTAAATTCTCTGTTGATTTTGATTTTGGGGGGAATGCATTGTTTTCCAAGCTCTTAAAAAAATAAAAAACTTAACAGAGTAGCATTTATAGGAGCCTTTTAAGTTTTTCCATGTTTTAAGACCTTTCCTATTAGTCACTATACCATAAAACTGTTTGGCCATGATCAATTTTATATGATACAATTCAAGGAAACAGCTTTGCTCTATTAGAATTATAGAATATATTTCTAATCTAGAAGTAGGAAGATTATATTAGTTTTGTGTTACTATAATTTAAAACCATTTGGGAGCTAGTATTTTTTAATCATTGAACTTTCTTACCCAGTTATATATAGTATAATGAAGTTTTGTCAATTATATGGTTATAGTTTCTGTTTCCTTGAAATTGCTCATTTCTTTAAAAAGAAGGGATTATGGAGAATGATGGAGAGGTTTCTGTAATTTAGTGAATGTGGTATGATGGAATAGATAGATGCACACATAAAGGAATAATAATGGGTAATACTTATTGAGCATTTACTGTGCACAGTCACTATTCTAAGCACTTTCATTTGGACTATGTTTAAATCTGGTTGAACTGTCTATTATTTAAACCACGTTTAACTAATTTATTTTGCAGATAAAGAAATTAAAGCACAAGAAAGGTTAAGTAACTTGCCTAAGATCACACAACTAGTAAGTGATGAAGCCTGGATTAGAATTCAGAAACAAGGGGGGTGTTGGTGGAAATTGTGGTTGGCAGAACATGGAAATGGCCAGCCTCAGTTCAATGGTTTTAGCTCATCTAAAATCCTAGCCAAGTAATGTCAGATGGGTAGGATATAGATATTCAGAAACTCACAATTACAGTTAGAATTTTAGGTGCTGCATGTTGCTTTGACTTCTAAAATAATGTTTCTAATCCTGTTCTTCCAAAGAGGGGGAATAGATATTAGAAGAGAACAATAATTGGTATAAGTATTGGACTTTTCTATAGAAAAGTAATATTAATTAATCTTTATACTCTGAAATAGGAAGTTTTTCTTGGTAGACTTTGAAACCCAATGGTATTAAGGAGCAAGTTTAGTCTGCCACCTGTTTAAAGTACAAACAAGTTGTGAAATAATAATGACTTACATTCGTGTATTGCCTTTCAGTTTACAAAGTATTTTGGTAAACATTTTCATACTTCTGTGAAATAGGCAAGGTAGATATTATACCATTTGACAGATTCCACAGAGGAGAGAGGTAGGTGCCTACAGAAAGAGCCTTTGAATAACCTTAGTTGCCAGACCCTCTTTTATGAAGAGCTATACTAAAGGAAGTTGCTATTCCTGGTAAAACTGCCAGAATGTGAGTTGTAGACGTCTGCATTGTATGGTGTTATGGGCTTAATTTCTTAAATAAGTGATTAGGAAGTTGCTTAATCTGGAAGTAGAAGATACTTGGCATGATGATTGGACAAAGATGGCTTGTTATAATTAGCATGTTTTTAAATGTTTGTTAAACTGAAAGCCTGGGCATTTTAAAGAATTACGTATAATTTAGTTTAAAATTATAATTTTAATAGTAACACTGTAATCTTTTTTAAACCAGTATTTTAATTAAAACCTATAGTTAGGCTGGTATTGTAGATTAGCATAGAGGTGGAGAGCTTTACTTTTCTGAGGTCAAAAAAGAAAGTTTGGTAGCTTCTGAAAAGGCTGATGTAACATATAGCCTTAGTGAAATGTTTATAAAAGTTTATGGTATTTCCTGTTTCCTTTGTTCATTTTGGGGTGGTTGGAATTGCTTTAGTTTATTAAAATTGGTCTGATTTGTTAAGTGGGACTATCAGAATTTATAAAGGTACCTTGTATGAGGGAATGAAGTCATGCAAATTCATAGAATAACTTCACTTTATAGTATATGCGACTTTGTTTTGTATCTTTTAGTTCTGTGTTATTTTTATTTTTTTTTTTGCCATGGTGCTCTTTTGCAACTGCCTCCTTATCACTACCCTTTCTCTTGTGTTGTGCCATCTGTTGGTTTGACTCTTGACTTCAGAGTAGGAAGGCAGGAAAGGGTATTTGTACACAAGATAAAACTAGTCCTGTTTGGAGCTCAGTGAGCTGGAGCGCTTCTGCAATAAGGTTGCTGCTGATAAATTCCAGAAGTACCATAGGCCCATAGGAATTAGAATAGTGATTTTCAACCCTTTTCACCTCATGGCACACACAAACTAATTACTAAAATGCTGCAGCACACCAAGAAATATATTCTTTGCCAATCTGACAAAAAAAAAAAGTTATTTTGACTCATTCACATTGTACCTGATCTTAGCCAAAAGGCTGAGAATTGATTGACTTAATATATCAACATCATGGTTATTATTTCAATTCAGTACATTCCAGATAATTACAGATATTCCTCATTCATTTTAATGATTGCCTTGAATGTTAGTGTATATGTATAATTTATTTAATGATTGCCTTGTTTCTTATTGGTGGACTTTAGATTCCCCTTTTTATTCTAAACAAGGCTACAAAAAATAGAATATGTTTTAGTTTAAGCAGTACCTTATTTCTTGATTAAAACTGAATTGTAAAAGATTAAAACTATAAGGTAAAAATGTTGATTGGGCCTCATCTTGTATCTTCTAAATATTCTTAAAATTCATCTCATAAGCCTACTACATTATTGCTCTTTTATTTTAGGTCTCAACTCAACTTTTGGGGTGTCTCTTGTATTTTGATCAGTCTGTCCTCTTCATTCCCTTAGTATTATCCATAGCTCCTGTTGGGTAACTTTGTTATGTAATATTATCATATTGTGTTGTAATAGCTTATATATCCTTGTCTTATTTTGGGTTCTGAGTCATTTAGAAGCATTGGACTTTCTATCTAATAGATCTTGCTACAGTGGATCCAAATTTTGTACATTTTTGTCAAGTTTCTGGTAGAAATAAATATGCATTCCTTGTTAAAATTAATATACAGGGTAGGACAAAAATAGGGTACAGTTGTTCATTTAGGAAAATAATATAACAATTAATAAATAATAATACAAGAATAAACTCTGTGTATACTCACAATTGTAATCTTACTTTTGCCTCACTCTGTGTAGCTACAGAAGACTTTAAAAAAAATGTGCAACTAGGACTGACCTTACTTAGTTCATTAATGAATGTGCTAGGGTACAACCCTTTGATTTTCCCTCCCTCCCTTCCATCCTTCCCATCCTTCTATCCTTCCATCCTTCTATCTTTCCTTCCTTTGAGGTGAAAAGGTTACTTTTAAAAAAAATTTTTATTTTATTGTTTAAAGTATTACAAATAGTAGTACATATGTCTCCTTTTTTCCCCCATTGACCTCTCCCCGGCTTCCCCTACCCTAATACAGACCCCCGCCCCCCCAGCATCTTGCGTCCATTGGTTATGCTTATGTACATAGATACAAGTCCTTCGGACTCCCCACCCCCCACCCAAACCCTCCCCTGCCTTCCGGCTTTAGTTTGACAGTCTCTTTGGTGCTTCTTTGCCTCTATCTTTGTTCATCAGGTTATAATGTTCTTTATATTCCACAACTGAGTGAGATCATGTGGTATTTATCTTTCACTGACTGGCTTATTTCACTTGGCATAATGCTCTCCAGTTCCATCCAAGCTGTTTCAAATGGTAAGAATTCCTTCTTTTTTATAGCAGCATAGTATTCCATTATGTAGATGTACCACAGTTTTCTAATCTACTCATCTTTTTATGAGCATTTAGGCTGTTCTAAAATCTTAGCTATTGTAAATTGTGCTGCTGTGAACACAGGGGTGCATATATCCTTTCTGATTGGTGTTTCTGATTTCTTGGATATATTCCTAGAAGTGTTATTACTGGGTCAAATGGCAGTTCCAATTTTAATTTTTTTGGGGAAATGCCATACTGTTCTCCACAGTGGCTACACCAATCTTTATTCTCACCAGCAGTGAAGAAGGTTACTTTTAAGTCAATTAGGTTTTGGTTCTGTTTTCTCTCTCCCATCCCTATTTCTTTTGATGCTATCAGATAGTCTTAATTTTAATTTTTTTCTTCTCAAAATTATATTCAAATATTGATATTCTGAGATTTTGTGAGGAGTTAGCTATAGTACCTACTTTCAACATTTTTGCTATTCATTATTTATTTTAGGAAAACTCATAAGAATGCATTTTTGAAGTATAAATTGGATATGTCATTGGGTTCAGTGAGGATAAATTTATAAAAAACATTATGATTGCCATGATTTAAGCTTTAGATCAGTGGTTCTCAACCTTTTTAATGCTGCGAATCTTTAATACAGTTCCTCATGTTGATTCGCAGCATTAAAAAGGTTGAGAACCACTGCTTTAGATGCTAGCAAATTAAAAGTTCTAAAGAAAGGGGAAGGTTATTTTTCTCTACAATGTATGATGAGGACCACTGGCTTCTTCAAGCCTCTAGAAAATCTGCTTTTGTTGAAGTCTATTATCTGGCTCATTACCAATAGTCAGCTATAAATTAAGGTATCCTGCATGTGCTGACATTTCTGTTTGCATTTGTGCATTAATTGCATCTATTTGTGTACAGGTTGTTAAACTTGACAGATTGATAACTTGCTTTCCTCTTTTTGTTCCCAGGGATTCTTTTATTATAAAGTACATAGATGCTCTAAAATCTTAAGGTTGGTAGCAGCCATTCTTTGTAATAATTGAAAACAATAATTAAAAACATAGTAAATTTGCTTATAGCTAGTTGTCATTAACTTTTTGTACTAGAACATTGTGATGTAACAAGAGTTCAAATAACTCCTATATTGTCAACAATAGTTACTATATTTCTAATGTTATACTAACTTCCATGATGGAATATAAAAGAAGGAAGTAGTTCAGATTACTTCCTTTTAGGGGTTATATATTGAACAGTTAGAGACCATACAATGCAATACCTAACATTATTTTTACAGTTTCAAAGTACTTCTCTGTAAGAGACATGGAAATTCCAAAAATAGAAAGATTGTAGGTTAAACTTATTAGAACAGGTTTAAGTGGTACATAAAGGAAGTATAGAATTTGCTAGGAAGAAAGGAAGGACTGGACAGTCTAGAGGGCAGTAGAATGAGTAAGAGTGGGAGTGAACATGTCCCAGCTGAAGGATGGATGGTAAAGATTGGTAGGGATGCCTGCCTGATAAGAGCAGAGGGCTGCTGAGGAAAGAAGCATAGGGTAAAGATTTGATTGGTTGAAAGAAACAGTGAGGAATTTTCAGCCTAAAGAACTATATCACTCAGGGTCCTGGCAGGAAATAAATGGACTAGTTATAGATCTTTGGGTAGGATTAAGGAAAGCAACAAGGGATTGGAAGTTTCCAGGGCTTAGTGATATTAGGAAGCCATTACTATTTTTAAGCCAGAGGGGGCAAGAACAACAACACTGAAGCCTGATGAGAGCTGGAGCAATGGAAGCTAAACCAGTGGAGAGGACCCGTGGTTGTAGAGGAAAGGTTCAAAGGTGGAAAGAGGGAAGTAAGGACCCCAGTTTCTTTTTCTTCTCATCCTCTGATTTTCTGCTATTTCCTCTCATTGGCCTGACCCAATTGAAGGCCAAGGGAACTTGGGCTAGTGCTCAGCCTTAAAGAGCACAAAAGCAGAGCATGGAAGGATAGAGATTAAGTTTGGGAAGATTGAGGTTAAATAGAGAATGCCTAGCCCAGAACCCATTTAAAATTATTGTAAATTAGTAAACAGAGGAATGTTATACTGAAACTGCTCTTCGGTATAGTAGATTTTGAGGATCTAAAAAAAATTTACTTCAGGCAAAATTCTAATTTATAACAAAAAAGGCAGAATGCAATCTATTATCTGATTTATCATCATACCTTATGGGGGAACCTCCACAGCTTCTTAATTTTAACCACTTCACGTGGGTGTGGACCCTACCTGTTCCTAGTCTCCATCCCTCCTATGTGTCTTCTGTATATCCTTAGTTATAGAATCAGAATCTTTACTCTCAGTTACTGGCATTGTGATTTTGGATTAAAACTATTTAGCCTCTCTGTCTTTTTGTTTCCTTTCCTGGCAAATGGGAATAATAATAGTACTCATTTCATAGAGTTGTTCTGATGTTAAGATAACACATGTAAGTACGTATTTAGCACCAGTGCCTGCCATATAGAAGGTGCTCAAAGAATGTTAAGTGCTAAGAAATGCTCAAATAAAACTTGGAAAAGAAAAAAAAAGATAATGTTAACTGCTATTATTGCTCTCCTCACCTAGAGAATGTTAGAAACGTCATAATTTGATAAATTCTCTTGTAGGAAGTATTAAGTCTACACCTATGCTTAAATCCTCCCGCTTCCTTCATTTATTTCAGTTTAGAAAGATAGTGGTAGTGCTATTTGGTTTATTTTCCAGTCTTTTGGTAATTTTTCCAGTCCCACTTGTCATTGGTGAATTTGGTACTTTTATTTATGCAATTAAATTTCTATTTGTGCATTGGACCATGAGTAGAAAAAAGAACAGTTGGCCTTTTAGTGATAATAACCATAGTATAAATTCAAAACAAAATAAAACAGCTGCAGGTGTTTTTTTCTTTGCCAGTATTTAGCTGGTTTATTAGGATTGTTAGTTGATAATTCGATTCGATTAGTTTGATTTGATTTTTCCATTGTTCTTTATTTGCTGAATAAGCATGTCTGCTTCCTGGTTTTTTTCAACTAGTTCTAATTATTTATGTAGCAAAACTGCTTGACCAGTTACTATGATGAGCACTAAATACCAAGGGGCAGATGCTCCAAATGTAGGTTAGCTTGCTGCTGGGGTCTGGCCAATTTGAACTGGGTGAGACCCCAATTGGCCTCAATCACTGTCCAGGCTGAGGGACTCTATCCATGCATGAACTTGTGCACTGGGCCTCTAGTGTATGATTAACCCCCCACCCCCTCCCCCCCCAAAAAAAAACCCCACAAAAAAACCCACTTCATCAACTTGGGATAGAGGGGATGTACCTTAACATAATGAAGGCCATATATGACAAACCTACAGTTAACATCATATTCTGTTAAAATGCTAAAGAAAAATTTTTTTTAAATTAGGAACTAGACAGGGATGTCCTTTTACCACATTTATTCAACATAGCATTAGAACTCTTAGCCACAGCAGTCAGAGAAGAAAAAGAAATAAAAGACATCCAAATTGGGAAGAAAGAAGTAACATTTACGTTATTTGCAGATGACATGATGATATACAGAGAGGATCCTAAAGAATTGACGATAAAACTGTTAGAACTAATAAATGAATTTAGTAAAGTAGCAAGATATAAAATTAACATTCAGAAATTGGTTGCATTTTTATATAGGAACTAGATGCCTGATGCACGAAGATTCGTGCAGAATGGGCCTTCCTTATCCTGGCTGCCGGCACAGCCTTTGATCTGACCTGGAGCTGCCTTTCCACCTTCCCACACTGCCCAGAAGTCTGGAGCAGCTGGGGTGGTGCAAAACACCTGCATCGTTGCCGTAGTGACGACGCAAGTGTCCTGCCCTTGGCTGCTGGGCGCCTGTCAACACAAATGAATTTGCCATCTTTGTTGAGTTAATTTGCATACCCACTTCTGATTGTCTGGTGAGAGTTGTGAAGGTACGATCAATTTGCATCTTTCTCTTTTATTAGTGTAGATAATAAACTATCAGAAAGAGAAACAAAGAAAAGTAGTCCCAATGATAATTGCATTAAAAAGAATAAAATACTTAGGACTAAATTTAAGCAAGGAGTTAAAAAAGATTTGTACTCAGAAAAGTATAAGACATTGAAGAAAGAAATTGAAAATGATACAAATAATTAGAAAACAATAGTGGGCTCATGGATAGGAAAAAATAATATAATTGAAATGTTCTTATTACCTAAAGCCATGAACAGATTCATTGCAATCTCTGTCAGAATACCAAAGCAATTTTCATAGAACTAGAACTAATATTCCATAAGTGTGTATGTAACCATAAAAGACTCTTAATAGCCAAAGCAATCTTGAGAAAGAACAAAGTTGGAGATATCATGCTACTGATATCAAACTATACTTTAAGACTGTAGTAATCGGCCCTAGCTAGTTTGGCCTGTGGACTCAAGGGTTCCAGGTTCTATTCCAGTCAAGGTCACATGCCCGGATTGCGGGCTTGGTCCCAGGTAGGGGTTGTGCAGGAGGCAGCCAATCAATGGTTCCCTATAATCATTGATGTTTCTATCTTTCTCTTCCTCTCCCTTACTCTCTGAAATCAATAATAATAATAAAAAAGACTATAGTAATCAAGACAGCATGATAGTGGCATAAAAACAGATACATAGGTCAATGGAACAGAATTTGGAGCCTAGAAATAAACTCATGCCTATATAGTCAATTAATATTTGACAAAGGAGGCAAGGACATACAGTGGGGTTATAGACAGTTTATTCAGTAGCTTTTTTGGGAAAACTAGATGATACATGTAAAAGAATGAAACTGGATCACTTTTTTTGCACCATGTACAAGAATAATCTCAAGATGGATTAAAGACTTAAATGTAAAATCCGAAAATTTCTAGAAGAAACAGTAGTCAGTAAACTCTTCCACATTGTTCTTAGTAATAGTTTTTTGGATGTGTCTACCTGACAAAATAAACAAAAGAAAAACTATACAAATCAGACTACATTAAAGTAAAAAGTTTTGCACAGCAAAGGAAACCATCAGCACAACAAAAAGGAAATCTAATGGGAGAAGATACTTGCCAATGATACATTTGATAAGGTGTTAACATCAAAAGTATATAAGGAACTCATACAACTTCACCAAAAATATAAACAATGCGATTAAAAAGTGGACAGTGAATAGACATACAGATAGCCAATAGACATGAAAAGTGTTCAACATCACTAATCCCAAGGGAAGTACATAATGAGATGTCACCTTGCACCTGTCAGAATGGCTGTCATCCATAAATCAACAAACAACAACTGTTGGTCAGGATGTGGAGAAAGGGAACCTTTGAACACTTGGTGGCATTGTAAATTGGTATAACCAATATGGAAAATAGTATGGAGGTTCCTCAGAAAGTTAGAAGTAGAACTACCATATGACCTAGCAATTCCACTTTGGGTATTTATGTGAAGAAATCCAGAACACTAATTCAGAAAAATATGTGTAGCCTTATGTTTATTGCAACTTTATAGTAGCCAAGATAAGGAAGCAATCTAAGTGTCCATCGATACATGAATAGATAAAAGAAGAGGTAGGTGGTATATACATCAAATGGGATATTACCTGTAAAAAGGAATTAAATCTTGCCATTTGGAACAACATGGATGGACCTCTGGGGTATTATGCTAATTGGCAATAAGTCAGAGAAAGACAAATACCATATGATTTTGCTTATATGTGGAATCTAAAAAATAAAATGAACAAACAAAACATATTCATAGATACAGAGAACAAATTGATGGTTGCAAGATGGGAGGGAAGTTGGGAAGATTGATGAAAAATGTGAAGAGATTAAGAAGGACTTGCCAGTTATAAAAATAGTCATGGGGATATAAGGCACAGCATAGGGAATATAATAAGTACTATTGTAATAACTATATAGAGTGTCAGATGGATAAGCAACTTATTGGAGGAACTACTTAGTAAGTTATAAAAATGCCTAGTTACCATATGGTAAACCTGAAACTAATATAGTATTGTATGTCTGCTATAACTGAGAAACAAAAAAAAATTAAAAGTGTTTCATGGTGTTATTAATTATTTTACAGATTTTTATAATTTAAAGGATCTGAAATCTAATAAGTGCTCAGTAAAGGTTTGTGAATTTTAAATTCTAATCTTTCAAATTTATTTATATTCTAGTACCCTTAACCATGTATAAAATGAAACATTCTTAAAAATTTCATAAGATGCCTGGCTGGTATGGTTCAGTGGTTGAGTATTGAGCCATGAACCAGGAAGTCAAGGTCAGGGCATATGCCTAAGTGTCGGGCTTGATGCCCAGCCAATCAATGATTTTCTTTCATTAATATTTCTATCTCTCTCCCTCTCCCTTCTTCTTTCTGAAATCAATAAAAACATATTTTTAAGAATTGCATAAGATGTCACTGTTGGAAAATATATTTGTTGTTGAATGGACTTTTAAGTGATGAATCCCTTCAGTTGTGGACTAGATTTAATTTAAAAAATAATAATCCTGAGTTTACTGGTGATTCAAATGGGGAAACAAATTATCTTTAGATTGATTTTAAACAGGGACTTTTGTCTACCAAATTGTAGAAATGAACATAAGGTTTGAACAAAACCACAGTAAAATGCAATTGTTCGTGACTAAGAAAATTGACCAGATTTTCTTTTTCCAGAGTTTTAAACTCTGTAGAGCAGAAACTTGTGCTTTAAGAACCTATTTCTATATCCTTAACTGTTATAATTTGTGAGTGTTTATTAAATTTTTCAAGTAGGAAATGGAGATTACTCCTTTATCTTTTTTTCTCCAACTGCTGAAGTTGGGCTTGGAGACTGGGTGAGGGAAGGGAGAAATCCTAGCTATTCCAGGATAGAAGTATGGCATTTTCTGGTAATCTCAGTTTTATGTAGGTAAGTTATTTAACTTTCAGTTTTAAATTCTCAGTTGTATGTAGGAAAATTATTTTATTTAAAAGCATGCCATATATTATGAAGTTAAAAGTCATGATTATAGGAATTTAGAGTAATTTGTTGCTTAAAATGGACTGCTTAGTTTGGGATACCACTTACCTTCTGAAAGTGCACTTTCAGTCTACTCTGCTATTAGGACTATATCTGGGAAGAGATTTGAAAAGTCAGCAATATCTTCTGCACTTTTTCTGTTCTTGCCAGAAGTGAATGCAATAAGATCAAATTTTGTATGTTATCAGACATTTGGGTTTTATTTAAAATATAAGTGCTTATAGTATTTTAGAACTGAAAGGGACTTTGAAGATTATTTCATTTGAATCTTCTTTTTTAGACAAGTCCTGGGATTGTAAGTGGTTTTCCCCCCCAAGGTCATTTCTTAAGTATTATCTTAATTTCCTGATTCCATTCTAATATTTACTGAATCATACTTGTCTTTTTTGTAGCTAAAGTAGGAAGGAGGTTGATAAAGTGAGTTAAGACATTAAGGGTTGAAAATGTTGGTTGGTTGAATATATAGATATAAACTATGTGAATATTATATACAATCTTGGAGTTTCAAGGAAAATGAAAAAATAAATCAGTTATTAGTAAGTGCAATTTGCCCCAACTTAACTGTCCTGATAACAACAACTACATTGAAAATAGTTGATTAAATAAACAGTTTTACTTTGTTTTTGAGCAGTTGTGGGACATCAAGACTAGAGATGCTAGGATTTTTTGTTGTTAAAATGCTGTTTATGAAAACAAATCTATTATAAAGATATCTTTGCATTTTTCTACCTCCTGAATTAAAATAATGTAACTGATAATCGTTTTTTAAAGATTTTTTTGTTTGTTTTTTTTTGGAGAGAGAGACATGGGAGAAATAGCATCTAGATGAGAGTGAAACATCCATCAGCTGCCTCCTGTATGCCCCCTAATGGGGATTGAGCTTGTAGCCCGGGCATGTGCCTGGACAGGTGATTGAACCACCAGTCTTTCTGTGAGTGGGATGATGTCCATTCAATCACCTGAGCTACCTGGCCAGGGTGATAACTTTAGATTTACCAGTATTGTAATTGAAGACAATATGATCATACAAGCTTTTTTGTTTTTCCTTTTCTTGAGAAAAAATTTAAGACTGAAGAGAAATACAGAGAATAAAAAAAGATCCTATGTTTTTTCTACCTCATTTAACAGCTGTTACAATTTTGTCATGTTTTTGTGACCATTTTAAAAATGAAAGAATGGAAACATAACACAGTGTTGATGTTCTCTTTGACACCTACCATCCTCTTGGGCAATCACTATTATGAGTTTAGGGCTGGGGGATGTGGTCCTTCTAAACTTAAAAAAAAACTTTTATAATACATCTCTGCATATACAGTGGTACCTCGAGATACGAGTGCCCTAGCATTCGAGATTTTTGAGATACTAGTCGTCGAGTGAGTGATTTTTTGCTTTGAAATACGAGCAACATTTGAGATAGGAGTAATCTCGTGATCGGCCAGCTGCACATGACCCACCAGTTTACCGCGACTCGAGCGTCTTCCCACGCCTCAGTCAGTGTGCTTGTTTACCTCGTTGTCGAAGCATCTTTTGTGCATTTACATACTTTATCACATTTCTTTTTATAACCATGGGTCCAAAGAAAGCGAGTGGAAAGGTCAGTGCTCAGAAGAGGATGATGTCTATTGAATTAAAGCGTGAAATCATAGAAAAATATGAGCAAGGTGTGAGAGTGGCTGACTTGGCGAGGCAGTGCGGGCGTAGTACTTCAACGATATGCACTGTGCTTAAACAGAAGGAGTCAATAAAAGGTATAACGCCAGTTAAGGGTGTTACAATAATTTCTAAGCTCCGTAGCTCTCTCCATGAAAAGATGGAGAGTCTACTGATGGTGTGGGTGATGGAGAAGCAGCTTAAAGGAGATACATTAACACAGGGCATCATATGCGAGAAGGCGCGAGCGATTTACGGTGATTTGCTGGAGCAGACCCTGCGCACTTCCATGGACGAAGCATCGAAAGACTCATTTAAAGCCAGTGGAGGCTGGTTTGATAACTTCAGGAAAAGGTCTGGCATTCACTCCATCGTCAGGCATGGTGAGGCAGCAAGTTCGGATATGAAGGCAGCTGAGGATTATCTCAAAACTTTTTCCGAACTGATAGAAGCCAAAGGATATATCCCCCAGCAAGTCTTCCACACTGACGAGACAGGGCTTTTCTGGAAGAAGATGCCGAATAGGACTTCTATAACGGCAGAGGAGAAGGTGATGCCAGGCCACAAACCCATGAAGGATAGGCTAGCTCTTGCACTGTGCGCCAATGCGAGTGGCGATTGCAAGATCAAGCCTCTGCTCGTATACCATTCGGAAAACCCCAGAGTCTTTAAGTCACATAAGATTTTAAAAGATAAACTGCTAGTTATGTGGAGGGCAAACCCCAAGGCATGGGTCACCAGGCAGTTCTTTGTGGAGTGGGTAAACCTGGTTTTCAGCCCTTCACAGGAAAACAACCTAACCATGCAAGCCCTCCTCCTCCTCGACAGTGCTCCTGCTCACCCACCAAACCTCGAAGATGAACTCCTTGAAGAGTTCAAGTTTATAAAGGTTGTCTACCTACCTCCCAACACCACTCCTATCCTGCAGCCCATGGATCAGGTGGTGATTTCTAATTTTAAAAAGCTGTACATCAAGCACCTGTTCCGGCGCTGCTTTGAGGTGATGGAGAACACAAACCTCACCCTTCGAGAGTTCTGGAAGAACCACTTTAACATCGTGATATGCCTCAGAATTATTGATCAGGCCTGGCTGGGTGTTACAACGAGGACTTTTGACCTCTGCATGGAAGAATCTGTGGCCTGAGGCCATAGCCGAAAGGACCTTCGAAGGATTCGAACCCGAGGTGCCAGTGGAGGAGGAGATAGTGTCTCTGGGAAAATCCATGGGCCTGGAGGTGGATGAGAGAGACGTGAATGAGCTTGTCGAGGAGCACTCTCTGGAACTCACCACGAAGGAGTTACAAGAGTTGCAGTCTCAGCAACATGCGGAGGTTCTCCAAGAAATTGGTTTCGAGGAGGAGCCAGAGGTGGAGGAGATCTCTACAAGTGAGATAAAGGAGATCTTAGGAATGTGGGAGAAGGTGTCACACTTCGTGGAAAAGAAACACCCCGGAAAAGTTGCTACTGGTCGTGCATCGGAGCTGTTCAATGACACTTGCCTCACCCATTTCAGAAACATTCTGAAAGGGAGGAAGAGGCAAAGCTCGTTGGACACGTTTTTGAAATCGGCCAAAAATGCAAAGACCAGTAGCAATTAAGTTCAGAGAAGATTAGTTAAGTTACATTCAGATTAGGGATAAAGTATAGCATTAAGAGTGTAACGAGTAGGTAAATACACTATATAAAATCAGTTTATTCCTTTACATTCTCTTTTATTATGTTTTTATACAATATTTGTCATTTAAAAATACATTTTTCTTATTCAAAAACACGTAACAAGAACAACTGGGGTGGCATTTTGGGGGCTGGAACGGAATAACGGCATTTCAATTGATTTCGGTGGGGAAATTTGCTTTGAGTTAGGAGCAACTTGATATACGAGCAAGGTTATGGAACGAATTAAACTCGTATCTCGAGGTGCCACTGTATGTGCAACCAATATACTGTACAGTAGAGATAGCAATAATGAACAATAGCAGTTTACATTTATTAAATGTGCACTTGTTTCAAGCAGTGATTTCTAAGAATTTCATTTATTATTCTCATTTCACCATTATGGTAACTGTAGAGGTTCTCTATTACTCTCCCATTTACAGATAAACAAATTGAGCTATGGAGAAATTAATGCAAGCCCCAGGATTATTTGTTGAAGATTGGTTCTGCTTTAGTAATTTTCTTCATTCTTTGTCCAGTTCTGCAAAAATTGTAACTATTTTTGTTTTGAAAACCTTGCCCTGAAGAGTTTGCCACCATCTTCCTATTTTCTTTTTTAACTATGTTCAGTGGCAATTGATCAGCAGTGTCATAATAATGTGAAACCACATTGAAGTTGGAATATGGCTCTGGGGACATGATTACAGAGAGCAAGATATTTTTGAGTTTTGTTTTTTTAAAAATCTTCATTGTTGAAAGTATTACATATGTCCCTATTGTTCCTCATTGACCCCTGAGTTTGGATTTTTATTTATTCTGTAATCATCTTTTTTTTTTGTAATCAACTACCTCACAGTGCTTTTGTTTTTAATATTTAGGCAGTTTCTCTTATGGGTTATTTAGGTATTTAATAATGTCACCTGCAAATAACAATTTCTAGAACACATAATATTTATTTTTTATCATTAGTAATAGTGGTGAAATGTGCACTCTTTCCTTGCATTTGACTCCATGAGCCAGTGCTACTTGTGTTTTTCTTTTGTTTTGCAACTTTTATTCATTTAAAAAAGAAAATCTTTATTCTTGCCTTATTAGATTTTTATTGGAAATGGATGTTGGATTTTATCAGATGCCTTTTTAACATTTCACAGTATGATATGTGTTTGGTAATGTTAATAGACTTGCTTATTTTGCACCATCATTATATTTCTGAAATAAACCCCACTCACATTTCATGTGTTACTCTTTCAATATTTAAAATGTTAACTTTTAAAACTTACTAATGTTTTAAATTTAATGTCTTAAAGTTACAATTTTATTGTTAACTTTTAAAATTAACCACTTGTTAGTATTTTATTTTTGAATTTTTACAACCATCTTTATGGGGCAGTATTATAATTGTATTGTTTGTGCATTGTTGTGTGTTGGTATTGTTACTTTATTGACTACTTAAGAAGAGCTGAGACTCTTTTCTTATTGCCCTAATGCATTTAAAGTAGCTTAAGAGTTGTTTGTTTCTTGCCAAAACTAGTTTGGCTCAATGGATAGAGCGTCGGCCTGTGGACTGGAAGGTCCCAGGTTCAATTCTGGTGAAGGGCATGTACCTTGGTTGCGGGCACATCCCCAGTAGGGGGCGTGCAGGAGGCGGCTGATTGATGTCTCTCTCTCATTGATGTTTCTAACACTCTATCCCTCTCCCTTCCTCTCTGTAAAAATATCAATAAAATATATTTTTAAAAAATTGTTTGTTTCTTGAAGGAATGAAAGATTTCTCCCTTAAACATTCAGAGCTTGGTTTTTGTTTGTTCCTTTGAATATCATTACTGGTTTAGTTCATTAGTATCCTAACTATATTATTCCAGTTCTCTGGTTCACTGTTAATTACTGTCAAATTTATTTTTTGAAATGCATCCTTAATTAAGGAATTATGAGATATCAGACACTGCACTAGGTATAGATACCATTTTTGTCTCCTAAACCACCATTTTTTTCCCCAAACCACCAGTTTTGACTCATTACGATGACAGAACTAAAAGCAAATTCATTGACTCATTATTTTTTTTCACATTCTGAATTTAGTGTTTATTTTATTTTTTTAATTCTCACCTGAGGATATGGTTTCATTGATTTCTAGCAAGAAGAAGGGAGAGGGAGAGAGAATTGATGTGAGAGAGAAACATGGATTCGGTTGGCTACTGTATGCACTTCATTTGGTATCTAACCTGCAATCTGGGTATGTGTCCTGGCTGGGAAACGAATCTGCAACCTTTGGTGCACGGGTCAACACTCCAACCAACTGAGCCATACCATCCAAGGCCAAACTTTTTAAAAAATATCTTTATTTTGTGATAATTTTAGATTTACACAAAAGTTGCAAAGATAGTACAGAATTCCCATATGTCCTACACTCATCTTCTCCTATTACTAGTATTATCTTATGTAACCATGGTATTATTACTGTTAACTAGTCCAGATATTACTTGAAATCACTTATTGTAATATAAGATAGAGTTAAAAACATTTTATGAATTAACCATATAAATCTCTGACTGCTTTTTCTTTTTCCTTTATAGAACTAATGGCTAAAGAATAAATCAACATGGCAACTATGGTTCCACCAGTGAAACTAAAATGGCTTGAACACCTAAACAGTTCTTGGATCACAGAGGACAGTGAATCTATTGCCACAAGAGAAGGGGTTGCTGTTCTGTATTCTAAACTGGTCAGTAATAAGGAAGTAGTACTTTTGCCCCAACAAGTTTTGTGTCTCAAAGGACCACAGTTGCCAGACTTTGAACGTGAGTCTCTTTCAAGTGATGAGCAGGACCACTATTTGGATGCCCTTCTTAGCAGCCAGCTAGCACTAGCGAAGATGGTTTGTTCAGATTCACCATTTGCTGGGGCACTTCGAAAACGACTGCTTGTACTCCAGCGTATTTTTTATGCACTTTCTAATAAATACCATGATAAAGGCAAAGTGAAACAGCAGCAGCATTCTCCAGAGAGCAGTTCTGGTTCAGCAGATGTCCATTCTGTTAGTGAACGTCCCCGGTCAAGCACTGATGCACTTATAGAAATGGGTGTTCGAACTGGTTTAAGTTTATTATTTGCACTTCTACGACAAAGTTGGATGATGCCTGTGTCGGGACCTGGTCTTAGTCTTTGCAATGATGTTATTCATACTGCAATTGAAGTTGTGAGTTCTTTACCTCCATTATCTTTAGCAAATGAAAGCAAGATTCCTCCAATGGGCTTGGACTGCTTATCACAAGTAACAACATTTCTTAAAGGAGTAACTATTCCCAATTCTGGGGCAGATACTTTAGGTCGAAGATTAGCTTCTGAGTTGCTGCTTGGTTTAGCAGCTCAACGAGGTTCTTTAAGGTATCTTCTTGAATGGATCGAAATGGCTTTAGGGGCTTCAGCAGTTGTAAATTCCATGGAGAAAAGCAAATTACTGTCAAGCCAGGAAGGAATGATCAGCTTTGACTGCTTTATGACGATATTAATGCAGATGAGACGTTCTTTGGTATGTATTATATAAATTTCAACTTTAAATTTTTTATCTAATGACTTTGGAAGAAGTTCACCAAACCTTTAACATATTTATGGTAATATGGGATGAATTGAGAGTTCTGTGATAGTTATTTAAATATTTTATATATTTGGAGTGAAGAAACTTTCATCAGTTGATGTGAATATGTAATTCAAGAACAGGCTAGTTATTTTAGTTAAGACCATTGCATTAGGAGTCAGGTTTGTAGTTTTTGTTTTATGGCTACTTATTTGAACTTAGGAAGTTCATCTAATTCTTTGTTTTATAAACTCATGTAAAATGAGTGTACTCATATAGTAAACTCAAGTGAAATGAGTGTGAAGGTCTTTTGGAAAAAATCTCTAATTTTATCCTTCTCAATTTTTTATTAAGTATCGTGCCAAGTGTTATTGTAGGCCCTAGGGATACAGCAGAGAAAAATACAGTTTCTGCCACATGGAGCTAACAGCCTGGTAAAGGAAACAGATAGTCAATAGATAATTTTAGATAGTGAGAAATCCTAAGAATTAAAAATAGGGAGATAAAGAGAACCTGTCATACAAAATTATAGGCTCAGGGCAAAGAGTGGGGAGGGGAAAGGTATGCTATTAATATGGTCAGGGAAAGACGACTCTGAATTGTGACATTTGAGCAGAGACCTGAATGAAGGGGAGTGATGAGCTAATAAGCAAAGATCTCTGAAAAGAGTGTATTGTTCTTGGAGAAAAGTAATTGCTTCTTTATCCTGTAGCTAGTGGGGAGTCATTGAACCAATTTTAAGTAGAGCAAAACCAGATAGCAAGGACATAAATGTACTCCATCCAGTTTTATGTTCTTGTCTTAATATCTTCTAAGGATAAATATAAAAAATAAAAGGTATTATATTACTTTTAATGGTAGGTTTTTAAGAAGAAGTTAATTAAATGAAGACCTATGAAACCACTAGTTTGTTATTTTAATTTCTATTTTATCTCTGGACCATTGAACTTCTTATGGCATGTTAGTAATGTATATAGTTATACATTTAATGTACTATATTTTTCAAAATTTAATTTCTTTTAAAATGCCTAAGTATTGCCCTTTTTTTGTTTTTATATTATGCAGTACATTTACAAAACACATTAAGAATTCTGTATACAATGGGTTTTAGAGATCTCTGTAATCTTAATTGATTGGGACTAGCCTCTCAACTACTTTGGGAATAAGAGAAAACAGTGACAGTCTCTGCAGCCAGTGTTTGAAGGATATTTTATTGGTTTCTTATTCTTAAACCTAGCAATAATTTATTAAAGACTCCCTGTATTTTCTCTTCTTTTTCAGTGTACATAGTGCAAAGTGCAGTTACTACTTACTATATGTTAGGAACTGTGTAGACGTATTTTATACATAATTTCAGTTAATCCTCCCAACAGCCCTATATAATATAGGCATTATTTCTAAGGATAAAGAATCTTATCTTTCAGTCGCACAACCAAAAAGTGATGAAGTTTGTCTGTCTGTAATGAAAACTTTATATAGTTAACATTAACCTCTATACAGTAGAAAAGCATAAAAAAGGTATTGATGGTATTGGTGCCAGCTCTTAGGAAGGTACAACATCCTGTTCCTCATCTGCTATTGGCTTGGTGATCATTAGAAGTGTTCTTTAAAAAGTGGAGCCAAAGATTACAATTATGTTTTTCCCAGTTATGGAATTTGGAGAGGCTATATCCCAAAGTATTTGCTGATATAGCAACACCTGGTGTGTCTAAGGACTACTTAATTTTGAACACTCAGCTTCTGGTATGACTCCAGACCTACAAGTGGCTCTCTAAAGCATAACCATTCAAAGTGGGCATCAGACAGTAGCATTGGCATCAACTGGGAGTTTGTTAAGAAATTCGGAATCTCAGGCTCCCTTCTATATTTATTGAATTGGAATGTGTATTTTAACAAGATCTCTAGATAATTCATGTCTATTTTAAAATTTGAGAAGTACCACCTTAAACAATTAAAAAGAAAAGTTGTTTTGGTAGCAGTAGGTTTGTACCTGGTGACCCAGTGATAAATTAAATAGCCAACATGTTCGTTTCTCTCATTACTTATTCATCATGTTGATTAAGATAATTTGAATTGATAAAATCGTAATCATAGAGTTGGATGGGATCTTACTGGGCATTTAGGCCAACCACCCCTCCACAATAGGGGATATACTTTTCTATGGTATATCTGCCATGTGATCTAGAATATAAATATTTTTATAATACAGTCATATCCTTTGAAATAAATGCCACTGATGAAAATTTCAAAATTACAGGATTGGCAAATCAGAGAAAGAACTTGATTCTGTGATCTAAAGATTTAAGAATATGTATGGAAATTTGAGGGGTCAATGAAGATGAAGTTCATTTTCTGGTTTATCATTTTTCAATGAGAGAATGATTTCTAGTTATAGCCTTTGGGCCCTACTGAGGAAAGTAGGCATTTAGTCCCAGGGAGCTATTGTTACCTGACGGGGTCTAGGCCCAGAGTAGGTCTTCATTACTTATGAGTCCAGGTGATTTTGAGAGAATGTTTATTAAAGTTGGAGACAGTGAAACAAAAGAAGGACTTAAGGTAGGAAAAGCAATAGGAGAGGAAAAGTCAGAGAAAAGGGGTCCTTGAAGACAGGTTCAGGGGGTCAGCCCAGTTCAAGCTGCTATTGCCCACTGCTTCCCTGGTTGCAGAGATTAGGAGAAAAACAGCAAAGATACAATGCCTGGGATTGCTGTTGCCAGAGTGAGCTGTGGTTTTTTTGTCTTGGGGATTTTTACCTCTCTGACCTGTCGGAATTCTAGGGAAGGTCTCAGGGAGAGAGTCTTAACAGAATATCCCTTAGCTTTAATATGTTGATTCACCAAAATGTGCCTATAGAGGGCTCGGGGGTTATTTTCTGGTTAGTTTCATTTTCATTATTTATTTATTTATTTTTTAAAAATATATTTTATTGAATTTTTACAGAAAGAAAGGTATAAGGATAGAGTTAGAAACATCGATCAGCTGCCTCCTGCACACTCCCTACTGGGTATGTGCCCATAACCAAAGTACAGGCCCTTGACCAGAATCGAACCTGGGACTCTTGAGTCCGAAGGCCAAGGCTCTATCCACTGAGCAAAACTTGTTAGGACTGGTTAGTTTCATTTTTAAAAGAACAATATAAGCCATTTGCTCATTAGTGTCCTTGGTTAGGGAAGATAAAACCTTGATTCCTTAGCTAGCTGTACATTGCTCAAATTGTTTGATCTTGTTTAATGATGCTATCTATCTCATTTTCCCTTATTCCACTTGTCAGGGAATCTCCTATCTTTTTACTGTCCTTCCTCCAGCTGTGCTAGAAAAAAAGATGCTTTGTTGCTAGTTTAGTCAGGTAGTCACATGAACTGACTTTAGGATCATAGTTGTGCTGAAACTAAAAAGGGAAGGCCAGACTTCCTGCTCTGGTCAGGTTCATCACTCAAGTTGGCTATGTTCTATTTATCTTTATCCTTGGGGGCAGATGGGCCAGGAAGCCTCAAGGGAATAGAATATTTCTTGAGGATCCCATTTACTGCATTCTGACCACCCACAAAGAATGTGTAATTTGTAAAATTCTTCTTTCATTGTTTTTGGCTCAAGCCCTGTGACCCTTAGACCAAATCACTATTTAATAGGTCTTCAGTGAGGGAATGGCACTTAATTTATCGTTTTGCTCTATGGCCACATCTTTTATAATATTTATTTGTAAAGTTGATTTCATGAGCTAATGTTCAGATTTGATCTTAATGCACATAATCATATAAACAGTTCTCGAATGATTTTGTGAACTATTTAAGTGATTTTAATACATATGTCTTTCTTCTTCCTCACAATGTTTTAATTATAGGGTTCATCTGCTGATCGGAGTCAGTGGAGGGAACCAACCAGAACATCTGATGGGTTGTGTTCACTCTATGAAGCAGCTTTATGTCTCTTTGAAGAGGTATGTAAATAATCATGGCTTTTACATTACAAATTACTTTGTGTTAAAATGCTATTGCATGTATTTATCCCTTAAAATAATCTGTTCTACCTCTGGAAAGGATGCAAAAGAAAGTGACTTCAGTGGTTGTTCCTAGACCTGGGATGTCTGGAATCAGGGATAGGGAACATATTTTTCAGTGTATACCCTTTTATTCATTTTAAATTTTATATCAAAAGAAGGTAACTGTAATTTTTTAAAAACCAGAACAGATATAGAAAGACATACAAACAAATGTTGGTTTAATGATTTATCATTTAAAAAAATCCTTCTAATCTGTACCCAAATAAAGGAATAAAACTTTATTCTTTCATGTCCTGGCCATAACCTTTTCCTCCTCACTTAGGTACCCACACACTGACTTTTAGAGTACCGATGCTCCTCAACTTATGACTGTGTTACAATAAACACCTTAAAAGTTTAGAATATCATTTAGTCAAAAGTGCATTTAATATATGTAACCTAGTAAACATCATAGCTTAGCCTACCCTACCTTAAACATTTATATCAACTTACAGTTGTACAAAATCATCTAACCCAAAGCCTATTTTATAGTAAAGTGTTAAATATCTCATGTAGTTTATTATGCATATCACTTCTATACCATCTTAAAGTAAAAAAGTTTTAAATTAAGCCATTGTAAGTTGGAGACTGTAATCACTTTGTTGCATTTTTTTATAATTCTTTACAGGTGTACATCCTTAGACACTATGTATAGTTCAGTCTTGTTCATTATTGTGGATTATTTAAGTGATTTTAATACCTTTAGTGGTTAGAATGTTGGCTTGTGAATTGAAGGGCCTGTGAGTGGGTTGCAGGTGTGATCCCCGGTCCTGTGTGGGCTCGTGTGGGAGGCAACCAATCTATTTATTTTTCTCACATCAGTGCTTTTCTCCCCCTCTCTTCCCCTTCTATTCTCTAAAAATCAATGGAAAAAATATTCTCGGGTGAGGCTTAACAACAACAAAAAAAGCCTTACCCTGGCCAGTGTGGTTCAGTTGGTTTAGTGTCTTTCTGTGCAATGAAAGGTCACCAGTTTGATTCCCCGCTGGGGCACATACTCAGGTTTTGGATTCGATCCCCAGTTAGGGGTGTGCTTGAGGCAGCTGATTGATGTTTCTCTCTCATATCTATGTTTCTCTCCCTTCCTCTTTCTCTAAAATCAATTAGAAAAAAAAATTTTTAAGTCTTAAATCTTTTAATCTATTGCTTCTCTCCATTCATCCCCCCCCCCCTTTTCCTTCATTGCATTTGTTCAGAAATCTTGTTTTCTTTCAGAATTGCCTACAATCTGAATTTTGCTAATTACTTATAATCCAGTTCAGTAGGTCCTGTGTATTTTCTGAAAATTGACAGGTGGATCCAGAGACTTTGGCAAGATTATATGGTGTTGTAATCTTCCATCAGTTTCTCTTTTTTCATAGTATTAGAAGCCCTGATACTTCATGATTTATTCTATTCATTTGTGGTTGGTTGCAAAATGGTGGTATTCTGTCATCCTCTTTCATTTACTAATTAGAATGTTTTCGTAAATGAATGATTCCTTATTAACCACTTGGTTACTCTGCTACTGTTCATATAGAAAAGACAGAATAAATGCTTTATTTTCCCCACCTGATTTTTTATTAAACACTGATTTTTATTTTACTAGGTTTCAGTTTAATGACTCGATCTCCTGTCATCCTCCAAACTTGACCAATTGATTTCATTCGGAAAACATTATGAGCTGATAGATTTAAACCTATTTGAGTTTCAGTCTATTGAATTATTATCTGTAGTGAAGCTTATATTGTTTCATCTTTGGTCTCCTCCCTCTATTGTTTTTGTATAATGTTTTTTTATAAAAAGGTTTCCCACTTTGTTCCTCTCCCCAACTGTATCCTTTCTGTTGACTGTATTCTGTTCAGTTTTTATTTCACTCCCAGTAGTTTCTCCTCAGCATGGGTGCACTGTCCTGTAAAGGGATATAGATTTCAAGAGTTCACAAGAGCTAGTTGCTCTGCTAGTAGATTTTAAACTTTTTATCATGGACCCCTTGTACTTATCTGCTGTCAGACAGAGCACAGCTTTTCTCAGTTGCAACTGCTTTTCTTAGCTTGATTCACTGTTCTTTTGAGTGGCTTACCTGATTGGTTGTTTTGGTCCCTCCCTCCCTTCCTTCCTTCCTTTTCTGTTCTGAGGTCTGTCAGACACTGTTGCTTCCTCTTGCACAAATGTCATTACCATATAGATTTTGTGTTTGGTGGTGGTTTGTCTCCCCCATCTTATATTTGAAGTTATTGGAACTATGATTGTTGCCTGATTTTATTATGAATGCTAAACATGGTTTTGGAGTTTTGATTTACAGAGAGAGTAGAAGGGAGGAAGAGAGACAGAGAAAGAGAAAAATCAACGTGAGAGAGACACATCGATTGGTTGCCTCCCTTACTTACGTGGGGCAGAAATCAAGCCTGCAACCGCAGTATGTACCCTTGACTGGCAGCAAACCCACAACTCTTCTGTCTGCAGACTAATGCTCTAATCAGTGAGCGAATTTTGCCTTCTAGTTGCTCTGTGTGGTGATCCAGAATGTTTAAAAAACTATGTTGCTCCTGCTATTGTCATCTTCCCTAAATCCCACCCACCTTCTAGTTTTTTTTAAAAAAATACGTTTCTAAGCTCTGTGAGTAGACTTTTTTTCTGCCTCCCTTCTCTTTCTTTAGGGGTGGGGATGGCTATGATTTTTCTTATAAGTCAGGTTATAGTAATTCTAGTGGCCCAGTGCACGGATTCATGCACATTGAAAGGAAATTAATTAGAAGGAATATTTTAATATTGCTATTCACCCTTTCTCTATAATAAAAGTGTCAACCAAATTCACGATTGACAATGACAAGTTGAAACACATGGCAGCAAAAGCTTTATATGTATCATGCATGCACGTGTCAACATTTATTTTTAAAATGTCAGTGTGCATTATATGTACCAGCTGGTCGGTCGGATGGTCAAACAGATGTACAGTTGGTCACTTAGCCTTTCATCTAAAGATGTCCATATCTTTAGATGAAATATTCTAACTCACTTGGACCCACTATCCTTTCATCTCCAGCAAAATTTCAGATATTTTATTAGGGACTGGCAACCTTCCCTTATACATATGTTGTATGTTCTCAGAACTGTCCTCATTGTTCACTGGACAATATTTGTCTGGACACATATTATTCCATTGTAGATACTATTTAAAGATGCTGATGTAAATTACTTTATTTCCTTTATGTAATGAGTTGGTAATCAAATACATTGACTATTGAAGATTTGTCTTTTATTGTTTCATTTGATTCAGGAAAAAAACTAAAAGGCAGACAATGTATTGACAACAGTTATAGTCAGAGTTAATATCTGTATTGTATGGAATTCATACAAGTCAGTAAAATCTATTAAACCCCAATAAATAAATAATAAACAGAAACTTCAGTTCTGTTGATAATAAGGAAATGTGAAGTTAAAATAATGTATCCTCTTTTCCCCACTTAAGTTTGCACAAAAGAAAAAAAGCACAATACTTATTAATGGTATGGATGCAGTGAAAACTTGTACTCATATCACTCTATTTCTTGGTTAGGGTAACTGGGATGGCTATCCTGGGTCCTTCAGTTGTGGTAGGGTTGGTGGGATGGAGAAGAAACCTGGATTTTTAAAAAGCATTATGGCAACAAACTTTACCATTATATTCAACACAAATGGCAAATAAGTCATGATTATTATTTTATGTATATATGTGTATACTATATATGTGACTTTTGAATTGCTCTGGACTATTACTGTTTTAGGATAGCCCTAGTTATAATGTTGTAGTACTGTTTTAAAAAGAATCATAGGATTGTTACTATTTTTTTTTTTATGTAGTAGTCCCATTCTGAGTTTTCTCTAGGTTTACTAAGGAAGTAATAAAAATGTCATAACAGATATATTAAAAATAGCTTATATTACAAATAAGAAGAAAGCATCTAAATGACCAATTAAAGGAAATTAGTTAAATGAATTGTGATTTTTATATTAGATGGAATATTACCAGTTCAATTAGGAAGAGTAGGTAGATAATATGGAAATTTTACATGAGTCTTTTATATCATCACTTTTTAAAAAATCATCACCCGAGGATATTTTTCCATTGATTTTTAGAGAGAGTGGAAGAGAGAGAGAAAGACAAAGAAATATCAATGTGAAAGAAACACATCAGTTGGTTGCCTCCTGCACAAACCCTGACCAGGGCCTGGACGAGGGAGGAGGCTGCAACTGAGGTATGTGCCTTTGATCAGAATTGAACCCAGAACCCTTTGAAGAAAGCTTTATCCATTGAACCATATTGGCTGAGGTGGTAGCATCACTTTTATATACCTACTGTAATAACTGTTAAAGAACATAAAATTCTGGAAGAATATATGTAAAAAATATAACATTTATTTTATTATGGTGAGGGGATTATCAATGGTGATTTTTTCCTACTTTGGTAAGCTGTTTTTCTATATTGCTATTATATGCAATAATAAAATTTTTAGTTAAAAAGGTTTGCTTGTGTATCTCCATCTCCCTATTTTTGTCATCTTTATTTGTATCTTTTACTGGTTTATTCTTCAATAGTATATAATCTAGCCATCTGTGTTTAAGAATGGATGAGTTGGTAGGTTATTTGAGCAGTTGGGAGTTTTACTAAGGAAAGTTAATAGTAATTACAGAATGTTTATTAAAATGTCTACTTTAAAAATAGTTTAACAATTTATTGTATGTTTTTAATTTTAATAGGTTTGCAGAATGGCTTCTGATTACTCAAGAACATGTGCTAGCCCAGATAGCATTCAGACTGGTGATGCTCCCATTGTCTCAGAAACCTGTGAGGTTTATGTTTGGGGGAGCAATAGCAGCCATCAGTTGGTAGAAGGCACACAGGAGAAAATATTACAGCCCAAACTGGCTCCCAGTTTCTCTGATGCTCAGACCGTGAGTTATTTGCATACCTTACAGATTGGTAGATGACAGGGTTTACTTTAAATAATTATAAGAGTATTTTTTATGATAAGAGTATTTTTTAAATGAGTGAAGATTCTTGATTGTTTTTTATCTCTATTGTTTCTATATCATACTGTGTCAGTTTTTTCATTTTAGTAGAAAAAATATTTTTAGTCCCCCATTTCCCTAACAGTGTTTTAAAAAATTAAGTTGGGATCTGGATTTTTAAAAAGAATTATGAGTGGCAATATACTTATCATTGTATTCAATATAAGTGATAAGTAATACTAAATAAAAACTGGAATTTTCCCTTTGCCAGATTGGTATTTCATTTTTCTATTGTGGTCACTTTTTTACATTTGTAACTACCGTTAGCTAAGCTAGATGTTCTATTTTATTATTTTCATTAAAACATTTTAAAATGAATTTAGAATATAATTTGGTCCCATTATGGACCCTAAGGAATTTATAGGAACATTTTATTTCTTGTCCTTTAATTATAAGAGGAGGTTAAAACATTTTACTTTGTTGTTTCATTGAACCAAGACCAGGTAAATAACCTAGAAAGAGAAAATATATGTTAATCAGCACAACAAAGACAACATGAAAAAGCCATTAATGGTTTTCTTAATTTTCTATTTACTTTTCAATCTCTGAAGATCCATGCTCTAGTTGGCTTTAAAAGACTTTTTTTGAACCTCTTTGGTAAAAACCAACCATAAATATTAACACATCGATTCTAACAGAAGCATTTTATATTTACATTTCTATTTGTTTGCTTATAGATTGAAGCTGGACAATACTGCACTTTTGTCATTTCTACGGATGGCTCTGTCAGAGCTTGTGGTAAAGGCAGCTATGGGAGACTGGGCCTTGGAGATTCTAATAATCAGTCTACTTTAAAAAAGTTAACATTTGAGCCTCACAGGTCCATTAAAAAGGTTTCATCTTCCAAAGGATCTGATGGTCACACTTTAGCTTTTACCACAGAAGGAGAAGTCTTCAGTTGGGGAGATGGTGATTATGGGAAACTGGGACATGGAAATAGTTCAACACAGAAATATCCCAAGCTTATTCAGGGGCCTCTTCAAGGAAAGGTATGTGCTTTCTTTTTTAACTTACAAAAATAATCAGGTGCACTGGTATTATAATTGACAATATCTTTCAGATTTTGTTGTGTTCCTTCTGAAGTTGCGTTCCCCCAGCTCTATGGATTATCTTTTGAATAGTTCTTTTATCATTTACAAAATATTTTCATATACATTATTTCATTTAAATTCGTATATTAACCTTATTCAGGTAGTTATTTTCTCATTTCACAGGTAAGTAAACTGAATATGGGGCTCTAAGGAACTTCAGGTCCCCTTGCTCTCATGGAGCTTTAATCTGTGGGATAAAGATAATAAATAAGTAAACAAACAGATAAAATAATTTCAAATAATAGTAAAGGAAAATTGAGTAATGTAATAGATACTAACTTGGGTGAGGTGTGTGATATTAGATAATGAGGTCAAAGTTCTCTTGGAAGAAGTAGGATTTTAACAGAAACTTACATAAGGCTTTTTTTTTTTTTTTCAGGATCTGCAGTTTTATTAGGTCCCCAAATTGTATGCTGTCATAATTACAATTTCCCTGGTTTCTGCTTTATGCATCTTAAATCCATCCTAAAAGTTTAATAAGAAAAGCTTGCTTTTATGAAAACAATATTGAAATTGTCATTTCATATGTTTACTTTTTCTGATCTGAGTTTGTTTTTTTATAAAAAAAAGATTTTGTTTCATATTTTACAAGAAACATATATACAAATCCTGTAGTATAAAATGATTCACATTTTAAATAAATTCATTTTCAGAAATATTTAAAACAGCATTTGTAGCTAGGAATTTTAAGAGAAAATATTTTTCAAATATTATTTCAAGTGTATATAGTATATATGTATATATATTTATGTATGTTTTTAAAATTTTATTGTTTAAAGTATTTTATAAAGTATTATATATAGTATTATGTAGTATTAAATATTAAAGTATTATATATAGAATTATATATAGTATAGTATGTCTCCTTTTTCCCCCATTGACCTCGTCCTGGCCACTCCTCCCCCCCCCCGGCCGGGGGGGGGGGGTCCATTGTTTATGCTTATATGCATGCATATAAATCCTTTGGTTGATCACTTACCCCCCTCTCCCGCTGCACCCCTCCCCTTTCTTCCCACTGAAGTTTGACATGAGGCTTTTAAAGTGGCTGAGTAACTTGCCCAAGGTTACATGCAAATACTAAATCTCCTTCCTAAGCATATAATGATATGCAATTACATGGTTCTCTCCATTTTAAGATTGTATTCTTTCCATGAAAGTTTCCTCACATAGAAATCTCTTAATGTTTAAGTTTCAAATTTTTTGTTGTTGTTCATCCTCACTGGAGGATATTTTTCCATTGATTTTTTAGAGAGAGTAGAGGGAGGGGGAGAGACAGAGTGAAAGAAACATCAATTGTGAGAGAGATACATGGATTGATTGCCTTTGACACGCACCTGACCAGAGGGCCAGGAGTCAAGCCTGCAATCTGGATATGAGCCCTTGACCGAAATCGAACCTGAGACCCTTCAGAACACAGATTGACAGTATATCTGCTGAGCCAAACCGGCTAGGGCTAAGTTTTAATTTTATATCAGAATTACATGTGGGACACTTTTCCTTCATGGGAGGTTGGTTGCAAAGGTTGGCTAATCAGATGAATTTTAGTTTATTGTATCTTGCAATATTTTAATTTAGACATCAACCCCCAAGCAGTGACCTTTGAAATCCACTTGATAATATCAGGGGACACTTGATAAGATGTTGAATATGGGGCTCTTAAGGAACTTCAGATAAACACTATTGGAAGTTGTGTTTTCCTAGTCTTCGTACCTCCTTTCTTCCTTAATTACAATTCTTTTTAAAATTAGTTCTAATTTTTTATATTAGAGAAACTAGAAATTAAAAAGATATGGAGTTATTGGTATAGATTTCCCCCCTATGTATCTTTTTCAGTAGTTAGTGATTTTGATTAGTGTTGAAAGGTCCGAGTGGTCCCTGAAATATATTGGTACACGCCTTTATTCCCCTAATTTTTACTCACCAACCATATAGCTGAGGGTAAAAACTACTGTCAGGAGTTTAGTTAATGTAAGCTTATATACTGCTTAGATCTTTCTGTATTGGTAATAGCATGTTTTAAGAGTTATTCCTATTATGTAATGAGTTTTACTTGATTAGCCAGGATTGGAGGTTTTATTTTAATGTTTTATTTAAACTTTTTTTTTTTTTATTGTTCTATGAGTTTAGCTCTCTCCAACTCTTTGAGTAAAGACTTGAATAGTGGTATAATAGTTTTGCAAGTGATTAGGTTGATACATTTGGGGTTGGGGGAGTTACTAGCTTTTACACTGCCTTTGTGTGGGTTGAACTAAGAAAAGTTGTCTTCTCTTCTGCATGGAAACCAGGGTTTATGGCCTGGCCAATGTAGAGCGTATAGCCACTGCTCTGAAATATAGAACATATTTCAACACTTTCTTGATACTTTAGCCAGGCAGCCTTGTCCCAGATGAGTTGTGAATATCAGTATCTTTGAAGTCTCTTCGTACGGGATCAAATATGAACTAAATGTTTTATCATCTTTGTGTTCATCAAATTTACTTTGTGTGCAATGCAGGTAGTTGTTTGTGTGTCGGCTGGATACAGACATAGCGCTGCTGTAACAGAGGATGGTGAATTGTACACATGGGGTGAAGGAGACTTTGGAAGATTAGGTAACTTTTTTTTAAATTGAAATTATTCTCATAGAAAAATAGAGATGATGATGGTTATTGAGGAGACTAGAATTAATAGGCCAAAGACTGTAATTTATTTTGTTAGTTTTTAAGTTCAGAGGAAGATAAGTTTATATACAGAATACCTAGATTACTGTCACGGTGACAGTAATAGCCGTAACATTCCAACATTAGTAAAAGACATTAGCAATGTAGGAGAAGTTTCTTGTGGCAGTTCACATACTATTGCTTTATCTAAAGATGGGAGAACTGTATGGTCGTTTGGAGGAGGAGATAATGGTATGTTTAAAATTTAAAAATGTAATGAAATCTATCAAGTATTTACTGAGTGTGTACTATGAGCAGGCACTGCAGGATTTCAGTGATAAGAAAGGTACCATCATGATCTTGATGTGTATAATCTAATGGGAAGGGAAAACAAATCAATATGAGCATGATACTATATAGCATTAGACAAAGTGCTCTGAGAAGAGCATAAATAGAATGTTCTAATGAGTCATTGGGGAGATTTGGTGACACAGTTTGGGAATTGCCTAGAAGATTGGATGAGAGAAGAAGATAGAAATGATTCTGTTTTTCGTATTTATCTGCACGTAAAAATGCATCAATTCTACTATTAACTTGTAATGTGTATTCCAGCTGTGAAGTGATGGCCGAAAGAAAAAGAGTTAATATTTCTTTTTTGTTGTGTTTTACCCAGGTCACGGTGACAGTAATAGCCGTAACATTCCAACATTAGTAAAAGACATTAGCAATGTAGGAGAAGTTTCTTGTGGCAGTTCACATACTATTGCTTTATCTAAAGATGGGAGAACTGTATGGTCGTTTGGAGGAGGAGATAATGGTATGTTAAAATTTATTTGTTCATTACTTTGGCCTTTTTTCTTGAGATTTTTAAAAATTATTTTTCAGTTGTACATGTCTATTGTAGAAAAACATAAATACTGATGATAGAAATTAAAACACCTAAAGTGAACTGTTTCTACAAATGTTATAACCCTTATTAAAACTTTGGTAGGTAGACATCTAAATATGTACATACTATATATTGCTGCACAGATTTTTTAAAGAAACAAAGCAGGCCTATATTTACCATAGATATTATTTAATAACCTGCTGATTTTTGTCTAACAGTGTTTTATGAGCATCTTTCTATGTCAACAAGCATGGCTCTACATTTTTCTTTTCGTATTCTCAAAGTATTGTTTCATTTGATTGTAACACAACTTATAAAACAGTTTATTGTTGGTATCTAGAGAGTTTCCAATTTTTTTCAATATTAAAAACAGTACAATGAATGACTGAATCTTTGTCCACTTTACTTAGTCACTCCTATCAGCAATGTGAGAATGCTCACTTCCCCATATTCTTTAATACCCCATTAGGTATTAAAGTAAGATAATTTAAAAAATTATTTCAATAGAGAAAATAATACCATTTAAGTTGTATTTTTTGGTTCTTAGTAAGGTTGAATATATGTTAGCCATTTATTTTTCTTCTTTAGTTAGTGATTTGCCAAGTTTTCTAGTTCATGAACTATTAAATCATTTCAAAAATTAGAAACAATTCATATGCACTCTAATATAAGAGCTATTTTGTATATCAGCAAATCTGAAGTTAGAAATATCACTGTAACCCCTTCTGCACTGCTAGTGGGAGTGCAGACAGGTGCAACCACTGTGGAAAACAGTAGGGAGTTTCCTCAAAAAATTAAAAGTAGAACTCCCATTTGACCCAGTGATCACACTTCTAGAAACATATCCCAAGATATCTGAAACACCAATCCAAAGGGATATATGCACCCATATATTAATAGCAGCACAACTGACAATAGCTAAGATCTGGAAACAGCCAAGGTGCCCATCAACAGATGAGTGGATTAAATCCTGTGGTACATCTACACAATGGAATACTATTAGTGGTAATGAAGGATCTCATACCATTTGCAACAGCACAGATGTACCCGGAGGGTATTATATTAAGTGAAATAAGCCAGTCAGAGAAAGACAAGTATCACATGATCTCACTCATATGTAAAATATAATGAACAACATAACTGATGAACAAACATAGAACCAGAGATAAAAATTATTTTAGAATAACTTAGAAATAATCCTGTTATTTGTAGGTTTTTAACATTTCCTACAATTTTTGTGATATTATACTATGTTAGTACAGTTTTGGTAATAAATATTATTATATTAAAAATATCACTATAAAAGAAGAGAAAAACAGAAATAATTTTTTATATCTATCTTAAAGCAGTTTTAGTTGCAAGAATAGAGGTTCTTTCAAACAAATAAATATTTAACCTAAATGTGTTTGCTTTCATAGGCAAACTTGGCCATGGTGATACTAACAGGGTATATAAACCTAAAGTTATTGAAGCTTTACAAGGAATGTTCATACGCAAAGTTTGTGCTGGGAGCCAGTCTTCACTTTCTTTAACATCAACAGGGCAGGTAAGACTAAGGGATGAGCATGAAAGCTTAGATCATTTCCTAGAACTGGGTGACAAAAAGTAATTCAAAATTTAAAGTTAAAAATACATATATGTTTTAAAACATATATATTTTCTCCTGTTTGAAGTACAGTACCTGAGGAGGAATAAGGTTTTCTGACCTGGCCTATGTGATCTGTTCTTTGTATTAAGATGGTTTTGTAAAACCTTTTAACACTCAGCAACCCTTAAGTGTTTTCCTAAAAAGCATGGAGAGTGGGGGAAAGAGAGACTAGATCTTGCTGGAATCAGTGATAAGAACTAACTAAGCAAGAAGGTGATCAAAAGAGGATAAGGAGAACATTTCCATATGGAAAGTAATCTGAGAGGTTTAGGTGTCCCAGGAAAGGGTTAGTCAGGCTTAGGATAGTCAGAATTTTACAATTTCTTTATAAACTTTTGAACTTATACATTATCTTGATTTCCCTTCGTTTTTTGGTGATGGAAAGTGTCCTGGTATGGTGATAAACTGACAGTAATTTCCTGCTTACATCCATCAGCAATGACAGTGGAAAAGGGAGCTAACAACTCATTCTCTCACATACAGGAATCCCTTATGTGCCAGGTAGTGGTATAAAAATATTTTTGGACTAAATCAAAAGGTAGATGAGCAGCGAAGTGGAAATTAACATATAATTAAAAAAATTTTTTTTGAGAGACTTGAATGCCTTGTGTCCTAAAAAATCTACCTCATGCCCTGGTCGGTTAGCTTAGTTGGTGAGAACATCATCCCCATACACCAAGGTTGCAGACTCTGTCCTCAGTCAGGGCACATATAAAAATAAAGCAATGACTACATAAATAAGTGGAGCAACAGATCTATGTTTCTTTCTCTTTCTCTCTTCCCATTCCCTTCTCTCTTCCTTTTTTTTCCCTCTCTCCCCTCTCACCTCTCTTCTCTCCTTCTCTCATCCACCCCCCTTCCTCTCTCTCTAAAAACAAAAAAAAATCAATAAATAAAATTTAAAAAATTTACCTCAAACTATTACCTTGTACTTCACTACATTAGTAATTTGTTACAATGCTGATTGCTATCTTAAAACTTAAAACTTCTCTTTTACATCTTTCTCACTGAGAGTTTTGTATTAAGAATCAATGAATTGAAGCCAGAAGATGCTCATTTATTTGTTGTATAACCACAAGCAAATCACCAACCTGCCTTGAGCATCAATGCTTCCTTTGTAAGAGAGGAGTAATAATTCCTGCTTTCTTATAAATGATCATAAACAACTATTATTTGAATGGAAAGTTTCTATAAACCAAGAACTACTGTTTAACTATTACTTACTAATTCTCCTATATAATAAAAGCCTAATATGCTAAATGTCTGGTCGTCTGGTCCTCCAATCATCTGTTCAACCAATTGAAGTGTAATATGCTAATGATATGCTAAGACCACTCAGCCACTTGCTTTGATGTGCACTGACCACCAGGGGGCAGACAATCGACTGGTTCACCAGTCTCTATGACGTGCACTGACCACCAGAGGGTAGATGCTCCAACTGGTAGATTAGCTTGCTGCTGGGTTCGGCCAATTGGGACAGAGTGAGACGGGACATGCCTTGGAGCCCTCCCGTAGTCCCTCCTTGGCTGACCAACCTCCCTGGGCTTGGTCTGCACCCTTCCACATTCTAGAACCCTTCAGGGGATGCTGGAGAGCCAGTTTTGGCCCAATCCCTCAGGCCAGGCTGAGGGACCCTACTGGTGAACGAATTTATGCACCTGGTCTCTAGTAATATAATAATAGTAATAAATTCAGTACATTAAATTCCAAAGAAACATGTAAATTGTTTGCTCTAAGACAGTGGTTCTCAACCTTTCTAATGCCATGACCCTTTAATACAGTTCCTCATGTTGTGGTGACCCCCAACAATAAAATTATTTTCGTTGCTACTTCATAACTGTAATTTTGCTGTTATAAATCGTAATGTAAATATCTGTGTTTTTCGATGGTCTTAGGCTCTATGGCAGCGGTTCTCAACTTGTGGGTTGCAACAGGTTGAGAACCACTAGCGGGGTCACCTAAGATCATCGGAAAACAGATATTTACATTACTATCCATTAACAGTAGCAAAATCACAGTTATGAAGTAGCAATGAAAATAATTTTATGGTTGGGGTCACCACAACATGAAGAACTGTATTAAAGGGTTGCGGCATTAGAAAGGTTGAGAACCACTGCTCTATGAGTACACTAAGTTATGTGAAGTCAAATACATAAACAGAAAAAAGTAAAGTGAGAGAGAAATAACTTTTGAATGGTAAGAGTAGTTCTGTTTACCATTATACTACTTGCTGAGCGTGAAATGAACATCTACTTTTTCCTTGGTTCATCTTAGTCCCTCAGGCCTCTTCAGTGCTAACTCACCACCATATTAAGTATGTATTTTTATATAACAAGGCCCCTAAAATGCAAGCCAATTAGTTCTTTTTCGTGTATTCAAGCAAAGAAATACTGCAGTAGCAAAACTTAGCTATGTGAGTCTTTTTATTTGGAGGTGCAGGGGAAGGAGGGCAAGCATAGGCATGGCTGTACTCTGAGAGGTAGAGTATGAGCTATGTGGGTCTTAATGAGTGACAGTACTATACTATATTTGAATGATTTAGGAGATTTCAGTGACATGGACCGTATATTTTATCAATTTATTTCTTTAGTTCTTAACCCCTCCTAACATAAACCTTTCTTGTACTGGGATTATGTGGCATTCTATACTTAAATAAGTTCTTTGGCAACTGGTGCAAGTATTTGCTCTTCATTTTTTTTTTTTTTTGTTAAAGAAGTTTAACCACTCAGTAGTCTTTCCTGAAATAATTGCAAGACAAAATAATTCCCAAACTTGATGACACAAAGATAAGAGTCTATAAGACCCATTGAAAGAAAAAAATTCTTCAGTTTGCTGATTATTTTGCTTTTTGGTTGCCAAATTGGCAGTCATTTATTCTTTTATATTCCATACTAGAGGCTCGGTGCATGAAATTTATGCACAGGGGTTGGGGTGTCCCTCAGCCCAACCTGCACCCTCTCCAATCTGGAATCCCTCTCACAGTCCAGGACTGCTGGCTCCCAACTGCTTGCCTGCCTGCCCCTGCCTTCCTGATTGCCCCTAACCACTTCTGCCTGCCAGCCTGATTACCACCTAACCACTCCCTTGCCAGCCTGATTGATGCCTAACTGCTCTTCTACCAGCCTGTTTGACCCTAACTACCCTAAGGACAGTTAGTCACCCCTAACTGCCCTTCCCTGCAGGCTTGATTGCCCCCAACTGTCCTCCTTTGCAGACCTAGTCTCTCCCAACTGGCCTCCCATGCTGGCCATCTTGTGGCGGCCATCAGGTGTCCACATGAGGGCAGTCATCTTTGACTACAGGGGGGCAGCCATCTTGTGTGTTGGAGTGATGGTCAATTTGCATATTATTCTTTTATTAGATAGAGGCCTGGTACATGGGTGGGGGCCAGCTGGTTGCCCTGAAAGTTGTCCCAGATCAGGGTGTTGGTTCCTTTGGGGCATGAGCAGCCTGGGCGAGGGGCCTGTTGTGGTTTACAGGCTGTCCATGCCCCCTGGCGACCCAAGCGCAGGCCCTGGTATCTGAGATTTATTTATCTTCTATAATTGAAACTTTGTAGTTTTCAGCAGAGTCAAGCCTCCTGCTTGCTCTGTGGTCTCAGCCATTTTTGTTTGGATTTATTTATCTTCTATTATTGAAACTTTGTAGCCTTAAATGGAGGCCAAGGCAGACCAGGACTACAGAAACTTGACTTCCTCCATCGCTGGGGGCAACTCAAGCCTCCTGTGCTCTCCAGTTCCATGGCTGCTGCCATTTTTGTTGGGATTTATTTATCTTCTATAATTGAAACTTTGTATCCTTAAGTGGAGGCTAAGGCAGGCCAGGGCAGGCAGAAAGCTTGGCTTCCTCCATTGCTGGGGAAACCCAAACCTCTTGCTCTTTCTGTGGCTGTAGCCATCTTGGTTGGGTTAATTTGCATACTCACTCCTGATTGGCTGGTGGGCATGACTTGTGGGTGTAGCAGAAATATGGTCAATTTGCATATTACCCTTTTATTAGATAGGATTTTTCACCTCATATTTTCCTCAAACGTTTTTTATCAGTATTAGTCAAAAATAAAGAGGTTTGTTTCACATGATTCTCTTTCTAAGTGGTAATTAAAATTATTATCACAATGAGATAAGGTATTTTTCAACTAAATCATAAATGGAAGTTTTGTGATTTGTAGAATTTTTTTATATGATCACACTTTGGTCTAGTCAACACAATAATATTTGTTGGGACCTTCAGTGTAAGAAACATGTAAAGGATAAGTTTTAAGATAGCAAAATTTTTCCTAAGCTACTAAGCTTTGGCAAATACAACACAGTGAAAGCCAATAAGTAACTTTGGCAGAATCTCTCAGAAGATCCTTCCATATATATTTTTTATGATTTTTAATTAATTTTTAATTAATTTTCTTTCAGCTAAGGTTTTGTCTGCCTGTATAATAATCTTTTAAAAACATCAAAATAAGTTACTATGTGCATCTTTAAAAAAGTCAAAACAGTAAATATTATTTTAACAATAAAATTATTATTTAGTATTGTTTTTTATAATATTTATTTCTAATTTCTCAGATTATTATGTATAGTGTATTTCTATTTGTTTCAGGTCTATGCTTGGGGCTGTGGAGCTTGTCTAGGTTGTGGTTCTTCAGAAGCTACAGCTTTGAGACCCAAGCTTATTGAAGAACTGGCTGCCACCAGAATAGTTGATATTTCTATTGGAGACAGTCATTGTTTGGCTCTTTCTCATGGTAAAGTCATTTGTTTTTAAGAATTAGTATTAACTATCATCTTCCACAAATACATTACATTTAGGGCTTTTCTTTTGTTCTTTGTGTTTTGTTTTAGATAATGAAGTTTATGCCTGGGGCAATAACTCAATGGGGCAGTGTGGCCAAGGAAATTCTACAGGTCCTATTACTAAACCAAAGAAAGTGAGTGGCTTAGATGGCATAGCTATTCAGCAGATCTCTGCTGGAACATCACATAGTCTGGCATGGACTGCTCTTCCTAGAGACAGGTAAAAGTGGCCTTATTTAAAAATTTTTGTGTTTTAATAACAATAGAAGCACTAATAAAAACAGAAATAACTGTTCTTTGTTTTAAAATACACTTCTGAACATTTTTAGTATCATAGTTGACATCTAGATTTCTTTCCATTTGAATATTGGAGTTAGATATGTTTTATAAGCATGAGGTTATCCCCTGTATTTAAGATATTTTCTTAATTTGTCTTCTAAACATTTTGAATTTCTTCTGTGTCCAGATAATGATTAAAAAATGTTTTATTTATTTCATAGAGAGCAAGGGAGAGAGATAGAAACATCAATTCTGAGAGAGAATCATTGATCGGTTGCCTCCTACATATCACCTACTGGGGATAGAGCTCATAGCCTGGACATATGCCTTGACCTGTTATTGAATCATGACCTCCTGGTTCATGGGTCGATGCTCAACCATTGAGTCACACTGGCCAGGTCCAGATAATGATTTTAAAATTAAATGTGTAAATATCAAGAGGAAATTAAAATAATCAAAACCAGAAGTAGGCTTAATTGATTTAAAGAATTATTAGCTGCTGTATTCTTTTCTTTTTTTTTTTAATTAATTTTTATTAATTTTTATACATATCTCTCCATTGCCCCCCTCCCTCCCAGGCGTACCCCGACCCCCCAGTGTCTGTGATCATTGGTTATGTTTATAAACATGCATACAAGTCCTTTGATTGATCACTTATTTACCTCACCTAACTTTAATCTTTCTGCTATAATTTCACAGTCTGTTTGATGCTTTATGATTTTTGTCCTCCTGAGAATTATCAGTCTGCTACCTTTCTGTGCTCCTGATTCTATTATATTCACCAGTTTATTCTGTTGATCAGATTTTTAATTCACTTAATTTTTAGATTCACTTGTTGATAGATGTGTATTTGTTGTTCATAATTTTTTGTCTTTTACCTTTTTCTTCTTCCTCTTCTAAAAGAGTACCTTTCAGCATTTCATATAATACTGGTTTGGAGTTGATGAACTCCTTTAGCTTTTTCTTCTCTTTGAAGGTCTTTATCTGCCCTTCAATTCTGAATGATAGCTTTGCTGGATAGATTATTCTTGGTTGTAGGTTCTTGTTGTTCATCACGTTGAATATTTCTTGCCACTCCCGTCTGGCCTGCATCGTTTTCTGTTGAGAAATCAGCTGACAGTCGTATGGGTGCTCCCTTGTAGGTAATAAACTGTTTTTCTCTTGCTGCTTTTAATAGTCTCTCTTTCTCTTTTGCTCTTGGCATTTTACTTATGATGTGTCTTGGTGTAGTCCTCTTTGGATTCCTTTTCTTCGGGGTTCTGTGTGCTTCCTGGACTTGTAAGTCTATTTCTTTTACCAGATGTGGGAAGTTTTCAGTCATTATTTCTTTAAACAGGTTTTCAGTATCTTGCTCTCTCTCTCTTCTTCTGGCACCCCCACAATTCTGATGTTGGTACGCTTGAAGCTGTCCCAGAGGCTCCTTACATTATCTTCACATTTTTGGATTTTTTTCTCTTCTTGCTTTTCCAGTTGAATGTTTTCTGCTTCTTTATATTTCAGATTTTTGACTTGATCCTTGCCTTTCTCTAGTCTGCTGTTAGTACTCTGTATAATAGTTTTTATTTCAGTCAGTGTATTTATCATCTCCTCTTGGGTCTCACTAAATTTATCCATCTTTTCTAGCATATTCTTGAAAAACCTTATAAGCGTGGTTTTGAACTCTATATCCAGTCGTTTTTTTTCCTCCATTTCTTTTGCTTGTAATCCCTTCCCTTGTCTCGGCATTTTCACTATGCCGGGGAAACTTCTGTGCTGGATTCAGCCTTATAATGCCAGATGTGCAAAGCCGCAGAAGCCTCTGTTGAGCTTGGGAGGGGTGGAGTCTCAGGGCTTAAGAGACCGCCTTGCCTTCCAGTCGGCCCCGCCCTCCACGGCCCCTGAGTCTCACGTGACTGGGTAATGGCTGGAGCGGTCCTTGTGCGCGCGCCCGCGGTGCCTCTAACCGCTGCCTTTCCAGCTCCCCTGCGCGCCAGGACCACACGAGTCTAGGTCTCCAGGGTCTCGTCCAAAACAGGGGCTTAGTGGAGTCAGAAGTGGCACAGTTCGGAGGGTCTGTCTCCCGCCCACTCGCGAAAGCCAGCGGCACAATCAGCAATCTGTCCTCCGTGTGGTGCCGTGCGCGACCAGACCTCCGATCCTTTGCGACTCCCCTAAATTTCCTTGCACTTCTCCCTTTTCACAGTCCAAACTCCCCCCGTATGAGTTTCGGCTGGATCTGGGGTTTAGTGTCGTAGGATAAGGGGTTCAATGCCTTTGAGAGTCTCCGTTTCCCTCCCGCCAGAGAAAGCCAGCCAGGTACTCCGGCACCCGCTCTCTCAGCGCGCGCGTCTCCGTACCTCAGCTTTTTGCAGCTCCTCTGCGTCTCTGTGAGCCCCTCTCTTTCCCTCTAGCTGTAGAACTTCCACTCAGCCAGCTTTCCTGTGGTTCTGGATGATGTCCGTTCTGTCTTTTAGTTGTAGTTTTGAAATTGTTGTGCGAGGCAGCAGTATAGGTGTTTACCTATGCCGCCATCTTGGATTTCTCCCTGGGGTTGTCAGCTGCTGTATTCTTTATCTGGGTGGTTTTTAGAAAAAGTAGTTGCCAGTCTTATAAATAAAATAAGTTACTTTTTGCAGGAATTTAGCATTTTCATGAAGTGATAAAAATAGATCTGTTTAATTGGGTAGGTGACTTTTAGCCAATATTGGGAGATTGAATTTTAAGGAATTTGAGGGTTGTTTTTAGATGCATGGGCTAATTTGCAACCTAGAATGTATTATATAGTTGACCCTTGAACAACATGGCTTTGAACTGTGCTGGTCCACTTATACATACACAGATTTGTTGCCAATAAATATACAGCCAGCCCTCCATATCTGTGCATTTGCATCCACAAATTCAGTCAACTGTGGATTGGAAACAATAGTTTTCAATCTGTGGCTGAGAATCTGTGGAAGTTGGAGGCCCAACTGTATGCATTTTTCTCTGCCATTTTATATAGGGGACATGAGCACCTGTGGATTTTGGTATTCACAAGGGGTGTGTATGGGGAGGTGTCCTACAACTAATCCCATGCAGATATTGAGGGACAACTACAGTTAAGTTTTGGGGATTCAAAAGTTCTACATGGATTTTTTACTGCACTGGGATAGAGGGTCAGCACCTGTAACCCCTGCATTGTTCAGTGATCAACTGTATTTGCATTCTAGACCTTTGATTTAGGTAGATTTATTTTAACACTAGAGGCCTGGTGCATGAAACTCGTGCATGGGGTGTGGGGAGGGTCAAGAGGGGGTGTCCCTCAGCCCAGCCTGCATCCTCTCCAATCTGGGACCCCTTGAGGGATGTCCAACTGCCTGGGGATCGGGCCTAAACGGGCAGTTGGACATCCCTATCACAGTCCAGGACTGCTGGCTCCCAACCACTTGCCTGCCTCTGCCTGATTGACCCTAACCACTTCTGCCTGACAGCCTGATCACCCCCTAACCACTATACCACCAGCCTGATTGATGCCTAACTGTTCACCAGCTGGCCTGATAGCCCAAACTGCTCGCCCCTGCTGGCCTGGTCACCCCTAACTGCCCTCCCCTGCCAATCTGATCGCTCCTAACTGTCCCCCTTGGCAGGCCTGATCCCCCCAACTGTCTTACCCTGCTGGGCTGATCACCCCCAACTGCCCTCCTCTACTGGCCTGGTCACCCCTAACTGCCCTCAACTGTAGGCCTGCACCCCCCAACCACCCTCCCCTGCAGGCTAGGTCCCCCCGCAACTGTCCTTTCCTGCAGGCCTGGGTCCCCCAAACTGCCCTTTCCTGCAGGCCTGGGTCCCTACCAACTGTCCTGCATTGCAGACCTGGTCCCCCTCCCACTAACTGCCCTTCCTTGCAGTACTATTCCCCCCCAACTGCCCTCCCCTGCTGACCTGTTCTCCCCCAATTGCCCTCCTCTGCCAGCCTGGTCACCCCTAACTGCCCTCCCTGCTTGCCTGATCACCCATAACTGCCCTCCCCTGCAGGTCTAGTAACCCCCAACTGCCCTCTCCGCCAGTCCTGGTTCCCCCAACTGCCCTCCCCTGTAGTCCTAGTCTCCCCTAACTGCCCTCCCCTGCCAGTCTGGTCACCCCCCAACTGCCCATAGTTGCCCTCCTCTGCCAGCCATCTTGTGGTGGCCGTCTTGTGTCCACATGGTACCAGCCATCTTTGACCACATGGGGGTGGCCATCTTGTGTCTTGGAGTGACAGTCAATTTGCATATTATTAGATAGGATTGTAACCAATTAAATACATTTATACTCTCTAAAACAAAAGCCCAAAAGGATAATAAATTGAATATAAATAATTTATATTAGTATTAACTCTGCAACTTCCTATTTTATATGTAGATAGTTTGTTTCCCATATCTTGAATATCTTCATAACAATTTGTAGGAGTTTTTCCTTTAATAGATGTCAGTATGTCACTGTGAGTTAGACTGTTTCTTAAAATGAAATATATATTTTATAGATCCTTAGAAGGGGCTATAGTAGATCATGTGTCTTGGCCTTCTGCCTTCAGGTGAGTGAATATACAAACCTTACAAAACAGATGGTGGTTATATATTTTCTTATTGAAGAACTCTAGGGATGGCCAATTCTTGGTTTTCCTCAGTTGCTAAAATGAAAGATTTTATCACCTTCATAATCAATAAGGTTTTCTGTGTATCTTATTGAAACTTTAGCTTTAGTAATGGTTTAGATTTTGTTTTTGATCATGTGTAAAAATTTTATGTTAAGGCAGCTCCATGATTTTTCTTAATGCTTTTTTCTAGACAAGTTGTTGCATGGCATCGACCTTATTGTGTAGATCTTGAAGAGAGTACCTTCTCACACCTGCGTTCTTTTCTTGAGAGATACTGTGATAAAATAAACAGTGATATTCCCCCACTTCCTTTCCCTTCATCAAGGTATGTTCTATATATGTATATTTGTGTGTGCGCATGCATGTCTATTAATTACTCATTTCAAGTTTTGACTTAACTATTCTCCTTTTTATTTTGGAATGCTGGATGAGTTTATTTTTATTTATTTATCTTTTTAATTCTTTATTGTTTAAAGCAGTGGTCGCCAACCTTTTGAACCTCATGGAAATCCGGTTGGCGACCACTGGTTTAAAGTATTACATAGTTTCCTTTTTCCCCCATTGGCCTCTCCCCACAGTTTTGACTTGCTATTCTTTCTTGTATGATTTTCCTCTCAATTATATGAAATTTCTTTACAATCTAAAAAAGAGCTAAACTTAGGAACTTGTTGATAAAAATCTGTTTGGAGAGTTACCCATAATTTCATGAATCATGTTTTAAAGATTACTGTTGGTCATAATTTGACAAAATTTTTAAAGAGAAAAAAAAGTTACTGAAATTAGAAAGCACATGCTCTTATATGTTCCAAAAGTTCACTGCAATTAATTTGGTTTCAGGGAACACCACAGTTTCCTCAAATTGTGCCTGAAACTTCTATCAAATCACCTTGCTCTTGCACTTGCGGGAGGGGTAGCTACCAGCATTCTTGGGAGACAGGCAGGTCCACTTCGAAATTTGCTCTTCAGACTGATGGATTCAACTGTCCCTGATGAAATCCAAGAGGTAAGAGTATAGGACTCATGAATCTGAATCTCAAGGTACATCTTTCTGTGAGGGGATAGCTTTTAAATTCAACTATATCTTATAAAACTTCAGTTGGATGTTCTTTCATTTTCTTGGGAGAACAAATGTTTTTGGTCAATCTGTCCTTTAAAATAAAACTCAAATGTCATTTCTGAGAAAACCTTTCATTCCCTGCTCTCCTGCCAGGTTAGGTTTCTCTTATACATGTTCTCATTATATTGCATTGTATTGAAGTTGTCTATTTATAAACATGCCTGTTTTTGAACACCAGAAAATGAATTTATGAGCACAATGACCTAGCCTTTTTTTTTTTATTATGATAAAACTGGTGACCTGTTGCATGAAATTTGTGCACATTAAAAGGGGATTAATTAGAGGAAATAATTTAATATTGCTATTTGCCCTTTCTCTATAAGAGAAGTGTCAGAGATGAAAGAAAATTAGTAAAATGTATATGAAAAACTTCCTCCTGTCAGATTCTGGGGCACACCATGGTACCCAGAATCAAATCCCTGCCCACCCACATGCACCTCAAAATCATGTGGTACCCAGACCCAGCTGCTCTCCCCTCTTCCCTTCATTGGGCTAGATCCAGACCCGGCCAGTTCCACCCTTGTCAAACCCTGCTGAGTAGGAGCATAGCCTCAGGTCCCCTGGCCCGGCACCAGGACGGGGGACATAGCCTGAGGTTCCCCCAGCCCAGACAGGGCAGAGGACATGTCTTGAGGTCTTCCATCAAGCCCCACTTGGTGGGGGGCATGGCCTGAGGTCCCCCATCAAGTCCCACCAGGTGATGGGGGGGTGCAGTCTCAGGTCTCCTGGCCCAACACTGGGAGGGGGGCATGGCCTGATGTCCCCCATCAAGCCCTGCTAGGTGAGGGGGGCACAGCCTCACATCTCCCATCAAGCCCCGCTGGGAGGGGTGTGACCTGATTTCACCCAACCCAGCACTGGGGATGCACCTTGACATCCCCCATCAAGCCCCACTGGGTGGAGGCCACAGCCTGAGGTCCCCTGTCAAGCCCAGCGATGCAGGGGGGTCCAGCCTCAGGTTCCCTGGCCTGGTGCTGGGGTGGAGGACATGGCCTGAGGTCCCCTGTCAAGCTCCACCGGGCGGGGGTGTGTGGTCTGAGGTCCTCAGGCCTGATGCCCAGGTGGGGGGCATGGCCTGAAGTCCCCTGTCAAGCCCTATCAGGTGGGGAGTGCGGCCTGAGGTTCCCCGGCCTGGTGCTGGAGTGGAGGGAGCAGCCTGAGGTTCCCTATCCCCAGCACCAGGACAGGAAGCACACCTTGAGATCCCCCGTCAAACCCCACTGGGTAGGTAATGGCCTCAGGTCCCCTGACTTGGCACTGGGATGAGGGATGTGGCTTGAGGTCCCCCAGCCTGAAGCCAGGGCTGGGGGTGCGGCCTGTGGTCCCCTGTCAAGCCCTGCTTGGTGGGGGACGTAGCCTGAGGTCCCCTGTCAAGCCCCATAGGAGCGGAAGAGGTGTAGCTGATTGCTTGTTAGGCTCCTTATGGGAACTTGGCCTCAGCCATCTTTGTGACATAGTGATTGTCAATTAGCATATTCCCTCTTTATTAGCTAGGATACATATAATACAAAATTTACCATCCTAATTATTTTTAAGTGTACAGTTCAGTGGCATTAAATATATTCATAATGTTGTACAGCTACTACCATCATCCATCTCCATAAATGTTCATTTTATAAAATTGAAATTCTATATCCATGTTTAATAACTTCCCATTTTCCCTCCCTCCAGCTCCTGGCAATCACCATTCTACTTTTTTGTCTCTATGACTTTGACATGCTAGGTGTGTCATATAAGTAGAATCATATACTGTTTGTCTATTCGTGTCTAGCTTGTTTTATTTATTATTAGAAGGTCAGCATCCGAAATCATGCGGCTCCACCCCCCCCATATGGTCTCACTGTGCTCGCAGCCCTGCCCACCCATGCCGGTCTTTGGTTGTTATGGCATTAGAGCCACTGGGTTTTTAAATATTGACTAGAGGCCCAGTGCATGAAATTTCTGCACGGTGTGGAGCGGAGGGGAGTGTCCTTCAGCCCAATCTTCACTCTCTCTAATCTGGGACCCCTCAAGGGATGTCTGACTGCCTGTTTTGGCCCGATCCTACCAGGCAGTCAGACATCCTTCTCTCAATCCAGGACTGCTGGCTCACAACTGCTCGCCTGCCTGACTTCCTGATTGCCCCTACTCGATTCTGCCTGCCAGCCTGATCACCCCCTAACCACTTCCCTGCCAGCCTGATTGATACCTAATTGCCCCTAATTGCCCTCCCCTGTGGGCCTGGTCACCCCTAACTGCCTTCACCTGCAGGCCTGGTCCCACCCAACTGCTCTTCCCTGCAAGCCTTGGTCCATGCCAACTACCCTTCCCTGCAGTCCCAGTCACCCCCAACTTCCCTTTTCTGTAGACTTGATCACCCCCAACTGCCCTCCCTTGCAGGCCTGGTCCCTCCCAATGGCCCTTCCATGCTGGCCATCTTGTGGTGGCTATCTTGTGTCCACATGGGGGCAGGATCTTGACCATATGGGAGCAGTCATCTTGGGTATTGGAGTGATGGTCAATCTACATATTACTCTTTTATTAGATAGGATAGAGGCCTGGTGCATTGGAGGGAGCCAGCTGGTTTGCCCTGAAGAGTGTGCCAGATCAAGATGGGGGTTCCCTTGAGGTGTGGGGTAGCCTGGGCAAGGGGCCTGTGATTGTTTGCAAGCTGGCCATGCCCTCCAGTGACCCAAGCTGAGGCCCTGATATCTGGGGTTTATTTATCTTCTACAATTAAAACTCTGTAGCCTGGAGCGGAGCCAAGCCTTCTGCTCGCTCCATGATAACAGCCATTTCTGTTGGAATTTATTTATCTTCTATAATTGAAACTTTGTAGCCTTAAGCAGAGGGATGGGCTGGCCAGGGTGTGTGGAAAGCTTGACTTCCTCCATTGCTGGGCAACCCAAGCCTCCCTCCTGCTCTCTCTGTGGCCGTAGCCATCTTGGTTAGATTAATTTGCATACTCACCCCTGATTGGCTTTTGGGTGTGGTTGGTGGCATGGCAGAGGTATGGTCAATTTGCATATTACTCTTCTTTAGATAGGTTAATGTCTTCAAGATTCATCTATGTTGTAGCATATGGCAGTGTTTACTTCTTTTTTAAGGCTGGATAACCTTCTGGTTTAGAGTCAGTCCCCAGTGGGTGGCATGCAGGAATTTTTTGGCATGTAACTTACATGTCAATTTAAAATAAAAATTAAAAAATGGTGATTTTCCTGCTGCAGGGGCATGTTGCTGGGATGCTGCAAGTCGGAGTATTAACATTAACCTGAAACTGAGAATTTAATATCTGCAATAACATAGTAAAATATTTTTTAAAAGGTTGAAAAGTGCTGGAATAAAATAAGGAAGTTAACTTAAACAAGTATTCTTAGAACTGTTTATTTATTCCTTGAGCCTCCTTGGTATCTACTCTGTCTTTGTAGAGTTCTTCCAGGGTGTGTATAAGGCCTTTTCTGTTGAGGACTATTTTTATTACTTTTTCCTTCTCCCTAAAACTTCTAGTAATTTATCTGTTTTCAGCAATCATTATTGCTGTGTTTTGTTTCTTTCTTTTTTAGTGCTATGTTTTGAACCAATTGTAGACTTAAGGAAAAGTTGCATAAATAATAGGATTTTCATGCATCTGTCACTCAGTTTCTCCTAATACTAATGTCTTACATAACCACAGTACAATGATCAAACCCTAGAAATTTCATTGGCTTAATAATATTAATTAAACTAAAAACCTTATTAGAAATTATATCAGTTTTCCACTAATGTCCTTGTTCTTTTGTAGGATCCTATTTAGGATTTAATTGTTATTTCTCCTTAGTCTTCTGCACTCTTACAATTCCTTATCTCTCATGATTTGGACACTTCAGGAGTTCTGCTCAACTTTGCAGAGAGCCTTATGAGGCTCAGTGCTGTATTCAGCACTAAATATTTGTTGAGTGATGATTATGTACTTAGTGGCAAATCTAAAATATGTATTCTGTTCTTCTTAAAGTCATTTAAAGAAGGACTTGAATGCTTTCTTTTTTCATATACCACTTTTATTTAGATTTCCATGATCCACTTTTTATGATGTCTGTGATCCTAATATCAGTGGATTTAATTTATATTATTTATTAAAAAGATAAGAACCAGGCCAATAAATACACTTTTCTTTTTTAATACTAGGTGGTAATTGAAACTCTGTCAGTGGGAGCAACCATGCTGCTACCTCCATTACGAGAACGTATGGAATTACTTCATTCTCTTTTACCCCAAGGACCTGATAGATGGGAAAGCTTATCCAAAGGACAGGTGAGCTTCTGCATGGTATCTAAGTAAATCAGTAATATTACACACAAAACATAGAGAAAGGGAAATAAAACTAATCGATTGCTTTGTGTTTATGAAATAATACTGCACTTAATTTGATGGTTCTGGTAAATTTTTGTATTTAATGTTTTCTGCTGGGAGAGTTCCCAAATTTCTAATGAAAATGAAGTAAATGATAATTAATTAAATTATGTGGGGGAAATTATTAAAATTACGGCTAATTTTTACAGTGTTGCTTACACCATTAAATCAGAGACTTTTTAGTTTATTTGTAATGTACTGAGCTAAAATCAAGGGCATGCACTGCTATTGATTCTATGCCTAGAACTTTGTCTGAAATTGCTTACATAAAAAGTAAAAGATGACTATTATGAAAAAGTATTTGATGATATGAATATGCTTATTTTCTTTTTTAATATCTTCTGTACATTTAAGTAAGTACATTTTACTTAATCAAGTAGAACAATCAATTGTAGAGTTAAATATACCCAGGAAAAATGGTGTGTACTTATAATATAACATTCACAGATGCCTTGAAATGAGTATTTTATATTAACTTAGGTTTCAATTATATATTTTAAACATTAGAATAACTAGTTTCATTGGTAATTCTGTAGAAGAATGTGCAGTATAGTTTATTTGTTGACATTTCTGACTCCTTTCCACTAACAGTGCTAAAATCATTATGCAGAATATGCCATTTTAGAGTTTTACATTTTATAATAAAGGGTGGAATAAAACTCCAAGTGGTATTAATGGGAGAGCTTTTCTTTTTTAAATTTTTTTCTTTTTTTTTTTTTTTCAGAGACAGGAAAGGAAAGAAGTAGGGAGGGAGAAACATCAATATGAGAGGAAATATTGAAGAGTTGCCTCCCACATGCGACCCCCACTGGGAACCAAAACTACTACCTTTCAGTATATGGGATGATGCTCCAACTAACTGAGCCACACCAGCGAGGGCCAGATAGTTTTTCTTTTGATTACTTATTTGCTAGGAGATTATTGTTAATCAGGATATGAAGTGGATTATTTAGCATCATTAGTAATTTTTTTGGGGGGATCCTTTTTCTTCTAATGAGTTTTATGCTAATTCCTATTTTATCAGTGGAAATATTTTTTTTTTAGAGAATGCAACTGGATATCATTCTGACAAGTTTGCAAGATCATACCCATGTAGCCTCCTTACTTGGCTATAGCTCGCCCTCTGATACTGCTGACCTCTCTTCTGTGTGTACTGGCTACGGAAACCTGTCAGATCAACCTTATGGCACTCAGAGCTGCCACCCAGATACCCATCTTGCTGAAATTTTGATGAAGACTCTCTTAAGAAATTTAGGATTTTATACAGTAAGTTCTTTTTGTGTGTGTGGTTAAAATAATAATAATAATAATAATAATAATAATAATAATAAAACCTCTTTGTTTTTATAGGTGGAAGATACAACTTTAGGTCAATATATTTTGACATTTAAACACTAATGAAATAAATAAAGCTCTAGACTCCACTCCTTCATAGGGTGAAAACATGTCAGATCTTCTGAAATATTGTGGGTGCCTACTGCCTTATAATTGACAATTCCAAAAAGATTTATTTTAGAATTTTACCAAAAATTTTTTGATGTTAATGTACAAGAATAAACAGATACAAATAGTCAACAACATTTTGCAAGAGAGGAATAATGAGGATGGGTATAATAATGATTAACCTTACCAGATATAATCTTATAATTAATATGATTGGCACTAAGAATAGGCTGATCAATTGGAGGGAAGAAGGTGGCCACTGTAGCTTTCTCTGTATTAGGGGGGCATTAATTTTTACTTTGTGGTGTTTCTTAGATCCGTCTCATTTTTCTTTTTATTTCTATAGGTTCTAACTCAGGCCATTAGGACCTAATACTAATATTAGTGTTATAGCTGTTTTCATTGTTAGTGTCTTCTCAGCATCCTATTGCTGGAATAATTTTACTTTATTAAAAAACAAGATGGTATTAAATTAAAACTTTTTCAGACTTTTCATCATTTGGCTTACTCTTGACCTCCTGCACATGGCACACCTATCTTCTGCTTGCTCTTTTGTCTACCAATCTGTAAATTAAAAAAAAAATCATTATTGTTGAAAGTATCACATATGTCCCCTTTTTCCCTCATTGACCACCTTTGGCCCACCCCCATGTCCTGCCCCAGGCCTTCACCACCCTATTGTCTGTGTCCATGGATTATGCATATATGCATACAAGTTCTTTGATTGATCTCTTCCCACCCACCAACCACCCCCCACCTTATTCTAGGAATCCTTGCCCAAATAACCCCATTTAACCATAGCATTATAACTGCATACCCTGTAGCAATTTTTAGAGTCAAAGTATACTGTATAACTTTGACTTGTTTGTATATCCTTTCACATTGTCTGCTATGCCTCTTCAGTGTCAGGTCTGTGTAATCTTTTTTTGTTCTTCCAATATTAAACGTTTGTTGTCTAAATTAGAGTTTGTTGTCTAAATTATTGTTCTTATAAATTATTTTCTCTCAGATATAAGAATGTAAATTTGACTTGATATTTAGTGGAATGGAAACAGTGTTACAGTATATCCATATCCACTTTAAGGAACATTTATGCTGAAAGTAGTTTCTTTATTATGTTTTTAGGGCTAAAGTAGATGTGTATATTATGTGGACATGGCAATAAAATACTACTTTTGGGTTAAAATCATAAATTATTGTTTCTTTCTGTTGTGACTTAAACCAAACTTGTCATGTTCCAAGATTTTAAAATAATGGTTCTTATCTTAACCTGTTTGATCATCTTTAACAATACCCTGGACTGGATGGCTTATAAAGAACACAAATTTACTAATTAGTTTGCAGATGGGAAATCCAGGACCAAGACAGTGGAGGATTGGGTGGGTTTATAGACAGCTGTCTTCTTGCCTGTGTCCTCACACTAGCAAGCTCTCTGTGATTTCTTCTGTAAGGACATAATCCCATTCATGAGGGCTCTGCCCTCATAACAATTCACCTTCTAAAGATCCTGCTTCCAAGTACTAAAATATTTGGGGAGATGAGGCTTCAACATATGAATTTTGAGGGTATACAGTCAGTTTCTCTCTAATAGTGCTTATTTGGGAGCTTATAGTGGTGCTTATATTGCAAGGGTCTTAAAATGTTCTGAGATGCTCTTTTGCATATTGTAAACAGACCATATATTAGGCATAAAGATGTTCATTGCATCATCTATATATATAAAACCTTAATATGCAAATAGACTGACCAGCAGAACAACTCAACAACTGGTCGCTATGACATGTGCTGACCACCAGGGGGTGCACGCAAAACATGGCAGGCATCAGCTGTGGTGGGATGGTAGAGCAGGTGTCTGGGGGCGCCAGACCAAGGCGGAGCACCAGTTGCTGTCATTGGGGCGAGCCTCTGGTGGTTACTGAAAATTCTTTGCTTCCTCTTGCTGTGATCCTGCATGGTGCTCGCACCTGCTGCCAGCACCAGCCCTGCTCACACCCACTGACAGCACTGGAGCTGCTGCTTGTACCCACTGCCAGCACCTGGCGCCAGCCCCAATCACTTAGCACCATCAGTGTGTACAAGCGATGGGCTACTGGCCCTGATTGCCACTCCAGGCTTCTTCATCTCCCCCTGTTCCTGAGGGACAGTCAGGGTCTGCAGCTGCTTTTTGCACCCACTGTTGGTGCCAGCCCCACTTGCATCCGCAGCTTGCACCAGAGCCACTGCTTACACGTGCTGCTGGCACCCAGTGCTGGTCCCAATTGATTGGCATTGTCAGCGGGTGCAACCCATGGCTGCTGGCCCTGATCACCATTCAGGGCTTCTCCACCTCCTCCTGCTTCTGAAGGGCGATCAGGGCAGTAACTGCTGCTTGCACATGTTGATGGCGCCGGCCCTTCTCGCACCTGCTGCTGGTGCAGGCCCCAATCACTCAGCAGGTCAGCAGGTGTAAGCAGGGCTGGCACCATTAATATATGGTAGCATTGGTGGCTGGAGCAGGGCTTCCAGCAGAGAAGGGACCAGGGGCCACAGCGGGAGGGGCCAGGCTGGGGCACGGAGGATGTGGTGAGACCTGCCTCTGTGCCCATTGAAGCCTCATGGCCCACAGTTCCTTTCAAGGTGCACAAATTTGTGCACTGGGCCCATAGTCAATTATAACCAACTAGAGGCCTGGTGCACAATATTCCTGCACAAAATTCATGCCCAGTGGGATCCAACCTAAATGGGCAGTTGGATATCCCTCTCACAATCCAGGACTGGCTCCCAACCACTCCCCTGCCTGCTGGCCTGATTGCCCCTAACAGTTTCTGCCTGCTAGACTAATCACCTGCTAACAACTCTGCTGCCAGACTGATCAACACCTAACAGCTGCCTTGCCAGCCCAATCGCCCCTACCTGCTCTCTGCTGATGGCCTAGTCACCCCTAACTGTCCTTCCCTGCTGGCCCAGTCACCCCTAACTGTTCTTCCTTGCAGGCCTGGTCACCCCCAACTGCCCTCCCCTGCTGACTCAGTCACCCCTAACTGTCCTCCCTTGCCAGCCTGGTCACCCCCAATTTCCTTCCCCTGCAGGCCCGATCACCTCTAACTGCCTTCCCCTGCCATTCTGGTTGCCCCCAACTGCCCTCCTCTGCAGGCCTGGTCTCCCCCAACTGCCCTCCCTTGCTGACCTGGTCTCCCCTAACTGTCCTCCCCTGCCAGCCTGGTTGCCCCTAACTGCCCTTCCCTACTGGCCTGGTCACCCCTAACTGCCCTCCCTGCTGGTCTGGACTTCCCAACTGCCCTCTTCTGCAGGCCTGGTCATTCCTAGATGCCCTCACTTGCCATCCTGGTTAACCCTAACTACCCTCTCCTGCCAGTCTGGTTGTCCCTGACTGCCCTCCTCTGCAGGCCTGGTCTCTCTCAATAGCCCTCCCCTACAGGCCTGGTCCTCCCCAATTGCCCTCCTCTGCAGGCCTGGTCTCCTCCAACTGCCTTCCCTTGCTGGCCTGATTGCCCAAAACTGCCCTCCCCTGCTGGCTATTTTATGGCGGCCATCTTGTGTCCACATGGGAATGGCCATCTTTGACCACATGGGGGCAGCCATCTTGTGTGTTGGAATGACTGTCAATTTGCATATTACCTCTTTATTAGATAGAACTAGAGGCCAGTGCACAAAATATGTGCACTGGTAGGGTCCCTAGCAGCTGCCTTCTGGGGCCTTCCTTCACACCTGCCTGAGCCTGGCACTGCCTGCTCACCTGCTCCACCATCCTGCTGCAGTCCTGCTCTCATCAGGGCTCATCAGGGTTGGTAGTGCCTCCATTGTTGCTTGCTGCATGCACTGCCATGTTTTGCACCACCCCCTGGTGGTCAGTGCACGTCTAAGTCCCGGTCGGTCGAACTCCTACCCTTAGGGACAATTTGCATATTAGCCTTTTATTATATATGATATTATATAGGATAAGAAATTAGAAACAACTGAAATGTCAAAACTAGGGGAATTATTAAATTATGGTAAATATATATATATACACATACATGCATACATATATATGTGCTTAATGATACATCATATGACTCAAATTTTATATATACACTAGAGGCCCATTGCACGAATTTGAGCACCTTGAAAGGAACTGTGGGCAGCGAGGCTACAGTGGGCACAAGGGCGGGTCTTGCCCCATTCTCCGTGCCATACCCTGGCCCCTCCCGCCACAGTCCCTGGTCCCCTCTCTTCAGGCAGTCCTGCTCCAGCCACCACCATTCCCATGTGCTAATGGCACCAGCCCCGCTCACACCTGCTGACGGTGCTGAGCAATTGGGGTCTGCGCCAAAAGCAGGTGCAAGAGGGGCTGGCACCAGCAACATGTGCAAGCAGCAGTTGCTGCCCTGATTGCCCTTCAGGAGCAGGGGGAGGTGGAGAAGCCTGAGGGGCAATCAGGGCAGCAGCACCGGGTACAGCAGTGGGTACGAGCAGTGGTGCCAGTACCAGCAGTGGGTGCAGGCAGGGCTAGAGTGGCAGCAGGTGTGAGCACTGGGCAGGATTGTAGTGCCTGGGAGCAAAGAATTTTTAGTAGCCACCAGAGGCTCACGCTGATGACAGTGACTAGCACCCTGCCTTAGTCTGGCACCCCTGCTCCACCAACCTGCCATGGCCAATGTCTGCTATGTTCCACGCTCTGCCGCTGACGTCTACCATGTTTTATGCATGCCCCTAGTGGTTAGTGTATATCATAGCAACTGGTTGTTCAGTTGTTCCTCTGTTCGGTCTAGGAACAGCTGAACAACCAGTTGCATATTAGGGTTTTATATATATAGATGATTTATGAAAATGTAGATAATATTTGTGAATTTGTTGGAAAAAATAAGAGTAAAAATAGAATGAGCAATATTATGAAAAAGTCAGAAAAGTCAGGAAAGAAATACATCAAAAATATTAATAGTGATTTTGGGTGATTGGCTGAATTATGATTTTAAGTTTTTAAAAATACAGTTTTGGTACTTCTTTCTATCTCATCTATCTTTTTTTTTCATCTATCTTTCTTTCTATCTACTTTTTTCTTCTAAATCATTTGAGGGTAAATTGCAGATGTCATGCTGGCTATTTCTAAGCACTTCATCATGTATTCCTTAAGTACATTCTTTCACATAACAGCGAAACAGTTATAGAATTCAAGAAGCTTAACTTGATGCAGAACTATTATCTAATATATAGTCCATATTCAAATTTCTATAATTGTCCCAATAAATTGTCCTTTATAGCAGCTCCCTTTCAATCCAGGATCACATATTATATTTAATTATCATCTCTACTTAGTCTACTTATTTATTTACTATACTTTTTTTTTCAATCCTCATCTGAGGACATGCTTTTAAAATTGATTTGAGACAGAGAGAGAGAGAGAGAGAGAGAGAGAGAGAGAGAAAGAGAGAGAGAGAGGGAGAGAGAGAGGGAGAGAGAGAGGGAGAGAATGAGAGATTCGTTGCCTCCTGTATGCCTATTGACTGGGGAATCGGGACCCACAACCTTTTGGAACCCACAACCTTTTGGTGTATGGGACGACACTACAAGTGAGCCACTTGGCCAGGGCTAGTTCACTTATTTCTTTTATAGTCAGAAACAGATTTATTTTTTAAGAATTGTAATGTTATAAATTAACAAGCATGTGAAAACAAAAACTTTTTAGAAGTCTGAAAAACAATAGCATTAAAATGTTGAAATATCTTTTGGTACTGTACTGTTTTTCTTATTTTCTGTATTTTCACAATTTATTTGGCGAAATAGGTATTATTTTTTTAATGGAAGAACAAATTGAGATTTTTGATAAATCTTATAGCTAATAACAACATAGCAAAGATTTAAAAATCTATAACATTGAAGAAAGAAGACAATGGCTTTTTAAATCAGAATCATTTATGGTAGGTAGCACCTTTGATTTTCAAGCACTTCAATTTATGATCTTCATTTATGTATCATTTTAGGATCAAGCATTTGGAGAGCTAGAAAAGAATAGTGATAAATTTCTGCTTGGAACATCATCTTCAGAGAACAGTCAGCCTGCTCATCTTCATGAACTGCTGTGTTCACTGCAGAAACAGCTGCTGGCATTTTGTCACATCAATAACATTAGCGAGGTATGTGATTCTTTGCCTTTTATGGTGATCTCTCTCAGGGACCTTGGAACTCAGATATTTGGTTAAGTCATGACATTTTTGTATCTTGTATCTTTCGAAGTGTAATAATTTAGCAACTTTCCCCTCTCAGAATTCAAGCAGTGTGGCATTGCTTCATAAACATCTTCAGCTCTTGTTGCCTCATGCCACAGATATTTATTCACGTTCTGCAAATTTGCTCAAGGAAAGTCCTTGGAATGGCAGTGTTGGAGAAAAATTAAGAGGTATGTTTAGAACTAGGTTTCAAATTTTATCAGTAGTTATAAAATAAGAGTCCTTAGCCTTTCCAAAGCCTTTAAGGGCCTGAAACCTCTGAGTAGAATAAGAATGATTTTGAATCTCTTTATTGAAAATCTCTTTGATTTGGATTGATTTTGGGGTGATGGTAATAGTGATTGATCTGGTTAACCTTAAAAGAAGCTATTGGCATGACAAAAACCTAATTTTAAGGCATTGGATGATATATACGCAAAATGATTAATTTTAGATGGCATAAAGTGAGACTTTTAATTTGCTATTTCTTTACCTTCAACATTTTCCAGTGTTCCTTTTTCGTTCCTGAAATGCCTTCTTTTCCTTGGGCTTCTGTGTAGTCATAATCTGTTTTTACTCATATATCTCTGGTCACTGTTTTTCATTGGTTTCTATAAACTCCTCTTTCTTGGCCAAATCCTTTAATGTGTATGAGCCTCTGAATTTTGCCCTAAACCCTCATTTCTCCCTGAATGATTTTATCTGGTCCCATTGCTTTTATTTTTTATTTTTTTTTAACTTAATAAGTCTTTATTGTTCAGATTATGACAGTTTTTTCTCTTTTTTCTCCCCATAGTTCCCCTCCACCCAGTTCCCATCCCACCCTCTGCCTTTACCCTCCCCCACATTGCCCTCATCCATAGGTGTGCGATTTTTGTCTCTTCCCACACCTCCCTCATCACTTTACCCCTGAGAATTGTCAGTCCACTCCCTTTCTATGTTCCTGATTCTATTATATTCACCAGTTTATTCTGTTCAGCAGATTTTTAATTCACTTAATTTTTAGATTCATTTGTTGATAGTTATGTGTTTGTTGTTCATAATTTTTATCTTTATCTTTTTCTTCTTCTTCCTCTTAAAGAGTACCTTTCAGCATTTCATATAATACTGGTTTGGAGTTGATGAACTCCTTTAGCTTTTTCTTATCTGTGAAGCTCTTTATCTGAACTTCAATTCTGAATGATAGCTTTGCTGAGTAGAGTAATCTTGGTTGTAGGTTCTTGCTATTGATCACTTTGAATATTTCTTGCCACTCCCTTCTGGCCTGCATCTTTTCTGTTGAGAAATTGGCTGACAATCGTAGGGATGCTCCCTTGTAAGTAATTAACTGTTTTTCTCTTGCTGCTTTTAATTCTCTCTTTGTCTTTTGCTCTTGGTATTTTAATTATGATGTGTCTTGGTGTGGTCCACTTTGGATTCCTTTTGTTTGGGGTTCTGTGCACTTCCTGGACTTGTAAGTCTATTTCTTTCACCAGGTGGGGAAAGTTTTCAGTCATTATTTCTTCAAATAGGTTTTCAGTATCTTGCTCTTTCTCTTCTTCTGGCACCCCCATAATTCTGATGTTGGTATGCTTGAAGTTGTCCCAGAGACTCCTTACACTATCTTCACATTTTTTTATTACTTTTTCTTTTTTCTTTTCCAGTTGAGTGTTTTCTGCTTCTTTGTATTTCAAATCTTTTACTTGATTCTTGCGTTCCTCTAGTCTGCTGTTAGGTCTCTGTATAATATTTTTTATTTCAGTCAGTGTATGTTTAATTTCTAGTTGGTCATTTTACATCTCCTCTTAGGTCTCGCTAAATTTACCCATCTTTTCTAGAAAATTCTTGAAAAACCTTATAACCATAGTTTTGAACTCTATATCCAGTCATTTGTTTTCCTCCATTTCTTTTGTTTGTGATCTATTTCTTTGTCTCTTTATTTTTGCTGCTTCCCTGAGTTGGTAGAGTAGTTTTGTGTGCTAGCTGTCCTATATGGCCCAATAACTCCACCTCCCCAATTACCTAAGGCGGACACCCTTGGTGTACCCCATTGTGGACTGTGTGTACAGCCTTGTTCTAGTTAAGTCTTGATTGTTGTTAGTATCACTGGGGGGAATTGACTTCCAAGCCAATTGGCTGTGAGGATCAGCTCTGTCTACGCCAGGTGAATTTCTGTGCTGGAGTTAGCCTTTTGAGACAAGACTTGTAAAATTGCAAAAGCCTCTGTGCTTGGCTTGGATGGGGCAGAGTCTCAGGGCTGAGCAGACAGCTTTGGCTTCCCGTCAGCCCTGCCATATGAGGCTCCTGGGTCTCAGTGTCCCTTGGTAATTGCTGTAGCCCTTTCTGTGCGTGCATGCTTCCAGACCTCTGCCTTTCGCGGCTCCCCTGAGTTTCTGTGTGCTCTGGGGACCTGTTTGAGTCTGGGTGCAGTTGGTAGGTTCCCTCTTCCTCCCACCAGAAAAAGCCAGTGGTACGCTCAGAAGTCAGTCCTTTCTGCGCACATTCGTACGTCTGCCCTTTGCAGCTCCCTTGAGTTTCCATGTACTCCTTCCTTTTCCTGACAGTCCAAACTCTCCTTTTATGAGTTTCGCCCAGAACTGGGGTTCAGTACCATCAGAACTGGAGTTCAGTGCAGTAGGGAGTTTCTGTCTCCCTCCTGCTAGAGCAGTGGTTCTCAACCTTCCTAATGCCTCGTCCCTTTAATGCAGTTCCTCATGTTGTGGTGAGTTGAGGAACTGCATTAAAGGGACGTGGCATTAGGCAGGTTGAGAACCACTGTGCTAGAGGCAATCCATCGCCCGTCCTCTCCACGCGCGTGTCTCTGTACCTCAGCTTTTTGCAGTTCCTCTGAGTCTCCATGAGCCCCTCTCTTTCCTTCTAGTTGTAGAATTTCCACTCAGCCAGCTTCCCTGTGGTTCTGGATAATGTCTGTTCTGTCTTTTAGCAGTAGTTTTGAAATTGTTGTGCAAGGCAGCAGTTTAGGTGTTCACCTCTACGCCATCTTGGTTTCTCCTGGTCTCATTGCTTTTAACCACCATGTATATGTTGACTCCTGTATCTGCACCTGGCGAGAACACTCTTTTTCACATGGGCCTTTCTCCAGGTACCCACTGCTGTCCTTTTTGTTTGTTTGTTTTAAAGCAGTGGTCAGCAAACTATGGCTTGAGCTGTGATTTGCTGTTCTGTTGACTAATGAGTTTGTGGACCACTGTTTTAAAGGAAACTAAAATTCAGTATGTCTGTCCAAAACCAGTTTACTCTGAAGTTCCCCTACTGAATAAAGAAACTGTTTACTAGACATTTCCATTTTGCTGTTGCATCTAAAATTTAATCCATTCAAACTGAACTCATCTCTGAATGATCCATCCAAAATACAATGAAATATTGAAGCAAATATGATTTAAACCCAATACTGATAATAAAAAGATAGATGCTTTGAGGTGATGTTAATATTTTTAAAAGTAAATTTGGTTTAAGAAACATAAAAGGCTTCCCTCACTAAAATGTAAGCACTTATGAGGGCAGGAATTTGTATGTCTTTTTTTCATGGCTGTATCTCACCTAGAACAGTGGTTGGTATGTTGTATAGGTACTCAGGAAATATTTTTTTAGTATATCTAAAATGGATAAATTTGTGAATCAGAAATTCATAATGAATTTTAAGGGAAGGAGCTATAATCTTTTGAATTTGTTGGCATGAGGATACGTATGCTTTCCCATAAAGTGTCTATTGGTAGCACTCTCAGCAAGTGAGTAAATACTAATACCACACCATCTACCAGGTAGGTGTTCAACAAAATGTTACTGAATTAGTGTACTGTAGTTCTTAGCTAAAATTTATTGGTTTTTAAGTTTGTAAATGTTGAATTGATCCATGTTGAATTTCTTACCCTTCATAGATGTGATATATGTCTCGGCTGCAGGCAGTATGCTCTGCCAGATTGTTAATTCCCTATTGTTACTCCCTGTGTCCGTGGCTCGGCCTTTATTGAGTTACCTCCTCGACTTGTTGCCACCTCTTGATTGCCTTAATAGACTCCTGCCAGCTGCTGCTCTTTTAGAAGACCAAGAGTTACAGTGGCCTCTTCATGGTAAGTAAAGTGGTAAAAGAGCAAATACATAATGCTTTTGAGAAAAGTTGTTCTTCTTTGCATTCATCAGGTAAATTCTAATTCTAACACATCAGGTGTTACTTAATGAAAAAGATAAAGTTGTCATCTCAGAGATTATAGTCTAACGTGGGCTCTTATATTGGAAAATATTATGAAGTTGCTCATATATAACAATGTCATGAGGAGGATCTTTATGGTCAGCAGATTAGAATGGTATATTTTATTGATTCTGAGAAACATTTTTTAACCTAAATTTTGACATGATTTAAATTAGAATACATCTTACTCTGGATGATAGGAAAGCTTTCTCCTCCTTTCCTCTCTCCTCTCCTCCCCTCCCCTCCCCTCCTCTCCCCTCTCCTCTCATGTTCTTATTAATTTAAGAGAGAGGAAGAGAGAGAGAAACATCGATATTAGAGAGATACATCTATCAGTTGCCTCCCATATGCGCCTTGACCTAGGATTGAGCCCACAATCTGAGTATGTGCCCTGACTGGGAATTGAACCAGTGACCTTTTGGTGCACTGGACAATACTCAAACAACTGAGTCACACTGCCATGGCAGAAAAGCATTCTTTCATAATTCAGTCAGCAGCATAAGGGCATATTTTATAGTCAATAGGTAGATTTGATTTTAAAAGTTTTATTTCTTATCCTAGTTGGTTTGGCTCAGTGGATAGAGTGTTGGCCTGCAGGCTGAAGAGACCCGGGTTCCATTTCAGTCAAGGGCACTATAGATTGGGTGTGGGCTCAATCCCCACTAGGGGGTGTGCAGGAAGCAGCTGATCAATGATTCTCATCATTGATGTTTCTACCTCTCTCTCCCTTCCCCTTTCTAAAATCAATAAAAAAAATTTTAAAAAAGTTGTATTTCTTAAATACAAAAATTTTTAGTTTTAAATCTCTATTTGACAGTAAAATATTTTTTATTTTGGTTGGATATATAGATAACTGAATGCAAAAGATGGAAATTGGGAACCTATTAGATATTTTGTAGGAAATATTCTGATTTTAGGCATGACACTTGAATTCGCTTAATTTATAAAATGTTGATGATTCTATATAGTTGAATATAGCTTAAAATATCATGTCTAGAAAACTGTGTTTTCCCACTGAAGTCTATCTATCCTAAGGCTATCAAAGGAGTTTCATTAATACAACTTTAAAATGTTTCAAGTTTAAGTGAGGTCATATGTTTTGATCATAGACTAATGCATAAAAAGATCTTAGATTTTAGTCTTAGTTCTGCTAGTAATTTGGCTGTCTGAGCTTGGGCAAGTCACTTCCAACTTCTTAAAGCCTTTGTTTCTCCTGGAAAGATTAAGGTTGACAAGATGACATTGAAGGGCCTGTATTACTTTAACATTGTATGGTTCTGTGACAACTGGATCTAGATGAAGTTAAGTGTCAAGGTTACAGCTGTATTCTGATGTTGATTAGGCTTAATATGGAGCCATTTGAGGTTTATCCTTCCTTTGCAATAGCATCTCAGAACTTTGCATTAGGTGATTAGTTGTCATTTTATTTTGGATTTTTGCATCTGTGTTTATAATTGATATTTTTATTTAATTTTTCTGTGATACTATTACAGTATTGTTGCATTATTTTTACTGCTACAGTTATAACAACCTCATAATATCAGTTTAGAATATTCCTTTCCCCCCCTTTTCTCTGAAATAATTTGTCTAAGATAGGAATTATCTTTTCTTATGGTTTGTAAGACTTTACCTATAAAACTATCTGACCCTGGTTTTTTTTTAGATAGACTTTGGCTATTAGCTTTCTTTCTTAGAGGTTTTGTTCTCTTTCAGCTTTTTATTTTTTTATAAAGCTTATTTTGGAAATTGATATTTTTCCAGAAAATATCATTTGTTGGTTTTCATTTATTGATATGAAATTATTCATAATATTCACTCATAGTTTCTAAAAATCTCTGTTGTATCTGTTGTTAAATCCTCTTGTTTATTCCTAATTAAAAAACATGTTTTAAAATCCTTATCCAAGGATATGTTTTTATTGATTTTTAGAGAGAAGATTAATAGGAGGGGAGAAGGAAAGAGAGAAACATCAGTATGAGAGAGGAACATCAATTATTTGCCTCCTGTATACACCCTGACCAGGGATCGAACCCACAACCTTCCCTGGGAATGAACCTTTAACTTCTTGGTGTATGGGATGATGCTCCAACCAACTGAGACACACCAGCAGGGCTTTTATTCCTAATTTTTTAATTTTTTTAGGATTACTTTTACTAGAGGTTTATTCATCTTTATTAGTCTTCTCAAATAACCAATTTTGGATTTGGTTTTTCCCCATCCCACATTAATCCTCCCTACACACAATTCCACTGATAATCTGTTTTTATCTTTATGGCTAAGTTTTATCTTTATGGTATAATTTTTTGTTTTTTTTTTAATGTGAAGAACTGTTGAAAACAAATGTACCAAGAGAAAGCATGGGTCTGGATCTTAGTATAATTCTCAATTCAAGCTTTAAAAGTATTAATACTAAATGTCATTTTACTAAATCAACCTTGTTTTGATTTTGGAGGGATGAGTTGTCTCTGGTACTCTGATGGTAAAATTTGATCTGGATAATGAAAAGTAGGAATAGAATCCTTTGGGGTAATTCTGTCATATACTATTTTAATGTTTATCTTAAAATTAATAATTTTACAAAGGACAATTTTGATAGTATAACTTACTTGAATATGATTTAAATTAGTAAAGACGATATATACAAAATGTTATAATTTCTTTTTATTGTAAAATTATTTTGCTTCAACGTCTTATTGTAATACAAGAGAAAGCTTGAGAATCTTGAATACCTGATAAAGACACAATTACTAATGACATTTATCTTTAGGAGGGCCAGAACTGATCGATCCTGCTGGCGTGCCATTACCTCAGCCAGCCCAGTCCTGGGTGTGGCTTGTGGATCTGGAAAGAACTATTGCTCTCCTTATTGGGCGATGTCTTGGTGGCATGCTTCAGGGCTCCCCTGTGTCTCCGGAGGAACAGGACACTGCATATTGGATGAAAACACCACTTTTTAGTGATGGTGTAGAAATGGACACCCCTCAGTTAGGTAATGTGCCTTTTCACAACATTTAAAATACATAGTTATGTTTGTTACCTCCATTGGAGATTTCATTTATTCTGGATTTGCTGAATAGAAAACTGATAGGAAACTAAAGTGGCATTTGCAGGGTAGGGGATCTGAGACTGTAAAGTGGAGCTCTCAGAAAAAAGTTAAATTCTGCAATATCATGTAGTGAGAAGAGCCTCTAAAATAGGAAAATGAAGGCCTAGTTCTACCCTCACTCATTTGGGGCAATCCATAAAAATGGGAAAATTCTTGATTACTTGTCTTCTGGGGCTTAGAGGTTATGCAACTGCTTCATAGAATATAAAGCTTTGTAAATTTACCACCATGATTTACCAGTACTCAGTTTTCAAACACCTCTCAGATGTGAGTGGCAGTCCTCCTCCTCCTTTCATGTTGTTGTTACCTTGTGTGAGTCTTTATTTTTCTTCTCCCTATTTATGGTATCTTTGGAGATTCCTTTGTTCTGCCTCATCTTCTACTTGTCTACTTTGCTGGGAAGCTAGCTCTCTGTCTGAACATGAGGATTTCTCCAGTTCCTGAACAGATAATCTAGTTGTTTATCTAGGATAGTTTCTTTAATCTCCCTGGGTTCCTCATTTTAATCCATAAAATAATGAGTTAGATTAGAAAACCTAAGTGGTCATATTAGATCTAAAGTTCATTATCTATGCTATCTAAAAGGCTAAGTATCTGTCCATACATCTAACTGGTAGCTATGATGCGCACTGACCACCAGGGGGCAAACACTCAACACAGGAACTGCCATGATGTGCACTGGTCATTTAAAAATAAGCAACACCATGGACCTGGTGCCAACAAACCAGCACTCTGCTTCCCCCAAGTGGGACACAGGCCCCACCACCACCCAGGAGCGACACTCCACCAAATCGCAGCCAATGCTGCCAAGATTCCCTGGTGCAAAATGCAGCCCACAGCCCAGCTCAGCCCAGAAACAGTCACTGTGGGTGCTAGGTAATGAATTGCTTTATACCCAGGTGCAAACATTTTACAAGTTTAATGAAATGTCTGTGAAGTGTTTTCCTGTGCCTCATCTCATTTTATCCGCACAGAAATCCTGGAGTAAGTAGATAGGAGACTCAGTAGAATCCTATTTTCTTTTCATTAGCTGGGAAATGGAGATTTAGAAAGTTTAGAAACTTGACCTGACTGAAAAGAAGTAAGAAATGGTGGCTCTTGAAAATGACTGCAGGTTTTCTCACTGTGCAGAATGTAGTCAAACACTGCTGCAATTAAATATTTTACCCTTAGTTCTCCTTGTGTGATCTACAATAATAATCTGTTTCATGTTGATATTTACTGCTGTGTTCCTGACAATTACCTGAAAGAGAAGTGGAGTGCTTCACTAGGCTGGAAAAAAGTTTAGCTAAATTAGAAAGTAGGTCTAATTAACCAAGTTTATTATATCTATAAAAGGCTAAATTGACTTTTGTATGCATGATATAAAGCAGGAGGGCCAAAACTGATCATTGTTGATCATGAATTTGATTAACTCTTCTATTATAGAGAATGGGTGAGTAGTGATATTAAAATGTTTTTTATAATTAATTTCCTTCAATTTGCATGAATTGTGCACCAGGACACTAGTTTTTCATAAGAGAAAAAGACTCAGAGAGTATCCAAGAAGGAAAGTCTAATAGAAATCTCATTCCAGGCGAATCTTAATCAAGAGAAAAAACAAGTCCTAGCCAGTGTGGCTCAGTGGATAGAGCTTCAGGCTGTGAACTGAGGGGTCCCAGGTTCAATTCAGGTCAAGGGGATGTGCCTTGGTTACAGACACATCCCCAGGAAGAGGGTGTGCAGGAGGCAGTTGATTGGTATTTCTCTCATTGATGTTTCTAATTCTTTTTCCCTCTCTCTTCCTCTCCGTAAAAAATCAATAAAATATATATTTTTTTAAAAAGAGAAAAAAAAAAAACAGGAAGTAGAAACCAAGACAAAAATCACAGAAAGATTCTGCTTTGGGGTGGAGGGATAGAGAGTAGAGTAAAGAGTGCTATTGAAGATTTTCTTTCTTTTCCAAATAAGAGTATATATATATATTCATAATTTTATTTATGAACCAGAACGTGCGCCTGGCCATAGCTGATGAATGCCACACTGGTACTTTATGATACATGTATCAAAAAAAGTAAAATCATGGTTTTCAAGCAATATTTAACATCATAAAGATGGTTACAGTACTATCAGCATTTAACTCTGTGTTAGCCTCAGATGTCCTCCTTGGACAAAAGTATAGCTCTACCTTTCTCATATTTCTGTAGTATTTACTTTAACTGGACTTCAGTATGAATAAAATTACTTTTTGTTTCTTTTTTTCTTTTTATTGAGCTTATTGGGATGACACTGGTTAACAAAATTATACAGCTTTTAGGTTCTCAATTCTACAACACATCATCTGTACACTATATTGTGTATTTACCACCTCAAGTCAATTTATTCTCCCTATACCCAGTCAGCCACGAGCTCCCCCTCCCCCAATAGGATAGCTGTCAGCCTGCTTTCTTTCTTTGAGTTGGTCTCTATTTTGCTTGTTAGTTCATTTGTACATTGGACTCCACATATGAGTGAAAAATCATATAGTACTTGTCTTTCTCTGACTGGCTTATTTCATTTTTAGTTTTCATATTACTTTTCTAATTATAATAGATCATGATTGATCTATTAAAATATTAGGTTTCATGTTTTAAATATTTGCATATATTAACAAAGGATATTTGTTTTTTGTAAAATTGTAAATATATGATTATTCAATTATATTATGGGTTACATTGACTTGTTATTAGCCCAAGAACCTGCTGTCATTTAGAGAATTATTTTGTTTTTTTAAATGGGAAATTAATTCCAAATATCAAATGTCCCATTGAAAAGTTAGGAACCACCTGAACAAATGTTTATGGTATCACTGATCTCTCTTGAATCATACTTAAGTCTAGAAAAAAGAAAAAAGTTATCTTCTAATCTCTTTTCCTGTGGTCACATGTTTCTCAAAAAGGATATAATTACATTTTGAACAAGAGAGTCCTTTGTTGTCTATGACAGTGGTGCAGGTATAGGCTCCTGGTAATATGCCAGACCTCTTCCCTGGAATGTTACATCTAGTCATACATCCTTCTACATCAGGTGGAAGAGGGATACTACCTGCAGTTGAGAAACATTGAACAACTTTGTAGCACCTACTTAAACTAGTTTGAAATGTATCATTTCATATGCATTAAGTAAATATAATATTTTGTTTGTGGCAGCAAAATTTATGAGGTTTAAAATTAATAACTTGAATTATTTTCTTTTTAGATAAATGTATGAGTTGCTTATTAGAAGTAGCTCTTTCAGGAAATGAAGAACAGAAACCTTTTGACTACAAATTGCGACCTGAAATTGCTGTCTTTGTAGACTTGGCATTGGGTTGTTCAAAAGAGCCTGCACGAAGCCTTTGGATCAGCATGCAGGATTATGCTATTAGTAAAGGTAAGATGAAGAGAATAAAGGGGATAAATGTGTAGCTAGCTCATAATACTATGTATGTGTAATACATGTAAATAGAAAAATCATAGGCCTCTCCCTATTACTTTTTTTTATAGAAAAGGGTATTTTAGAAATATCATTTAAAAAATTATTTTTTCTCTCTGTGGAAAATACCCTTGAAGTTTTTAAATTTTTATTTTATATTAAATATTGTTGAAAGTATTACATATGTCCCCTTTTTTCTCCCATTGATCCTTTGTAGCCTGCCACTACCTCCGGCCTGGCCTCCACCATCCTATTGTCTGTGTTCATGGGTTAAGTTCTTTCATTAATCTTTCCCAGGCCCCCCCCATTCCTCCACCTTCCCTCTGAGATCCGTCATTCTGTTGCATGCTTCCATGCCTCTGGAACTATTTTTTTCGTCAGTTTATTTTGTTCATCAGATTCCACATATAAGTGAGGTCATGTGATATTTGTCTTCCTCTGGTTGGTTTATTTTGCTTAGCATAATAATCTCCAGGTTACTCCATGTTGAGTGACTTAGTTTTGTTTACTGCTGCATGTCTAGCACACAGAACAGTGTGTGGGATCTAGTAGGTCTATTTGTTAAGTGTGTAGAAAAATGACATTCAGATGTGGGATTACTAAAGCTATTAAAATGACCTCTGAACTGTTTTCTGGGCCCTTTTAAATGTTTGCATCATTTTTATTTTCAGATTGGGACAGTGCAACTTTAAGTAATGAATCACTCTTGGACACTGTGTCTAGATTTGTTCTTGCAGCTCTTCTGAAACACACAAATTTACTTAGTCAAGCATGTGGAGAAAGCCGGCAAGTAACTTAAAACTATCCTCAGACAAATATTTGCTCTCATGATATTAGAAATTAGGTAACTTTTCTGTTTTGGTTCTTTATTTAGATATCAACCTGGTAAAAGTTTATCAGAAGTGTACCGTTGTGTGTACAAAGTTCGAAGTCGTTTACTTGCTTGCAAGAACCTTGAACTTATTCAGACCAGGTCATCATCACGAGACAGATGGGTAAAGTTGGAAATCAGTTAATTTCTGTGTTTTTCTGCAAGCCATGAGCGATAGCTGCGTATTGATTTATGTCAGGAAAAGAAAAGTGCCTTGCTTATTGCAGATGTACAATTAAATGTTGAGCAGTTCTTTTTCTAAAGCGAACAAAATTGGACAAGTAAAATATTTGTTTTTTTTAACTATATTTATCAAATATGATATGGCTGCTAAGAAAGTTTATATATTCTTAGGCTGTATAAATTATTTAACAAATTAAATTATCAGATTAAATATTATTCCTTTATTTTATACTGATCAGACCACATTTGAATTATCATATTGAATTTGGGGTACCATAATTTATGAAGAATATTAACAAACTACCTTGGGTTAGTGAATGGTCCAGAAATCATACAGAACTGAAACAAATGGAAGGCACAGGATAGCTACCTCAAAAATACTGGACACAAGTAGGACCAAAGGGTAATAATTGCATGATGAGTCATTAATAGCTGAATGTAAGGAAAACAACTTTCTAGTGTTAGGGTTATCCATTATTGGGGATAAAAATTGAAATCTCTTATTAAGGATCTTCCAGAAGTAATTCATGTACTAAAAATGAGATGATTTCTAAAGTCCTTGGTAATCCTAATAACATGACCTTGTAGTTACAAGTATAAGCCTATATACTACATCAGCTTCAGAAATGCTTACTTTGAAAGTTTATACAGTAGATGTTTTACACTGTACTCTTTAGATCTTAGATTTTAAAAGTCAAACTCTATTTTTACATTTCTATCACAGTATTCTTTTAACCTGCCCTTATTTAATATTTTTGGATCTGACTATTTGCTAGTGACCTTGACTTTCTATGAAATGTATTAATTTGTCATTTTGTTGATCCTCATATTTGAAAGTCGCATATATAGGAATAATGATTTATGTCCTGTGTGAGACTAACATTGATCAGTATCCCCATTTCAGTGAAATTCTTAAGTTATTTACTGGCCATGAATCACAAAATAACTTTTATTATGCATTAGAGCAGTGGTTCTCAACGTTCCTAATGCTGCTTTAATACAGTTCCTCATGTTGTAGTGACCCCCAACCATAAAATTATATTTGTTGCTACTTCATAACTGTAATTCTGCTACTGTTTTGAATCATAATGTAAGTATCTGTGTTTTCCAATGGTTTTCCAACCCTGACAGCAGTTCTCAACCTGTGGGTCACAACCCCTTTCACAAGGGTCAGGTAAGACCATCGGAAAGCACAGACATTTACATTATGATTCAAAACAGTAGCAAAATTACAATTATGAAGTAGCAATGAAAATACTTTTATGGCCGAGAGCGGTTTGGCTCAGTGGATAGAGCGTCAATTTGCGGACTGAAAGGTCCCAGGTTCGATTCCGGTCGGGGCATGTATCCTAGTTGTGGGCACATCCCCAGTAGGGGGCATGCATTAGGCGGCTGATTGATATCTCTCTCTCATCGATGTTTCTAACTCTCTATCCCTCTCCCTTTCTCTCTCTAAAAAATCAATAAAATATATTTTTAAAAAAAAGAAAGAAAATACTTTTATGGTTTGGGGTCACTACAACATGAGGAACTGTATTAAAGGGTTGTGGCATTAGGAAGGTTGAGAACCACTGCATTAGAGAATATTAAAATCTTTATTTGTGCTTTATACTTATATTTGTGGGGGGAAAGATATAATACTGTTATGTACTTGTGCCCTCTTGGCACCTGTTTTAAGGATTCTTTCCTTTAGGTGACTTCTAGATAGCAAAACACCAAGGGAAATAAAATTAACATTGTTCTTACCAGATTTCTAATTTTTGGTTTCTTCAGGGGCAAACAAAGTAAAGAAAAAACTAAAAATAATACTGTTTGAAGAATTGAAATTTGCTAAGAGAGTAGAATTTAAATGTTTTCACCAAAAAAAGTTAAAAATACTATTTTAAATTAGAATTATTAAACATTTATACAGAGTAATAATATATTTAACTTGAAGGGAGACTGAATAGAATCAAAATTATATTTTTTAAGTACATTTTATTCTTGGTGTCATAACTCATTTTAAGTTGCAATACTATAGTTTGCAGCTAAATAACAATATAAATGTTAATTTATAGCATGGCATTTTTTTTTTATATTGTTACTGATTTCAGAAAGGAAGGAAATAGATGAGAGAGATAGAAACATCAATGATGAGAGAGAATCATTGATCGGCTGCCTCCTGCACGCCCCACACTAGGGATCAAGACCTGGGTATGTGCCCTGACTAGTTCATAGGTTGATGCTCAACCATTAAACCAGACTGGCCAGGCTATAACATGGCATTTTATTTATGTTATTTATTAAAAAAACAATATTTTATTGATTTTTACAGAGAGGAGGGGAGAGGGATAAAGAGTTAGAAATATCAATGACAGAGGAACATCAATCAGCTGCCTCCTGCACACCCCCTACTGGTACAGCTAAGGTACATGCCCTTGACAGGAATTGAACCTGGGACCCGTCAGTCCTCAGACTGACACTCTATCCACTGAGCCAAACCAGTTAGGGGTATAGCATGGCATTTTAATAAAAATACTGAAAAACAAAGAGTATATAGGTATCTCTGTATGTATTTTGTGTAGATGCATTCTTCCTAATTTTTTCAGATTTATCCAGTATGTCTTTTTGTAGTAATTTCATGTGTTAGTATTGGTACTAGTGGTATTTTCCATGATAAAAAGTCAAGGTTTTAATGAAGTTTTTCAAAGTTTTTGAAAAATATGTTCAATATAACTTGATAATTTTTTTTAAGATCTTAGAAAATCAAGACTCTGCAGATGTTGATCCTCAGGAGCATTCATTTACTCGGACCATTGATGAAGAAGCTGAAATGGAAGAACAGGCTGAGCGAGATCGGGAAGAGGGGCATCCAGAACCAGAGGATGAGGAGGAAGAACGGGAGCATGAAGTGATGACAGCTGGCAGTGAGTATACACCTTACTTTACAGATATACACAGATATACTAGTATATTCTTTTTGGTATGGGAACTGAGTGGAGAAGAAAGACAAGTTTTTCTATTGTTTTTCTCAAAGAATTTGATATTCTACTGATGATCTGAATGTACATTAGTTAATATTTCAGCCCTGTGCTAGTTTCATTCTGAAGTTATTGAATCATGTTTGGGGCTGAAAAGTTCTGGAAGCAGACTTTTGGAAAGCATACCAGTTCCACTGAGTCTTATGCACAAAAGGATGTCCATGAGTCATTAGATAAGGTCATTCACCCTCTCAGGGGTGCCAAGTTATCCGTTGACCTGGCCCATCTTTGTCTGGTGAGGAAGAGAGCCCCCTTCTTTGCATAGTAGGAGAGCCCAATTATTTTCATATGTAGAACTTTTAATGTTATAAATTTTACCCACTGACGACACTGCTTTTCTCACAAGGGAGTAAGAATATATGTGAGAATACTGTTGGCTGGGTAAATAACACTTTCATACTTATATATCCCAGGGCTACAGAGAGTTTTTAAAGATAATCATTTATATATTTAAAGAGAAATATTAAAGCTTTTAAAACATTTGTTATTATCTTTTGAGTGATTTGGCTCTTTCAAGTTAAGGTGTGTTTTCACTTTGTAGCTAAAACATTTATGTCCAGCTATGCATTTAGTTTTGGGATTGTCTGTCTATATCAATTAGTTGGACACTTATTTTATTACCAGTTTGTTTGTGTCCTAGGTACTTCTAAAAGTTATCTTGAGGCTGCTCAAAACAAGACCAAAAACCATTAAAAACAAGAGGGAAAGATAAAGTCTAAATAGAGAAAAGTGAGTTGAAAATGGAAAGGGAGAATAATTAGTAAAAACCTAGGCTGAGAAATCTTTTGCAGTTGAACTTAAAACTTCCTGAAAGCAAAGTATAACCCAAAGTTATAGTAATAGAAAGCATAGTAGTCATCCGCAGAGTAATAATTTTTAAACTAGCTGCCATTTTTGAGCACTTACTGTAGGCATTGGGTCAAATTCTTCACATAGATTAACTCATAATCCTTGCAGAAGTTTTATGAGATGAGTATTACTCTATTCTTAAGATGGTCAAATAGGTTTAAGAAGCAAAATTATGTGCTTAGCACCACAATTAGCAGCAGCTGGAATTAGAACCAGGTCTGCCCAAAATTTCAGTGACCATTCTCTTAATTACTTTAATTTCTAGCTCTGGACTCTGCGTTTATCACTTTGATTTCCATTGAAATAGAAATTTTCAACAACATAATGCAAATATCATCATCATAATTATATAAAACATACAGATGCATTTTTAAAGTTTGTATTTCCATAAAACAGATGACTCTAGTGTCTTACCAACTTTTTGCCTTGGTTTTCCAAGAATACCCTCTTCAGTTCAAATTTGAGCAAAATATCCTTTTCCTATTGTGAACTATCTGCCTTTACATCAGAATCTTGGTACACCCACTGACTTTTTACACTTATAAATTGGCACGACTGGTGTCAGACAGGACATTCCTGGTGATGCCATTTGACTCTCCAGCCAATCTTGGCCATATAATGTAACCAGATTCTGTTTTAGCAAAGACCTTTAGTGATTGTATTATTTAATGTATTCAAGTTATAGCAAAGTGTAGGTGTTAGGTATTATATGAAATTTGGAACAGGAAAGTGGCCCTTTCATTTTAACTATTGCAATTTAAATTTTGTGTTTCTTTTGTTACCTCATATTTTTCATTCCAAGGTCATGAATATAAGTATTTATTTTTACCTAACTCAGTGCTTCTCAAACTCTTGTGTACTTCAGAATCATCCTGGAAGGCTTATTAAAACACAGATTGTTGGTCCCATGTCTAGAGCTTATATTCAGAAATTCTAGGATGGGTCTGATAATTTGCATTTCTAGCAAGTGTCCAGTTGATGTTGATGCTGCTGATCTGAGACCACACTTTGAAAACCACTGATTTAACTCATAAAAAGAGTAGAAATAGAATTAATCAATCTAAATTCTTTAAAGGCATGAGTATTTCCTGTTGTAATTTTCATGAAAAGTTTAATATTTTGTTTATTTTTATATAATTTTAAATAGTTACTATGCTGCATTTAATATCTAAAATACAATTTTTCCCTTTTTCAGTAAGGTTTTGGTCCAAATATTTTGACTATTTTTATTGTTATTTTCTTTGCTTTTCTCTCCCCATGTGTTAAGACCTTGTTTTTGTGTTGCATGTTACAGAAATCTTTCAGTGTTTCCTCTCAGCCCGTGAAGTAGCTCGTAGCCGAGATCGAGATAGAATGAACAGTGGGGCAGGGTCTGGGGCTCGATCTGATGATCCACCTCCTCAGTCTCAGCAAGAGCGAAGGGTCAGCACAGACCTTCCCGAGGGTCAGGATGTGTACACTGCTGCCTGCAACTCCGTGATCCATCGGTGTGCCCTCTTAATATTAGGAGTAAGCCCTGTGATTGATGAGCTTCAGAAACGGAGGGAAGAGGGACAGTTGCAGCAACCTTCAACAAGTGCCTCTGATGGGGGTGGACTTATGACCAGGTGGGACTGGCTAGAAACTTAAAAATTATTCTCTTCTCTTTGTTTATGCAATGAATTGGTTTATTCTCAAAGTTAAAGTATTCTGAAATTAGCACAGACATGGAGAAGGAAATGCAAATAGACTAGGATTAATTAAAAGTAATATAAAGTGTAATACTATTTCAGCCTGGCATGTAAATTTCTGATTAAATGAGGAGACTCAGTATTTCATATGTATAAACAATAGTAGTTAGTAACATATGAAGTTATTGCATATCTCTGTAATTTAGTGGCATGCAGATTATTTTAATGTTATTGAGAACGGCTTTGTGCTTAGATAAGAGTCAGGATTTCCCCATTGACAGATGTAATTACTCCTCTTTGTGTATTATTATCTCTATGCTGCTAGTTCCATTACATTTTATGTTCACTAACAATCCAAATAAAAAACTTTCCTTTGTGCATGTGAGACAGGAGTGAAAGTCTTACTGCAGAGAGCCGGCTAGTCCACACAAGCCCAAATTATAGACTGATCAAATCGAGGAGTGAATCTGATTTGTCTCAGCCTGAATCAGATGAAGAGGGTTACGCACTGGTAGGTATAGATACTATATGAGGCTTTAGGGTAATATATGTTCGTTTTAGACGTATTAAGTCTTTTTAAAAATAACTTTTAAGATAAATTAGATAACTATATTGCATAGATATTTTCCATGTATCTGTTAATGACTCTCAGATTTCTGTCTTTAGCTCTGAGTTCTTAAACTGCAAATTCATATATCTGATTCTGATTTCACTTGACACGTGAATCCTTTATTTTTTTAAAATATATTTCTTTATTGATTTCAGAGAGGATGGAAGAGGTAGAGAGAGATAGAAACATCAGTGATGAGAGAGATTCATTGATCAGCTGCCTTCTGCACGCCCTTTACTGGGGATCGAGCCTTCAACCCAGGCATGTGCCCTTGGTCGGAATCAAACCTGGGAACCTTCATTCTATGGCTGAGGCTCTATCCACTGAGCCAAACCAGCTGGGCATAGGTTATCCCAATCTTAACCTATCCAAATATAAACTCATCTTCTAAATCTCCTTCTCTCATATTGCCTTTCTTAGTAGGTGGTACTAAGTAGGCTGGAAACCTGGGCTTATACAAATGCTACATAAGCAAAAGGTGTTTAAAGGAATCTTCTAAGCATAAAATATTACTCCTCTAAGGAAAGTCGAACAGTGTCTTTGAGCAAGCTTCATTGTCTCATGATGTTTTTGTTCTTCTTTCTTTTATTCTTTATTCCCATTAGTTTCTTTGTGCTCTCAGTTCATGTTCCTAGTTTTGCAGTCTACTGAGATTCCTCTCTGTCCATTTTCCCTTCCTAGTCTGGTAAGTCTCATCTAATCTCCCAACCCTGTGATAATTTTATAACATATATCATGTCCTTCTCTACTCAAAACCTCCAGGAACTTCACTTTTTTTCAAAATAGAACCCTTAAGTCATCATAGGGCCTACAAGACTCTGTACATCCTGGCCACATTACCTCTCCTTTCTTCTTTTCTACTATTCTCCTTAGTGGATTCTCCTGCCACACTAGCCTTTTGGCTTTTCCATAAACATACCACTCAACTTCACCTTAGGGCCTTTCCTTAGCAGTTTCTTCTGACTGGAATACTGTTGTCTGCATGACTAATTCCCTCACCTCAAATATTCATTCTGATATTACTTTTTCTGTGGCTTAATCTGACCACTATGCATTTAAAAAAAATTTTTATTCTAGCAAAAGGGAGAGAGAGAGAGCAACTGAGAGAGAAACGTTGATATGAGAGAGAACACTGATTGGTTGCCTCAATTACATGCCCCCAACTGTGGATTGAATCTGCAACCTGGGTTTGTGCCCTGACCAGGAATCGAACCCACTACTTTTTGGTGTACAAGACAACACTCCAACCAACTGAGCCACACTAGCCAGGGCCTGACCACTCTATTTAAAATTGCAATTTGCCCTCACTTCCACATATTCAATCACTCCCTGTATACCTTGCCTTGCACTGCTCTTCCCTACTCCCCACAGCACCTAATGTAATTTATTTATTACATTTATATCAGTTTCTATTAGCCTACAGTAGAATATAAGCTTCTTGAGGACAGAAATTTTTGCTATTTTATTCACTGCTGTAGCCCAAGGACCTATAGTTCCTGGCACACAGTAGGCAGTCACTAAATATTTTTGAATAAATGAATGACTGTTGGATCTATTTTGAATTGAAAGCCCTGCTTTTCCCCATCCCTCTCCTTAGACACTGCTCTCAAAGATAGAGCTCTTGAAGACACAGACAACAGAAAGAACAACAAAACACCTGCTTATCATGCTACATTTCTATTCAAAACCTCAGTGATTATACTGACTACCTTAGAAATCAAAGATTCTGGGACATATTGCCTGCTTGCACTTAGAGCCGATTTTCTTTTGCAGTAATCTGCATTTTTGTCATAGTAGTCCATCTGCCAGACCCTAAACATACCTCTTGAGCCTCTTAGAGGCTCAAGCATTATTTGCTTTAAATGTCTATTTCCTGGGTTTTGTTTATCAAGTCCTGTCTCTCTTAAGGATTGACTAAAATGTCCACTGTTCTAGAAAGCTGTCCAAGATTACTTGACTCACATTGACTTTCACTGTTATTTCCATAGTAGTTTGTTAGTAGCTTTGATAAATCACTAGGGTTTCAGATTTATGTATGTATTATTAGTATTTTTTTAAACATTGATTTAGAGAAGGGTCAAGAGAGAGAAACATAGATTTGTTATTTCACTTACCATATTTATGCATTTATTGATTGATTTAAAAAATATTTTTTATTGTTGATAGTATTACAGATATCTCCTATATCTCCTATTTTTCCCTCTTTAACCCTCCCAGCTCCTATCCACACCCTCCCCCCCCAATTGGTTAATTCTTATCTGTGCCCTAATTGGGGATCGAACCTGCAACTTTGGTGTATCAGGATGATGCTTTAACCAACTGAGCTACCCAGCCAAGGTACCAGCTTCTTTATATTTGAAGTGAAGAATATACTCCATGTTACACTTGTCTCAACTGGACTGTGAAGAATAAGTTTAGTAATACAATTTAAAACGTTTTGAAAATTGCCTGGTCAGTAGCTCAGTTGTCCCATATAACAAAAAATTACAGGTTCCATTCCTAGTCAGGGCATGTATAGGAGGCAACTGATTGATTTTTCTCTCTCACATCGATGTTTCTCTCTCGCTTTCTCCTTGCCACTCTCTAAAATAAATAAAAACATATCCCCAGGTAAGGATTAACATTTTTTTTGTGCCTGACTGGTTTGGCTTAGTGGATAGAGCATCAGCCTGCGGACTGAGGAGTCCCGGGTTCAATTCCGGTCAAGGGCATGTACCTTGGTTTCGGGCACATCCCCAGTGGGGCAGCTAATCGATGCTTCTCTCTCATCGATGTTTCTAACTCTCTATCTCTCTCCCTCTCTGAAAAAATCAATAAAAAATATATTAAAAAATATTTTTTTTGAAAATTACGTTTTCAAAACAAAATGGGAAGATAATCAGTAGAGGTGGGCTGAGTCTAGGTTTAATTGCCAAGATTGTTCATTTAGTTTCTGCAGAATTTTAAAAAGATTAATAAATACATTTTTGAAAAATATTAACTCGATTATTTTTCTTAATGGAATATATAGAAAGATAGTATCATAAAAGGTAGAAAAGTCAGCTAGAGAGAGCAGGTTCTGTTGCAGATGAAGGATGATCTGGGCACAGCTTCAGAGACCCTGCCTGGTACAGATGAAGCAGAACAAGCAGTGGAGGCAGTTTGGGTTTTTCAGCTGAAATATGCTACCCCTCTAAGGTTGTTTAGTTGTGTTGCTGTTCTCAACATCTAGTAGTACTTCGTTTATCCTGAATTGTTAGTGTCTAGAATGGTTTTTTAAAAATAACTAAAGGTAACTAGTTTAATAATTCTAAATCTTTGTTTTAGCCTTTCATAAAGAGATTATTTGGCGCATTATCTACTTCTCTTAGAAAACAGAGAAGAAACCTAAGTAAACAAATATAAATTTAACTCCTACCCCCTTCATTTCACAATGGATTTGATGTGGTATTCTACAAATAAGTACTTTATAAAAGGATAAATTAGGGCTGAAAAAAGCCAAAAAATAAAATTTTGATGACAAAGTGGTGTCTTCAAGAACAGTGTGATAATCATTTCATGTTTTGTCCAACACCAAATGGCTTGAGAATGTATTATTTCTGGTGTGTGTGTGTGTGTGTGTGTGTGTGTGTGTGTGTGTAAGTGTATTTATCTACAATGTGGGTACTTGTGTCTGTATGTGTGACCAGGTAAAGACTTTCTATAATATTTGCTAAATGGATATATTTTGTCACTTCTGCAGCCATTCTTCTTTGCCACCATTTTTTGTTTTTGTTTTTGTTTTTTGTGGGATAGAGGACAATTGAAATTGTTGAGATCGTAATATCAAGTCTGTGCATAAATTTAAGACGTGTGTAGTTTGTGCATGGTTGTTTAAACTGTCCCCCCCACCACACATACACAGAAATATACTTCTGTTCTTCCTGCAGCCTTTACTGTTTTATTAAGTTGTCTGCCATTTTAACAGTTTGAGATTTCTTTATTTAATAGACTCTTAAAAACATTTTAAAAACTTTAAAAATACTGCCACAAGTGTTAGGACTATGCTGTTTTTCTGTTAGTGTGGTTTGGATTCATCAGATTCTTTTCCTTCTAACACTTAGCCAAGGCTAGTGCAAGTTTTGAAAAGAATGAATTTTGGAAAATGGGACTTGGCTCCAGAGGCTTTAGGCATCTAGAGGGTGTCAATAAGATGTGTTTGGAAGGTATAAGACAAAGATTTCAAAGAAGAAAAGGTGAAAACAAAGAAAAACATCTGCTACTTTAGTGTTAATGTGAACCTTAACTTTGTGTTTTAGTTTCTGAGAGTTATGTGCCTATGCTTTCTTCTGGCTGTTTTCAGTGAGTTTTTAGAGACTTATTACTGTTGATGTGACTTGATTCATGAATAAGTAGCACATTATTATAATTATATAGATTAATTTTTATTAGTACTCTAATACATTCTAATTTTATTAATAACTACATTTTATTATGTATATTTAATGTTAATAGAATGGAAGACGAAATGTTGATTTGGACTTGGCATCATCTCATAGAAAGAGAGGTGAGTATTAAGAAATATTAAATATCTGGTTAAATTAAGTAGTTGTTTTTATATATGATGTATTTACATTTGATTGTCTTTGAAAAGTAATTGCAAAAAATTTAGAAACATTTTATTAGGAGAGTTAAATGGAAGATTGTTTTCTTTACACCTTTTTAAAATCTAGGAATACCAAGGAGTTAATAATAGGCTGTGTTTCTCATTTGTCATTTGTTTTGACTTACTAAAAAGCCTATGGAATGCCAGAATCGGTGCTTTATAATTAGGAGGAGGTGGTTATATACATAATTTACTGTGTTTTAGCTCCCGGATATAGTTGTTATAATTTAAATAATATCATAGGGAGAACTCTTTGCCCCATTTGCCTCCATATACATATACACACTTTCAAACTGAAAGTTTCTAGTTTTCCTCTTTGCCTCATAAGATAAAGCATGTAAGAGATGAACTGATGGTTTCTAAAAAAAATTTCCCATAGCAATAGTTTTAGTGTCATCAGGAGTTAGCCTTATTTGTTAGAAGCTCTGTCTTCATGAATAATATAGTTAACTCATGGTTATATGTGCAAATGGGTGAAAAGAAAGCTGTTTTAAATAATAAAAATCCAAAGATAACTAAAAATTCAAGTATTATTCTCTAATGGTACTCTTATTAAACCCAAATGTTTTGTGGTTTTAAAAAGATGAAATATTAAAAATAGTCACTAGTGGTAGTTTTCTAAAAGCCTGTGGGGAAAAACATTTTTTTCATGGATTAAGTCTTTTATATTTAAAAATGAAACCCATTTCCTGATAGCTTCCTTGGCAGAATGTTAGGTGCCCTTCATAAGAAAAAAAATGGAATGAGGGAAGAAACACACACAAAACATAGTTTTTCATTTTTGTGTTGGTACTTCTATAGAATAAAATATGGAATATTTTGTCCTTTAATTATAATTAGAACACATGAATGATTTTTCTGAAATATTAGGAATAAGGATTAGAGCTGATGTTTTCTGTATTGAAAAGTCTTTTGAGACTATAACATCAGTACTGTTGGATTTCTTAAAACAATTATGTTATTTGTGATAAATAAATGATATACTAATGTGTAATATATACAAATAATTTTCTGATTATTTGAAAATTGGCAAGTCATGTGCTATAATTAGCCAAAATATCTTTTTCCTTAACTACTGACTTAGGAATTAATTTTTGGAATAGATTTTGATGAACTTAAGTACATATTGTTGTTAAGAATCTGTTATATTAATGAATGCTTATCATCTGTTTTTAGAGAGAAGATAGCTCCAAACTTACTGAGTAGCATAAGGGATCCTACTTATAGTTTAAGAACTTCCTACTATATTTATAGATGATAATCCATTGGCTAAAATGATTCTTTTCTCTTAAATCTTTATCATGCTTGTAAAATATAAAATTGAGATTCAATGTATGTTAACTATGCCACATGTGGCAAAGTCATCCCTTGGAATAAAATAGAAGGTGTTAAAAATAACCTAGAACCCAATGCAAGTTAAAAATTTTACACTTAGCCCTAGCTGGATTTGATTCTGGTTAAGGGCCTATACCTTGGTTGCAGTCTCGATCCCTAGCCCCAGTTGACGGGGAGAGTCCCATGTGGGAGGCAGCTGATGGATGTGTCTCTCACATATCCATGTTTCTCTCTCTGTGTGTTTCCCCCTCCCTTCTACACTCTGTAAAAATCAATGGGAAAAATATCCTCCAGTGAGGATTAACAAAAATAAAATAATACTAACGGGCTTAATTCAAGCAAAATATTATTCAAACAGGTGTTTCTGATGTACCAAATATAAGATAATTAATTTTCAGTTAATGTTCATTCTTCCCTGCTCCTAAAAACTTGTTTTGTGTGATCTGGCAGCTGTTCCAATGCTAAATATATGTTGTGTTTATCTGATGTCATTTTTCTATTAAGACCAAGTATCATGTTTGTGTTTGTAAATCTTGTCTTGAAATCAGGGAAGAAAAAGAATAACCTAGAATTATTAACCCAGTATTGTTAACCTAGTATTATTAAGAATAACCTAGAATTTGAATATAAATTCTTAGGAAGAATTAAGGGAACATTTTAAAATTAGCATCCTTCGAGTTCCTACCTGTTCAAAAGTTATCAACAATTATCCTATAAATAGCTGTGGATTTCCGATAGTTTTAGATCTAAGTAGATATAAATTAAGCCATTAACTCAAATTTTGTTTATAGAAAAATGTTTCTCCAGAAAGCTCAAGGTAGTACCCAAAACCTATTAACTTGTGGGAATTTAATTTTATTTTGTTGAAAACAGAAAAGCAAATACAGGATCTCATGGAGAATTTCTTTTTAATTATTCGTTAAGGAGATTAGATAACCTAGTTATGTCACTCTTTAAAATATATATTTTTATTGATTTCAGAGAGAAAGGGAGGGAGAGAGAGATAGAAACATTAATGAGAGATAATCATTGATTGGCTGCCTCCTGCACGCCCACTATTAAGGGATCAAGCCTGCAACCCAAGCATGTGCCCTGACAGGAAATTGAACCAGGACCTCCTGGTTCATAGGTTGACACTCAGCCACTGAGCCATGCCGACCAGGCAGTTATGTCACTTTTCATGACATAACTTAATGTGGCACCAATTTATTCTAGTAATTACATTTTTAATGTTCCCAAGAGAAAATTTTGCTGATGGCTTTGTCCCTAGGAAAAGGTAACTAGAAAATAAAATTACTATTTCAGAAAGGGTAGTAAACATAGTTTTTAATCTCATGAATCCTAGAGCTTATGGGTATACAATAAAAATGTACTTTGAATTTGAAATGAAATTGCTGCTTCTCTCCACACTCCAGTTAATGTTTCACAGTTGATCCAAGGAAGCTAATATGTTAGGAAGGGGTAAAGCAAAGTGAGCTCTTTAGAAGCATCAAAGCTAAATTCTGAAACTAAAAATGACATACATTACTTTAAAAAGAGACAGGTGACACATATTTCTGTTTAGCACCTCAGAGATAATATGAAATTTATACTCATTAAACACTTAAAAACTGCATTGTTCTTATCATTTCAAACATTTTAAGTTATTGAATTCTCATATCAGCCTGACAAAACTTATTAAATATGTTGGTGTTCTGGTAGTTTGATAAATATTTTAAGGATTTGCTATGGTTGTGCAGAACTGGGCTCCTCCTTTACTGAAAGACAATTTCTTTTAGCAGAAACTTAACTTTAGTTTTCATATTTAAACTAAAACTGACACAGTAAAAAAAATAGTGGGGTGGTGGTAGAAATGGTGGTATGTCAAAGCAATTTAAGAAGCAACATATAGTATTAGTAAAAATACTATGTGGTTTGACTGTTTCCCTCACCCTGATTCTTTAAATATAGTTAGGGTTTTATTACTAAAATGGAAACATTTATCAACGTGTGTTCGGTGGTGTAAGATGAATGGGTGAGATGCTATTTTATATCTGTATTTCAAATTAGATTATTTAAAGAGGAGCAAATGTAAATGTTGTCACCTGTATCAAATTTCTCCTTTTGTCTTCTGATTCTTGTGTGGTAGTGTATTTACTCCTTTTTGGCCAGTTGAGCCCCAGAAAAAAGAAGAGCTTCAAGCAAGTACATGATGGCATGTTTAATTTTTTTTCCCCCTTTTAGCTTGCCTACATATTTTATGATTTATAAAGTATGTATTGCAGTTCTGTCATGTTCATTTTGAAAATTCCATTTATGAACCAAAGTTGTAAGGTCAAGTAAACAATTTCAAAAATTTCTTGTTGGACTTTTATATTATTTTCCTATTATAGTAGGTGATTCTGAATTAATGTTAAGTAAGAAATGGGCTTAGGCACAGTTACGCTATAGAAGCTTTTGATATGCTTTTCAGACACAGTATTTCCTATATTTAAATAAAAACTATAGAACAAACTAAAGTTACCAGGTTGTTATAATTTTTAAAAGAATTTAGAGTTCTTTCATCTTTCATTTTCATACTTTTTTTGTTTTAAAGTATTATTAATGTCAGCCTAATGTTTTATCCTAATGCTTTTAGATAAACATCCTTTCTGTTCTTTCTTATATTCATGCAAAGTTTTGTTTGGGTCATATATCTAATAAGTTGTATCCTTTAAATTAGGGTTCTGCAAACTATAGCTAGTAGGCCAAATTTGGCCTCCCACCTTTTTGTTGTTGTTTTTTTAAAAATCTAAGTAATGTTTGTTGGCTGCTTTCACACTATAGCAGCAGAGTTAAGTCCTGCAACAGAGACTTTCATGACCCACAAAACCTAAAATATTTACTTTCTGGCTCTTTACAAAAAAAAGTTTGCTTACCTCTGCTTGAAATTATAGAGAGGATTTAATTTGGGTATTGGCCACCCACTCCATAGAATATTTTCGAGTGTAATAGGCAATTCAGTATTTGGATATTCTTTACAATCAAACCTTAGTGTAGCAGGCAATTGAAATTTCCATGAGTTAATGCTTTGTGAGTTATTGATAACAGGAATATGTAAGACAACCTCTTTATAAAATTACTTGAACACTTCTTTCCTTTAGTTCAAGGAAATTGGACAAGATAATCTTTAAGATATCTTTTACTTTGATTCTAACACTAACTCATTGCACATTTTTTTCATTTTGAAAAGTGGTTTGTAAGTGTTGGAAAACAGAATTTTTTATTCGAATTTTCTTACTGAACAAACAAGTTCAGTGCAATGAGTCAAAAACTATAATTTGTGAGTTAATGATACAACTAGAGTCTGAATATGCAATGCTTAAGAAAATGGAAAATAACTTTTTTTACATTAACCCCTACTTTAGTCTTTAAATACTTTTAATTTAATTAAAAATTATACATATGTGACATTATTAATTACTTAACTAGGCATCTTTGGAGTTTTACTTTGCTATTTTACATGAAAAAATATTTAGCTATGTAATTTGGGGAAATTTTCAGACTGGTATTTTTCATGTTCAGTAAAGCAGAATATTCAGTACAGTGGTACCTCGAGACACGAGTTTAATTCGTTCCGTAACCTTGAGGCGTGGGAAACTATGAGACGCTCGAGTAACGGGAAACTGGTGGGTCGTGTGCAGCTGGCCGATCCGCACGATTACTCGTATCTCAAATGTTGCTCGTATTTCAAAGCAAAAATAGCTCGCTCCACGGCTCGTATCTCAAAAATCTCGTATGTTAGGGCACTTGTATCTCGAGGTATCACTGTATTTTAAAAGAATTCTTGCTAAAACATGAAAGGCAGATAAACCATATATTCTTTGCCATTCTAAATTATTTAGTAGAATGTATATAATTATTTTATAGTTACTTTATATTACTAGCCTATTATGAATTTTTGTTTTGATTTTGCAGTCCTGGAGTTTTACTGACACCAGTGTAATAATTCAAAAATAAATTATGCAATTAGTATTTTGTTACTTTGTTTTCTCTGTAGGCATTAGTGCTTAAGTAGTTCTCTTCCCAAATATTTTCCATCTAGTTATGTAACATAATTTTTGTAATGCATAATTTATTGGATACCTTTAGATACATTTCTAATAGAGAAATTTGGTATATTCACACAATAGGATATTATGCAGCACTCAAACAAATGAGCCATGGCTATATGCAGTAGTGTGAATCAATATTAACAATATAATATTGAATGAAAAGAGTATATCATATACATGTACATATATATATAAATGATACTTTTTTATAAAGTCTAAAGTAACTAGAACTAAACTTTGATTGGGGGATATATATATATATATATACATATATATATAAGATAAAACAATATTTTATAACAACAAAACCAAAGGAATGATAAATGCAGGCTTAGAGATAGTAAAAACCTTAGATAGGAGTCAGGGAGAGATGGGTTGGAAGAAGAACAGATGTTAGTTTTCTAGTTCTTGTGTTCACATTTATTATAAATGAATATAAATACAAAAGCAGGCCATGAATGGATCAATGATGAGAATATATCATGAGCCAATGATTATGACTAATCTGATTTGTATACCTGAGATCAATTAAATTAAAAAATATAAAGCCTGTAGGAATTGGTCATTGCTATATTTATTTAAAGCTAATATTGCCATATGACTTGGACAGTTGTTGTATTCAAACATACAGTATTAACATTTTTACTGTCTAAAGATTTTAGCCTAGAAAATGCTCATTGGCAAAACTAATGGTATTATATTTTGCAACTACTGTGAACCATTTATTTTATATACCTGACATTTTATGGTAAATCTTACATATTCTTGTCTGTGAAACTTTGCTTCCTCTACATATAGGAGTTTCACAATGTGCAATAAATATGCACATGAAACAGTGAAAGTGTTCCTTATATTAATGAAACTCAAAGGGTGATGTTTGTGTCTCCTTTTTGTGTAAGTTTACTTGCCCTTCAATATTTATTTTTGGTAATGTTTTATTGCAGATATGTAGACACTTTGCACAGTCTTATCTCACTTTTTGCAATGATATGTTAAATCAGATGAAGTCCTATTACTAGTAGGTCTTAGCAGCAGTGTCTTAAGTGCCTAGTTCCTTTTTGCTCATAAATAATGATCTGGTTTAATACTGCAGAGCATTTTGAGCTAAGCATTTTGAGAGCAGCTTCTGCCTTTCTTTTTCTTGTAGCAGCGTGTTGCTAAAGCGCTTACAGAGATACTGGTACATCAAACAGGGCTTTTCTCTTTATTTTCTTACATTGCTATAGTTTTTGTTTGTTATTTTTTTACAAAAGCATTTTGCTCAGATTCACTTAATGCATGCATGTATTCAAACATAAATATCCATTTCTCACCAGTTGGTATGGTAGCAATACTCAGCCCTCATCTAGTTTCAGATTGTATGCTCTACTAGGTTACCATTGATGCATGTTTGTTCTGTTTGTATGTAGGTACTATCCACAGTCAGTTGGAATTCCTGAACGACTCTTGGGCTCGCCTGAAACATAGCAGAGACTGGTTGTGCAATTCCTCTTACTCCTTTGAGTCTGATTTTGATCTTACCAAGTCTTTGGGAGTTCACACTCTGATTGAAAATGTTGTAAGCTTTGTGAGTGGAGATGTGGGCAATGCCCCAGGTTTTAAAGAACCAGAGGAAAGTATGTCTACAAGTCCCCAGGCCTCCATCATAGCAATGGAACAGCAGCAGTTAAGGGCAGAAGTAAGTCTTTGATATTTACTCCTGTGAGGGACTATGGAAACTTAAACTGAACCACTGAATATAAAATTGTGGGGAAAACTTTTCCTTTTCTTTTTTTTTTTTCTTATATTTTATTGACTTTTTACAGAGAGGAAGGGAGAGAGATAGAAAGTCAGAAACATCGATGAGAGAGAGACATCGATCAGCCGCCTCCTGCATGCTCCACAGTGGAGATGTGCCCGCAAACAAGGTACATGCCCCCAACCGGAATCGAACCCGGGACCCTTCAGTCCGCAAGCCAACGCTCTATCCACTGAGCCAAACCGGTCTTGGCATTGTCTCCCCCTTTCCTCCACTTGAACACTTTAATGTCATTATCTTAACTATAACAGCATATTTTGTTGTTTATATTTTTTAACCTGGTATTCCCTTTTTATATTTATCTTTATTGTTCAAAGTATTACATATGTCCCTTTTTTCCCTCTTTGATCCTCTCCACCCTGGCCAACCACACTATTGTGTGCCCATGCGTTATGCATATATACATACAAGTTCTTTGGTTGATCTCTTCCCACTCACCCACCCTCCTCTATCTTCCCTTTGAGGTTCCACAGTCTGTTCCATGCTTCCATGTCTGGATCTATTTTGTTTATCAGTTTATTTTGTTCATTAGATTCTACATATGAGATCATGTGATACTTGTCCTTCTCTGATTGGCTTATTTTGCTTAGCATAATACTTTCCATCTGTTAGATAATCTAATCATAATTCTTATCTTCTAGAAACTAGAGTGAGATTGGCTATCTCAGAGGCTCTATTTGTCTTCCTTTAAAAAGGATTAAATTAGAACATCATAGTAGTAACGATGAATGCTAAAATTAGGGAGCAGAACTTTAAGGAGACACAGGATATCTACATAGCCTCAAAGTATCTCCCTCAAAATATTTATTAATTATTATGGTTTTAATACATCCATAAATTCTTTGATACTCTGGGAGCTGGAACTTACCTCCTCCTCCTTTTGAGAGTAAGTTGGACTTAGTGACTCAGGGGTAACAGCAGTATGTTGCAGAAATCTGACAGACATCTCCTGAACCAAGTGATCAAGAATAACATTGCCCTAGCTGGTTTGGCTCAGTGATAGAGCCTTGGCCTATGAACTGTAGGGTCCCAGGTTCAATTCCAATTGAGGGCACATGCCCAGTTTGTGTGCTTGATCCCCAGTAGGGGACGTGCAGAAGGCATCCGATCAATGATTCTCTCTCATCATTGATGTTTCTCTCTCTATCTCTATCTTTCTTCTTCTCTGAAATCAATAAAAAGATACAAAAATAGAAAAAAAAATTACTTCCTGGCCAATGTGGCTCAGTGATTAAGCATTGATCTATGAACGAAGAGTTCACAGTTCCATTCCCAGTCAGGGTACATGCCCGGGTTTCAGGCTCAATCCCCAGCAGGGTGCATGCAGGAAGCATCTTATTAACCAATAAGTTTAATTATAAAAAAGAAAGAGTAACATTACCAATGATTCTCTCTTATCATTGACTAGAGGCCTGGTGCATGAGATTCATGCACGGGGGAAGGGGATGTCTCAGCCCAGCCTGCATCCTCTCAAATCCAGGACCCCTTGGGGGATGTCCAACTGCCAGGTTAGGCCTGATCACTGGCAATCGGATATCCCTTTTACAATCCAGGATCGCTGGTCCTAACTGCTCACATGCCTGCCTTCCTGATTGCCCCCAAGTACCCCTCCCCCTTCGCTGGTCTGATCACCCCAACTGCCTCTGCCTGCTGGCCTGATCACTCCTAACTACCTCCCCTGGTGGCCTAGTCGCCCCTTGCTGTCCCCTCTGCTGGCCTGGTTGCCCCAACTGCCTCCCCCTGCCAGTCTGGTCATCCCCAATTGTCCCCCCCTGCCAGCCTGGCTGCCGCACACAGCCTGCTGTACAGTCTTTTGGTCGTCCCTCACTAACTCCTGTGTTGGCCTGGTTGCCCCATGCAGCCTACTGTTCAGTCATTTGGTTGTCCTTCACTGACATCCTTGCTGGCCTGGTTGCCCCATGTTCAGTCATCCATCCAGTTGTTTTGGTCATGACGGCCCCTGACTTTTTATATATTAGGATGTTTCTATCTCTCTTTCCCTCTCCTTTCCTCTCTGAAATCAATAAGAATATATTTAAAAAGAAAGAGTAACATTACCAATAATAAGATGGTGATATCATGTAACTCTGAGTTAAAAGAAGACTGAAGTATGCTTCCCCCAAATCCATAACTCTAGTTCAATCATGAGAAAACATCAGGCAAACCCAAATTGAGGGACATTCTATAAAGTACATAAATAGTTCTAATGTGTCAAGGTCATGAAAAACAAGAAAAGATAGAAACTCTCATAGACTAAAGGAGATTAAGGAGACATGACAACTAAATGCAATATCGTATCCTGGAATAGAAAAGGAATATTATGGGAATAATGGTGAATTCCAAATGAAGTCTGTGGTTTTATTTTTTATTTTTTTTCAAAAAAATTTTTTATTAATGTATTACATGTATACATATCTTCCCATTGCCCACCACCTCCCAGGCATACGAAGTCTGTGGTTTTAGTCAGTAGTATTGTCCCAAGGTTAATTTCTTAGTTCTCATAAATATACCATAGTAATGTTAGGGGAAGATGTGCAAGAACTCTGTATCTTTAAAACTCTTCTGTAAATGTAAAATTATTATTATTTTTTTTTAAGAGGAGAGTTAGGCTGATTGACTACAGTGATAGGTATTGCTCTTCTAGGGGTGATAGAGTCAGAAGTTGAGGTGAACCACAGAGAAACCTTTCAGAAATACTTCTCACTTATATGTGGGATGTAAAACTGAAATCTACAAATAGACAAGCAAGAAAAATAAGTAGACAAAAAACAAACAAACAGATGAAAACTCATAGACACAACAGTATAGGAAGAGGAAAAGGGTAGTAAAGGATAACGAGTCAAATATTTGGTGATGGAAAAGATCTGACTTTAGGTGGTGGACACACAATGCAGTATACAGATATGTGTCATAGAAATCTACACTTGAAAGTTATATCATCTTATTAACCAATAAGTTTAATTATAAAAAAGAAATATTTCTAATTCTTGAGCTAGAGTAATATAAAGTTTAAATATAGCAATAACTATACTACCTTATAGTTTTGAAACCTTCACATATATCTCATGAGCATCACAGTAGCTTTGTGAGTAGATTACAGTAGTACTTTTAGCCTCATTTTACATCTAAAGAAAGTGAGACTCAAGAACTTAAGTGAGTTTCCTAAGGCCACACAGTAGGTAGCAGGGTCCAGCCTTGAAATCAGGTCTTCTACATCCAAATCTATTACTTTTCACATTGTACTGTGTAACCTCTTTTGTACTCTAGTATGTTTATAGAGTTTCTAGAGATATTTTGATTTTAAAACATAAATTTTCATCTTAATAAATTCCTAAGAAATGTTAGAATTTTATGTGATATATATTGTTTGTGACATGCAGAGTTCCTTTGTGTCTCAGTTCAGTAAAGAACTCTAACCTATGTTTATTTTACTTTTCTCAAGCTTCGTTTAGAGGCACTTCACCAGATCCTCATTCTGTTGTCTGGAATGGAGGAAAAAGGTAGCATCTCTCTGGCAGGGAGCAGGTTGAGCTCAGGCTTCCAGTCATCCACACTGCTCACATCTGTGAGGCTGCAGTTTCTAGCAGGGTGTTTTGGTTTAGGCACTGTTGGACACGCAGGAGCCAAAGGAGAGAGTGGCCGATTACATCACTATCAGGTAGGTGATGATGAATACAATACACCTTGCATTGTATTCAGATTTTAACTGTCTTTTTACAAAATCAGTATTATAATTTTGGGTTTAAAATTGAAGTTTTAAAATACAGACTTTTAGCTCAGCCAGTGTGGCTTCATGGTTGAGCATTGACATATGAGCCAGGAGGTCATGGTTTAGATTCCCTGTCAGGGCATGCAGGAATCAGCCAATCAATGATTCTCTCTCATTGAAGTTTCTCTCTCTCTCTTCTTCTCTAAAATCAATATAATTATATTTAAAAAAAAAACCAGTTTTAGGTGACTCTTAAAGATAGCGCATTGGTTTCGTTTCCTGAATAATAGTATTATAGTTGGGGTTAGGTGAGCCATAGCCCTGTTGTACTTTCAGATTCTCTGCTGGCTTAGTTTTATTAACCCATAAACCAAATTGGTAGAAAGAGATGTAAGTTGGGGTAGGGTGATTGGGAGAATGGGTTTTAAGAATTTATATTTTAGACTTAATCATTCTGTCTAGATTCTCAGATAGTTTGAAAAAAATTTAAGTGTTATCTTTATATCTTTCATATTTATAGAGGAATACATGCTTTGTGGGAAAGGAGAAAGATTGTATAGAATTAGGAATTATCAATTTAAAAGTAAATTTATTTTAAAACTTTTATGTACTGAAATATATATACTAAATAATTAAAAAACACCATAGGGCTCTACCAGATAGCTAGACTAAGGGTAAACTGACTATTACTTTTATTTTGGTAAGAGGCATTATTTTTGCTAATAGAAAAAGTAAATCTTTATTTATAATTCAGGATGGGATCAGAGCAGCTAAGAGAAACATACAGATTGAAATCCAGGTAGCTGTGCATAAGATTTATCAACAGTTGTCTGCTACCCTGGAGAGAGCCCTGCAAGCAAACAAGCATCACATTGGTGAGTAACTGCCCTGGAAATACAGGATGCAAATTATTTTTGCCTAAGGTTATGCTAGATAGTTATGCTAGACTAGAGGCCTGATGCATGAAATTTGTGCAAGGGCATTGGCCCCTGCCATGGCGGCTACCTCTGCCTTGGCCCCCGCCTATCACGGCTTTGTCTGGAAGAAGGGACATCAAGAAAGACATCTGGTCTAATTAGCATATTATACTTTTATTATTATAGATACCTTGTGTTTGACATTAGTAGATTAACTTACATATAAAGAATAAATATTTGAAAATGTAATAGTATTCCATATTAGTATTAATATTTTTACAATATAGTCCATTTTAGTAAATGCTTCATTTACTTAAAAGGAGATTCTCAATTGTCTTTCTTGCTTTTTTTTTAGAGGCCCAGCAGCGTCTCCTTTTGGTTACAGTGTTCGCTTTGAGTGTTCACTATCAACCAGTAGATGTTTCTTTGGCAATTTCCACTGGTCTGCTAAATGTATTATCGCAATTATGTGGCACAGACACTATGCTAGGACAGCCTCTGCAGTTATTGCCAAAGACAGGTGTTTCTCAGCTTAGCACAGCTTTAAAAGTGGCTAGTACAAGATTGCTCCAGATTCTAGCCATCACTACAGGGTAAGCATTATAGATGTCTTGATAGAACTGTGTTGGGTCTGGTATTTTCACATTTTAGTAATTTCACTTTTCTTCTAATCTCCTTTATGTGTTTAAGTATAACATTTGCCCTTCTGTGTTATTACCATTTATTTTTTTCCTATTATTTCATGTAGGACCTATGCTGATAAACTGAGCCCCAAGGTAGTTCAATCCTTATTGGATCTACTCTGTAGTCAGTTGAAGAATTTGTTATCCCAAACTGGTGTACTACTTATGGCCTCTTTTGGAGAAGAGGAAGGAGAAGATGGTGAAGTAGAAGAAAAAAAAGTTGACTCCAGTGGAGAAACTGAGAAGAGAGATTTCAGAGGTATCTATCACAAACCCTTTTTTTCTGTTATTATTTACAAGCATTTATTGAGTCCCCATTTTGTGCATATCATTAGAATGTATACTTTTTTTCTGTTGTGGGTTTGAAAGAATTTTTATTTGTTTATTTAGAAACTCCTTTTCTATACCAATGTGAAGAAACCTTCTTTCCTTAGAGTCCATTAAATCTGATGTGGTGATCATATTGCTTACTCTGTAGGTTCAGTCTTTCCTTGGCTGTCCTGGTTCAAGAACCTAGAATTTCTAGGTGACTGCTTTCCCCAGGATATATTTTCTTAGCATCTGATCCTGACAACCCATCTCTAATCATACTTTTGACTTAAGTGTTTTCCCAGGACCAAGGGTTGTATTATTTAGGAACTAGTTTACAATTAGAGGAGTTGAATTTGTAGTTGGGTTAGCTGCTCTGTACCCTAGTCACTAAAAAGATTATTGTTTTCCTTAGCCATTGTAATTTTTGATTGCTGTAATATGATCATTTGCTCATAGCTTTAAAAAATTATATTGAACATTGTATTTCTGTAAATTAAATTAATTAAACCCTGAATGGAACAACCACAATGTATTTTACATAATTAAGGAAAGAAAGGTCTAAAATTGGTCATTTATTTAAAAATGTGTGTGAAACTACCATACTTTATTACCATAATAAATTCCAGCAGGTAGATAGATACATAGATAACACAGACAAAATGAAGCATGGATGGATGCATAGAGAGCAAGTTATTTAACTATTCTGTGCTCCAATTTTCTCATCTTTAAAATAAGAGTAATAGAACCAATCACCTAAGCTTGTTATGAGGATTAAATAATGTAATACATGTAAAACAGAGCAGTTTCTGTCACATAGTGAGAGTTCAATAGATATTAATATTGTAATATGATATTCCAATATCTGTAAATTGTATAGATAGGTGGGTAGATAGAGGGAATTACTTGGGGTTAAAAAAAATGATGAACTATTGTGTTTCTGAAGGAGCGTTTAGGGTAATAAGGGAGACAGACATGTAAACAAGTAATTATAGAATAATTATAGTGCAATACAGGAACTCATAAGAAATAACTAAATCACTTAAGGGGGATGTATGAGTCTGATTAAGGACTAGCTTTAGTTTCAGAGACTGAACCTATGGCAAATTTTTTCTCCCAATTTATATAAAAAGTATGGTGCTTATAGAAAGAGCATATACAGACTCAAGGTCTGATAAAATAAAAACAAGCATTTAATTCCGCCTCCTGTTTTCCTGTGACCTAGTGGTAGATACAGGGTTGTTAAGGTGATAGCTTCTCGCTATTCTATGCTGACTATTGCACATATGGACAGCAGGGAATACATTGTAGAGTTACTTCTCAGTCTATTGGTTTTTAAGAAAACTGGATCCTCCCATATCCAGGAAAGGATGAAATAGTTCTGTGAGTCAGTCTCAGCAGGTGGAATACACATCTACCCCCCTTATGTCATCCTGAAGAGAAGGCCAGTGCACCCCTTGATTTATGGGGATGGCTGGGAGTGAATCTTATTCTAGTCAACTTTGGCCAAGTATTCAGAGGCAGACTGCCCTCTAGAATTCTTAATTAAAAGGTGTACTCTTCATTTCAAATGTACTATTGATAATGAAACACAAATTACATCAAGTTCTATCAACCAGTTTTATATATAACTAGAGGCCCAGTGCATGAAACTTGTGCATGGGGAGGGCATCCCCTCAGCCCAGCTTACACCCTCTCCAATCAGGGACATCCCTCTTGCAATCCAGGACTGTTGGCTCCTAACTGCTTGCCTTCCTGCCTGCCTGATTGCCCCCTAACGGCCCCCCTGCCGGTCTGGTCACCTCGCAGCTGCACAGCCTGGTTGCTCCCCAGCTGCCCCTGCCAGCCTGGTTGCTCCCCAGCTGCCCCTCTGCTGGCCTGATCACCCGTTAAGTGTCCGGAAGGAAGTTGGATGTCCAGAAGATGTCCCATCTCCTGGTCTAATTAGCATATTACCCTTTTATTAGTATAGATGTCACCAGGCATTAATTAATTTAATTATTAGTGTCTTCTAGAAATATTTGCTGGGAGTATGGGGTTGGGTAGGATGGATGTCTCATAAAAGAGATACTCCCAGGCATCTCCACCAAAAGAGAAAGGTTCATTAAACTTGACTTTGAAGGAATATGTTGGAGATATGTGGGTACTCAGGGCAGGCTAATAATTTTATATTCTTCAAACTAATATTATTATAAGTATTTGCTTTTTAACACTTAAGTAAAGAGGTAGTAGGTACTGTGTAGAAGAAATGTAGAGGAGTTACTAGCTTTTTTCCTCATTGTCCCTAGCAGTTTAGTCAAGGACTTTAACACCCATCTCAGTAAAACCTAAGTCCTTTAGTTAATTAAACATCTGTGAAGATAGATTACTAGCCATCTAAGCATGTCCTTTGGTGGAGGGGGTGTGTCGGGGGGTGAAGGGACATGCTTAGAGAGCCAGTAATCAATAAATCTATATCTATCTTTCTATTTTCTACCTATCTATTTATCTATCTAATTATCTATCACAAGTGACTTGTCTGTGTTTTCCTTAATTGAATATGATAGGATCTTCCTGAAAGAAGTACTATATTCATTTGTCTTCAAATTATTAAGATTTTCCCTGCTGGTGGGTATGCAGACTGGTGCAGCCACTGTGGAGAACAGTATGGAATTTCCCATTTGACCCAGTAATCCCACTCCTAGGAATATATCCTAAGAAACTAGAAACACCAATCAGAAAGGATATATGCACCCCTATGTTCATAGCAGCACAATTTATAATAGCTAAGATTTGGAAACAGCCTAGGTGCCTGTCAGTAGATGACTGGATCAGAAAACTATGGTACATCTACACAATGGAATACTATGCTGCCATAAAAAAGAAGGAATTTTTACCATTTGCAGCAGCCTGGGTGAAACTGGAGAGCATTATGCTCAGTGAAATAAGCCAGTCAATGAAAGAAAAATACCACATAATCTCACTCATTTATGGATAATAAAGAACATTATAAACTGATGAACAAAAAGATAGATACAGAAGCAGTAAAGCATCAAACAGACTGTCAAATTACAGTGGGAAGCTTAGGGAGAGATGAAGTAGATAAGAGATCAACTGAAGGTCTGGTATGCATGCATATAAGCATAACCAATGGACACAAGACACTGGGGGGTTAGGGTATGTATGGGAGTGGGGGGGGCAATAGGAAGATATGTACACATGTAATACATTAATTAAAAAAGTTAAGATTTTCTGTGTTTTAGTGCCCCTTGGGGATTGACATTCTGGGAGTTGCCTCACTGGCACATTTTTCCTTGATTCTGAGTGGACTTTGCCAGAATAAGGAGGTATTAAAGGTTCGTGTATTATGGAAGAATAGATGGTTCTCCAGCCTCAAAATGCAGAGGGTAGAGGGAAACTATGAGACAAGAGAAAGGCTGGTGCTGATGCTAGTGGGAAAACTAGGAAGTTTGGTTAGGGCAAGTTAGTGTGAAAAATATTACAGATTTTGAGCTCAGGCAAACCAGAATCAAGCCTAGAAATTTGCTTCTTTGTAGAATCTGAAAATACAATCTTTTTTAAAATGTCACTCTTAATTTGACTGATGGAGTGGAATCGTGAACTTTTTGAAAATGGGATTGAATTTATGAACTCTCTTATTAGTCATATACACATGCATACATACTTTTTCATACATCTTCCACTAATTCTGTCCAGTAGAACTCGACTTAGGTAGAAAACTATTGTTTTATAGAATAACATTAAAAATGTGTACAAAACCAAGTATACATATTTTATTTTAGCAACACACTTGTACATAGAGGTAAGAGATGTTTGAATTTAACTTTATTTTCTTTCTTTTCCCCATTCTGTTCTTTAGATTGTAAAAATTCAGCAGATAATCTAGATGTTAAATTTAGGTTTCTGCTTGCTGCAATATAAATGTAACTTACTTGATATAAGGCTATTTTCTGTTTGTTGGCTTTTTACTGTGATGTAAACTTGTCTCTTCATTCTTCAGCTGCTCTTAGGAAGCAACATGCAGCTGAACTGCATCTGGGGGATTTTTTAGTTTTTCTACGCAGAGTTGTATCTTCAAAAGCAATTCAGTCAAAAATGGCTTCCCCAAAGTGGACAGAAGTGCTTCTGAATATAGCATCTCAGAAGTGTTCTGCAGGTATATTACTTTTGTCTTGTTTTAGAGTATTTTTATACATCACATATATTTTATTCAGATAATGCCAGACTTTAACAACATTGGATACTTGACCTTGATTTCAAGACTTTATTTCTAAGTACTTATTTGATGAAAAGAAAACTCCAATTTTAGAGTTAAAATTGGTAGGAATTAATAATAGAAAATAGTCCTGGACAAGATCATGGATTTAATTGAGAACTTGTTCCTGTTTGTTCAGATTATAGTAATAAAAATAATCAGAAAATATCCTGTTTAATATGATAATTTGGCATAGATTTTGATTACAAATCTGAATCTGTTCATTTTCTCTTATCATGATAAGATTATTGTGTTTTGTTATAAATTCTTATTTTGCTTACTTTAGGAAAGTACAAATTGCTTACTCCCATTAATCCTAACAATCTTTCTGAGGCAGTCAGGGCAGTCAAGAGCAGAAGCAATGAAAGGGTATGATAAATCTTAGCTTTAGAGATTAACATACCTGTTTAAAACTCTACCTCTGCCTCTACTGAACTGTGTGGCTTCATAAAGCTACTTAATGTTTCTAAGCTTCAATTTCCTCATCAGTAAAATCAGGATATAATACTATAGGGTTTGTGAGGCTCAACAAAATTAATGTATATGAAATCCATAGCACAGCAACCTGGCACATAGATATGGGTATGGGAAGAGTCCACAATTATTGTGATAAAAAGTTGAAGTCCATTTCACCCATAAATGCTTAGCAGTCTTGAATATTTTTTTCAAGAACTCATTTAAACTTTGAATTTCTGTTACATTAGTAATAAGAAAATGTCTTTCCTCCCTCAGGTATTCCTCTAGTTGGTAATTTAAGAACAAGGCTCCTTGCCCTTCACGTCCTTGAGGCTGTGCTACCAGCTTGTGAGTCTGGTGTAGAAGATGATCAAATGGCCCAGGTTTCTATTTTTAAAGTTGTTATAAAATATTTTTGACATCTACAATATGATTGAACCAAAATCTAAACTTAGAGTTTTTTCAGTTGTAAATATGTTATTTTCTCAGTAGCAAAACTTCTACTTCTAACTTTCCTTTTTTATAATTTCATCTCTAAGCAAGGAGAAAGAAATTAGATAATGGGGTATAAGAATGATAAGGTTGTATGGCCTATTCAAAAATCTATATAGTGAGGCAACATGAGGGCAATGTAATCCACTTTCTAATGCGTTAATACTCTTTCTTTTTTTTTTTAATATATTTTTTATTGATTTTTTACACAAAGGAAGGGAGAGAGAGAATTAGAAACATCAGTGAGAGAGAAACATCGATTAGCTGCCTCCTGCACGTACCCTACTACATCTCTGTCCATGTGGTCAGTAGCCCTTATTGATTTTACCACCAGAATTGAACCTGGGACCTTTCAGGCCACAGCCCAGGCTCTATTCACTGAGCCAAACTGGTTTCAGCTAATACTCTTTCTTAAAAAAAAAATTAAAAAAAAAGATATTTAACTTACAACCACCCAAAGTAGCTGTAGGACATTGATATAATAAAATGTTACATGTGCCTTAGTATTATAATTGAATGATTTTATTTTTCCTAAACTTAAAATTACCTTTACAAATTTTATTCTTTTTACTTCAATAAATAGGTTGTTGAACGCCTATTTTCCCTTCTGTCAGATTGTATGTGGGAGACACCAATTGCTCAGGCCAAACATGCTATTCAAATAAAGGAAAAAGAACAAGAAATAAAACTACAGGTAATCGATTTTTCCCAAAAGGTATTTTTTTAAATTAAATCTTTATTATTCAGATTATTACATTTGTTTCTTTTTACCCTCATAGCTCCGCTCCACCCAGCTCCCACCCCTCTCTCTAACCTTACCTCCCCCACATTGACCTCATCCATAGGTGTATGAATTTTGTCCAGTCTCTCCCTGCACCCCCCTCAACCTTTTCCCCGAGAATTATCAGCCCACTCCCTTTCTGTGCTCCTGATTTTATTATATTTACCAGTTTATTCTGTTGATCAAATTTTTAATTCACTTAATTTTTAGATTCACTTGTTGATATATATGTATTTGTTCATAATTTTTTATCTTTTATCTTTTTCTTCTTCCTCTTAAAGAGTACCTTTCAGCATTTCATATAATACTGGTTTGATGGTGATGAACTCCTTTAGCTTTTTCTTATCTGTGAAGCTTTTTATCTGCCCTTCAATTCTGAATGATAGCTTTGCTGGATAGATTATTCTTGGTTGTAGGTTCTTGCTATTCATCACATTGAATATTTCTTGCCACTCCCTTCTGGCCTGCATAGTTTCTGTTGAGAAATCAGCTGACAATTGTATGGGTGCTCCCTTGTAAGTAATTAACTGTTTTTCTCTTGCTGCTTTTAATATTCTCTCTTTGTCTTTTGCTCCTGGTATTTTAATTATGATGTGTCTTGGTGTAGTCCTCTTTGGATTCCTTTTATATGGGGTTCTGTGTGCTTCCTGGACTTGTAAGTCTATTTCTTTCACCAGGTGGGGGAAGTTTTCAGTCATTATTTTTCAAATAGGTTTTCAGTATCTTGCTCTCTCTCTTCTTGCACCCCCACAATTCTGATGTTGGTATGCTTGAAGCTGTCCCAGAGGCTCCTTACATTATCTTCACATTTTTGGATTCTTTTCTCTTCTTGCTTTTCCAGTTGAGTGTTTTCTGATTCTTTATATTTCAAATTTTTGACTTGATTCTTGTGTTCCTCTAGTCTGCTGTTAGGTCTCTGTATAATATTTTTTATTTCAGTCAGTGTATGTTTAATTTCTAGTTGGTTCTTTTTCATCTCTAGTTGGTCCTTTTTCATCTCCTCTTGGGTCTCGCAAAATTTATCCATCTTTTCTAGGATATTCTTGAAACACCTTATAACCATGGTTTTGGACTCTATATCCAGTCGTTTGTTTTCCTCCATTTCTTTTGTTTGTGATCTCTTTCTTTGTCTCCACATTTTCACTATGCTGGGAGAACTTCTCTTTTGGATTCAGCCTTATGATACAAGACTTGCAAAACTGCAAAAGCCTCTCTGTTGAGCTTGGGATGAGTGGAGTCTCAGGGTTTAACAGACTGCCTTGCCTTCCAGTCAGCCCCGCCCTCCATGGCCCCTGGGTCTCACATGTCTCTGGGTAATCACTGGAGTGGTCCCTTTGCGCGCACACAGTGCCTCTAGACCACTGCCTTTTCGGCTCCCTTGCGCTCTGGGACCATATGAGTCTGGGTCCCCAGAATTTCGCCTGAAACTGGTGTTTAGTGGAGTTAGAAGTAGCACAGTTGGGAGGCTCTGTCTCCCGCCCACTCGTGAAAGCCAGCGGCACAATCAGCAGTTGGTCTTCTTTTCGTAGTTCTATGCGCACTACCAGACTTCTGCCCTTTCACTGCTCTCCTATATTTCCGTGCACTTCTCCCTTTTCACAGTCCAAACTTCCCCCATATGAGTTTCAGCTGGACCTGGGGTTCAGTGCCATAGGATAAGGGGTTCAATGCAGTTGGGAGTCTTCGTCTCCCTCCCGCCAGAGAGAACCAGCCAGATACTCTGGCACCTGCTCTCTCCACGTGTGCGTTTCCTTACCTCAGCTTTTTGCAGCTCCTCTGGGTCTCCGTGAGCCCTTCTAGTTGTAGAATTTCCACTCAACCAGCTTTCCTGTGGTTCTGGATGGTGTCTGTTCTGTCTTTTAGTTGTAGCTTTGAAATTGTTGTGCGAGGCAGCAGTGTAGGTGTTTACCTATGCTGCCATCTTGGATTCCTCCCAACAGGTGTTTTTAGACAGCACAAGTGAATATCCTGTCTCTGGATTTTTTTTTCTCTGAAGGACCTTGTTCCATCTCGTTATTCTGTTTCCTGTCCACATCTTCTCTATTGTCCTACATTGCTAAGCTTCTCAGAAGAATACCTGTTTCAATCACTTCCTTCTCATTATCTCTTCAACCTAATTGTTTATCTTCCATCAAAGTATGGAAATTAAATGACAAAGCTAAGTGTTAAGTGCTAAATATAATACATTTTTTTTTGTCCTTGTCTTACTTGACCTTTTGAAACTCTATTGTTTTCAGAACACTACCTTCTCCCAGATCTTCATCTATTCTCTGCCAGTTCTTGATTCCATTTGGAGGCATCTTTCCTTTGCTGCAACTTTCTCTTTGTCTTCATCCCAGACTTTGGTGTTCCTCAGGGTTCTATCCTTAGCTTTTCCAGCAGTGTCAGTCACATCTACCTATATGAATTACTTTCCAAATTTAAATGCTAACCCAGGTATCTCCCCCTCAAACCTTTATCCCTGAATTAATGGGAACTCTAGACATCTCCTAACGTCTCTATCCATGGAATCAGTAGTCCTTATTGATTTTACCTCCTAAATAGCTTTAATCTTCCCATTTAAAACTAACTTAATTCTTCTTTTGGTTTTCATGATTTCACACTTTTTCTGGCTTTCCCACTGTCTCAGTAAAATGGCCTTTTCTTACCATTCTCTTTTATTGGTTCTTCCTCTTCTATTTAATCTAAGTGTTGGAATATCTCTTGAGTAAAATTTAATACTAAAATAGCATTCAAGGCCTTTTATGCTTTTGCTTTATTTTCTCTTCGTAGTCTCCTTTTCTGCTAATCTCATCCTCCAGAACTTCCACATTGCTTGCAATTACTTTAAATTGATGAATTCTGTTGCACCTTCATACTTTGACACATGCTATACATATTGACCTAAATGCCTTTCTCTCTTTTGACCAGCTACTAAATGCCTTATCATTCAGGACTCAGCTTGAGAGTTATTCTCTTTTGAATGCTTACTTACCTTTTCCAACCATAGTTAGGTACTTAAACTTTAATGTTGCTTCTATATACCTGTTATGTAACTTTTGTTATTCTCTTGGCTACAATATTGGTCATATTTATTTCTCTGTCCCCTAATTGTGCTATAAGCTCTTTATGGGCAGAGACTGTGCTATATTTATCATTGTGTTTCTGTTTCGTTTTTTCAATATATTTTATTGATTTTTTACAGAAAGGAAAGGAGAGGGATAGAGAGTTAGAAACATCGATGAGAGAGAAACATCCATCAGCTGCTTCCTGCGTGCCCCTTACTGGGCATATGCTCGCAACCAAGGTACATGTCCTTGACCAGAATCGAACCTGGGACCTTTCAGTCTGCAGGCCTGATGCTCTAGCCACTGAGTCAAACCAGTTTTGGCTATCATTGTGTTTTTATTGCCTACACAGTAACTGGTATGCAGTAGATACTTAATAAATATTTGTAGGATCAAACCCATTAATTTTAGAATATATATTAACTGAGATCTAGATTACTGCATAATACTGACCCAGCTTTCTTTCTGGTAGAAGCAGGGAGAGTTGGAGGAAGAAGATGAGAATCTCCCTATACAAGAAGTATCCTTTGATCCAGAGAAAGCTCAATGTTGCCTAGTAGAGAATGGACAGATATTAACTCATGGCAGTGGAGGAAAAGGATATGGATTGGCATCAACAGGAGTAACTTCTGGTTGCTATCAGTGGAAGGTGTGTAGAATTGCAAGTAGTTTTTAACATTTTGAATTTTATTCCTTTTTCCAGATTCTTTTGAAAAAAAATGTATGAAATTACTTTTCAAAAAAACCATTATACATAAATATGCTATCATTGTGTAATATGTTAACATAATGGAAAGTGAGTGAAGGATATACATTATGTGTAGAGGAGACAACCAATTCATGCTTCTCTATCATTCTCTTTCTCTCTCTACTTCTTCCTCTCTCTCTAATAAAAAATTAGTATTATTATAAAAAAATAAAAAATGTTTCAAAATAGATTTACCAAATTTTCTACCTCCTTTTATCATAATAATTTATCCAGTGAGCAGCCTAATAAAAGATCAATCTCTTTCCAGGAAGAGCTTCATCTACTAAGGCATGTATATCAGAAGAAAGATGAGACATGTATATATATACAAATAAACCAAAAAACTGAACATAATAAGTCAATAGCAGTGGGAAATTCCCAAGGAGAGGTGAAGAGTCTAATTTGTTAAGAGTGATCAGAGCAGTCATATACCCTGTGGTGGTAGACCCTCTTTTAACTTAAAACTTTCAATAAGAATCACAAGTTAGGAAGGTAATCAGTTTCTATATCAGAAATGTAAGAATAAGCCCTTTCCCAGGGACATTTGCAAGAGACCCAGAATCCATGATGTTTTCATAGTTTATGACACCAGAGAAGTCCTAAATCTGCAATAGTCCAGAGTTTTGAGTTTTGTCTATTGGGCCTTTAGTTGAGCACAGTTCATGTTGGGTTGAAACAGCCCATAGCAAACAGTAACAGATTTTAACTTAGAGTGAGGTCCAGACAATTAGAATCTGTGAATTCAGGATTCTAAAAAGCTAGCAACTTTTTTGACAGCAGGAAATCCTAGATGTAGTGCCATACAGCTGTTTTGTGTTTTTTTTTAAGTTCTAGTGATAATGATAAGGCTTTCCTAAGCCTTTTTTAAACTTTGTCAGTCTGAGTCCAAATATACCCACTCAGAAAAAAGTGGGTAAATTTTCTTCAAGCTGAAAAATCATCAATCTCCAAGAGTCAGACATCTGATTTTACAAGAACTCATTGGCAACTACAAACTTCTTTTTACAACTTCATCTGGAGATTGCCATTCTTGTTACTTTGTCTCCCTTTTTCCAGAGGCTCCAATAAGCAAAAACCATAACAAAAAAATCGTCAGTTATGGATACCTGTTTTATTTCTAATACTTAAAGAGTTTAAATTTTAGTATTCCACAAGTGGCAAAAAAAGGAGGTTGTGTCCCATGAGCATGTTTTTTCTTTGCAATTTTAACTGATCAGGATGATCTTTTAGCATTTATGAAGTTACAAGCCTATAACATTTTATATCCATTTTTATCATACATCCAGATGCAGTAGCCATAAAACACAGCTGTTTTAAATTTTACTCCCCTCCCCCTCACCTCAGATCCCAAGTTTACTCAAACTCCTACCAGTAAATTTACCCTTTATAGGGTTAATTGATTGGACAAGAGGCACTGCTATAGCAGTGATTGTATCTAAACTAAAGAAAATAGTTGGCATGGCTTTTTTTCTTTTTCTTTTTTTCTTTCTGTAATCTTTAAAGCTTTGTTCTAGCCCTAGAAACTGATCTAATACCCTTTTCCCTCTTTTTTGGAGAAAAGAGCAGCTCACAGTTCTCATATTTTTGGTCTACCCAAAACACATCTTGAGGGATTTTGTTGTTATTAACCCTCACCCAAGGATATTCTTTATTTTATTTTATTTATTTTTTTAAGAGAGAATGGAAGGTAGGGGGAGAAACTGAAAGAGAGAAACATTGATGTGAGAGAGACACATTGATTGGTTGACTCCTGAACATATCCCAACCAGGGTGGGGATTGAGCTTGCAGCCGAGGTATTTGCCCTTGATCAGAATTGAAGCCATGATCCTTCAGTCCAAGAGGCAACGCTCTAACCAGTGAGCAAAACCAGCCAGGGCACCTTCAGGGATTTTATAACTCTTCCCCAGCCACCTGGAGGAAAGAGCAACTGAAAGCTAATGTTTATTCTTTGGCCCATCTAAAGTCTATTTGTTGGAATATTTGAGTCCTTTCTTTTCCTCCCTAGAGTTAAGAACAACAAATTTTTCCCATAGCTTCTTTTTTTATTCCTCACTCTAGCTAGAAGGCCAAAAGTATCTAGGGAATCCAGCAAGCCAGCCCTTAGAGGCTGATGATTTTTCAGCCTGAAGTGCATATTTTTGAGATGGGTTTGTTATTTTTAAATCTATAGATAACTTTTACTTCTCACAACAGATAACAATTCACCTGCTGTTTCATAACAGATGTAACTCCGAGCCATCAGGCACCAGTTTTTTCTTTCTCTACTTCTCTTTTTCTCCCCCAAGTCAGACTGTAACTATATTTTAATGAGTTGGAGCTGAGTGAATCTCATAGTTGCCATCACTGTGTTGTAGGCCCCCAAGATTATCCCTATATTCAAAGATTTGTTAGAAAGACTTATAGAACTCAACAAGTAGTTATACTTAAGACGAAGATTTCTTATAACTTTCCTTATTAAGGAACCATAGCTGGATTATAAGGGAAAAAGAGACAGGTGGAATCTGAAAGAATCCATGTGCAAACTTTCTTATGTTCTCTCCCTCCTATGAGAGATCACATGGAATACACCCTTTACCTAGCAACAAAATGCAGCAACATGTGTGTGATGTTTTAGGGAAGGCTGTTAGAGATTTAACACCCAAGATTTCTACTGGGGACTGGGCATGAAGGTATACTCTGTCTGTCATGTACCAAAATTCCAGACTCACAGAAAGAAAATAGGTTTCAGCATAAACCACATTGCCTGTTCAAACATTCTAGGCCACCCTTACCACTTTGGGACAGTTTTGTGGCAATGTAGGACTTTTTACCTGTTGAATCCCAAGATACTAGCCAAGGGCCCGTGTTATAAGCATGCCTTTTTAAAAATAGCAGTCTCAGGCTTGCTATAGTAACTCTTTTCTGCACAGAAGTATACACAAGTGTTGTTAGAAAATTTGTATGTAAAGAATTGAAGCTTCCCATTAATAATTTTCTGAATTAGATATACTTCCTCAGCTTCATAATTAAGATGTAAGTTAAAATAAGTATTCAAGCTAGGGAATTTATTACATTAACTTTGTATGCTGTTAGTTGGGTACTAGACTTATTGGGGGGATCATCTTCTAAGTTTTAGGAATGTCTAACCGTTATGCTGCATATCTGAAACTAATATAATAAGGACTAAATGTTCTACAAGGTAAAAATTAATTTTTTGAAAAATCTTTAAAAAATTATGTAATTAATTTTATTCATATATTAGTTTCACTTGGTCTAAAAATAAACTTAGGTTTCCATAAATGGATAAATATTATTTATAAATATATTTCTCAGTATTGATTTATACAGTTAATAGTATATGAACAGGTTTTTTAATATTAGTGAACATTACCATTTTCATTTTAGTTTTACATTGTGAAGGAAAACAGAGGTAATGAAGGCACGTGTGTTGGAGTTTCTCGTTGGCCAGTACATGACTTTAATCACCGTACTACCTCGGATATGTGGCTCTATCGGGCCTATAGTGGTAACCTCTATCACAATGGAGAACAGACTCTGACATTGTCCAGCTTTACTCAAGGAGATTTCATTACCTGTGTGTTAGATATGGAAGCCAGGACCATTTCCTTTGGGAAAAATGGAGAGGTACTAAAACTCATTCACAAGTATTGCATGTTTTCTTGTTTTAATTTACACTCAAATCAGTTCTTCTGATGCTTGTTATTCAGTTTATAGATTATCCATCCTTCTTTGCCTTTTCTCTGATACTTTTTGGTTCTTAAATATTTACTAGAGTGGTGGTCAGCAAACTCATTAGTCAACAGAGCCAAATATCAATAGTACAGCTATTGAAATTTCTTTTGAGAACCAAATTTTTTAAACTTAAACTATAGAGGTAGGTACATTGTTATTAACTTAATTAGGGTAATTCTAAGCTGGCCTTTGCTAAAAACATCCTTAATCTGATTGAGGTACACTCAAGAGGCCAAAGAGCCACATGTGGCTCACAAGCCGAGGTTTGTTGATCACTGTACCAGAGGCTCAGTGCATGGAGAATGCTAATTGACTGCCACGCTCTTCGGCCTGACTTGCGGAGATTGGGTCAAAACTGGCTCTTTGACATCCCCTGATGGGTCCTAGATTGTGAAAGGGCATTTCTTAGGTGACACATCCTAGAATCAGGCTCCCTCCTCTCTGATTCTGGGTGTGTCACCCCAAAATTGCCTCAGCCAAGTGACCAAAGTTTGGTAGCTCCTGCATTGAGCATCTGTTCCCTGATGGTTGGTGTGCATAATAGCTACTGGATGATTGGCCACACACACACACACGCACACACACACACACGCACACACACACATATATATATTGTTGTTGATATAAATCAATAACAGAAAGATAGTAAAATTTCAGTAACATTGTTGAAACAGATGAAAAATTAGGATTATTTATTATATGTAGAATTTCCTTGGTTAGTAAGGTTAATTAAGATTTGGCTGTAGTAACTTTGTTCTGTTTCCTAAGAGCTTTGAATCTTAATGTGATTGGATATTATCAAGTTTTAAAAATATTTTGTTTCCTTTTCTTTTCATCATCTGTGTCACACCATAGGAACCAAAATTAGCTTTTGAAGATGTTGATGCAGCAGAGTTGTACCCATGCGTGATGTTCTATAGTAGCAACCCAGGGGAAAAGGTAATGAAACCTCAAGTCTAAAACATAAATAATATTTGTTAATACTTGTTAACATCAAATAGAGCTTATAAATATAAGTTATTTCTAACATTAAAAGCTCCTGCTCAAGTAATTTACTATTCTAGAAGAAGTAGATTTCTTTTAGAGATTGCCTTCACTTTTTATTAAGGCATTATTTGATATTCTGACAATGTGAATAGAGTGAATCAACTTTCAAGTATATTTGCAATTATAACAATTGTAGAAAACTAGAGGCCCGCTGCATGAAAATTCATGCACTGGAGTGGGGGGGGTCCCTCAGCCTGGCCTGCCCCCTCTCACAGTCCTGGAGCCCTCAAGGGCAGGAGGCGACCTGGTGATCAGGGAAAGGCGATACCCGAATCACACCTCTGCTGCTGCCACTGCCAGCAGCGTAAATCTCAGCTGGCCCTGGTTACCTGAGCCTCAAGCAAACTTGGGCGGCTTGGAAGCCGCCATCCGAGGCTTGCCTGTGATTCGGGCCAGCACTAAGCAGTTGGGCTTGCCTGTGCCTTGGGCCATTCTTGGGCAGCTGGGCAGCTGCCATCCGAGGCTTTCCTGCTCTTCGGGCTGGCCCAGGGTGGCTGAGGGGATTCTGGACGCAGGTGGCCTGGTGGGGCTGAGGAGTGGGTGCCACCATCTTGTGGCTATGGGTGCTGCCATCTTTGCGGGTGTGGCAGTCAATTAGCATACTCCCTCCTTACTGGCTGTGGGTGCCACTGTCTTTGTGAGGATGTGATGGTTAATTAGCATATTCCCTCTTTATTAGTTAGGATAGTTTAGAGCAGTGGTTCTCAACCTTCCTAAGACCTTGACCCTTGCATACAGTTCCTCATGACCCCCCAACCATGGGTGACCCCCAACCATGAAATTTTGCTACTGTTATACATCCTGATGTAAATATCTGCATTTTCTGATGGTCTTAGGCGACCCCTGTGAAAGGGTCGTTCAACCCCCAAAGGGGTCACGACCCACAGGTTGAAAACCGCTGGTTTAGAAGATTAAAGATGGTGGCAGAGTAGGAGAATGCTACACAGACATGCTTCCAGGAACAAGCTGGAATTATAAATAAAATACAAAAAACTTCCTGAATAATCAACAGAAAACTCACAGGAGAAAACCCTGAAGGTGGAGACTACATAGAGACTGGTAGGATGGGCAGAGGCATGAAAGGGCTAGCCAGGCTCCCACAGACAGCAACTGAACTAAGTCCCAGAGAGATATCTCAGCTGTGGGGGGTACCACTGAGAACTCTGGGATCTAATCCTGAAGGTAGGCTCCCCAACAGAGAGCACCAAATCTGAGGAGGGTATCCATATAACACCTAGCTGTGAAAATCAGTGGGGTGCTGTCTACCAGGGAATGGCAGCTGAAAGTTCAGGCACCCTCTTAAAAGGCCAATGCACAAAAATTCCCTGTGGAGACACCTATCTTGTGCTCTGGCAGAAGGAGAGTGAAGTGGACTGGAGCTGTGAGAGCAGAAGCCAGGACTGGGGACTACAGGGATAGAGATCAGAAGCAGATATTTCAAATTTCCTGGGCTGAGCCATTGCCTCACACAGCAGAGAACATCTTTCCCACATAGAAATCTGCCTTGTCTGGGAAGAAGACAGTTGACACACCTTATTGGAAAACACCTTGTCCTGAGGCCATTTAATAAGACTAAAAGTAACAATTAGCCTCCAGGCAGAAGCATTTTTATAAAAATTTCACCACACCTGAGGACGATTGGCTGGGGGCAACTTAAGTCAGAATCCTATTAGTCTGTAGATGGAGGTGGTCTCTAGAGTCTTTGAGTCTTTGCCTGATCCAATTAGTCAGAAACAGCCTTTAACACTGTCCTGCACTAGAGATTGAGAGGTATAGAGGATCTACCTAATACATAATCACAAACCCAAGTAGACAACCAAAATGAGGTGACAACCCCCAAATGAAAGAACTAGAGAATTCTCCAAAAGAAATAATAAATGAAGCAGAGATAAGAAATTTATCTGAAACAGAGTTCAGAGTAATGATGTTAAAGTTGCTAAACAGCATGAAAAAAAGATATAGCAACTGAAAGAACAACAGTTGGAGATGAAGAATGATATAACACAAATAAAGAACATATTGGAAAGGAATACACAGCAGATTAGGGGAAGCTGAGGTTTGAATCAGTGAATTAGAGGACAGAGTTGAAAATACCACTCAATTAGAGAACCAAAAAGAAAAAAAAAATTAAAAAACAGGAGGAAGCTTAAGAGACCTGTGGGACAAAGTGAAACATTGTAATATTAGAATAGTAGGTGTGTCAGAATAGGCAGAAAAGGAGAAAAGAATAGAGAAGGTGTTTGAAGAAATAATGCTAGAAAACTGCACTAACCTGGTAAAGGAAGAAGTCACACAAGTTCAGAAGGCACAGAGAACCTCAAAGAAGAAAAACCCAAACAGACCCATGCCCAGAAACATTATAATTAAAATGCCAAAAATTAAAGACAAAGAATTTCAAAGGCAGCAAGAGAAAAGGAGTTCCCATAAGGCTGACCCTTATTTCTCATCAGAAACTCTACAAACCAGAAGGGAATGGCATGAAGTACTCAAGGTAATGGAAAGCAAGGATCGAAGACCAAAATTACTATATCCAGCAAAGCTATTATTCAAAATAGACGATCAAATAAAGAGCTTCCCAGACAAAAAAAGACTAAAGGAGTTCATCACCACCAAGCCAGCATTACAGGAAATACTAAAAGGATTGCTGTAAGAGATTGCTGAGAAGAAGAAACACAGAGAGAAACCTAGCCATAAGTACCTCTCGATAATAACCCTAAATGGAAATGGATTAAATGCTTCAATCAAAAGTATAGAGTACCCTGGGGACCCAGACTCAAATGGGTCCCTGGAATGCAGGGAAACTCAGGGGAACCACGAAAGGCAGAGGTCTGGAGGCGTGCACCAAGAGGCCTGTAGTGGTTACTGAGGGACACTAAGACACAGGGCTGACGGGAAGCCAAGGCTGTCTGCTCAGCCCTGATACTCTGCCCCATCCAAGCCTAGCATAGAGGATTTTGCAATTTTGCAGGTCTTGAATCATAAGGCTGACTCCAGCACAGAAGTTCTCCTGGCCTAGATGCAGCTGATCCTCACAGCCAATTGGCTTGGAGGTCAGTTTTCCCCAGTGTTACCAACAACAATCAAGCCTTAACTACAACAAGGCTGTACACACAATCCACAAAGGGGTGCACCAAGAGAGTCCACCTCAGGTAACTGGGGAGGCGGAGCTACTGAGCCATATAGGACACGTAGAATACAAAGCTACTCTACCAACTCAGGGAAGCAGCGAAAATGTGGAGACAAAGGAACAGATCACAAACAAAAGAAATAGAGGAAAACAAACGACTGGATATAGAGTTCAAAACCATGGTTATAAGTTTTTTCAAGAATTTCCTAGAAAAGATGGATAAATTTAGTGAGACCCAAGAGGAGATGAAAAAGGACCAACTAGAAATTAAACATACACTGACTGAAATAAAAAATATTATACAGAAACCTAACAGCAGATTAGAAGAACACAAGAATCAAGTCAAAGATTTGAAATACAAAGAAGCAGAAAACACTCAACTGGAAAAGCAAAAAGAAAAATGAATCCAAAAATGTGAAAATAGTGTAAGGAGCCTCTGGGACAACTTCAAGCGTACCAACATCAGAATTATGGGGGTGCCATCAGAAGAGAGAGAGCAAGATACTGAAAACCTATTTGAAGAAATAATGACTGAAAACTTCCCCCACCTGGTGAAAGAAATAAACTTACAAGTCCAAGAAGCGCACAGAACCCCAAACAAAAGGAATCCAAAGTGGACCACACCAAGACACATCATAATTAAAACACCAGGGAAAATACAAAGAGAGAATATTAAAAGCAGCAAGAGAAAAGCAGTTAATTACCTACAAGGAGCACCCATATGCTTGTCATTCTGCTGATTTCTCAACAGAAACTATGCAGGCCAGAAGGGAGTGGCAAGAAACATTCAAGGTGATGAATAGCAAGAACCAACAACCAAGAATACTCTATCCAGCAAAGCTATCATTCAGAATTGAAGTTCAGATAAAGAGCTTCACAGATAAGAAAAAGCTAAAGGAGTTCATCAACTCCAAACCAGTATTATATGAAATGCTGAAAGGTATTCTTTAAGAAGAGGAAGATGAAGAAAAAGGTAAAGATAAAAATTATGAACAACAAATACATATCTATCAACAAGTGAATCTAAAAATCAAGTGAATTAGAAATCTGATGAACAGAATAAACTAGAATATAATAGAATCAGGAGCATAGAAAGGAAGTGGACAATTCTCGGGGGAAAAGGAGTGAAAGAGTTATGGGAAGAGACTGGACAAAAATTATACACCTATGGATGAGGACAATGGGGGGAAGGTAAGGGCAGAGGGTGGTGTGGGAACTGGGAGGAGGGGAGCTTTGGGGAAAAAAAGGAACAATTGTAATAATCTGAACAATAAGGATTTATTAAATTTAAAAAAAAGGTATAGGGTAGCTGAATGAATAAAAAAATATGGCCCAATTATATGATGTCTACAAGAGACCCACCTCAAAACAAAAGAAAACAGGATAAAAGTGAAGGGATTGAAAAACATTTTCCATGCAAATGGAAAAGAAAAAAAAAGCTGGGGTAGCAATACTCATATCTGACGAAATAGACTTTATAATGAAGGCCATCACAAGAGACAACAAAGGTCACTATATGATACTAAAGGGATCAATCCAACAAGAGGATATAACCCTGGTAAACATTTATGCACCCAATATAGGTGCGCCTAAATGTATAAAAAAAAAATCTAGAGGACTTTAATAGAGAGATTAACCACAATACAGTCATAGTAGGGGACTTTAACACCCCTCTGACTTCCCTGAACAGATCTTTCAAAAACTTAACAAAGGAATAGAGACTCTAAAGGACACACTGTATCAGATGGATTTGATAGACATTTATAGAACATTTCATTGCAATGAAGCAGAACATACATTCTTCCCAAGTACACATGGATCATTCACAAAAGTATGGAGTTTCCTCAAAAAATTAAAAATGAAACGTTCATTTCACCCAGTAACCCCACTTCTAGGAATATATCCCAAGAAATTAGAAACATCAGCAGAAAGGATATATGCACCCCTATGTTCATAGCAGCACAATTTACAATAGCTAAGATTTAGAAACAGCTTAAGTGCCCATCAGCAGATGAGTGGATTAGAAAACTGTGGTACATCTACACAATGGAATACCAACTATGCTGCAGTAAAAAAGAAGGAACTCTTTTATCATTTGCAACAGCATGAATGGACCTGGAGAGCATCATGCTAAGAGAAATAAGCCAGTCAGAGAAAGATAAGTATCATATGATCTCACTCATTTGTGAGTGAACAACATCTATTAATGAACAACATAAACTGATAAACAAAAATAGAGCCAAAGGGGGCAAAAATACTAGAATATAATAGAAGTAATCCTGTTATTTACAGATTTTTAATATTTCCTACAACTTTTGTGATGTCATACTATGTTAGTACAGTTTTGGTAATATACTTAAAATCCTTTTATTCTTGAAATATTAATGTTTATTGCATGTAATATTATATATAAGATCATTTTTCTTGAATAATTGGTGTTTATTGCATGTAACATATTTGAAATCATTTTTCTTGAAATATTAAGGTTTATTACATGTAACATTATTACATTTAAAATAGTTTTTTCTTAAAATAAAAAAAACCTGAAAAATAAAATGAACCATAAAGAATTAAAGAAGAAGAAGAAAATATTTTAGAGATAATATCATTAATTGGCAATTATGAATATGAGAGAAATATAGAAATAATTCCAACTGTGGTGGGGAAGCTGCCTTTCATTTATTTAGTTGAGGGGGTTCTCAGATCTTGTAGTTGGTATAAATTCAGTCCCCAAATCTTGGGGAGGACTGTATTAAAAAGATACCCTCTCATTATAAACTATTTTTCTCCTCATCTAAAACCTAGACCAGACAGACTTCTCTGTGGTATCCTATACTGGTGGGTGCATTTGTTTTCCACCCCATTCTTTCACTTGAGGTTATTGTACAGCGTAGATCTGATATTCAGAATTTCTAGTTATTCTTTAGTAAAAAGTTTTCACACTGTCTCATATATAATATTCCTATAGTGAAAGTCCTGGACTTGGTAAATCCTAATCCTGAAAGTTACATTTTTAGTCTGTGCTTTTAAATGTATTTTTTAAATTTTCAAAAGTTATAATTTCAGGCTAACCATTGACATTTTTGAACATTTACTGTGTGTCTGGCAATCTAGTAATAAATGGTCTTATTTAATCTTTAAAATAACCTGCTATTACTATTAAAGTAAACTACTGGATGAAAATGCTGAGATTTAGTGAGATTAAATTTTCTAAGACTGTGCAGAGTTATGGTTTGAACTAAGTCTTGCTCTTCCTTTAACCTCTCTATGTTTTACTTGAAATGTGTGTTCAGATTGGGATTATCCCAATTATCTACATTTATTATTTTCTTTCTGCCTCTTGAACAATATAAGATGGTCCCAGGACTCAGTATTATTGTGGAGTCTTGAGGATGAAAGAAAATAGATCCTCAAGGTTTTTTTTTATTTTTTTTACTAAATTGAATAGTCATATATACCTTAGTCTATATCCATCTTTTGTGTGGCCACAACAACTCTGATACTCACAGGTTTCAGGAATTTTAAATGACTGGGCAGCTTATTTCAGAGAATCATATTGCTACTAATTTAAGTAGATCTGTAATATTTACTCACTCCTTACTGGGGCCAGTGATATAATACCAGGTATTAGGAGGCCAAACACTAGTTTCACATGGGATTGCACATGTCAGAATTTATAGTGACTAATAATTTGGGAGAACTATCAATATGCATTTTCCACTTCCTTCTCTTTTATAGGTAAAAATTTGTGATATGCAGATGCGTGGCACACCACGAGACTTACTTCCAGGAGACCCCATTTGTAGTCCAGTAGCGGCAGTGTTGGCAGAGGCCACTATTCAGCTTATCCGAATCCTTCACCGAACAGACCGCTGGACTTACTGCATTAACAAAAAAATGATGGAAAGGCTGCACAAAATTAAGATATGCATTAAAGAGTCAGGTCAGCAGAAGCTAAAGAAAAGCCGCTCAGTTCAAAGCCGAGAGGAAAATGAAATGAGAGAGGAGAAAGAGAGCAAAGAGGAAGAGAAAAGTAAACATAATAGACATGGCCTTGCTGACCTCTCAGAGCTGCAGCTGAGGACCCTTTGCATAGAGGTGTGGCCTGTGCTAGCAGTGATAGGAGGAGTTGATGCTGGTCTTAGAGTTGGAGGTCGGTGTGTTCACAGGCAAACTGGGCGCCATGCCACGCTACTAGGAGTGGTCAAAGAGGGCAGCACATCTGCCAAGGTCCAATGGGATGAAGCAGAAATTACTATCAGGTATGATCTGTTGAGTCATACTTATTACAAATGAATATGTAATGGTGACATAGGCCATGGCCTATGGGCAGTGAGTAATTATGTGTGTTAGTTGAGCTGCCAATTAACTTTTTAAAATACTTTTGTTCAGATAGTTGCATATGAGTACTGTGATTTCTAAAGGAATATTTCCCAAATTTGTGTTCACTTGGAATATTAGTGGTTTATAAAGTTTATAGTTTTTGTTTTGTTTTTTTAAAGAGATGGTAAGCTCACTAATTTATGTTTAACTGGGATATTTTCTTCTATTTTTCATTTAGTTTCTTGCTTTTTGAACATTGCCATTACTCACTGGGATTGAAAAAAAGCCAGCCAGCAGATCCATCAATTACATTTTTTGTAGGAGGTCTTTGAATGTATGAGAGAACATTTTTGTGACTAAAATTAATTTGATTTTGGATTATCTATGATCTTAAGTATTTTTTTAAAAAAGATCTTTTTGTTGATTTTTAGAGACAGGGAAAGGGAAAGGGATAGAGAGATAGAAACATTGATGAGAGAGAAATTTCATCAGTCAGCTGCCTCCTACACACTCTCTACTAGGGATCAAGCCCATAGCCTGGGCACATGCCCTCACTGGGAATCAGATCAGTGATCTCTAGGTTCCTTGGTTAAGTTGAAACCAAGACTTAGATTAATAAAACAAATGTTTACCTCCAAACTTTTTATATTTGGTAAAGCTTTCTATTATATTTTGTATACTTATAACATTTTTAAACTTCTGGAAATTCTTGCCAAATATCAGGAAATATGTGATTATATTTTTGCTTAAACTATAAATTATAGAAGCATTAATTGAATATTACAAAGCAATTTTTTTAATGAAACAATGCCTTCTCTGGAATAGGTTATAAATGGCCATTACCCACATAATAAGTTATATTTATTATACAGACTTTCCAAATAGTTTACATTAGGAATTGTCAGAAAACACCTAGCCTACCTCCTGTTTTTATAAATAACAATACATAGCCACACCCTTTCATTTAGGTGTATCATTGGCCACTTTCACACTATTGTGGTGGGGTTGAAAGATTGCAACAGAGATTGGCCTACAAAGTCTAAAATATAGGATGGGCAAAAGTAGGTCTACAATGATTTCTGTGGGAAAATGTATAATACAAGAATAAATACTAATGTAAGAATAAACTCTATTTTATGTACCCACATTGTAAACCTTTTGCTCACCCCATACTTGTTTTTGACTCACAAAAATTTTGCTAATTTCTGGCTTACATTATATTATAGTAAATATTCTTTGAAAGCACATGCACATCTCATTGCTTTTGCATTTAACATCACGTCTCCCCTTTTTCTCATAATAGACTAGTTTTTCTCTGTAATGTCTTCTCTAGATTGTGTAGAATATTCTCTTTAGTGTGTACATGATGCATCTTATTTGTCTACATTATATTCTGTACCTTTCTCCTGTCTATCCCTCACTTGCTTCTTCCTGTGTCATTCTGATCTTTATTAAAGCTTCCCAACTTTTTGGTCGCCTAGTGATACTCCATTGTATAATCTGGAACCCTGTGAACCACTGCCTTTTGACGTGGCGCGATTCCGAGGCCTGACGGCTTCTGTGCTGCTGGACCTCACGTATCTGACTGGCATTCACGAAGATATGGGCAAACAGAGCACCAAGCGACATGAAAAAAAACACCGACATGAGTCTGAAGAGAAAGGGGACATTGAGCAGAAAACTGAGAGTGAATCTGCTTTAGATATGCGAACAGGCCCAACATCTGATGATGTCAAAAGTCAGGGTACCACAAGCTCCAAATCAGAAGGTGAAATAGCTTCATTTTCTTTAGATCCAACCCTGCCAGGTGTGGAATATCAACACCAAATAACAGAAGGAAAAAGAAAAAATCATGAACACATGTCCAAAAACCATGATATACCCCAGACAGAAATCAGAGCAGTCCAGTTGTCTTATCTCTACCTTGGTGCTATGAAATCACTTAGTGCTCTTCTTGGCTGTAGTAAATATGCTGAGCTGTTGCTGATACCCAAAGTTCTGGCTGAAAATGGCCACAACTCAGACTGTGCGAGCTCTCCAGTTGTTCACGAAGACGTGGAGATGCGTGCAGCCCTGCAGTTCTTGATGCGACATATGGTGAAGCGAGCAGTCATGCGGTCCCCCATAAAGAGAGCATTGGGATTAGCTGATCTGGAACGAGCTCAAGCCATGATCTATAAATTAGTGGTCAGTGGGCTTTTGGAAGACCAGTTTGGGGGCAAAATTAAGCAAGGTATGTTATCTGATTTTTTTAAATGCTTTTGTGCTATTGAAATTATAATTGTCAGAACTGATGTACTCTGTAAGTGATTTATAAAAATTTTTTTTGGCAAAAACAATTTTCATGTCATTTTTCCTTTGCAAGGTGAGCACTTTTTTGTTTCTTTTATATTAGTAATCTACCTATAACTTTCTATTTTAGATCTATAAAGCATTCAAATTTAGTAATTATTACTATATTTTGTAAAACTGAAACTTAATTCATGCCACAAAATGTACTCCAGTATTTATTGATATGATTCAAAATACATATTATCCTGAGACTTCTCAGAGGCATTTTAAAGGATTACTTTTATAGATTCCGTACTGTATGGAAAAAAATCTTGCTTTATTTTTTTATCCTCATCTTTGGAGATACTCTTCTAAAAATACATTTAAAAGCACAGGTACTCTTCTAGGTTCTGAAGAGTCAGCAATGAACAAAAAAAAGTCCCTTGTAATGAAACTTCAATTCTTTTATTCTTTCTTTCCTTCCTCTTTCTCTTTCTCCTATCTTTCCTTTTTTTTTTTTTTTTTTTTATTATTCCCCTCTTTCCTGTCTTAGTTTAGACAGTGACTAGGCAGAGAGAGGTGCATGGTGCATATAATAGGAGTGTTAAGATCATGATGTTTATGAAAGTATGTGGCCATTTAGCACATACACAGAATTAGCTATCTTTGTAGCAACTAATTCCCCACCCCCACCCCCAACTTTTAGGCGTAGTTTGTTTTGTGAGCCATTGTCCTTTTCAACCATGGAGTTTCTGTCTAGGTTTTCATATTCTTGTATTTACATGTCTTCATCTTTGCTTGCTTAAAAACTGAAGATAGGCATCAAAATAAAAGTACTAAAGAAATAGTTTTAATGATAAAATATCTTTAGAGAATCTCTGGTCACATCTCACATACACAAGTGAGACTATTGTTTTACTGTTTTTAAGAGAACTTTTCCTAACAAAAAGACCTTTTTTTTTGGTTTGTAGAGTCTACAATTATGAAGACAACAGTGAATTCAATGTAGATGTAAAAACATTTTTTCTGTAAATCTTTTATAGAATTGGTATTTATGAAATATGTTTAGGAACTTTCCAAGTTAAGGTTAAAAGCTTTCCATTCTCATGTTAAATTTGAAAAAAAAAATTCTTACCACTTTCTTAACCTTGGTTTATAGAGATTGATCAACAAGCTGAAGAAAGTGACCCAGCCCAGCAGGCACAGACTCCAGTTACCACTAGCCCATCAGCCTCGAGCACAACTTCCTTTATGAGCAGCTCACTGGAGGACACCACAACTGCCACCACTCCAGTCACTGACACAGAAACAGTGCCTGCATCTGAGTCCCCAGGAGTGATGCCACTAAGTCTCCTCAGGTAGGAAATTTAACCTTTAAATTGTGCCATATTTGATGCCTCTGATTATGAACACACAGTTCCTAGTATTCTCTTATGAAGAATGTGCCCAACTAAATCAAGGCATTCTAGAGTTAGAAGGAATCTAAGAGATCATATGGTCAAACCCAACTTACTAACATTGGAAATGTCCTTCAGAAAAAGTTTAACAACTTGCCCAAGTCCCAGATCTAATCAATGGGGCCACTGCCATTTAGGTACTCCAGCACTATTCTATCTCCTAACAATGGATCTTTTTTTTGGCTAGGCATTTGAATATGCTTTTACTCAAAAAGTAAATACTTGCATTTTGATGGTTACAGCTTTAAGAAAGAGCTTGCCTCCATGAAATAATTTTCTTTTCTCAGGTTATTTTTCCCTTTAGAATAATTTCCTTATTCTTTATTTATTCCTTATTATAAGACTGGTGGCCCAATGCCTGACATTTGTGCATGGGGTGGGTGGCAGAGAGGTGTCCCTTAGCCCAGTTTATACCCTCTCCAATCTGGGACCCTCGGTAGATATCTGACTGCCAATTTAGGCCTGATCCCTGTGGACATCCCTCTCCCAATCTGGGACCACAGGCTCCTAACCGCTCACCTACCTACCTGCCTGATTGCTCCTAACTGCTTCTGCCTGCCAGCCTCATTGCCCCCTAACTGCTCCCCTGCCGGCCTGATTGATGCCTAACTGCTCTCTTGCCCCCAATTGCCTCCCCCCCCCCCTTGCTGGCCTGATTGCCCCCAAGGCTTTTATTAGTATAGATCAAGCAAGTCTACTTTTCAAGTGAAAGAGCATGTCTTATGATGCTTCTTCAACCAACCCTATTTTAATAGATTTGTAAATTTCAAATAATGTTCAAATTTCTATTTGCTTCAGTTTGCCAGATGTATATACAAACCAAAAACTTTGGGAGAAGATCTCTAGGGAGGGGCTATTTTGTGAGCTTTCTTACCTAGGGCTTAAGTGAAATAAAGGAAAGGAAAATGAATAGTATCTTTTTTTCTTATTTCTTTTTCTCCTTCACTTAATTGACGGGTTACTATTATTCTCCAACGTGTAGATTGACTTCTTAGGTAGAGTGGCTATTATTGTAATGATTCTCAATATTTGGTGATCACAAGAACTACTAGGGAGGCTTTTTAAAGCTCTGGGGATGTATTCCCCAAGTCTCTCACTAGGTTTGGAGGGGGCACATCATTTGCATTTGAATTGTTTCTTCAATAATTCTGACACAGTGGCCACACATTAAGAATTATTTCTCGGGTTTGGGGCAGAGAGAGCACTAATCCTAGGAGCTACCATTGCCCAGTCCCCAGACATCTGCCTTTTAGCTCTCTCACTTATGTAACACAGATCCAGGAGGTGTTTCTGTTTAAGAAAGCAAGAAGAAAGAGATGGTAGAATATTCTAATATGGTTTTTAATCCCTCCAGCAATTAATAGAATTCAAGGCATCCATAGAGGATCAGTAGCACTGTGACTCCTTTTGTCTTTCAAGTTCTGTAGTGTAGGCATTGGATTCAGTGGTATAATAATGCTCCCTTGCTTCCAGAGGCATTCACCAGGTCTTGTGACTCCTCCTTTCTTCTTAGTCTTTGTTTTCCTATTATTGACTGGGACTATATTAGAGTTGCAATTATGTCTGCCTTCTGAATATCATTTAAAGTGAGAAAAATCAGGGAACAACTGCCTCTTACATGAATATGATCTTACCACAATTATTTGATTGTGTTGACAATGCTTTCTTGATGTTTAAAAAGTTATTAGTTCTATTGAACAAATCAAAAGAGCAGTCAGTGAGGAGCTTCCTGGACTTTCTTCTTTACCCAGTGTGTGCCTTCTTAGCCTGAGGGGTCTGCCTCGCTATATCTTGTACGCTTTACACAGCTGATATTTCATTCTTATGCTGTATTTCAATTGTGCTGGGTGACTGGGCAGTTATCTTTTCTTTCTATAATTACCTATAGATTATTACTTTGAATCCATGTGAATAATTTCATGACTAGCTAGTGAATTTATGTTTAAAGTAATTGTAAGTTATCTATCTTTACAAACTTTTTATTCTGTAACTGCTGTTTGCCTGTCAAAATATCCCTGTCATTTTGGTATTATAGTTGAGGAAAGCTCCCTGAAGATAGGGATTTAAAAAAATGTTTTGTTAATCACTGTATTCCCCCACAGGCTGTGTTATTGGAATTTTGCTGAACAAATGAAAAGGTATTATTACTTGTAAAGATTACTTTGTATTACTTGTACAGGTTATCTTATGAGATAATGATTTTTAAAACTGTGGAGTCTTCCTCACCCCAATTAATTATAGATAACTTGTGTAGTTTTCCAAGTCAGATATTCTTTTATAAGACTGTGATGTATATACAGGGCAGGACAAAAGTAGATTTACAGTTGTGAGTATGTGGAAGACTTTATTCTTGTATTATTATTTATTAATTACTAGTGACCTAGTGCTTCGTGCACATTAAAAGGGAGACTGAGAGTCAAGTCCTCGTCCACCCACATGTGCCTCAAAATCGCATCAGCCTCAGACCCAGCCGCCCCCCACATTGGGCTAGATCCAGACCCAGCCAGTCCCACCCTTGTCAAGCCCCCTGGGCAAGAGGCACAGTCTCAGGCCCCCATCAATCCCCACTGACAGGGGGGCACAGCCTCATGTCCCCGGGCCTGGTGCTAGGGTGAGGGGTGCGGCCTGAGGTCCCTGGCATGGTGCCAGGATGGGGGGCACAGCCTGAGGTACTCTGTCAAGCCCCACCTGGTGAGGAGCACAGCCTGAGGTTCCCCGCCCTGGTGCTGAAGAGGGAGGAGCAGCCTGACGTCTCCTAGCCCAGCACCAGGATGGGAAGCGCACTTTGAGGTCCCCGTCAAGCTCCACCTGGCGGGGGTATGTGGCAGTGGGCGAGGCCTGAGATCCCCTGTCAAGCCCCACGGGGTGGGGGTGGGGGAGGGTGTAGCCTCAGGTCCCTGCTGATTGCTAGTTAAGACTCCTTAAGGGAATTTGGTCTCAGCTGTGGGTGCAGCCATCTTTGTGACAGAGAGATAGCCAATTAGCATATTCCCTCTTTATTAGATAGGATTATATTGTTTTCCATATGAACAACTGTAAATACACTTTTGCCCACCCTTGTATTTTGTAATTGGATTTTTATGCTAGCTATTGTTCTTTTCTTTAAAGGCAAATGTTCTCTAGTTACCCAACTACCACTGTACTTCCCACACGTCGTGCACAGACTCCTCCAATATCATCATTACCAACCTCTCCTTCTGATGAAGTAGGAAGAAGGCAAAGCTTAACTTCTCCTGATTCCCAGTCAACAAGGCCAGCTAACCGCACAGGTGCGTGTATTACCATGCACTATGACACCCAGACACCTGGACATTCCAGATGTGTGAGACTTTATCATGTAGGCTTTGTGCTTTGTCTTCATGAAGGTAAAAGCAATGATGTTAATTAAGGGGGAAAGTCTGCCCAATCAAAATAAGCTGTCTTCTGTATTTTGAGTCTGTACATTGAATTATGGCTAGTTGGGAGAGAAATAACATACAGTATATCAGTTATATTAGTCCTTTTTTTAAAAAAATTTGAAAAAAATTTTTTCAATTACAGTTGACATTCCATGTTATATTAATTTCAGGTGTACAACATAGTGGTTAGACATTTATTTAACTTATGAATTGATACCCTTGATTTATCTAGTACCCACCTGGCACCATACATAATTATTACAAAATTATAAACTACTAGGAGCCCAGCACGCGATTCAGAATCTTGCGGCTCTGCCCACCCTAGAGTGGCCAATCTGGCCCTGCCTCGCTGATCAGGCTCTCCCCCTGCGCAGGTGTGCGCCCCGCCCCCGATGCTGTGTGTGCAACCTCCTCCTGTCCTGTTGACCCGTTAGTTACTGCGTCCTGGTTAATTAGCATATTTCTCTATTTTATAGATAGATAGATATAGATATAGATATTCTCTATACTGTGCTTTATATTCTGGTGACTATTTTGTAACTACCAATATGTACTTTTAAAAATATGTATATTTTTACTGATTTTAGAGAGAGGAAGGGAAAGGGAGACAGAAACATCAGTGAGAGAGAAACATCGATCAGCTGTCTCCTGCATACCCCCTACTGGGCATCTGAACTTACAATCTGGACATGTGCCCTGATTGGGAATAAAACCGGTGTGGGAACCTCTTTCCACGTCCCGCGTGGTTCAGGGTTCCCGGGTCAGGGTTCGGGTTCTGAAGGAGGCCGCACGCAAACGAAATGAGAGACTAGAAAGCACAAATTTGGCCATATTGGGGGGCCAGGCGGGAGCCTCCCTCTAGTGGAAAGGACTGCCACTTGCTCTGGCCTTTTTCTCCCTTTTATTAAGGCTTTGGGACACGCCCCTAGCCTTTAGGCAGGAAATAACAAAAACAGAAATTAACAAGAAACAAACATAGAGGTTGCTTCAACCAATAATGTTTCAACTAAACAGTGAGTAATTAGCTCTGACCTTTCAGAGCAATTAAGGTTGACCAGCCTTCTGGCTTCCTGTTTACATCCATTTAGTGAGAACAATATTTGGTTTCCAACAACCGGGACCTGATTAATGAGCTGATGCTCAGCCACTGGGCCACATCGGCCGGGCCAATCTGTACTTTATACTCCCTTCACCTTTTTCACCCATCCCTTCAGTCCAGCCTCCCTCCCATCTGGCACCATCCTTTTTTTTTTTTTTTTTCTTCTAATAATATATGCATTTTTAGTGCTATGAATGTCCCTCTAAACATTGTTTTTCCTACAATTCAAGCATTTTGAAATGCTGTGTTTTCATTTTCATTCACTTTACTTTCTCATTTACTATGATATCTCCTTTGGCATTATTTAGAAGTATAATATTTTGTTTCCAAATTTGGGGGAATTTTTCAGATATCTTTTATTGGTTTTTAATTTAGTTTTATTATCATCAAAGAACATACCTTGTACAATTTAAATCTTTAAAATTTATTGATACTTGTTTTATGGTCTGTTTGAAATATATTCAACGTGCATTTGGGAAAAGTGTGTATATTGTGCTATTATTGAGTGGAATGTTCTATAAATTGTTGGTTAGGTCAGGTAGGTTTTAGTATTATATAAGTCTTTGTTATTTTGATTTATGGTCTATTTATTCTATAAATTATTGAGAGAGTGGTGTTAAAACCTCTGTTATTTTGGATTTGTTTATTTCCCCTTTTATTGTTCAGTTTTCGTTTCATGAATTTTAAAGCTTTGTCTTTGGGTCCATAAAAATTTAGTAATCTTATGTCTTCCTAATGAATTGACCTCTTTTTCATTATGTAATGACTCTTTTTATCCCTGGTAATATTATTTGTCCCTAAATCTGTTTTGTCCGTTATAAATATAGCCACTTCTGATTTTTTTTCATTAGAGTTTGGATGGTATATTTTTTCCTCATTATTTTACTTTTAACTTATTTGTGTCTTATATGTTAACTGGGTTTCTCAAAGGCAACCTATAGTTAAGTCTTGCCTTTTAAAATGCAATCTGATGCTTTCTGCTTTTTAATTGGGATATTTAGATCATTGACATTTAGTATAATTATTGGTATGATTGGGCTTAAATTTACCAGTTTTCTGTTTATCTCAGCTGTACTTTGACCCCTTGGTCTACTTTCTTTGGATTAAATGATTTTTTAAAAATTTTATCTCCTTTGTTGGTTTATTATACTTTGTATTATATTTTTAGAAATTACTTTTAAGTTTATAGTATACATCTTTGTCACAGTCTACCTTTAAGTAATGTTTTATCAATTCATGTATACTAACAGAATCTAACAACAGTGTGCTTTTATTTCCCCTTTCTCAGCCTTTGTATTTTGGTTGTTACACTTCTAAATATGTTATAAAGCCTCATAATACATGGTTATTATTTTTTCTGTAAACAGGCAATTATCTTTTAAGGAGATTAAAAACCATACACACACACACACACACACACACACACACACACACACACTAGAGGCTTGGTGCATGAGATTCATGCACTTAGGGGTCCCTCAGCCTGGTCTGTGCCCTCTCGCAGTCCAGGAGCCCTCAGTCAGCCATTTTTAGCACTGTCAGGAAGGCAGGAGAGTCTCCTGCCACCGCTGCTGTACTTGCCGGGCTTCTGGGCTTGTGGCTGAGCAGCACTCCCCCAGTGGGTGTGCACTGACCACCAGGGGGCAGCTCCTGCATTGAGCATCTGCTCCCTGGTGGTCAGCACACATCATAGCAACTGGTTGTTCCACCGTTCCGTCAATTTGCACATACCCTTTTATTATATAGGATAGGTTATATTTACTCGCTTAATTACCAGTTCTGAGATTCTTTATTCCTTTATATAGATCCAAATTTCCATCTGGTGTCATTTCTTTCTGCTTGAAAGACTTCCTTGTAGCGATCTGCTGGCGATAAATTATTTTGTCTCTTGTATGTCTGAAAGAGTTTATTTCACCTTAATTTTGAGAAATATTTTTACTGTTGTAGAATTCTAGATTGACAGGCATTATACTACCTACCTGGCCTGTAATCTTCATAGTACCTAAGTGGTTGAAGGACACTGAAGAGAAACATGAAAAGTAAATAAATGCAAAGGGGATCCTAGTTTGGATCCTTTACTGTGATGAACATTACCTAGATTTTTGGTGAAACTGGAATGTGATCTAGATTAGATGATAATATTCTTAAGTTTCTGACTTTGATGGTTGTGTTGTGGTTATGCAGGAGAATGTCCTTAATTGTAGGAGTTATATATTAGTGTATTCAGGGGAGGTTGTCTGCAAAAAGTTTCAGTTCAGGGGTAAAATAATTTTTTGTGCACTCTTGCAAATGTCTGTTAAGTATGAAATTTTTTTGTAAGTAGGTAACTATTTCAAAATAAAATGTTTTACTTTATTTCTGCAGTTTTATTTTTATTCTGCAGGTTTATCTTTATGAAAAACCATAATCTATAACAAGTTTAGTCATAGTTATACATTTAATAAATTCTTGCTAGGTAAATTTGAGTTGAATTTGAACTACATTAAGAAACTTACGGTTACACTGAGAACACTTTATTCATGTTATTTAGTGATATTTAGGTCTTTCCTTTTCTTTCCTTTGTCTCAGCCTTGTCAGACCCAAGCAGTAGACTTTCAACTTCTCCTCCTCCTCCAGCAATTGCAGTACCCTTGTTGGAAATGGGGTTCTCCCTCCGACAGATTGCCAAAGCCATGGAAGCCACAGGTAGGATAAGTTTTTATATATCAGTGTATATAGATATGAGAAACTTAATCTTATTAAGGGCAATACTTTTTTAAAGTGTGTATATATATATTTTTTATTTTTTCCTTTTTTTAAATATATCTTATTGATTTTTTACAGAGAGAAAGGGAGGGGGACAGAGAGCTAGAAACATCGATGAAAGAGGAACATCGATCAGCTGCCTCCTGCATGCCCCCTACTGGGGATATGCCCGCAACCAAGGTACATGCCCTTAACCAGAATCGAACCCGGGACCCTTCAGTCCGAAGGCTGATGCTCTGTCCACTGAGCCAAACCGGTTTCGGCAAGGGCAATACTTTCTTAAGAGGCCATAAAACTTGGTAAGATTTTTAACATCAAGTTTAGTTACAGTGGCACCATAACAGACACTAACATGAATAACTAATTATTTTGCCCAGAGTCAGTATCAGACGTGCTTTTCCCCCTGTTCAGGTGCTCGAGGAGAGGCTGATGCCCAGAACATCACTGTCCTTGCCATGTGGATGATAGAGCACCCTGGGCATGAGGATGAGGAAGAGCCTCCGTCAGGCAGCACAGCAGACTCAAGGCACAGAGCAGCAGTTCTAGGCAGTGCTGGGAAATCAAATGATCCCTGTTATTTGCAGTCACCAGGAGACATACCATCGGCTGATGCTGCTGAAATGGAGGAAGGCTTTAGTGAAAGGTAAAATTCCATCCATATTTCTGTTCAGTGTGTTATAAGTGATACCCCCAAGAGCCCCATTTGTTTCCCTTTATAAAAGCTTCTAATGTATGTGAAGTTGATAGAGATATATGAAAAAATGAACATTTTAGTTTCAAGTTTATGTTTCTGTGAAGGGTAAAAATGACATAACCAGTTTTATTCTTGAATGGATGTTTTCAGGGAAAGAAGGAAAAAAATTTATATAAAATCAATCTGAAAAGAGGAAACTGAAAAATAATTTTATTTCATATAGGTGATATGAAATACAATGTTCATTTTAATATTAGCCTTTTGATTTAATTAATGCATTTGATGGAAATGGACTTTTAAGCCTTTTCTAGCTCTTAATATAGATTTATATTTTATTCTTTAGTTTCTAATATCTATACAATATACCCTTTTAAAAAACTGTGATAATATCTAGCCCAAAATGATCTATAATATATTTTATAGTCCTTCCTAAAATCTTCCTCCTTCCATACGTCTTATGACTTTAAATGTTAACTTTTCATTTTAGTCCATGAAGTCATATGCATGTAATCATTTGTTCACCTTATGTCATATACAGACCTTTGCTGACAAGATTAGTAAATATTTTTGTAATTTACTTTGAAATATTTGTTTCTCTTATGCAAGGATGCACAATCACTTCAATTTTTAAGTATTTAATCATTTGGGATTTAGTTAAGGCCATTGACCTAGTTTGAATTTGAACATGCATTAAGCATCATTTCATTTTTGGTATAATTCAAAATCATATAAAATTATTGCTCATTGCAATATGACAGACACATTTAAAACTTAGGAGCTTTACCAGGGACAAAAGATATGTTTCAAAGTTTTATAACTATATTTTATTCTCAGCAATATTTGGAGAAAAAACTACCATCACAAGCAAGCAATGATCTATGCTTTTTACTCATGATAGTTTTTAAAAACCCATGTTGCTTTCAAACTTACACTTACAGCACTGATAATGTGGATCATACAGAGAATGCAGCTTCTGGTAGTGGACCACCAACTAGAGGTCGCTCAGCCGTAACAAGAAGGCACAAGTTTGATTTAGCTGCTCGCACATTGCTAGCAAGAGCAGGTAATCACATGTTTCACATCCTTCTCTTAGTTATAGTATTATATGCCTTGCTTTTATATTTTAAAGTAAATGTAAAAGGAACAGTACAGACTATGTAAACTAACGATACTGAGTACTTAGTTCCTCCACAGTAACAGTGACTATTTTCATATTATTTTCAGTGTATTTACATAGTTTCCAAAAATTGAAAACCACAGTATACATTCATAGATGTATTTTTAAGTTCCCTGGGGATGCAGAAGAACTGTTTACTTTTAGATGCTGAGAAATTTCATAAATGCTCTTTGTGATCAAGCAACTTATAACTTAAGAGTGAAGATGCATATTTAAAATTTAATATTAATAGTGAGAACAAGCTGAACAGGTACACTGTACCAAAGAAGTAGGCACTGGCTTTTCTGATGTATTCTGTAGGCTTTAGGGCTTCATTACTAGATAAGACCCTATATAAGCAAAAATAGATTTCCTTATTACATTAATAAATACTTATAGGATTGTGTTCTGGAGGGTAAGTTATAGAGAACCTATTTTCCAAATTAAATATTAAGATACGTAATTTGTCAAAACAGAGTTTGATCCTTGAAATATTAAAACATAAATAGTGTTTCCATGATTTATGGGAACAGAGAGAAGTTGAAACTGTTCTAAAAAATATAGGATTTATAGTTAATATACAATATAATGAAGAGACTAATTTAAAAAAATAAACCTAAAGGAACAATAACAGCCCACATTCTTGGGTGTTTTTTTATATAACAAACATCATGAAGTATTTTACATGGATTATCTTATTTAAACCTATCAACAGCCCTGCCAGGTATGAGTGCTGTTGTCCTCATTTTACAGAAGAGGAAGCAAAATTGATAGGTAAAATTTTACATTTATAGTCTGGAATCCAATAAGTCAGCTAAGATAGGCTCTCACCTGCATGCATGGCAGTTAAGAATTGGCGCAATATTCAGAATTATTTTATACATGCAAATAAAATACCTTTTTTGTTTTGTTCTGAGCGGGGTTATACCGCTCTGTGCAGGCCCACAGGAATCAAAGTCGGAGAGAAGGAATATCTTTGCAGCAAGACCCAGGGGCATTGTATGACTTTAATTTAGATGAGGAATTGGAAATTGATCTTGATGATGAAGCAATGGAAGCAATGTTTGGACAAGACCTGACCAGTGAAAATGATATTCTGGGAATGTGGATCCCAGAGGTACTGGATTGGCCTACCTGGGTGTGTGTGACTGCAGCGGGGGCTGCTCTGACTTATTTTCCTGCCCTCTTGTTTATGCAGCTTACTAATAACAGCCTTGCCTAGGGTTGTAAAACTGAAAAGTTTTACATCTCATCCTGAAGTTTGGGGCTCTAATGGTTATTGTTACTTTCATACTTGCAAAATAATAAGTCTCTCTTTTTTGCTATTTCTGTGCGATTTTATTGCTTCTCTCTCTAGACTAGATTAATAGAGCTGTATTATGGCAATATTTGATTTTAATATTAAAGATAATTACAAAACAGGCATCAGATCTCAGTTGACTGCTGGGTATATAACATGGCTGCTGTTTTCACCTTGCTATCTGAATGCATGCTTTTCTCCTTCAGGTTTCATTTAATCACTGTTAATGCCTCGTTCTAGGAACCAGTGCCACCTAGATCTTATAAATACCTCTATCCAGGATCAGGGTACATGGTGGGTTTGGACGTTTACATTATTTAACATTGTGCTTTTATAGCAGTGAAACTGAAAAGTTCACAGGTGTGAGTCCTACAGGAAAGAGCATCTACCATGTTAGGTTATTAATAAGATAAATGAATCCTAATAACTTCTTAGAAATTTAGCAAATAGGTATGCATGTTATGTCTAGATTAAAGAAAAGTAATTTTCATTAGAGGGATTTAAAATAAATCACTTGAGCTAGGGCAGATGGTCATTTTTATTAACTCTCTTTTCAATAGGGTAGTCAGTTACTTTTATTAGAGAGAGGAATGGTAAAAATAACCACTTTAAGATGGTATGATGTGAATTCAGATTTGAAAGAAATTTCTTTTATAGCATTAATGAACACATTGCAAATATTCCAGCATATGTAAATAAAATAGTTAATATTAATAATCTGTTGACCTCTTCTTAATTTTGTGTTAAATTGACTAATAATTTGATATGTAATCATTTGTGCAGCATGTTTGTGAGTCTGAAGACAGGGAAGAAGTGGTGGTGTGTGAACTGTGTGAATGCAGTGTTGTCAGCTTCAATCAGCACATGAAGAGAAATCACCCAGGCTGTGGGCGCAGTGCAAACCGCCAGGGCTACCGCAGCAATGGCTCCTATGTTGATGGCTGGTTCGGTGGTGAATGTGGGAGTGGAAATCCATACTACTTGCTCTGTGGCAGCTGCAGGGAAAAGTACTTAGCTCTGAAGACCAAATCCAAGACGACAAGTTCTGAAAGGTACCTTGAAATTATAAGGAGATCTAGTCCCTCTGAATAATAGTCTTTCTCATTAAAGACATGGGAATAGTAACTTTTTTCATGTTAGGAGTTACTTTTTAACATTTCCTAAAGTCCTGTGATTTCTGGATTGGGAGTAGGAAGGATGGAGGAGGTTGAGGAATTCATATTCCTGTCAGAGCTGGGGACCTGTAGCCAGGAACAGTGGTTTATCAGCAGGTCCTTCACTGGAGTTTGTGTTACCTTTGACTTGTTGACAAATTGTGAGTAGGATCCTTGCCTTAAGCTTTTGGAAGCTTACAGTTAATTTTTTTCATTGATGTTTTTTACCATATTTTTGATATCTTAAGATCTTTTCCTTTATGAAAAAAATAGATTGTTTAGATTAAATGAGCTTCCATAAAATATCTCCTTATATTGTTGAATAGCAATTAATCTCTATGAGTAGGGTTTTTGACTATTAAAATCTTTAATGTATTCTGGAAGAGATATTGATTTAAAAAGTTGTAGGTGACCCAGAAACATCCCTAGTAATTATTGAAATAGTCATTGATTTTGTAAGTTAGTGTGTACTGCCTATATATCAGTGGCTTTTATTACATTAGCCCATAACATGAAATACACTTTTTTTATTTTGTGTTGCTTTATTAATGACCTTTTAAAATGTTCTAATGACTTAATTTGCATTTTTGGGTACTAACTGTTTTATGTAAAAACACACTGTTCTTCATATTTGGTGCAGGTACAAGGGACAAGCTCCAGATCTAATTGGCAAGCAGGACAGTGTATATGAAGGTAGTTGTTTTGAGAGCTTCTTTATTTTTATGTATACTTTCTGCTTAACATCTCGTTACTAAAATTTACCTTCATGTGTTTGTAGTTATGTACATGTTAACTTAAATTGTCCCTAAAAAGCTCAAGATAGTTTAGTAGCATCAGCCCTAGTTTTAAAAGTTAAAGGAGAAGGACTGGGTTGAAATACTAGTTTTACCACAAAATTGAATTTTTGTGTGGCATTTTGTTTTCAAAGTAGAGGAAGTGTATGTACATTTTCAATATCCTAGACAAAGAAAGAAAAAAAAAATTAAAGCCAGCATCAGTTTATCTAGAGCAGCGGTTCTCAACCTGTGGGTCGCGAACAGCTAGCAGGGTCTCCTAAGACCGACCATCAGAAAACACAGATATTTACATTAAGATTCATAACAGTAGCAAATTACAGTTATGAAGTAGCGACAAAAATAATTTTATGGTTGGGGATCACCACAACATAAAGAACTGTATTAAAGGGTTGCGGCATTAGGAAGGTTGAGAACCACTCATCTAGAGCATTCATTTGCTTGAAATAATTCATTTCCTACTTATTATGGACAGGGTTAAAAACTTTTTGTTGACCCTATAACAATATTTTTTATTAGTTGAAACCTTCATTACCAACTGTAACATTTGCTATTGCCTTGGCTGGGGAGAAGTCAATAGGGAAAAAAGGAGACTTATCTAATACTTTTAACAATAAAAAATTAAGGAAAAAAATAAAGGAATTTGACTGCTTTGACTCCCTTTCCCATCTAGTCTCTCTTTGTACCTTAGGAGTGTGGTTTGTCGGCTCACCAGGAGATGGTGCCATAGTTCATTTTGTGAGCACTGGACTTTTAGTTCATCTGAATCTTAGACATATCTTAAAATAACCATTGCCAGCTGAGTCTTGTCATGTTTATATTCACATACTATCCATATGCTTATTTAAATTCCAGAAGACTGGGACATGTTGGATGTTGATGAAGATGAAAAACTAACAGGTGAAGAAGAATTTGAATTACTTGCTGGACCACTTGGTTTAAACGATCGACGTATTGTACCAGAACCAGTTCAATTCCCTGACAGTGATCCATTGGGAGCATCAGTAGCAATGGTTACAGCCACCAACAGTATGGAAGAAACTCTGATGCAAATAGGTAAATTGACATACTACTTGGTATGGATTTCATAGAATCTATATTAATTTATTTTTTAGATAAATAATAAGAAGGTAAAGGCAAATAATAAGAAGAATGAGGATTCAACATTTTCTCACCCCATCAAGTATTTTGAGCCAGTTGTTTTAACATATTCTGAACGTTTAATACAATATTAAGGTTTGATTTTTGTGGTTTTTATGAAATAGCGAAGTGTTAAAAATTTGATAAAATATGAGTAAGATTTTTTTTTTAACTTTGTGATAAGAGAATCCTCAAACTGATTAGAAACTATTTTGCCAACTTTTTTTATTTAGGTGAGAGGGTGTGGTAACTTTGCTATAGGGAATACAAAATAAAGAATTGGGATAGTCTTGATGACCCTTTATGTGTAAAAAGCATGTTTTTAAAACTATGTCTTTTCTGTATTTGTTAACATCAGCATATATGATATATGAGCAAAATAAAACCAATATTTTAAGAAGCATGTTTCTTTTATAATAGACTAGAGGCCTAGTGCACAGATTCATGCACGGAGGGGTTGCTAGGCCTGGCAAGCAATCAGGGCTATTTGGGGCTGTCTCGCCTAGTCCCAACTGGGTCCTGTCGGATGAGGGAGAGCCACAAGAGGTTATCCCACCAGCCGGGGAGAAGGACTTGGGGAGGTTTGCTGGCTGTGGGAGTGCATGGGCCACCGGGGGCAGCTCCTGCATTGAGCATCTGCCCCTTGGTGGTCAATGTGTGTCATAGTGACTGGTTGACCTTTTGCTTTCCAATTGTTAACATTTGCTTAGGTTTTTATATATATAGATTATTGACTTAGAATAATCTATTTCTCCCAAGGAATTTTGTGATTAACAAAGTTCCAGATGAGCAAAACACTTTGTTTTCTGTATTTCTTTGCAACCTAGATATTTCAGTAGAAAATTTTCAGTAGTCTAAATATTTTTTTCCTTACCATGTTGAGAACTAAACAAAATCTTGTTTTCCAGGTTGCCATGGCTCTGTAGAAAAGAGTTCCTCTGGAAGAATAACATTAGGTGAGCAGGCAGCTGCCTTAGCAAACCCTCATGACCGAGTGGTGGCTTTAAGGAGAGTGACAGCTGCTGCTCAGGTACTTCTGTCCAGAACCATGGTCATGAGAGCTCTGTCTCTTCTCTCAGTCAGGTAGGTGTTAGTTTGTGTCAAATTATGCTAAGTTAGCTTCCAGAATATGTTAGACTAGACTCTGATATTGTTGGGAGGATGAGATAGAATTCTTAGAAACTTAATATCTATTAAATGACAGAACTTGGACATAGTCATCATTGCTATTGATTTGTTCAGTCATTCAGTTAATACTTGGCACTTCTTAGGTAGAAAATAATGCTACTATAGTAACTAACTCGACTACAAACATTTTGTTATCTGAAATAGGAAACTTTGGCTGTTGATCTATTTTGTACAAGGTAGAAATAAAAGGTCAAATGAGTTCTTCTGCAGAATTAATCAACCATGTAGCTAAGTCAACCTGCAGATTCCTTTATGAAGACTTGCCATGTTCAGACTATGGAGTATAATGTTAAAAAAAAGGAAGATAGCCAAGAGTACCTGAAAGTCATCCTTTTAAGAAATGGTTAAACTAGGGTATTTAACTGTCATTGAAGATAGAAGGACCCTGAAAAAAACCCTCAAAATAAAATTTAGATAAGACTACGTGGTATTGGCTTAAGAATAGACTATTTGGACAGTGGTGGAGAAGAGTTCAGAAACTGACCCACACATATAGATAAACACTTGATTTATGGATTGATTTATGAGAGTGTTTATACTGCAGAGCAAGGAGGAAAAGATGGTCTTTTCAATAACCTGGGCTAAATCAGATGGTTTACTCACATAAAGGAAAAATGAGTCTTGACCCCAAACTCACACTATAAAACAAATATTTCCAAGTGATTCTTCCATCTAAATGTGAAATGTAAATCAATAATGTTTCCAAAAAGTAACATAGGAAGAATTTGTCCTTGATTTTGGGATAGGCAGAGATTTCTTAAGCAAGTCACAAAAGACATTCATCATAAAGAAAAAGATTGATATATTGGATTGCATTAAAAAAGAACTTCTGTTCAGCAAAAGTCATTCAGTCAGAAAGTTTTTTAAAAAGTCACTAAGTGGGAGGAGATATTAGCAATGCATATAACCAACAGAATATATAAAGAATTCCTATCAATCAATAAGAAAAAGACTTACCCCAAAATGGGCAAAATACAAAAGAGGATCTCCAAATGGCCAATGAACATGAAAGATGAGTTGTTCAACCTTATTAGTTTTCAGAGAAATGAAAACCCAATGAGATACTACTACATACCCACCAGACTGACTAAAATTTAAAATTCTGAGGGAACAAGGTGAGCAAGGATGTGGAACACAATGCTCTCATACACTGCTAGTGAGGAAATAAATTGGTACAACTACTTTGGAAAACTGTCTGATAGTACAGTACCAACTGAAGGTGAATATTAACATATTTCATGACACAAAAATTCACTTCTGGGTATACATCCAACAGAAATGCTTACATATGTACACCAAAGACATAAGCAAGAACAAACACAGGAGCACTATCATAATAGCACTGTGCTGGAAATCACCTGATTACCATCTGTACGGATAAATTAATTGTGGTACATTTTATTTATACATCAATGAGAATGAATAACCACTGCTATGATGTAACAATATGGATGAGTCTGTTATAAGCAGTGTTGAACAAAAGAAGCCGGACACAAAAGAATACTTTATTATTTTAGTTATACAAAGTTCAAAAACAGGTGAAACTGACCTATGGCTTTAGAAGTGAGGATAGTGGTTTCTTTAGAGGGCTTAATGACTGAGAAGGGTCCAAGCATGCTTCTAAGGACCTGGCAATGTTCTCTTCTTGATCTGAAAGTTGCATGAGTTTGTTCAGTTTGTGAAAATTCAGGATTTGTGAACATCCCTGTAACACTTTAGTAATTCACTTATTCTTCAAGTATACATCAATGTATTTTTTTTAAGTTTCAATAACAGTTTCTAGCATACATAATATTTTTGGACATCTCTTAGGAAATGTGTGATTAGTGATAGTGCAGCTTGCCTTTCTTTTTTCTTTTTTCTTTTTCTTTTTTTTTTGTAATATGGATGATATACAGGGCTCCAAATAGTCCCTTAAGAAAACTTTTATCTTCATCCATTTGAAGTGTTTTCCTTTCCTGGCAGTGGTTCCAGTTGTAGCCTGGCTGCTGGTCTTGAATCTCTGGGGCTCACAGATATCCGAACGTTGGTTCGATTAATGTGCTTGGCTGCAGCAGGAAGAGCTGGCCTCTCCACTAGCCCTTCTGCCATGGGAAGCAGCACAGAACGCTCACGAGGTGGGCACAGCAAAGCCAACAAACCCATCTCTTGCCTGGCCTATCTGAGCACAGCAGTGGGATGTCTGGCATCGAACACTCCTAGTGCTGCAAAACTCCTAGTGCAGTTGTGTACACAGGTAAGCTAGTTTTCAGTGCTTTTCTTATTGCATTGCTTATTTCTAACTGATTCTCAAAAGAGCCTTTTGAGATAAAATCTTTGTTCCAAAATTATATGTAAAAACTAAACCTATTTGTTCCAATTGCCTCTTCAGAACTTGATTTCTGCTGCAACAGGTGTAAATCTAACTACAGTTGATGATCCAATTCAGCGAAAGTTTCTACCCAGCTTTCTCCGAGGAATTGCTGAAGAGAATAAGCTTGTGACCTCCCCAAACTTTGTTGTAACACAGGCCCTTGTGGCATTACTAGCAGACAAAGGGGCCAAACTGAGACCTAACTATGATAAGTCAGAAGTTGAAAAGAAAGGTAACTTTCATACCATTTAACTTATGCAGTCTTCTAATGAATTTGAATAATTGGTTTGATTCATGGTTTTTAAAATGTGTTTTTCATTGCTCTATATGGTGAATTACATAATATGTATGCTTCTTAAGTTTATATTATAAAAGAAGTACATGAATAGTTTTTCAACATGCATGAAAATAAGTATTAGAAAACCTACTAAATTAATCTTGTTTGATTAGATTTTTATTAGATTATGGTTTCAGTCAACATAGATCAGTGATTTATGGCATACATTAACTAATTACTAAAATTCTGTGACACAGAATTCTGTGACACAGAAAAAATACATTTTTTGCTGATCTGACAAAAATAATAGATATAATTTTGAATCATTCACATGGGACAGCTATTGTGTGGGGCTGTTGTCATCCTTTTTATTTGACAGTCTAAGGCAGTGGTTCTCAACCTTTCTAATGCCGTGACCCTTTAATACAGTTCCTCAGGTTGTGGTGACCCCCAACCATAAAACTATTTTTGTTGCTACTTCATAGCTATAATTTTGCAACTGTTATGAATCGTATCTGTGTTTTCCAGTGGTCTTAGGCGACCCCTGTGAAAGTGTTGTTCAACCCCCAAAGGGGTCGCGACCCACAGGTTGAGGACCACTGGTCTAAGGGAAAAGAGGCAGTGCCCCTGACTAAATAGTCAGGTATTGCATGTTTAAAAATTCTTACAGCACACCAGTGTGTTGTGACACACTGATTGAAAATCACTGCCATAGAAAATAACCCTGATAGGTTTTCTTAATAAGATTTAGATAATGGTAGTGCTGTTTTTCTGTCTTAGGATGATAACGCTTTGAAAGGAGCACTTTCAAAGTTTCACTGCTGTCTACTTTTTTTTTTTTTTGATCAGGACCATGTGGTCAAGAGATGGGATTTAGGATCTCAGCCCAGTCCTTTGACTGTCTGTTAAGGTCACTTTTGAGCAGCAAAGGCCAAATTCTTATTTTTTAGGGCATGCTGTCTTTGCCCTGGCCTTAGAATATTTTTTGCTGCATTCTTAGTCTATGTGTCTTTAGAGTAAAGACTATTTATTGATTGATGAATATAAATGTACATTTGCAGTGCTCAGATTTATTATAGAGTTTGATGAGATAAGTATATTTTATTATATCTTGTATGCATAAGTTAGTGAAATGATTGCTTGCAAAAGTGCTAGTTATTAAAAGATATGGGTTAACCCATTTTTGTTTGTTCACCACCACCACCTCTCACCTGAGTATCATTTCATTATTTTGTTTAAGCAGGTTTAACTGCTCAATTGTATGTCCATCCTTCCTATGATCCTTCTGCTGTAGGCCCTCTGGAGCTGGCTAATGCCCTGGCAGCTTGCTGCCTGTCCTCCAGGCTGTCCTCACAGCATAGGCAATGGGCTGCTCAACAGCTTGTGCGCACTCTTGCTGCACACGACCGTGACAACCAAACTACTCCACAAACACTTGCTGATATGGGAGGAGATCTCAGAAAATGTTCCTTTATCAAGTTGGAGGCTCATCAGAACAGAGTATGTATTTTGAATCCCAAGTGTGCTGATCGCTTTATGTAAGATAAAATAGTTTCTGCCCTTCTCTAAGAGCTCAAAGTTTACATCTTTCTTCCCCCCCTCCACCCCCCCCCCCACACACAAAATTATCAATATTTAGCTGGTAGTTATCAACTCTCTCTGTATGTTTGTTTGATATTATACAAACAGGAAAATCAAATGGTGTTTAAAAAGAAAACCAAAGAAATAGCTTCACAAAAGATGAAGGCTTATACATGCAAGAGGAAAAGACCTTGGATTCACTGTTTTAATATAACCCACTGGGCCCTTGAGCAGTGACAGAGGCAGTTTAAGAAATGAAGACTGGCCTCTGTTCACTAATTTTAAAATCACTTCTTGCCTGGTTAATGTGGCTCAGTGATTGAGCATTGATCTATGTACCAGGAGGTTCAATTCCCAGGCAGGACACATGCCTAAGTTATAGGCTCAATCCTGAGTATAGGGTGTACAGGAGGCCACTGATCAATGATTCTCTCTCATCATTGATGTTTTTATCTCTCCTCCCTTCCTCTCTAAAATCAATAAAAATACATATTTTTAAAAATCATTTCTTAGTATGTGTTATTTTATAAAATATGCAAATGTTATAGTATTTATATTTTATTGAATTAAATATGTTTTTAATTAAATAAACACTTAGTAAAGACTTCAACAGGTTTCAGATAACTAAAATGGTTATTTTTATTAGATAAAATACTTAGGTGCATAATACTTTAAAGCTATACTTTAAATAGGTATGTATTCACAAGATAATTGGAAAAGAATGAGACTATGCCTATTGCATTATGACATATATTCTTTCTTTTACGATTTAATGATAGATTTATTTTTTAATTTGATAGAACTTTTTCAAATGACAGAATCATTTGAATTAAAACTTGCTCATATATTGCTGGATATTTTCTAGGTAATGACGTGTGTTTGGTGTAATAAAAAAGGACTCTTGGCTACAAGTGGCAATGATGGCACCATCCGGGTGTGGAATGTTACTAAGAAGCAATATTCACTGCAACAGACCTGTGTGTTCAACAGATTGTGAGTGCTAATGTGACCTTTTTTGTGCAACATCTAAAGTAAGAGAATTCTAAACATGCTGTATTTTGGTTATGTTAATGCAATCAAACTGTCACTAAAATTTTTTGCAGTTTTTTTTAGAATAGTCTTACTATATCCCCAATGTATGTTTTTATTTTTATTTTTATTTTTTTAATTAAATATTTATTGTTCAGATTATTACATTTGTTTCTCTTTTTTTCTCCTCCATAGGTCCCCTCCACCCAGTTCCCACCCCTCCCCTTACCCTTACCTCCCCCCGCATTGACCTCATCCATAGGTTTATGATTTTTGTCCAGTCTCTCCCTGCACCCCCTTCACCCCTTTCCCCGTGAGAATTATCAGTCCACTCCCTTTCTGTGCTCCTGTTTCTATTATATTCACCAGTTTATTCTGTTGATCAAATTTTTAATTCACTTAATTTTTGGATTCACTTGTTGATAGATATGTATTTGTTCATAATTTTTTATCTTTTACCTTTTTTTTCTTCCTCTTCTTAAAGAGTACCTTTCAGCATTTCATGTAATACTGGTTTGGTGGTGATGAACTCCTTTAGCTTTTTCTTATCTGTGAAGCTTTTTATCTGCCCTTCAATTCTGAATGTTAGCTTTGCTGGATAGAGTAATCTTGGTTGTATGTTCTTGCTACTCATCACTTTGAATATTTCTTACCACTCCCGTCTGGCCTGCATCGTTTCTGTTGAGAAATCAGCTGACAATTGTATGGGTGCTCCCTTGTAGGTAATGAACTGTTTTTCTCTTGCTGCTTTTAATATTCTCTTTTTGTCTTTTGCTCTTGGTATTTTAATTATGATGTGTCTTGGTGTGGTCCTCTTTGTATTCCTTTTGTTTGGAGTTCTGTGCGCTTCCTGGACTTGGAAGTCTATTTCTTTCACAGGTAAGGAAAGTTTTCAGTCATTATTTCTTCAAATAGGTTTTCAGTATCTTGCTCTCTCTCTTCTGGCACCCCCATAATTCTGATATTTGTACTCTTGAAGTTGTCCCAGAGGCTCCTTATATTATCTTCACATTTTTGGATTCTTTTTTCTTTTCCAATTGAGTATTTTCTGCTTCTTTGTATTTCAGATCTTTGACTTGATTCTTGCCTTTCTCTAGTCTGCTGTTAGGTCTCTGTATAATATTTTTTATTTCAGTCAGTGTATGTTTAATTTCTAGTTGGTCTTTTTTCATCTCCTCTTGCGTGTCGCTAAATTTATCCATCTTTTCTCAGAAATTCTTAAAAAACCTTATAACCATAGTTTTGAACTCTATATCCAGTTGTTTGTTTTCCTCCATTTCTTTCGTTTGTGATCTGTTCCTTTGCATCCACATTTTCGCTGCTTCCCAGAGGTGGTGGAGTAGCTTTGTGTGCTAGGTGTCCTATATGGCCCAGTTGCTCCGCCTCCCCAGTTTACCTGAGGTGGACAGTCTTGGTGCACCCCTTTGTTGACTGTGTATTCAGTCTTATTGTAGTTAAGTCTTGATTGTTGTTGGTATCACTGGGGGAAATTGACCTCCAAGCCATTTGGTTGTGAGGATCAGCTGTGTCTGCTCCCGGAGAACTTCTGTGCTAGACTCAGCCTTAACACTTGCAAGATTGCAAACACTTATGTGCTGGGCTTGGATGTGGGGGAATCTCAGGGCTGAGCAGACAACCTTGGTTTCCCATCAGCTCTGCCCTACACGGTAGCCCCTGGGTCTCAGTGCCCCTTGGTAATCACTGCAGCCCTCTCTGTGCACATGCGCACACACCTCCAGACCTCTGCCTTTCCGGCTCCCCTGAGTTTCCATGTGTTCTGGGGCTCATATGATTCTGGGTTCCCAGGGTCTCACCTAAAATGGGGTTCAGTGCAGTTGGACCTGGATTTCCATGCAGTTGGGAGGTTCTGTTTTCCTGCTAGAGAAAGCCCAGGACACAATCAGCAGTCAGTCCTCTTTGTATGCGCCTCCAGACTTCTGCCTTTCACAGCTCCCCTAAGTTTCTGTGCACTTCTCCCTTTTCACGACACCCCCATTACGAGTCTTACCCGGAACTGGGGTTCAGTGCAGTCAGAAGTGGGATTCAGTTCAGTGAGGAGTTTCTATCTCCCTCCCACTAGAGTAAGCCAGCCAGACCCACCGCTGCCTGTCCTCTCCACGCTCGTGTCTCAGCTTTTTACAGCTCCTGAGTCTTTGTGAGCCCTGTTCTTTCCTTTTAGTTGTAGAATTTCTACTCAGCCAGCTTTTTTGTGGTTCTGAATGGTGTCTGTTCTTTTAGTTGTAGTTTTGAAATTGTTGTGTTCACCTATGCCGCCATCTTGGTTTCTCATGGTATTTCTTTTGTAGTAGAATGTAGCTAGCTATAGTAGGTGTTTCTCTTCTGTGAACTTACCTAGAGATCAGACAAACAAGATTCAGTGTGTTCTAAGTAGAAACCTTTGTACAACCCATACAGGATCAGAATGTCTTTATTGACAAACGATGTTCTATATTTAATGGTGTATGATCTAAGCATCACTCTTTTATAATTCTGTTTTTGACATTAGGACAATCACTAAAACATGTGATTGTCAAATACTGTTAGCCAAGTTTTTGAAATGTTAAGATTCTGCTTTTATGTACTGAAGTCTACATGAAACCCTTACTTTAATATTCGAGGTTTAGTTTACTTTTGGATGATGGGGATTAAAATTTCATACTTTCTATTTTTTTCTAGGGAAGGGGATACCGAGGAAAGCTTGGGGTCACCCAGTGATCCAAGTTTCTTGCCTGTTTCCTGGAGTATCAGTGGCAAATATCTAGCTGGTGCTTTGGAAAAGATGGTGAATATCTGGCAAGTTAATGGTAAGTCATGTAAATACTAAAGGCACTTTTGAGTCAAAGCAATGGCTTCTCTTTACCTTGAAACTCACAGTCTGTTAATCAACTATGTAAATCTATACATAATGTATAGAAATTAAAGAGGAAGTGTTCATTTCTTGATTTTCCTTTCTTGGAGTTTCAGCTAATCCGGTAGCTGTAAACTAAAAATTCTTTTCATGTACCACTAAATATTCAGAGTAGGATTTGAGGAGTAGTGATCACTGAATTTTCAGCTATGTATTCTTTTAAAACACTTGAAAATATTTTTATTATTTATGTCTGTTTCACTGGTAAAAATTCTTGTCAGTTTTTAATAATACCTCTTGTGAAAGTAAAAATCAGTAATGTAATCCTAAACAAAAAATATAATGTAATCTTGGGCTTATTAGTATTTTGTTCATTTTTCTACATTTGAGAAATGGCTGTTCTATTTCACATATGTGAAGGACTAGCTAGCCTTAACTATAGGTAAATTTCTTACGTTAATTTGTTTTTCAAAAATTATTAGGGAATGGAATAAGTGATTAACATTTGTACACTATTTTCCTTTACTCTTTTTTCTACAAAGTTACCATTCTTGTTTCATTTATAGTTTTAGAAAAGCCTATTAATGTCTTAATCTATGTCTTATATAAATGATTCTGTCTAATATTCATTGGTAATCTATCTTGAAAATGGGGACTGCTTTTGAGTTATGTTAAGATTAAGTAGCATTTATTTTGATTCTTGTTATTGTTTTTAAGAATTAAGTAACAAGCAGCTAACATTTTTTTTATCTTTAGGAGGAAAAGGATTAGTAGACATTCAGCCCCATTGGGTATCTTCCCTGGCTTGGCCAGAGGAAGGTCCAGCTACAGCCTGGTCAGGAGAGTCTCCAGAATTATTGTTGGTGGGGCGGATGGATGGATCTCTAGGATTAATTGAAGTTGTTGATGTGTCCACCATGCATCGTCAAGAATTGGAGCATTGCTATCGAAAGGATGGTAAATGACCAGATTTGTGTCTAACTGAGAAAGTGATTTTCCCTAATCAAATAGAATATGGTGTGTGTTTTTTTAACTTGCTTTTAAAAATGCTGAGTGAATGTTACTTTTAGCTTTGTTTTCTGAATTGTCCAATGGTGTTTTATTTTAATTAGTTACTAAGTTGAAAGACACTTCTCTTCCAACCCATACCAGAGGTCTCTGCCAAAGGAGATCTAATAGTGTTATATTAGTCACTCATCTTTTGTGTATCTGAACACTTATGACAATCTCTAAGTCTTCTTTGAAAGTTAGGAATGCCCAAGAAAAAAAAGATAATCATTGGTAGAGATGAAATTGTTAACAAATAAGTGAAATTGAGGAACTGGGGGAAAGAAGAGGAGAGGGTAGTTCCTAGTCTTTTAAGAGTTAGTAAGAAGTCTATTTTCATTTATTTTCTCACTTTGTTCCCTTTGGGTACATAGGTATCTTATTAGATAGTTTTTGTTGTTTGGAGCAGTGGGCTCTTTCAAAATTTACAGTCCTATTTTTCAGTGGTACTCTGTTAACAGAATAGAACGATTTGGGGATTTTTAAAAGTTTTCTTTTAATACATTCATAGGGTTTTAAATTTCTTAAACTTAAAAAGATATACAACAAAAAGTATTTCTCCCATCTGCTTAGTTCTCATGTCCCTATTCTACTCACATAAATAAATATTTTTTTTAACTTTTTTCTATAGTTATCCATTGTTATATATAAAGAAGCAAATATGAATATACCTTGTTGGAATAGAATCTGCTTGATAGACTATGGAAACATGCTGAGAAGGGTATATTAAGCAAAGGAAGGGACAAGTCATTTTCTTTCTATGACTTGGGATATTTTACTTCTTACTTTCATGTCAGATTCTGGTCCAAAAGGAAGGAAACTGCTATAATCACTTAAAATCAGTATGGAATTCAATTTTATTTTTTTCAATACCCACCTGAAAATAATGAAAATTTTTTTTAAAAATGAGGTATTCCATATACTTGAAACTAATACAAAATAATAGTGAATGTAAACTATAATCAAAATATTTACATATATAGGATGTCCCCAAAAATGTATACAGAATACTATTTTTAATTCCAATGGGTTAAATCTGAAAAGAAAGAAACATCAATTGAGTAATCAGCTGTTAAAATGTATATACATTTTTTGGGGATACCCTGAATATATTTTAAGTATGGTAGTCCTTGTCTCTTGTAAATAACACTTGTAAAGTGGATTACATGGAATCCTTGCAATAGGCCTACATTTTATCTAAATTCATTACAGAGATGTCTGGAAACTTACTTAAAATTTTGCAGGAACATATTTTTTTTGTGGAGTCTTTTGTCTTTTTAATGACAAATAAATCTCTCTTTTATTTTCTTTTTCCCCCCTGTTATTCTTATCATATTAGTGTCCGTAACTTGCATTGCTTGGTTCAGTGAAGACAGACCATTTGCAGTGGGTTATTTTGATGGAAAATTATTATTGGGAACAAAGGAGCCACTTGAGAAAGGAGGCATTGTTCTAATCGATGCACATAAGGTAAAGCGCATTTGCCAGATGGTTATTTTTTATTTTTTTGTTATTGTAGTGTTCTTTGATACTAATTTCTTTAAAAAAATATTTTTTACATCAGTCACTTATGATTTAATATTTATTGTTAGCTCAGCTGGTGTGGCTCAGTGGGTTGAGTGTCATCCTATGTACTAAAGGTCACCCATTCGATTCCTGGTCAGGACAAATGCCTGGGTTGATGGCTCAATCCCCATTAGTGGCGTGCAGGGGACAGCCAGTTGATGTTTCTTTCTGATCATTGTTTCTATCTCTCTCTCCCTCTTCTTTTATCTCTCTAAAAAAATCAATAAAAACATATTATTTTAAAAAACAGTAAGCAGGCTTTTAATGTAAAACAAAAAAATTCTATAGTTACACAAAATCACAAAATATGTAAACCATAGTATATACATGAAAAAGTCTATCTAAGAAAGCCATTAAGCCAAGAAAGAAGTAAAACCAAAGTAGTGAAATAGGAACATCCTTGGAATATCCCCTGTCAAAGTACCTTCCTCTAATAAGAGAAATTCGATCTATGAGGAATAATTCTTTTTCCTTAAACAAGCCAGTTCAGATGTTTACAGGGCCAGCGAGGCAAGTAACATAAATGCATGAAGCCAGGGTTTTGAAGTTGTGTAGGAGTTTTTTTTAAAAAGAAAGAAAACAATGATATAAACACAAAAAATGATTCTCACAAGTATTTGCTATTTTGGTATAAGGGGTTCATTTTTTTAAAGTTGTTTCTTTTTCAAAGTTAATATCAATAAAGATAACTTAAAAATACTAATGAGGGGTAACATATTCCTTCAAAGTCATAATTTCTTTATTTAACCAATATTTATTGAACTATAGCAAATAATATGCAGATTATATTAAAGGGTGAGTTGGGTCTAGTGATTGAACTGTATAACAGTATCTGATTTGCATATAATGTTGATTTACAAATAAGTGCTAGAATAGGTTATAAACATATTTGTGAAGGAAGTATTAATATGATTTTTTTCTCCCCTTACTATTTTAAGGATACTCTTATTAATATGAAGTGGGACCCAACAGGTCATATTCTTATGACATGTGCCAAAGAAGAAAATGTGAAACTCTGGGGGCCTATTTCAGGATGCTGGTGCTGTCTACATTCACTCTGCCATCCATCTATTGTAAATGGCATCGCGTGGTGCAGCCTCCCAGGGAAAGGATCCAAATTGCATTTACTGATGGCTACGTATGTTGTAAATTTGTGTGTGTGTGTGTGTGTGTGTGTGTGTGTGTGTGTACATCTGTCTTAATTTTTACCCTATCTAATAAAAGGGTAATATGCAAATTAACCATCACTCCAACATACAAGATGGCCACCCCCATGTGGTCAAAGATGGCTGCCCCCATATGGACATAAAATGGCTGCCATAAGATGGCCTGCAGGGGAGGGCAGTTGTGGGTGATCAGACCATCAGGGGAGGGCAGTTAGGGGTGACTGGGCCGGCAGAAGAGGACAGTTGGGGAAGATCAGGCCAGCAGAGGAGGACAGTTGGGAGGGACCAGCCCAGCAAGGGAGGACAGTTGGGGGAGACCCAGGCCTGCAAGGGAGGACAGTTGGGGTGACCAGGTCTGCAGGGGAGGACAGTTAGGGGCAACCAGGCTGGCAGGGGAGCAGTTAGGCATCGATCAGACTGGCAGGGGAGTGGTTAGGGGGTGATCAGGCTGGCAGACAAAAACGGTTAGGGGCAGTCAGGCAGGCAGGCAAGCGGTTGGGAGCCAGCAGTCCTCGATTGTAAGGGATGTCCCACTGCCCATTTAGACCACAGTAAGATTGGGCCTAAATGGCAGTGGCACATCCCTGAAAGGGTCCCAAAATGGAGACTGAGTAGGCTGGGCTGAGGGACACACACCTCCCCACATGCACAAATTTCATGCACTGGGCCTCTAGTGTTAATATAAACTGTCACTTGTATTATATGTGACTTCTTCGTAGTCTTATGAAGTTTATTACCAAGTGTTAATCTTAAAATGTGTAATATCATAAGATCACTGTAGAGAAATAAAGAATTTGAAACTTAATATGTGATCTACTTATCTGGGTGTGATGATGTTAGAATATCGGACCTAATTGTATTATAATATACCTACTACAAATAAATTTTAAAATAATACTTTAGTAGTTCTGTCAGTTGATAGTTATTTGAAAATATTTTTACTTCTGCATATTGACATGTTTCGGTTTTATGTAATCATTTTTTTAAGTGGCTGTCAGAGTGGCTTAGTATGTGTTTGGCGTATACCACAAGGTATCACACAAACCAGTGTGTCTACTTCAGAAGGATGGTGGGACCCGGAATCAAATTGCCAGGTAAACATTCTGGTGTTTTTTGAAACCTTATTTAAAACCATAAATAGTATAAGTCATCAAAAGACAAAAAAACATTAAGGAAACGAGAATAATTGTCATGCTTATGTGCTCTCTGAATTGGATTTTTTTTGGTAAGTCATAGATACCATATTACTAGTTAAGATGAGATATTCAGTAAGTATTGAATAATGATCATTTATGGGTAATGGATATAATTGATACCACAGATAGATGAATCATAAGTTAAGTCTTTGGTATAGTGCAATAGGAATACCACCAGAGCACACCTTATCTAAAGTATCTCCTACTGATACCAGAATTCCATCTATGAAGAGCAATTCCTTTATCTTAAACAGAGGTTATGAATTCAAATATATGCTTACAGGGCCATCTAGGCAAATAAAAATTCCTGAAGCTGGGAATTGGAAGGTGTAGAGAGGGTTAAAAAAACACACATACACAAACAAAAAAGAAGTGCACATGCTTCATATAATGGGCACAGTTGCTACAAAGTTGTTTGTTACCCTGAAAAAATAAGAGCCTATTGCTACGAAATTGTCTAATTTTTTTATAGAAGCCCAAAATCCAGTGTTTTAAATAAGATCTTCCAATATTACACATTTTGATACCTGTCTTAAAATTCTTTACAACACCAGGTAGCCAAATTGCATCCCTGAGCTAACAGTTTGTAACCTTACCTTTGTTGCTCTTTCTTTTGTTCATGACACAAACACCCCTGGAAGAAATAGGTTTTATGTCATCTTTGGATAGATGAGTACATCTAATATTATACTCTGAAATAACTAGAAGGAAGAGGAACCTTAAGGGCAAGGAGAAATGGGTAGGGAAGTATGGATAGCTAGCTTATTAATGAGAGGAACATATCTCAGAGGTGAAGATGAAAGCACTAAAGATAAATCTAGTTTGCTCTTTGTGGTAGAGAATATTTAGACATGCCTTACCTGTCACACTTCTAAAACCTACAGAGCAAACACCAAAGTAGACACTATATGAGAGAACCATATGCAACAAAAAGAGGGACCTGTTTGTATGGAGCCAGCATGTACAATTCATAAATGTTAGATGCTAAAAATGAAAATTACATAAAGCTCATGTTAAAAATCAAAACACTCATTAAGAAGTAAAAGTTAGGAGAGAAACCAAGATGGTGGCATAGGTAAACACCAAAACTGCTGCCTTGCATACAATTTCAAAACTACAACTAAAAGGCAAAACTGACATCATACAGAACTACAGGAAGGCTGGTTGAGTGAAAATTCTACAACTAGAAGGAAAGAGAAGAGCACACAGACTCACAAGAGCTGCGGTAGGCAGAGGTATGGAGGCGCGTGGGCAGAGAAGACTGGCAACTGAGTATGCTGCTGGCTTTCTCAAGCAAGAGGAAGACAAAACCTCCCAATGGCTCTGAATTCCAGTTCTGGGCGAGACTCAGGGACCCAGACTCATTCAAGGAGAAACTGGACTCTCTGTAGGTGGGCAGAATTCCAGGGCAGCTTTCTCTCAGAAGTGCTTGCAGCGATTACCGTGGGAGACTCAGACATAGGGGCCTCTTAGGGTAGGCTCACAGGAAGCCATCGCTGTTGGCTCTGCCATGAGACTTCGCCTCATCCAAGCTGAGTGCAGAGGCTTTTGCAAGTCTTGTCTCATAAGGGAGTCTCCAGCACAGAAGTTCTTCCAGCATAGACACAGCTGATCCTCACAGCCAATTGGCCTGGAGATCAGTTCCTCCCATTGATACCAACAACAATCAAGGCTTAACTACAACAAGACTGTGCACACTGCCCATAATGGGGTGCACCAAGAGTGTCCACCTCAGGTAATTGGGGAGGCTGAGCCACTGGAACCTATAGGACACCTAGCACACAGAGCTACTCTATCAACTCAGGGAAGCAGCCAAAATGCGGAGACAAAGAAACAGGTCACAAATGAAAGAAATGGAGGAAAGCAAATAAATGGATATAGAGTTCAAAACCACGGTTATAAGGTTTTTCAAGAATGTTCTAGAAAAGGCCAATAAATTTAGCAAGACCCTCGAGGATATGAAAAAGGATCAACTAGAAATTAAGCATACACTGACTTAAATAACGAATAATATACAATGAGGAGAAATCAAGATGGCAGCATAAGTGAACACCTAAACTTTTGCCTTGTACAACAATTTCAAAACTACAACTAAAAGACAGAACAGACATCATCCAGAACCACAGGAAAGCTGGCTGAGTGGAAATTCTGCAACTAGAATGAAAGAGAGGGGCTCACAGAGACTCAAAAGAGCTGCAGAAAGCTGAGGTACGGAGACACGCACGTGGAGAGGACAGGTGGCAGAGTACCTGGCTGGCTTCCTCTGGCGCAGCAGTTCTCAACCTGTGGGTCGCGAACAGCTAGCAGGGTCTCCTAAGACCATCAGAAAACACAGATATTTACATTAAGATTCATAACAGTAGCAAATTATAGTTATGAAGTAGTGACAAAAATAATTTTATGGTTGGGGATCACCACAACATAACTGTATTAAAGAGTTGTGGCATTAGGAAGGTTGAGAACCACTGCTCTAGCGGGAGGGAGACAGAAACTCCGGACTGCACTGAACCCCAGTTCCGGGCAAGACTCATACAGGGGGAGTTGGGACTGTTGCAAAAGGAGGAGTGCACAGAAACTTGGGGAACCCCAAAAAGGCAGAGGTCTGGAGGCACGCACACCACTGCGCACAGAGAAGATGGACTACTGATTGTGCCACTGGCTTTCACTAGTGGAATGGAGACAGAACCACCCAACTGTGCCGAACTCCACTTCTGACTTCACTGAACCCCAGTTTCAGACAAGTCCCTGGGGACTCAGACTTATGTGGATCCCTGGGGCACATGGGAACTGGAAAGGCAGAAATCTGGAGGCATGCCTGTGCGCATGGAGAGGGCTGTAGCAATTACTGAGAGACACTGAGACCCAGGAGCCACGTACAGCGGGGCTCACTGGAAGCCAAGGCTGTCTCTGCTCAGCCCTGAGACTCCACCCCATCCAAGCTCAAAGAGAGGCTTTTGCAATTTTGAAAGTCTTGTATCATAAGGCTGACTTCAGCACAGAAGTTCTCCCAGTATAGTGAAAATGCAGAGACAAAGGAACAGATCACAAATGAAAGAAATGGAGGAAAACAAATGACTGGATATAGAGTTCAAAACCACGGTTATAAAGTTTTTCAAGAATTTCCTAGAAAAGATGGATAAATTTAGTGAGACCCAAGAGGAGATGAAAAAGGACCAACTAGAAATTAAACATACACTAACTGAAATAAAAAATATACCGAGACCTAACAGCAGACTAGAAGAATGCAAGAATCAAGTCAAAGATTTGAAATACAAAGAAGCAGAAAACACTCCACTGGAAAAGAAAAAAGAATCCAAAAATGTGAAGATAGTGTAAGGAACCTCTGGGACAACTTCAAGCATACCAACATCCGAATTATGAGGGTGCCAGAAGAGAGAGAGCAGGATACTAAAAACTTATTTGAAATAATGATAAAACTTCCCTCACCTGGTGAAAGAAATAGACTTACAAGTCCAGGAAGTATACAGAACCTCAAATAAAAGGAAACCAAAGAGGACCACACCAAGACACATCATAATTAAAATACCAAGAGCAAAAAGACAAATAATATTAAAAGCAGCCAGAGAAAAACAGTTAATTACCTACATGGGAGCACCCATACAATTGTCAGCTGATTTCTCAACAGAAACTATGCAGGCTAGATGGGAGTGGCAAGAAATATTCAAAGTGATGAATAGAAATAACCTACAACCAAGATTACTCTATCCAGCAAAGCTATCATTGAGAATTGAAGGGCACATAAAGAGTTTCACAGATAAGAAAAAGCTAAAGGAGTTCATGACTGCCAAACTAGTATTATATGAAATGCTAAAAGATACTCTTAAAGAAAAGGAAGAAGAAGAAAACGATAAAGGTAAAAATGATGAACAAACACATATCAACAAGTGAATCTAAAAATCAGGTGAATAAAAAATCTGATGAGCAGAATAAACTGATGAAAATAATAGAATCAGGGGCATAGAAAGGAAGTGGACTGACAATTCTTGGGGAAAGAGGTATAGAGGGTGCGAGAAGAGACTGGACAAAGATTGTACATGTTTGGATGAGGACAGTGGGAGGGGGGTAAGAGTAGAGGGTGGAGTGGGAACCGGGTGAGTGGAGCTATGGGGAAGAGGGGGGGAAGAGGAACAATTGTAATCTGAACAATAAAGATTCATTTTTTAAAAAAGAAGTAAAAGTTAGAATTTTCCTATGTCTGAGGGATATTTAGCAATGTAGAAACTTCTGCCAGTTCGAAAAGTTAGGAAACAGCTTAGAAGTATATAAATAAAGGTGAAACTGGCCTGAGTAAAGAACCAGGTTAATGTTATTTCCTCATTCAGGCTAATCCTTCTGAGAGTTGTCCTTCCCTCCTGCCTAATGTTACAATGAAATATAAAATTTCCAAGAATGAATTGTGAATCTTGAATCTATAAATTATTTTACTTTCAATATATGTTAAAAATAAAAATGAATTGCAGGATGGATATAGGAAACCAGCTGGAGCCAAATGTGTTTATCAGCTACGAGGACACATCACCCCTGTCCGGACAGTTGCCTTCAGTTCAGATGGGTTGGCCCTGGTGTCTGGTGGACTAGGTGGGCTCATGAACATTTGGTCTTTAAGGGTAAGAGTACAGATGTTATTTTTACCTTAAATGTTTTTACATTAACTTACGTATGATGAAAATTAACCCAACCAATTCTAGGAATATTTTGTATAATAAATACCTTGAATACTGGAGAAACTTCTTTCAGAATCCTCCACTCTTTTAGTTTTTCTTATTGAAAGTGATCTAAGCTCTAGAAAATTGGGTAGAAGGTATATAAATAGACATCACCAAATTTAGTAGAAGTGCAGATTTTAAGAATGTTTTTGTGAATGTGAAGTATAGATTTAAAATGTAAGTACTATACTAAGATTAAGTAATGTGTATTGATAAATGCATTTCATTTTAGGATGGCTCTGTCTTGCAAACTGTTGTGATAGGCTCTGGAGCTATTCAGGCCACAGTATGGATTCCGGATGTTGGGGTGGCTGCTTGTTCAAACAGATCAAAGGTAATTTGCAATTATATCAAATCATAGGATATCAGTCTATAAGGTATCTTAGAAATCATTGTCAAACATCACACTTTACAGAGGAGAAAACTGATATTCAAAGGGATTGTTTCTTGCAGTTATTTAGTAGCAGAAAGAAAACTAGAACCCAGGTTTCCACTCGTTCTATTATACCTTAGACATCAGTGAAATGTTTAATTATTGAACAGCTTTATTTCCATTGGAAATTATTTATGGATTTTGAGTTTCTGCCATTTTTGAGAAAGCAGCAGACTTTCTTAAAACAACGTTCTATAAAAGAAGAACCATCCGAAAGATTTTTAACTCAAGTATACACAATATATTTTGTCTTCCAAATTTAATATTGTATGAAGAAAAATACTAGCCCTCTGCTGTGAAGTAATTCTATGATGTGACATTCCCTGTAGTATTGCCTTTTATACCCTTAATGAATACAACCAGTGTGCTGCTTTGGTTTACACTTTATGTGGTTAAATGATATTAATCTAGAGCTGTAAACCTGCATGAATAGTCCTGCTGAAGTATAATATAGAAGCAGACCCTAGGCAGTAGTAGCTTGTGTATAATAAACTATAGAGCCACAGTTAGAACGTGTTGCTTCTTTCGCAGATATGTCCCTCAGCAAGCAGGGTACTTCTTCCTCTAGTACCCTGTGGTCATGTCAGACTTTTAAGTTACACTAGATGCCTTGTCTTACAAGTCCTTTGTATAGCAAATAATTGCTATTATCTCTTTAAGAAGAATCGGCTAATCCAAGGTAGTTCATAAATTTTATGGTGGTTATTCACCTGCTTTTACTTAGACAAAATTTAGGATGTTTCAAAGTTCATAGGCATTAAAAGTACAGCATGAAATGTCCAAAAAGCAAATATATTTAATGCAATTATTGATATGAACTTTCTCAGATGTGAACGGTGATAGAATTTTGTCTTATTAAAACCAATCATATGGCATGATTTATTTCCCATCAGGATGTTTTGGTCGTGAATTGTACAGCAGAATGGGCTGCTGCCAATCATGTGCTGGCAACCTGCAGGACAGCCCTGAAACAGCAGGGTGTCCTGGGATTAAACATGGCTCCCTGCATGAGAGCATTTTTGGAGCGGCTTCCCATGATGCTGCAGGAACAGTATGCCTATGAAAAGGTGAGCGATTACACTCCTTCTGACATTTACAGATGCCTAATGCTTTGGAATTTGAATTATAGTTTTGAACTTATCCCTTAAGAGCCTGAGATCTGAGGAAAATACATGGGGCTATTTGGGCAGAATCAAATGAAGCTGTCGTGCCTAAAACAGTTGTTAATAATCCTACTTTATTTAAGTGAGAATACAGTTTTAAAATGACCCTTAAATTTGTGTGGTGTTTATATCATTCTTCAGATTATTTATTGACTCCAAAATTTTTTAAAATACCTGTGCCTCAGAGTATCATCTTCCCTTTTTTAACCCATATAACTATTTTTATGTGGTTTTGCCATGCTGAAGTTGGGAGATGGGAGTGAGTGTGGATGTCAGAGTGAACATCTTTTCCACTTTTCAGGTGGACCTTGTGGAAAGTTGTATGGAAGGGCTAAGGTTGAACTATTAAATAGGTCATTAAATACTAGATGAGGAATTATAGAATGTGAGCCTGAGTAACCTGTCTTTCAGGCCTTACTAGTCACTGTGCTGCCTCCTAAGTAAAGCTTGTTGAGTTTGGTTGTTTTGTGTTTGAGGGTTGTTTTTATTTGTTTGTTTGTTTGTCAAACTACATTAATGTTATTTCACTGATGTATTTGCCCAGGTTTTCTATTCTGAATCCCTTAGCTCTTACAGAGTTGTTCTGCTAGGACCAGGGACAGCCATGAACGAAGAATGTTCTTCTCTACCAGGCTTCCCTTGGGTAAAGGAGCAGTTGTGAGAGGGAGCAGGTCTCTATTGTTCAGTTGTTACTGGTCTGCTTTTTTTTTTAACTTAAGAAAAACTAATGAAAATATACTAAATACAATGACATGTCCTGAATTGGATTCTGGAACAGAAAAGGGGCATTAGTGGGGGAAAATAAAACACAAATAAAAATTGTGTTGTTGAGTTAGTATTGTACCAATGTTTATTTCTTAGTTTTGATAATTATACCATAGCTATGTAAAATGTTAACATTAGAGGAAGTTGTGTGAAAGGTTTTCTGTACTATCTCTGCAACTCTTTATATCTAAAATTATTTCAAAGTAAAAAGTTTAAAAAACAAACTTAAAGCATAAATTACAGGCTTTAGGTGTGCACTGGGTCAATTTAAAATATTTGGGAAAAGCTCTTCAACATAATGTTCTTGCATTTTCTCTTAGCCTCATGTGGTTTGTGGCGACCAGCTTGTTCACAGCCCCTACATGCAGTGTCTGGCCTCCCTTGCTGTGGGACTTCATCTGGATCAGCTGTTGTGTAACCCTCCAGTGCCACCACACCACCAGGGATGTCTCCCTGACCCTGCATCCTGGAATCCAAACGAGTGGGCCTGGTTAGAGTGTTTCTCAACCACCATAAAAGCTGCTGAAGCCTTGACCAATGGAGCACAGTTCCCGGAATCTTTTACTGTTCCCGATCTAGAGCCAGTTCCAGAGGATGAACTTGTATTCCTAATGGTAAGTGTAAGATGAACTGCTGTTATTTGCATCTGCAATTGTATCATAGGTATTGAGCATGTAGCAGACCCTCAGAAGTAAGTAGTTGCTTCTTGAGTAGATAGAAGCCTATCCTTAGATAAATTTAAAATATTTTGCTTTTAGGTAATATCTTTCAATCTGATGACATGAGAACTGTGGAGCTTTTGTAAACATGCTGGCTCTCAATGATATAGTCCCATATCTCCTCCCCTCCCCCCTTTTTTTAAGTGCCTGTTAATCTATATTTTATTTGTACAAGGTAGAGCAAAAATAGGTTGGCAGTTGTTTGTATGGAAAATAACATAGTAATTAATAAATAATAATACAAGAATAAACTCTGTGTTTTGCATATTCACAACTGTAAACCTACTTTTGCCCCATTATGTATATATTTTAGCATCTTTTCCTGGTCGTCATATGATATTTATTCCATAAATGGATTCACATTATTTGGCACTTCAGCCCTGTTTTTAATTACCATTAAATAATAATTATGGAAGAGCATTCTGATGGTATCTAAGAGTATCTTGCTATGGAAGCTGTCATTTTATAGATGAGGAAACTGAAACAAGTCCCGCAAAATGAAGTGACCTACCCAAAGCTGTGCAGCAAGTTCAGTGACTCTTGCACATGGCTTTGTACCTGCAGGTGCTCAGAAGTTAGCTTTGAATTTTCAAGGCAGTTGTGATAGTGATATAATTGATAAAGGGAAATATTAATGCAAAAAATCAAGTATGGTGTAATTATAAAATTGCTCTTAATTTCTCATAATATTACTAAGTTCTCTTTTGGAAAGAAGACTTACTTATTAGAACAACACTTAGTTAAGCAAGATTGATCCTGATGTTTGCTCTGCCTTGCAGGATAACAGTAAATGGATTAATGGCATGGATGAACAAATTATGTCTTGGGCAACTTCCAGACCTGAGGTCAGTAAAGATGAAGATAATTATATGGTTTTTCTCAGTAAATCTTCTCATTCTAAATGCTTGTGTGTTTGTACCCTGGTGTCTCCCATAGAGACTGGCACACACTTGGTACAGATGATTGTGTTTTTCTAGGACTGGCACTTGGGAGGTAAATGTGATGTCTACTTGTGGGGTGCTGGCAGGCATGGACAGCTGGCAGAAGCAGGAAGAAACGTAATGGTACCTGCAGCAGCTCCCTCATTCTCACAGGCCCAGCAGGTAACTAACAGGGTAAAGGAACGAAGAAGGAACTTGGGAACCGACAATTCTGATTCTCTGTCAGTTGTCAGTAACTTACAGTGGAATAAAGTTTGTCCATTTCATAGTCTTCTGTAAGGAATCACTAAAAAAACTCATGATGTTAGAGCTTCCAAATAAAAGCTTTCTAAGATTTTTATCAGACTTAAGTTTTGTTAATAAATTTCTAAATTTTTCTTGCTTTCATGTGTAGTGAATTAACATCTTGATTTATTAAGCCTGATTACTATATATTTATAGAAATTAAATAATCCAAATTATTGATTCTCTCTTTGCAGCTATAGAAATACTATGATCTTTAGCCAGATTTAATTGACACTCCTTCCCTTTTCTAATAATTGTGTACTATATTTCCAAACTTTTTTTTTTTTATCTTCACCTGAGGAAATTTTTCCCATTGTTTTTCAGAGAAGGTGAGGAGGGGAGAGGAAAAGAGAGAGAGAGAGAGAGAGAGAGAGAGAGAGAGGAAAGAGACATATTGATTGGTTGCCTTCTTCATACTCCCCAACTGGGGCAAGGAGTAAACCTGCAAAACAGGTATACCCTTGACTGGGAATCGAACCGTGACCCTTCAGTGCCTGGGCTAATGCTCTAACCACTGAGATTACCAGACATGGCTCCAAATTCTTCTTGAGGCAGCTGCTTTCTTGTTCTTCTCTACCTCATGAAGGCACTATTTTTTCTCCTATATATCCTTCCCAGTTTCTGCCTTTTGCTGACCTGTAGCCCTGTCTTTACTATTTCCCCATCATCCTTTCCTCCTCCTTTTATCGAGTTTGTTGTTAAGGTTATTATTTGAACTTTGCACAATTGGCCAAAACTATTTTAAACTATCTTAAATATATTAAATAGTCAAATGAGCCTCATATCTCTCTTAATTAATTAAGCAGTTTTATAATAATCAAGAGCTTATAGGAACCCAAAGTCACATTAACCCCTGGAGTGAAAAGATAATAAAAATTGTTGATGGTATCTTAGGTATACATGGAATCATCTTGAATATTTGCATGTTTAAGCTATATAATAAAGGATAATATATTTAGTTATGTTTTTTTATACTAGGTCATATGTGGTCAGAATTGTACCTTTGTCATCCAGGCCAATGGCACAGTGTTGGCTTGTGGGGAAGGAAGTTACGGCAGATTAGGACAAGGAAATTCAGATGACCTTCATGTGCTGACAGTTATTTCAGCCTTACAAGGTAAAATTATGCTCAATTAAAAGCTGATCAGAAATGATGGCCTAACTATAGGAATGTTTGCTTATATTGGAACTCACCTCAAACCTTTGCTAGATAGTCATATATTGAAGTTGTTGTTTAGACATGTACAGCCTTAATTTTCATATTTTAAACACTATTATTTTGCAAGTTCCTTATATCAATGCCCAAAAAAACTGTTTCAGGACCTACTGAGGAATATAAAATTCTTTAAAAGTGCAAAATTGTAATTAGGTAACTATTAATAGCAGTAGCAATCATGCATGTGCTTTATTAAAATTAAAAATCTGTTTTTATGGGTATGTACTAAAGACCTTATTTTTTTTTTAATTTAATAAATCTTTATTGTTCAGATTATTATAATTGTACCTCTTTTTCCCCCCATAGCTCCCCTCCACTGGTTCCCACCCCACCCTCTGCCCTTACCTCCACCCCAACTGTCCTCATCCATAGATATACAATTTTTCTCCATTGTTTTGCTGCACCCCCCCCACACTCCTTTTCCCCCAAGAATTGTCAGTCCACTCCCTTTCTATGCCACTGATTCTATTATATTCACCAGTTTATTCTCTTCATCAGATTTTTTTATTCACTTGATTTTTAGATTCACTTGTTGATAGATACGTATTTGTTGTTCATAATTTTTATCTTTACTGTTTCTTCTTCTTCCTCTTCTTAAAGAATACCTTTTAGCATTTCATATAATACCGGTTTTGCAGTGATGAACTCCTTTAGCTTTTTCTAATCTGTGAAGCTCTTTATCTGTCCTTCAATTTTGAATGATAGCTTTGCTGGGTAGAGTAATCTTGGTTGTAGGTTCTTGCTACTCATCACTTTGAATATTTCTGGCCTGCATCGTTTCTGTTGAGAAATCAGCAAACAGTTGTATGGGTGCTCCCTTATAGGTAACTAACTGTTTTTCTCTAGCGCTTTTAATATTCTCTCTTTGTCTTTTGCTCTTGATATTTTAATTATGATGTGTCTTGGTGTGGTCCTCTTTGGATTCCTTTTGTTTGGGGTTCTCTGTGCTTCCTGCACTTGTAACTATTTCTTTCACCAGCTGTGGAAAGTTTTCTGTCATTATTTCTTCAAATAGGTTTTCAATATCTTGCTCTCTCTCTTTTTCTGGCACCCCCATAATTTGGATGTTGGTATGCTTGAAGTTGTCCCAGAGACTCCTTATACTATCTTTATATTTTGAGATTCTTTTTCTTTTTGCATTTATGGTTGAGTGTTTTCTGCTTCTTTGTACTTCAAATCTTTGACTTGATTCTTGTGATCCTCTAGTCTGCTATTAGATCTCTGTATAATATTTTTTATTTCAGTCAGTGTATGTTTAATTTCTAGTTGGTCCTTTTTCATATCCTCGAGGGTCTTGCTAAATTTATCAGCCTTTTCTAGAACATTCTTGAAAAACCTTATAACCGTGGTTTTGAACTCTATATCCATTCATTTGCTTTCCTCCATTTCTTTCATTTGTGACCTGTTTCTTTGTCTCTGCATTTTGGCTGCTTCCCTGAGTTGATAGAGTGGCTTTGTGTGCTAGGTGTCCTATAGAGTCCAGAGGCTGAGCCTCCCCAGTTACCTGAGGTGGACATTCTTGGTGCACCCCTTTGTGGGCTGTGTGCACAGTCTTGTTGTAATTAAACCTTGATTGTTGTTGGTATCAATGGGAGGAATTAATTTCCAGGCCAATTGGCTGTGAGGATCAGCTGTGTCTATGCTGGGAGAACTTCTATGCTGAAGACTCCCTTATGAGATAAGATTTGCTAAAGCCTCTGTGCTTATGATGTATGGGGAAGAATCTCAGGGTAGAGCAGACAGCATTGGTTTCCTGTGAGCCCTACCCTAATACACCCCTGTGTCTCAGTGTTCCGGGGTAATCGCTGCTAGCACCTCTGAGAGAAAGCTGCCCTTGAGTTTCACCCACTGCCAGACAGTCCAGTTTCTCCCCAAATGAGTCTGGTTCCCCAGAGTTTCTCCCAGAACTGGAGTTCATTGCAGTCAGGAGCTTTTGTCTTCCTCCCACTTCAGAAAGCCAGCAGCGTATTCAGTTGCCCGCCTTCTCCGCACACGTACCTCAGTACTTTTGCCTTCCGCAGTTTCTCTGTGTCTCAGTGTGCTTTTCTCTTTCCAGTTTCACCCCGTATGAGTCTGGATTCCCAGAGTCTCACCCAGAACTGGAGTTCAGCGTAGTAGGGAGCTTTTGTCTCCCTCCCGCTTGTGAGAGCCAGCATACACTCAGTTGCCAGTCCTCTATGCGCGTGCATGCCACATCTCAGTACCACTGTCTCCTGCAGCTCCTCCGAATCTCATTGTGCTTGTTTCTTTTCTTGTAGTTGTAAAATTTTCACTCAGCCAGCCTTCCTGTGGTTCTAGATGATGTCCGTTTTGTCTTTTAGTTGTAGTTTTGAAATTGTGCGGGGCAGCAGTTTAGGTGTTTACCTATGCTGCCATCTTGGTTTCTCCTCTGTATTAAAGACTTTAAAGGGCATCTCTGTCAAAGTATCTGTGACTTGGAAAAAGAATATCTCTGGAGAATCCACTGCAGGAGACCCTGGCTTCTTCCTTAACTTTGACTTCGAAGCCTACAAAAAGAGAAAAAGAGGATTTTTTTAAGTAAAAGCATGCAAGTAACGAGTTCATGACCAATTCCTGATTAGTTCTGAGTTCTCTTCTTTGAAATTGTAGTGTGAAGAGGACAGTAGTAAGAATGCTGGCTGGGTTCCTATCTGATTCTACTACCCTTCCTCTGGGACCTTACACAAGTAAATAGACCTCTTTGTAACTCAGTTTCCCCAGTTTTCAGAGTGATAATGATAATAGTGAAAATAGAAAATGAGATACTTCATACATTTATAGAAGTAGCTAGAACATAGTCCTTAATGACTATAACTGCTGCTGTAACCATCCTCTTCCTTGTCACATTATTGCTTAGTGTGATTGCTCCCACTTTAGGCTGTTTTTGCAAATTTGATTTAAAATTAAATTATTTTTACTTCTGTAGTACTATTTTGTTATATTTCAATTTTGAGGATATTCTGTGGCAGCTACAAGTAAATTTTAACATATAGTAACTCTTGCTGGGTTTCTGCTCTGTTCCAGGCTTTGTGGTGACTCAGCTGGTGACTTCCTGTGGTTCTGATGGGCACTCAATGGCCCTGACTGAGAGTGGTGAGGTCTTTAGCTGGGGAGATGGTGATTATGGCAAACTTGGCCATGGGAACAGCGACAGGCAACGGCGACCCAGGCAGATTGAGGCTTTACAAGGAGAAGAAGTGGTGCAGGTCAGGCATGACAAGGCTAAGTTTGGCTTTAAATGTAAACATACTAGTTGTCCAGTCAAATTCAGGTAATGGGGAATAATAGTAAAAATATATTATACGATCATTATAAGAGATCCATTGCTTTTGGAAAATAGAAAATGAGATAATTCATTCACTTCTTGTGCTTATCAGACATTTAAATGGGCTTTGATGTTAGAATGGACTCTTTTTCTTGAGCCAGCTGCTTGGCCCAGGCTAGGGTGCTGCAGGTCCTTAGAGGAAACATTATGGGATAGCTCTTGCCCCACAGTACTTAATACATGAATAAATGGAAAACTTTGTTTCAACCTATCATCATTGTTACAAAGGCTGAGTTAATCTACATTGCTGGAAAATCAATTAGAGATCTAAAATAATACTATAAAATTGTGTACCATGTTTGAGTTAACAGAGAATTTCCCCATTCATTTCATGTAGTTTAGGTCAGTGGTCGGCAAACTCATTAGTCAACAGAGCCAAATATCAACAGTACAATGATTGAAATTTCTCTTGAGAGTCAAATTTTTTAAAGTTAAACTTCTTCTAATGCCACTTCTTCAAAATAAACTCACCCAGGCCATGGTATTTTGTGGAAGAGTCACACTTATGTGGCCAAAGAGCTGCATGTGGCTCATGAGCCGTGGTTTGCCGACCACTGGTCTAGGTCATCTGTACACAGGTCAAGAATAGCAACAGTTCTTCCAAGGTATGCAGTTTATCTTGGTCTTCCTGAGGATGATGAGGTAGATCAGACTTAGAGGAGCAAAAGGGCCATTTGGTCAGGTAGAGCATAATAGTCTTGAAGATCCTGATTTATCAATGAAATTTATTACTATACTAATAACCAAAAATGACTCATTTCTTTTTTTCTTAATATCCCCTCTTACTAAATTGTTTTTCTCCTTGTTTATCTATAGATGTCTTGTGGCTTCAAGCACTCAGCAGTGGTAACTTCAGATGGCAAACTGTTTACCTTTGGGAATGGTGACTATGGTCGTCTGGGTCTTGGAAACACCTCTAATAAAAAGCTTCCAGAAAGAGTGACTGCACTGGAGGGGTATCAGATTGGACAGGCACGGAATAAGTCAATGATATGTTCTGTCAGATAATAGTTGCATGCTCTTAGACATGGTCTTTTCACAAACAAAGAAGTCACTATTTATATTTAACTCTTGTACATTTTGCTTGGCTTACTTGATAATTGTTCATGGTTTTTCCTCTTGTGAAAATTCACATTTTAAGTCAATTTCAGTTTGTCATGTAAGTTTGCTTGTCATATTTCATTCCACATTAACTTAGGATTTGCATATTTTAAAACCCCCTCCATAAAAAACTAATACAACTTGATATAAAATTATTAAACAGTACGAACTTTTGTGACTCCCATCCAATAGGCTGGAAGTGGATGGCTGAACTGCAGCATCGCTGATAGCTACTACTTGCTCTTAAGCAATAATTGTTCTTGTCCTATAACTGTTAGTATTTTTATTGGAAGACTACAGGGGTTCTTCAGCCTCGCCTGCGTGATTGGGCTGAAACTGGCTCTCTAAAATCCCCCGAGGGGTCCCGGATTGCAAGATGGTGCAGGCCAGGCCAAGGGACCCCACCAGTGCATGATCGGGGCTGGGGAGGGACATGGGAGATTGGCCAGCCAGGGGAGGACTGCAGGAGGGCTCCAGGTATGTCTGGCCCATCACACTCACTCTTGATCTGCTGGACCCCAGTGGCAAGCTCACCTTCCAGTTGGAGTGTCTGCCCCCTGGTGGTCAGCACATCATAGCAAGCAGTTGAGTGTCCTTAGCATATCATTAGCATATTACACTTTGATTGGTTGAACAGACAACCAGACACTTAGCATATTAGGCTTTTAAAATATAGGATAATTCTTGAGTTTATACATGCTAGTAGACACATTGAGACTTTCTTTTTATAAGGAAAAAAGATATTTTTTATCTTTTTCTATATTATTCCTTAAACTTCTCTGGTACGAATGAGTATTTTTGAGTTATATCTACTTTTCCCCTATCTTTTGTGCTCTCTGATTCTGAATTAGCCACGGATATTTGAAGGATTTCCTTTGAAGAAAAATGTTATTTTTTTTCTTTGTGAACATTAGGAATTATTTCTTATAGACACTATTTTTAACATATGTAGAAGGCCCTGAAATCAATAAAAACCTTTAGAAACATAGCCAAGTTTTCCTCTAAAGTGAAGGAAAAGGTCCCAGGAATGGGTATGTGATTTAGGTATTATGATTTGCCTTACTGAACACTCTGTTATTTCTCCAGGTGGCTTGTGGCTTAAACCACACTTTGGCAGTATCAGCAGATGGCTCCATGGTGTGGGCTTTTGGAGATGGTGACTATGGAAAACTAGGCTTAGGAAATTCCACTGCAAAATCTTCACCTCAGGTCAGTGTTATCATTAGTGTTTCAGACAACATAGTTTTTGTCTATGTCATTACCTCTTTTTAGTTGGAAATAATTTAAATTTAGCATTTATAGCAATTCATAATGAAGTTTAGAAGCTTCTATTGCTTATTCTTAAATGTTCTACATTCTACAGCTTGATTTTAAATAAGCCATTAATAGTTAAACTGGATGTAAAAATTCTGCAGAGGTAAGAATCTGTCTTTGTACATGGCTGAATACCTTCCATGTAAAGAAAAAGTAGTATAAACCTATCTCCCGGATGTTTTATGGAGGGAACCAGGAACTATCTTACAGCTGCCATGATCAGTTTATTGTTACCACTGGATTATACAGATATGCATCCCTGTTTAAGAAGTAATAAAAAGGAAATTTGAGTGCATAAACAAATAAATTAGAAGCTCTTATTTACATTATAAAAGATTTCTTGGCTCTGCAGAAGACCGCTTACATAATTCTTTTATGTGGGTTTTCCTAACACTTGTAACAAGCAGCATGATTTACAAATACTCAGTTTATATTTAACTCCAGATTCACCATCATATATAGTCTATGACATCCAGAAAGTTAGGATTCAGCCCGGGATTCACAATACCAGGAAGTTCTTCTCTGGGGAACATTTAAGCAGTTACTGTTGCCTCTGAAAGCAGAAGTCTGCTGGGATCAGCCTATGTCTTACAGTAGTCTTACAAAGGCCGAGATTTTTCTTTGGTTTCTGTTATCCAGAGGAATGCTTCCACTTCACATGAGGTTCTGGGGATTTTGCCAAAGGCACACTTCCTCTCCCAAATTCAGATAGTTTGCAGACAATGTGGGAAAATCATATTTAGGAGTGTGGGTGTGAATGGAAACAGGTAATTAAATGTTAGTGTTTCTATTGGAAGATAATTTTTGAGTTTATACATGCCAGTAGGCAAATTCAAGAGTGTTTTCTTTTCCTTTTTAAAGTGTGCCTTACACCTTTTATTTTGCAGAAAGTTGATGTTCTGTGTGGAATTGGAATTAAGAAGGTTGCTTGTGGAACTCAGTTTTCTGTTGCATTGACCAAAGATGGTCAAGTGTATACCTTTGGTCAAGGTAAGGCATTTTCTAGGCATTGCATTGCTTGTTTTGTGTACACATATATTATAGAAACATTTGCCTTCAAGTTTTATAGAAAGTGCTCTAAATTGAGTCATTTTTTTGGTTTTGGGTGATAAGTGGGTCTATGACCTTCATTCACTAGCTACTTTTCTATTCCTCTCTGTGCTTGATCATAAAGATACTCTCCTTCCCATTGATGGTCCCTCATACCAAGCCTTCACTCTGGCTAGAAGAGTTCCTGCAAGGCCTTTCCCCTCCTTTTTTTTGCTGCCACGAACACTGCCTTGACCACCAGAGTGTCTCTGGATCCTGCCTCACTCTCTAGTCCTTCCAGGGATTGGGGGTTCAGGTCTTATGAATTCATAGGCTCAAGGTTCAGATTTTGAGGGGCAGAAGGAACCATGTTATCAGAAGGTTTTGTGGGCTCTGTTGGCTGGAGCTTGAGAAGAAGCTGCTGCAGTAGGTAGAAGTTATTTAATGCTTTGGAGAGTATATTTTCAGTACAGTAGTAAGAGTAAAAGTTAAATTGTAGAGAGTGCCCAAGCCAGGCAAGCCTAGAGGACAGGGAGAAATAGGGACTGATCTGCACTTTCTAGAAGTGTGGCAATAAAGGTAAAGGGAGAGGTTGGCTGGAAGTTTGAGGACAAGACATCTTTTCTTAGGATGCAAAAACTTTAGGGCCTTTGTGAATTATGTGCCAATTCTCTCAGATATGGGGACACTGGAGTGCTTCTTAGTTTAAAAGAAGCTACTGAGTTTAGATTTAGTTTTATTTTTATTAATAAAGAGTCTGAGACATTTTACAAAGAAACAGTTTCAAACTTTTTATGCACTTAGTATCCAGTAGACCTTACCAGAATAGCAAATTAGGCCCCAAGAGTTAAATATTTCGTTGCCATTCCTCCATAAAAATTAAGTGATTTCTTTGAAAAACATGAAAGGAGTCTGATGTGCCATTCATAAACTTCCTCTTTGCTGTTTTTTTCTCAGATCGCTTGATAGGCTTGCCAGAGGGTCGTGCTCGCAATCACAATCGGCCACAGCAAGTCCCTGTCCTGGCTGGAGTGGTCATTGAAGACGTGGCAGTTGGAGCTGAGCACACACTTGCTTTGACATCAACAGGAGATATATATGCCTGGGGGAGTAATTCAGAAGGACAGGTACATATTTATCTTGCTTGCGTTCCTCATATTCTAGAGAACTGAACATCCTTCAGTTGGATAAGAGATAAGCTAAGAACCTCATAATGTCTCTACCACAGTGCCTGAAGCACATCACTCGGCCACAGGACTGATTGCTTTGTGAGTCCATTTATACATCTCTATCTCTCTCTCTTGATTGTGACCAAGTATTATACCATGGTGAGATTTTTTAAAATGTGTTTTTATTGATTTGAGAGAGAGAGAGCGAGGTGGAAGGAAACACTGATGAGAGAGAATCATCAATTGGCTGCCTCCTGCGTTCTCCCTACTGGAGATCATGCTGAAACCCAGGCATGTGTCCTGACCTGGTATTGAACGGTGACCTGTTGGTGCATGGGACAATGCTCAACTAACTGAGTCACACCAGCCAGGGCTATACCATGGTTTTTAAAAAATCACAGCAAAGCTGAAACTGGTTTGGCTCGGTGGATAGAGCGTCGGCCTGCGGACTGGAGGGTCCTGGGTCTGATTCTGATCAGGGGCATGTACCTTGGTTGCAGGCACGTCTCCAGAGGGGGTCGTACAGGAGATAGCTGATCAATGTTTCTAACTCTCTATCCCTCTCTCTTCCTCTCTGTAAAAAAATCAATAAAATATATTTTTTAAAAATCACAGCAAAAAGATTAAGGGGATTAACCGAGCATATGTGTATGTGTTTATGCATATTGATAGGTGCCTGGCACATAGTTAGCATCACTTTATAAGTATTTGGTACTGTCATCATCATTTCGACTACAGTAATATGAGAGATTAGATACTAGGGACATCAGTTGATGGAAAGAATGAAACAACAATTCTATAATATTGTGTGCAAAGTACATTTGTGTTTGTACAGGAGGTCTTGTCACACCCATTGTATACAGAGGAATGAGCTGAGCCTCTAAGAGATTGAGGAAAGGTTCGAGGTTGATGGGTTTAGCCTACCCTATATATGGAAGAAGGTAGGACTTTGGTGGGAGATGTCTGAGATGCCTGCTATGCAGAGCCACATCGCCTTCCTCTAGAAGTCCTCTCTGGATTTGGCTGCCACTAGAGTAGGTACTCAGGTGCCCTCAAATTCAAGGTCCAGTGTTATCCATTTGGGCCCTGTTGTCTCCTTACCAGTATCTTAGCAGACCAGGAAGCTGCTCATCATTGTGGTTGCATATTGTCTTAATGGAGGAAAATTGACATTCAGGACACTTGGCAGGTCCCTGACAAGGCCTTGACATGATCCTATGATGTTGTGGTGCTTAGCTGCTGAAACACTGAGTGTTTTGTTTTTTGTTTTGTTTTAATATGTTTTTATTGACTTGCGAGAGACCCTAAGAACAGAGATCTGGAAGAGAGAGGGAAACATTGATGAGAGAAAACCATCAGTTGGCTGCCTCCTGCATGCCCCCTACTAGGGATTGGGCCTAAAACCCAGGTATGTGTACTGACCTGGAATTGAACCGGAGAACAGAGATCTCGAGGAGACCCTGAGAACAGTCAGACCCTAAGAATAGAGATCTGGAGGAGAGAATCTGCTTCTGTTAACTGTTAAAAATCAAGAAATAAATGTGTTTTAAGTAAATGCTTTATAGATTACTGTTATCTTTTAAACTTTATAAGAATTCATTTCCTCTCCAGAAGTGGAATCCAACAATGTGTTCAGTCATTAAGACTCTCTGCTAGATTGGGAATGGCTTTGTTGTATCTTAGTTTTTAGAAGGTAGTCTGAGCTCTGAGGACCATTCTGATAGAGAAAATCAGAATTCATTTCTTTATTTTGATGCTGTGATACAGATATTAACCTATTTAGACCTGCTACTTCTAAGACAGATTTCATCATCTTGGCTTCCTCTCTTCCTCTTTCTAATTTAACCTTTGTGTATATGTAATTTACCCCAGCTTGGCCTAGGCCACACCAACCACGTTCGAGAACCGACGCTGGTTACAGTTTTGCAAGGAAAAAATGTTCGGCAGATCTCAGCTGGCCGCTGCCACAGTGCTGCATGGACAGCGCCGCCTGTCCCACCAAGAGCACCAGGTGAGAGATGAAATATCCATGCTCCTGCAGCTTCTCTTTCAGCAGTCCCCAGCTGTACTCTCTGCTTGCAGTTTCAGACTGCATCCAGACATTGTTCTGAAACCATCAAACCTTGCCCCATAAACCAAGCACTTTTTGTGCTTACCAGCACTGTAAGTACTTTCACAGCAAGAAGTTCTTCTGCAACTTTGTTATGAAGCAGTCCCTCTCTGCACCCCTAAAAGAAGAAAGCATATCACTTAAGCAAGCAAAAATAGTTTTAGAGCAGCAACTAAGTGTGTTTTTATATATTAAAAGATGAATTGTAGTTAAGACCTATTGTTGCCATTTTATTCAGGATGTACAGAACTGATGGGGTGTTTTTGTTTTTAGTTTATTATGAAATTATTATAGATCTATAAAAATATATAAAAAAATAAAATGCAGCCCTAATCGGTTTGGCTCAGTGGATAGAGTGTCAGCCTGCAGATTGAAGGATCCCAGGTTAGATTCCAGTCGGGGGCATGTATCTTGGTTGTGGGCACATCTCCAGTAGGAGGTACGCAGGAGGCAGCTGATCAATATTTCTCTCTCATTGATGTTTCTAACTCTATCCCTCTCTCTTCCACTCTGTAAAAAGTGCAATAAAATTTTTTAAAAATACATTAAAAATAAAATGCATATTTGTATACTTAACGTCCAACTGTGTACTCTCCCAATTAGACCCATCTTCCATTCCCCACAAATGTAACTATTACCTTAAGTGTGACATTTATCACTCTTATGCATTTCTTTAAATCTGTACTATTTCTTTCCCAGGTCCTCAAGCCCTCTCTTTTTACCATCCTCTGTTATCTAAGGCACTAGAATTTCTCTGAAGTGACCTTGTGCCTGAGAACTCAGCATTCTCTTCCTTTTTATGCTAACATCTCTACTTAGCCACAGGTCTGTAGGAAAGACTCCCCATGGATATTTTTTTCTTAGATATACCCTAAGAGAACAAGGCAGTACTACCAAGTAGGTTCCAAATAAGCAGGAGGCAGTTTCTGATTAACAGGATCCAGAATGAACAGTACTGCCCATGTATTGACAGTGGCTTCTGCTCCTTCCAAAGGGATTTCCCTCCCACTTCAGGACAGAGACTACACATGTGATGGTTTAAGGTTCAGACACTGGAGCCACATTGCCTGGGTTGAATCCTGATCTTCCATTTATGAGCTGAGTGACTTTGAGACTCGATTTTCTTGTTTATAAAATGAGGGTAATAATAGTGTCTATTATAAAGAGATATAGTAGTAAGTGAACCAATTCCTCGCTCTTAGAATAGTGCCAGATACATAAAAATACTCAATAAATGTCAGCTTTTATTAATAGTAGTAAAATACCTCTAGGAATTAAGCTCTACAAATCTTTATTTACAGGAAACTCAAATAAGTTGAGGGTCTTGTTTCTACTTCTCTCTGCATTTTTATTAGAGGGTAACCATAGATACAGTCCTGGTAGTCTTTGCTTCTACAAAGCTCTTATTCTTGCAGTAAAAAGGTTCTATGAGTCATGCACCTATATCTTTCAGTCTGTCATGGTCTCTTTATATCAGATCCCTAGTAAATGTGGGAGGTGGCTCTGAGAAATTGCCCATTTTCATTTTCCAGAACTTCTTGCCTGGTCTTGGCCCATATTTTATGTTATCATGAATATGACATTTATTGATTATGAAAGAAAGAATTTGGGTTTTGTTTTTAATTTATTATGAAATTCTTACAGATCTATAAATTATATATAAAGAAAAATAAAATACATTATTTGTGAAGGAACTGTTTCAGTCCCATAGTTCAATGGGAAACTAAATTAAAGGAGAAATAAAACAAGTGTCCATAATGATAAGTAAAAAAGATGTTTTATAAACCAGTACAGGTTCATCATAAATTAAGATTAATTGATAGAGAAATTGATAAATATGTGATATAGCAAATATAGCAAAATATTAATTATAGAATTTAAGTGATAGGAATGAATGTTCATTGTACACTTTCTGTGTGTTTGAAATTTTTCAAAATACTGAAAATACAGGCAATGCATTTTCCTTTATAAGTGTTCATTTGCTTTCTGAGCAGGTGTGTCAGTGCCTCTGCAGCTGGGCCTGCCCGATGCAGTGCCCCCCCAGTACGGGGCACTGAGGGAGGTGAGCATTCACACTGCGAGGGCCAGGCTTCGGCTGCTTTACCACTTCTCGGACCTCATGTACTCATCTTGGAGGTTACTGAACCTCAGCCCCAACAACCAGGTAACATGCTGGCTTGGGAACCAGCACTCATGATGTACTCACTATGCCTGGGCCTTTCTCTCAGCCTTTGAAAAATTATTTCATGGCTAATACTTTTTATTACTCTTAGCACCTGAGAGATGTAGAAAAGGCAATAATTCTGTTTCCATTTTATTGTTGGCTTAGTGACAGACCAGATATTGGTAATCATACTAGACACAAAGTGGTCTTCTATTTGTTTTGATTTATCTAAACCTCAAGGAAGAATGAATGGCTAAGCATATATTTTCTATAAAGTTTATTATAAGATTTAAAAATGTAAGCACATAAAGCTGTTAATACCAATTATGGCTGTTACATAAATGCGTTCACAACATTTAGGAGACTTTTTGCTCTTACAAATGTGCATACTGGGCCCTATGGAATGGACAAGAAGGGAAGATAAAGTAAATTAGGATGATTTGACTCTATTTATGGAATAGTCTAGAAGTATAGAAGGAAAGCAAGCAGGCTATGTTGTTTACTGTATAGGCATACTAAAATGTATATCATTTTATAAAACTGTTCATCAAAAATCTTTTGGAGAGCCAGTCATGGGGCGGATGAGAGATTTGACAAATCATTGTTAGAAGTAAATAATCTGCCAGGAATGTTGTGTGCACCAAACAAAGAGTCAACAAACTATAATTAGTGTGGAAATGTTTAATGATACAAAGTTAGGTGAGAAAAGCAGTGGAAAATTATATAAACAGTATGATCTCAACTATGTGAAAAATGTATGCCTACATAACATGGAAGAAATAGATCAAAGTGTTAATGGGACCATTTCCATATGGTAAGATCACAGATGATTTTATTTGTTTCTACATGTATGTGTCATTTTCCAAGTTTTTAAAAATAATAATCATATTTTATCAGAAAAAAATTTGAAGTGATTAATAGTTACTCATTAAAAACACTGTATTCTAAAATGATAAGTGCTATTTCTTTTAAGCCTTAGAGTATACCATTTCTGATAAGCTTATTTTCTGTTATAGAACAGTACATCTCATTATAATGCTGGAACATGGGGCATTGTGCAGGGACAGCTTCGGCCTTTGTTAGCCCCAAGAGTCTACACCCTCCCCATGGTGCGCTCCATAGGAAAAACCATGGTTCAAGGCAAAAACTATGGACCTCAAATTACAGTAAAGAGGATATCAACCAGGTTAGTGTATGTGTGTATGTTTCACTAACTAGTTAGCATTTTTTCACATGAGTATTACTAACTAATCTCTGTGAGCCTTAGCTTCCTCATTGTAAAATAGGATAGTAACAGTGCTGACATTAGTACCCAATGTGGCTGTCATGGGCCTAGCACAGTGTTTGACTGTTGTTAAACTGGCCTGTTCATTCACCAATGAGAAGATATCTTCAAGTGACCTTTGTGGTGATTTGTGAAGTTGGTGAGAGTTGTATTTTATTCTGTTTTCCCTTTCTTTTAAAGAGGACGAAAGTGTAAGCCCATCTTTGTCCAGATAGCAAGACAAGTAGTTAAACTGAATGCATCAGACCTTCGTCTGCCCTCCAGAGCGTGGAAGGTTAAGCTTGTTGGAGAAGGGGCTGATGATGCTGGAGGAGTATTTGATGACACAATCACAGAGATGTGCCAGGTATAGTCATTCAGTGTTCCCTGCTGAGTTGTCCACTCAGGTGTTGGCCATTCTATTGTTTCCAGTGTTTGCTCTGTCAGCCATCCTATCTAATAACAGGGTAATATGCAAATTGACCCTAATGGTGGGATGACCAGTCACTATGATGCACACTGACCACCAGGGGGAAGATGCTCAATGCAGGAGCTGCCCCCTGGTGGTCAGTGCACTCCCACGGGGGAGCTCCGCTCAGCTACAAGCCGGGTTGCGAGTGCAGCAGCAGTGGCAGGAGCTTTTCCCACCTCCTCAGCACTGCTAATATTGTCCAACTGCCATCAGTTGGATATCCCCTGAGGGATCCCAGGCTGCCAAAGGGATGTCTGATTGCCAGCTTAGGCCTTATCCCCTGGAGAGAAGGCCTAAGCCAGCATGTGGACATATCCCGAGGGGTCGCCGACAGTGAGAGGGCGCAGGCCAAGCTAAGCGTCCCATTCCCCCCGCCCCCCATGCACAAATTTTCATGCACTGGGTCTCTAGTGTTTTTGTTTTTTAATATATTTCATTAATTTTTTTATAGAAAGAAAGGGAGAGGGGTAGAGAATTAGAAACATCAATCATCTGCCTCCTGCACACCCCTACTAGGGATGTGTCTGCAACCAAGATACATGCCCTTGACCAGAATCAAACCTGGGGCCCTTCAGTTCGCAGGCCAACGCTATATCCACTGAGCCAAACCGGCTAGGGCTCAAGTGTTTTTATAATGTAGCAACGATGCTTTTGTGAACCTTATATAAAGTCATGCTGTTAATGGTTGTATAGGTGAATTATAGTAAGGGTTTGTGAAATGCCTTATGAAGATACCTTATTGAATAAATGTCAGTGCTTACCCATCTCCCATAGATTCACTGTCTGTTGTACTATAATACTATCAAGGAAAACAATAGTGACATATATTTATATTTATACTTATACTTTTATATTTATACTTATGTAAAAGACAAATCCAGGATAATTCACGTGCTCTGACTTATTCTGGTGCTTTTAGAACTGCCAGGGCCCAGATGAAATGGAAAAGCAAGTGTGAAGTGTTTGGATGACTTCTTATTTAAGATCTACAGTGGCAGCTTTGTTTCCAGATCAGCTCTGACCCTTTCAGCTTTGTGTGGTACTAGGATTTTTCTGATAAATCAACCATAGAAAGTTGGCTGGTTGTCACATAGCATTATAAAGTTCTCACATATTCTCTTTTTAGTATGATACTTAATATAGTTCATTCTCTTGATGCATTTGATTTTCATTTCTCAAAAATTTTTCTTTCTTCTATAGGAACTTGAAACTGGTATAGTTGACCTTCTTATACCCTCTCCCAATGCTACTGCAGAAGTGGGTTACAATAGAGACAGGTAAGGTAATCAGTGTTTATGGAATGTCAGTAATAATAATAATAATAATAACAACAACAACAACAATAACAACTCACATTACAGAGTGCTTACTGTGTGCCAGGCACTGTTCTAAGTGCCTTACGTGTATTGTCCCACCGAATCCTCGTTATAACCCTAAGGAGTAGCAACTATTAATATTCTCTTTTCACAGATACGAAAACTGAGGCACTTTTATCATGATTTAGTATTTAGTATGGGACCAACTCTAATAATATAGAGAAGTAGAGGAAACTCAGACTTGATCATGGAACTTGACTTCTGGTGTATTTCTGAAGGCCAATATGACCTCTCTTCAAGGAATTCTTTTGCATCAAAGTTTATTTAAAAACTTTAAACTGGTGTAGCCACTATGGAAAACAGTACGGTTTTTCCTCAAAAAATTAAAAAGGGAACCCCCATTTTACCCAGTGAGCCCACTTCTAGGAATATATCCCAAGAAAGCAGAAACACAAATCAGGAAGGATATATGCACCCCTATGTTCATAGCAGCACAATTCACCATAGCTAAGATTTGGAAACAGTCTCAGTGCCCATCAGCAGATGAGTGGATTAGAAAACTGTGGTACATCTACACAATGGAATACTAACTATGCTGCAGTAAAAAAGAAGGAATTCTTACCATTTGCAATAGCATGGATGGACCTAGAGAATATCATGCTAATCAAAATAAGCCAGTTGGAGAAAGATAAATACATGATCTCACTCATTTGTGCGTGAACAACATATAAGGAACAACATAAACTGATGAACAAAAATAGAGCCAAAGAGGAGAAAATATACTAGAATATAGTAAAAGAAATCCTGTTACTTGCAGGTTTTTGATATTTCCTACAACTTTTGTGATATGTTAGTACAGTTTTGGTAATATTATTATATTTAAAATCATTTTATTCTTGAAGTATTAATGTTTATTGCATGTAATATTATAAGTAAGATCATTTTCCTTGAATAATTGGTGTTTTTGCATGTAACATCATATTTAAAATCTTTTTTTGTGAGAAAAATAAAAGCTATGCTATCAAGTCACAGCGCTTAGTATTTGCAGTTGTATATTATCCTTGTATTTGCCAAATTTTGAATTCTGGATCTTTTGTCATGTACTTGTACATGATAAATGAAATGGTTTTAAGAAATAGAGCTTCCTGGAGTAGATAGCTTAAGAGTTAATAGACCATTTACTTGCCCTTTTATGGATCTTTAAAAAACAATTCAAAGTGTGGTCACTGCTATCCAGAATAGTAGCTACAGGCCACATGTAATTGTTGAGCATTTGAAATGTGGTTAGAGGGGCTGAAGAACTGAATTTTACATTTTATTTAATTAATTTAAATGGCCACATGTTGGGCAGCGCAGGTCTAGATTAATGCTATAGCTGTTGGATAACTTATTCTGATAAAAGTGAGGACAACTGTTTGAAATATTTTCTTTAATTCTGCAGGTTCCTTTTTAACCCTTCTGCCTGTCTTGATGAGCATTTAATGCAATTTAAGTTCTTGGGGATTTTAATGGGGGTTGCCATTCGCACAAAGAAGCCTCTGGACCTACACTTGGCCCCTCTGGTATGGAAGCAGCTGTGCTGTGTCCCCCTTGCCCTGGAGGACCTGGAGGAGGTGGACCTGCTGTATGTGCAGACCCTCCATAGCATCCTTCACCTTGAAGACAGTGGGATCACTGAGGAGAGTTTCCATGAGGTGACTGTGGCCAGTCCATTATTCTGCTGGTGTGGAGTAGAATATATATATACTAGAGGCCCAGTGTACAGATTGTTGCATGGGTGGGGTCTGGCCAGCCTGGCCCCAATTGGGGTGGATTGGGACTGGTCCTCTTGGGAGGAGATGGCAGGGGGTTAGCAAGTCATCCTGTCCTGATCAGGCTGGGCCAGCTGGGGGAAGAGGCTGTGGGCAATTGGCCAGCAGGCCCCACTCCCAATTGGCGTTGAAAAGCTGATTGGAGGTGGGGCCAGCCATGGGGAGTAGCTGTGGGCTGGATGGCCCCACCCTTTAATGGGGTAGAGGGGTGCCAATCGGAAGCCAGTGGCCTGGGTGGTTGGCCTGCCAGCCCCGCCCCCTATTGGGATGGGGGAGATGATCGGGTAGGGCTGGTCATGGGGAGAGGCTGCAGGCCAATCAGGGTGGTGGGGGCCCATCGGAGGCTTGTCCAGCCAGGGAGAGGGGCTGCAGGAGGTTGGCCACCCAGCCCTGCTCTCTAATGGGGTGTGGGGGTGCGATCAGGTGCAGGCTGGCAGGGGATGAGGGGGGCTATGGGCCTATTGTGGTGGGACAGGCTGATCGGGGGCAGGATCAAGGAGAAGGCATTTGGCCGTGGCTTGCTCTTCTTCAGGGTGGGAAAGTCTGATCAGGGGCAGACCAGCAGCAGGGAGGGGCCATGAGGTTGGCTGGCAGGTCCCACCCCCTGATTGGGCGGTTTGCTGGCCACAGTGGGCGTCATAGTGACTGGTCGTTAAGGTTGTTATGGCTGTCATGGTCGCTGGCTTTTTATATATATATACTTATATAGATATATATAGATAGATAGATAGATATTTAACTCAGATACTGTCTCATACTTGCTGTCTGGCTGGCCCACGCATGTCCCATTGCTGCCCTTAGCAGTTCAACCCCAGCAATTTATTTGTTTGTTTGTTTGTTGTTAATCCTCACCTGAGGATATTTTTCCCACTGATTTCTAGAGAGAGTGGCAGGTATGGAGGGAGAGAGAGAAGAAGAGAGAGAGAGAGAAGAGAGACACTAATGTGAAGAGACACATTGATTGGTTGCCTCCTGCATGGGCCCCTATCAGGGTAGAGAATCACTGGACCAAGAATAGAACCTACAACCCTTTGGTGTGTGGGTGGACATTCTAACCACTCTGCCATGACAGCCAGGGTTCAACCCCAGTGATTTAAATAGGTTCTAACAGAGTTGGCTTCAGCACCCAGCTTCTACCCCTTTCCCTTTCATCACTCTTATGCATGTTAGTGTGGAGGACCCAAAGAACCAAGGTGGAGAGAAAGTTCATCCAACTTGGTTTAGAGGAGAAAGATTCAGCCTCATTCTTTTTTTTTTTTTTTTAATATATTTTATTGATTTCAAAGATAGGGAGGGAGAGAGAGAAACATCAATGATAAGCAGAATTATTGAATGGCTGCTTCCTGCACGCCCCCTATTGGGGATCTCACTCACAATCTGGGCATGTGCACTGCCTGGGAATCCAGCCAGACCTCCTGGTTCATGGGTTGACATTCAACCACTGAGCCACACCAGCTGGGCCAGCCTCAATCTTAATTACAGCCAGATGAGTCATCATTCCCTACTGATCAAGTAGCCTGACCAACTATCTTGATTGCCTTGTTTTTAGCCTTAAAAATATTGGTGATGCCTGGCTGGTATGGCTCAGTGGTTGAGTGTTGCATTAACCAGGATCATTGTTCGATTCCCAGTCGGGGCATATGCCTGGGTTGCAGGCTTAATCCCCAGTAGGGGCCGTATAGGAGGCAGCTGATTGATGATTCTCTTCATTGATGTTTCTATCTCTCCCTCTCCTTTCCTCTGTCTGAAAATCAATAAAAACAGTCCTAGACAGTGGATAGAGTGTCAGCCTGCAGACAGAAAGGTCCTGGATTCAATTCCAGTCAAGGGCATGTAGCACAGTTGCAGGCTCCTCACAATTCTGGGCCCTGGTCAGGGCTCATTCAGGAGTAACCAATCGATGTGTTTCTTTCACATTGATATTTCTGTCTTTCCCTCTCTCCACTCTCTTTAAAAATCAATGAAAAAAGCCCTAGCCGGTTTGTCTAAGCAGATAGAGCATCCGCCTGCAGACTGAAGGGTCCCAGATTCGATTCCAGCCAAGGGCACATGCCTGGGTTGTGGGCTTGGTCCCCAGTGGGGGGTGTGCAGGAGGCAGCCAATGGGTGATTCTCTCTCATCATTGGCATTTCTCTCTCTTTATCCTTCTCCCTTCCTCTCTAAAATCAATAAAAATATATATTTTAAGAAATAAATGGAAAAATATCCTAGGTAAGGATTAAAAAAAAATCAATAAAAACATTTTTTAAGAGTATATTGATGATGTTACTGTTTTGCTACATCTGAATAACATACTTTTTGTTGTCATTTCTACCATGAAGTTAAAAGTCTTTTTTCTTCTATTCTTAGATGATTCCTCTTGATTCTTTTGTTGGTCAGAGTGCTGATGGCAAAATGGTTCCCATTATCCCTGGTGGAAATAGTATCCCACTCACATTTTCCAATAGGAAGGAATACGTGGAAAGGGCCATTGAATATCGTCTTCATGAGATGGACCGACAGGTGAGATGAAACATTTTGGGAGGTGCATATGAATATTTGCCTTTGTCTTCCAATAGGAGTTGAATAAGTACTACCGAATTTTTGCATATGAATTTACTATGTTGATTCATTTGTATCTATATTTCAGTCCCTATTCAGAGACTTTTCAGGCCATATCTCTGGGTCTCCTATCTCCTTACTCAAGGCCTTTTTTGGGTCAGCTCTGAATTGATCACTGGTTAGACTGAGGCAAAGCTCTGACCCAGGCCTTCATACCCTGCATTCCTACTCCTCCTCATCTCTTACTTCTTTCCAACCCAGTGTCCCCACTTCAGCTTGGTCATCAGGTCCATATAAAGGAGCCCTGATCATGAATCTTGCTATCCCACATGAGTGCCTCTTCCCCTTTCCTGCTACAGTCCTTCAAGTCCCAGCTAAGAACGTGTCTCCTCTACAGACCAGCTTTCCTATAGGTCCATGACCTCTAGAGGTCTTTTTTGTTGCTTAGAAATTCCTAAAGATATCACATGCTTCTGTGTTGTCTAAGAATTAGGCTGCAGAGTTTGAGTCTTGTTTCTTCAATTAGCTTGTAAGACATTAAATGAAGAATGTATTCTTTCTATCTACATCCTATATATTCTTGCTTTATGTTGATATATAATAAGCATTTAATAAATGATGGGAGTATGATCATAGAAATTAATATTGTGTCCAAAAATGTTTTTGTTGTTTTTGTTTTTTGTTTTTTTGTTATCCAATTCTCATTTGCCACTCCAATAATGCTTTATTTGTAAAACATATTGAGGTCTTATTGAGAGCTGGATTCAGGCTCTGAGGCTGTGTAGTAATTTAGAATACGTACATATATTCTATACCCTTAACTCCTGGTTCCTTCTTTGACTCTGACTTTGGGCCAATTCCTATTAAAACACTAAATCCCTTAGTTTAATGAGGGTGGATTTGGTTAGCAATACAATTTACACAGCCAGGACTTAGGATTTGTCTCTAGCTCTTGACTATTTTTAATTCTTGAAGAGTAAATAACTGGCTAAAAATGTATTGATCACCTTGTGCATGCCAGGCATGGTTTGGGCACCTTCATGTGCAGTTTTTCCCATAGTTCTCCTCTGTGAGATAAAGATTACTATTACCATTTCACAGATGAAAACACTGAGTCCAGAGACATGCAGTGATATGCCCAAGGAATAGCCAGGATCGCAAACCAGGTTTAATTTCGGGATCCAGGCTCTTCTGCTGGCCCTTCCTCTGAGGACCGCATTGACGCTCCACTCTCTGTCAGTGGTGCTCTGCTCTGGCTTTGTTCCTTTCTCCATAAGGAGCCCTTCTTCCTCTTTTGCTTTCTCTTGTCACTTAGAATCCAATGTTCTTCCCATAGCTGTCCCCAGTTATCCCCTGCCAAAGCAGCCAACCCATACTGTAGCCTCAGTTTTTCAGACAGCTTTTGGTTTTTGTTCTACCAGGCATGACATCTTATTTTGGTAGACTTTGTCTGAAGTATTTTATTCATTTTTCATTTATTTTATTGTTGAAAGTATTACAGATATCACCTTTTTTTAACCATTAACCCCCCTCAACCCCGTTCCTGCCCCAGGCCTTCACCACACTATTGTCTGTGTCCATGGATTATACATATTCTATCTAATAAAAGCAATATGCAAATTAGCCGTCACTCTGTTACACCCACAAGCCACACCCACCAGCCAATCAGGAGTGAGTGTGCCAATTAACCCAACCAAGATGGCTGCGGCCATGGAGAGAGCAGGAGGGAGGCTTAGGTTTCCCTCACAATGGAGGAAGCCAAGCTTTCCGCACACCCTGGCAGGCTCAGGCCTCCACTCCAGGCTACAAAGTTTCAATTATTGAAGATAAATAAATCCCAAGAAAAATGGTGGCAGCCACAGAGCTGGAAAGAACAGTAGGCTAGGGTTGCCCCCAGCGATGGAGGAAGCCAAGCTTCTGCAGCCCTGGCCTGCCTTGGCCCCACTTAAAGCTAAGAAGTTTCAATTATAGATAAATCCCAACAGAAATGACTGCCACTAGGGAGCAAGCCAGAGGCTTGGCTCCGTTCCAGTCTACAAAGTTTCAACTGTAGAAGATAAATAAATCCCAGATACCAGGGCTTCCTCTTGGGTTGCTAGGGCACGTGGCCAGTCTGCAAACCACAATAGGCCTCTCGCCCAGGCTGCCCCACGCCCCAAGAGAACCCCTACCCTGATCTGGGACACCCTTCAGGGCAAACCAGTTGGCCCCCACCCATGTACCAGGCCTCTGTCCTATCTAATAAATAAAAGAGTAATATGCAGATTGACCATCACTCCAACACAAAAGATGGCTGTTCCCATGTGGTCAAAGATCCTGCCCCCATGTGGACATAAGATGGCCACCACAAGAGACCAGGCCTGCAAGAGAGGGCAGTTGTGGGTGATCAAGCCAACAGGGGAGGGCAGTTATGGGTGACCAGGTTGGTGGAGGAGGAATGGTGGGAGTGACCAAGCCTGCAGGGAAGGGCAGTTGTGGGAGATCCAGGCCTGTAGGGGAGAACAGTTGTGGGGGACCAGGCTTGCAGGGGAGGGCAGTTAGGGGTGACCAGGCCTGCAGGGGAGGGCAGTTAGGGGCAAACAGGCTGGAAGGGGTGCAATTAGGCATTAATCAGGCTGGCAGGGGAGTGGTTAGGGGGTGATCAGGCTGGCAGGCAGAAGTGGTTAGGGGCAATCAGGAAGGCAGGCAGGCAAGCATTTGGGAGCCAGCAGTCCTGGATTGTGAGAGGGGTCTCAGATTGGAGAGGGTACAGGCTGGGCTGAGGTTTTGTGCACCGTGGCTCTAGTATGCAATGTGAATTTTCTTTGGTTAATCTCGCAGCTGAGGTATTTTAATATCAGTAGAGACTGCCAATCCTGTTTCTTAGTCCCAGGCATGACAACTGCATAACAATCATACCTATAGGGACTTCCTCAAGGTATGGCCCTGTGAAGGTTCTTGGGTTTTGTTTGGGTTTGTTTTTTTATGGTAGATAGTTTTGAGCTGGCCAAGAGTGAAGGTGTATTTATGAAACAAACTTGAAGAGTGGTGGGTCTGTATGAATGGAATGCACTACTTACAAGCTTGGTGGAGTTCTAAACAGACTGTGAGGGCATTCTCAGAGAACAGGCAGCATAAATTCCCATCACACAGACTTTCTTGTAGTTACTCAATTAACATTCTCATCATAATTATGTGAGCAGCCGTATGTGCCTCATTTTTCAGGTGAGAAAATTACAATAAAAGAAGTGATGGAACTGGGATTTGGAACTTGAATTTCCTAATTAAATTCTCTGGCCTTTCTACTGCCCTCTTACAAAGAATTTCCAGTTTTACTTTCTTCTTTGTACTTTTCTACCTTATTTTTAACAATGCACACAAATAATTTTTATAAGAAATTACTGTTTTCAAAAGAAAAATATAAGTTACAAAAACAGTGGAAGCTAGACACGTCCTCTAAGAGCTTCTTTCCATGCTGGGGAGTCAGACTATCCCACACAGCACTTTCATAGCTTGAGGCCACATGTGTGGCAATGTGAGTGAGTGGGTTGGCATTGGGTAGGGCACAGCAGACTGGGATTGTGTGGGGGAGGGGAGGTGGGCTCCTAAATTGAACTTGAACTAGGACCAGAAGGAGCATCTGAGTCCCACAAGCAGGGAGAAGCTCTAACAAAGGTAGAGGGAAGAAGGGTAGGCTAAGCACGTGGGCCCTGGTAGCTGGAGTTCTGAGAGGTAAGCGGAAGATTTGGGGGGTGGCTGGGCAGGTGGAAGGTGCTCACTCTGTGGTCACATACTGAATGAACACCCTCTTCTGGGAGCAGGTGGCTGCAGTCCGAGAAGGGATGTCCTGGATTATCCCCGTTCCACTACTGTCCCTCCTCACAGCGAAGCAGCTGGAACAGATGGTGTGCGGGATGCCAGAGATCTCGGTAGAAGTACTGAAGAAAGTGGTACGGTACCGGGAGGTGGATGAGCAGCATCAGCTGGTGCAGTGGTTCTGGCACACGCTGGAGGAGTTCTCCAATGAGGAACGGGTGCTTTTCATGAGGTTTGTGTCTGGAAGATCTCGACTACCAGCCAACACTGCTGACATTTCTCAGAGATTTCAAATCATGAAGGTTGATAGGGTAAGTAAGCTATTTTTTCCTCCTTGGTAATGTCTGTTCTTATTGCATATTGAGAAAACCAAACTGTGACCCTCAAATAGGCCTGCCAATTCAGGCTTAATGCTTGGAATTTCCTAATTAAAAAAACAATCAAGCAGAAAAATTTGTTCAGAAAAATCACATAACCTCAGCTTAAAAAGTCCAAAATAGCTGTAGAAAGCACACTACAACCAACAACCTTCCATATCCCAGTTTCATCCTGAGTGAAAGCTAGGCTTGGAGGGTGGGTCATCATGTTGCCCCTGCCTCTTATTTCCTACCCCCTTTTCTTTGTGTGACTTACCACTGGAACATGGTCCTGTTTGTTTGCATGAAGATGCTAACCATTAGCTGGTGCATATGCTCTAGAAGGAACTTGAAGACATGGGGAGCAGCGGTAACGTGCTCTGCGACTACTTGTGTGGTGTGCCTCGTGGAGCAGGCAGTGCAGCGTCTCTGTGGCTTGATGAAAGGCCCCAGCTGCAGAGCCCCAGCCCAGCTGCCGTTTTGACAGATGGCCTAGGAATAAAAGGGCTTAGAGTCTTGAATGCACACTGCTGCCAGAGTCATCTTTCTCAAGTACCCCTCTGACCACGTCCCTCCTCCCTTCAGACCACTCAGGGGCCCCTGCATTGACTCCAGGACAAATGCCAGCTCTCTTTGCAGCCTTAAACACCTCCAGTCTGACCTCTGACCTACTTTGTGATATAACCTCTGGACACTTATTATGTTCTGGCTATAATGGACGGCTTGCCTTTCTCCCCGACAGGCCATGCTATATTTAAACTTCTATGCTTTTATACACTGTTCCCTAGCTTTAGCAGGTTCTCTTTTACACACTTTTCCATTTTTGCTTAGCAGGCACTTATTTATCTTTTAAGCCTAACAACAATGTCATCTCCTCCAGGAAGCCCTCCTTGATGCTTTCCTGTGTTCCCTGATCATTCCCGAGGGCAGACTTAGATCCCCTTCTTTCCACCTCCTGAACATCTGGTATACCCCACAGCATTAAGTTAGAAATGACTGTGTTCCCTCTATCCCTGATCCACCCCTTACCCCAGGCTGGGCAGTCCTCCAAACAGGGTCCATGGTGTTTATTCTGGAAACAGTAAGCAAGGTTTGGCCTCTTCACACAAGGGCCCTTCCTGCCAGTTTCAGCAGGTTTCAGTATCTGCCTTTCTGGTGTTTTTCCAGTAACTACTCCTGGAAATTAATGTAGCCAAAGCTGTCCCTCCCCCACTGCCTCCTGAGGCTGCCCGCCTGGGCTCCACTCCTGGGCTAGGCTTGTTGGAGAGGCCATGCACAGGAAGGGCTATGAAAGAGCCTTTCCATAAATTTTCTACATGACTTGCCAGAAACTATAAGTTGTAAATCTGTTTTGTTGCTTCAGAGAGAAGTCGGGAGGAGGAACTGGTTTATTTCTATTCAGCTCTGGAAAAAACCCTTGCCTTATATATGTCCAGGGCTACCCCTACCATCCCTGGAGTTAATCCACCACTAATCCCCTGCCTGGTGGGGGAGGGAGGTGAGGGCAGGGTGTCAGCCTCAGAAAACTGACCACTGCTGGTCTCTTCTTTGTGACTGACTCTTAAACCATTTCTCCAGTTTCCAAATCTGAGCCACCTGCTAACATTCCCCTTCAGTGTCTTTGCTACTTCGGTTTTTTCTGCATTCAAGCTTTCTGTGTTCTCACTGGCTCTGGCACAGTTAGGCTTCTGGGCTCTCCATCTCCCACCTCTTAGAAATGTACTCACCTAGTGTAGGGTGTAGGTCTCCGAGAAGGAGAAGGATGCTGGTTTTAAGAGAGAGTGGACAGGTTTTTGTTTTGTTTTTTAAACTAAACAGCAGCATAAGAATCGATGTAATATTTTAAAAATTATTACAATTTGAAAATGGTTGGGTTTACTGGGAAAGACAGGGAATGTGTATAATTCTCTCTCTCTGGTAGTAGCCATTCTCACCTTACACCTTGGTATAATTCCTCCCAGTCCTTGCCACAAGCATACACACTTTTTATGTAAAATTTTGTTAAGCTTTTTTCGCTTAACAGTCTACCACCAGCACTTTTCTGTTTTGCTACACGTCATCATAATTAGCATTTTAAATAGCTGCATCCCTGTCAGTGAAATGGATGCACTGGGACTTAGTTAACTTCTCCTTTCTCACTTGAGCTGTGTGCTGGTGGTCATGGCGGGTGAAGCAGGCAGAGTGCATGCTGCAAGGACATGGAGGGAAACAGAAGCATAGTGGGCTCCTGGCCATTGTTCCTTCCATTTTACCAGCTCTGTTAGGGTCCTGAAGCAGCTTCACATTTGTACCCTCTTGGTGAAAGGGAAGGAACTCTGTTGCACCCTTATTCTGTGGCAGGCACTGTGTGAAGCATGGTCTCTCACGTAATCCTGCCAGTCAGGGCTTGATCTCACTTTACACACGAAGGCATTGGAAGAGTGAGAAGACGAAGGGAAGCATCTTCGCCAAAAGTCTTGATGGCTGTGGACATCAGAGCTCACGCTCTTTTCACCGGGGCCAGTCTACTTCCCCCGAGTTGGCCACTCAGTCATGTCCGTGCAGCCCATCTTGAAGGCAGGAAGAAGTGCTTTCCTGACTTTGGGGTGGGGGTAATGGGCAGCCCCTCTCCCCCATGACACCCTGATGCTGCACTCATGGCTCTGGGTCTATCTCTCCACAGCCTTATGATAGTCTGCCTACCTCACAGACCTGCTTCTTCCAGCTGAGGCTGCCCCCCTACTCCAGCCAGCTGGTCATGGCTGAGCGCCTGCGCTACGCCATCAACAACTGCCGCTCCATCGACATGGACAACTACATGCTCTCACGAAACGTGGACAACACTGAGGGCTCCGACACTGACTACTGACTGCTGGGGCTGCCGCGCCGCCGCCCCCTTTTCTCAGTAATGCTCACTTCCGGTTTCATGTTAATATACATAGATGTTTTAGAAACATAAACCATTATTATAAACAGTGGCCACATTTAGTTACTCTAAATGTAACAAAGGAATTAGATGTTTTTATTTTTCTGTGATTGTACAAAAAAAAGACAAAGTGCTCTCAGTCAGGTTTTTCCCTCCATAGTTTGGTCACTTTTGATAAGTTTGCATGGAGCCATTTTGGTGCATTTTTAGTTGGGAATGGTACATTTTTGTAAACCCACCCAGTGAACATGAAATTGTACATTGTGTATAATTGTTCATTAGAAAGGACAGTTTTACATGAATATTCATATATTTATTTTGTTTTAATTTGAATTGCCTGTGCAGGGTTCCTTATGCAGAGAAATAAAGCCAGTCAGGAAACAGAACGTGGGCTGCTTTTGTTACCAGCATGGAGCTTCTGACTGAGAGAGAGCGAGCTTTCAGGCTACTCTCTCCCTCTGACAGCTTTTGACCACTAGAGACATTCCTTCCCACTGAGAAGGGGCTGTGCGTGGAGATGGCCTAGCAGAGAGGCCAGGCCACCTGGGCTCAGGCCCAGGGCTAGGAGCCCCTGCCATCATTTGTTCGGTCATCTTGGGTCTCACTCTGTGCTCAGTCCAGAGGCCTTGCTTTAGCCACTCAACCCATTTTCTCCACACCATCCTTCCTCTTTCTACATAGCTGGCTTAAAGGGTAACATGCTAAAAGCCCTGGGATGCCTAGTACAGCATGTGGCTCTACCAGGCAAGGAGGAAGTTAACCAAAGTAATACGGCTTCTGACCCTGCCTGTGAAGAACAAATGGATGGGATGAAAGAGCCAGGTAGTTTACAGTAACGTGCATGCCTGCAGGGAAGGCGGACAAGGGGGGGGTGTACGGGAAGGACAGCATGCGTGGATGAGTGACCAGATGAATGAGTGAGAGTGAGTGGACATGTGAACTAATATGAGAACTAATGAATGGCTTTCATGTTCTCGAATGATGGATGGTGGGGAGCGGGTACAGGGGCTGGGGATGAGGTTACATCAAGCACTCTTGGTGCTTGATCCCAGCGCTGGAGGACCCTGGGCAGTGTACTTGTGCGTTGAGGAATGTCAGGGTAAGCATGTGTTCTAGGCAAAGGCCATCTTAGAGCCCAGAAGACTGGCTGCTGGGAGTGGGAAAGGAAGAGGACAAGGCCTTTGGGTGGCTTTCTCTGTCATCTACGGCAAGTTCAAGCTAAAAGCTGCTTCGAGTGTACTTGAAGACTGACGCCTGCTCAAGGGTGCCAGACAGCGCTTTGCAGGAAATAGAAGGTGTGTATTTCAAAGAGAAATTGGAAGAAGAAAATGGTTTTGTTGGCTAAGATAATGTGGTGCATGGAACTTTCCCAGTGAGACTGTCTAATAATATTTAGAATAATGACATCTTAATTTTATCAAAAAGAGGCTTCAATTAGAACTGGGTCTCTGAGTGAGATCACAGCTTTAGGGAACTTGGGGTTTCTGGGCAAAGACAAGCTTTTACTACTCGATCTGAGAGCTGAGTCGGCAGCAGTGGTGAAGGGCACTGAGCTAGAAGCACTCACTTGGGGTCACGAGGCACCGCCCAGGCCCCTGGATGAGGAGGGTTCAATTGAGGAAGGGAGGCCTCTGTGTGCTGCTCAGATCCTGGACTACTAGAGACAGGTCTTCAGCTTCTGGGCTGGTTCCTGGTGACCAGGGGCTCTTCTTGCTGGACTGGGCTGGCTGAAGGTGTGCTGAGCTGAGGGGTACATCTGCTGTCTTGAAGACTATTTCAAATCAAAGTACTACTATGGCCTTGTGAGGCTCTGACCTCTGCCATCATAGTTTGCTCTGTACTGAAGGGCAGAGGCACCGCCAGCAGGCTAATGCTCATGGTTCCAGGTGCTATTGTTACTGGACAGGGACTGGGCCAGGAGAGAGTCTGGATTTCATGCAGGAAAGATTTCACAGGTCCAGGTGATTCTGAGAATATTTTTATTAAAGCCGGGGACAGTGACACAAAGGCAGCACTCAGCACCAGGAGAGAGATGGGTGGGGTTCTGCTTTGGCTCCCTAGAAATGCTGTAGGCAAGAAGGGAGCCAAGGCAGGGCTGCTGTCAGCTCAGTGGGAAGTCAGAGAAAAGGGGGCCTTGGAGACAGGTTCAGGGGGTGAGCCCTGGACAAGCTGCCATTGCTCACTGTTCCCCTGGCCACATGCCTCCTGGGGGGGACCCTTAGAGTTTAGGAAGAAGTAAAAAGTTCATGTCCAGGAAGCAGCATGAGCATACACTAGAGGGAGCCCACACTAGGTCTTTGTTATTGAGGGTTTTTATCTTTCTTCTAGGTTTTAGGGGAGGGTTTCTGCAGAATATTCATCAGCTTTCCAGGTGTGTCTTTACATGCTGATGCACCGAAATGAGCATATAGGGGAGTTTGGGATTATTCTTTGGTCTGCTTTCTTGTTTTACTTTTATCTTGGGTATGTCTGGCTCTAATTGGGTTTTTATTTGTTCCTCTGACTTCCTCTGTCCATGGATTTGCCTGGCGCAAATGGCACTAATTGTGTCTCTGTTCTCTATCTCCTCGACCAGGATGATTTAAGCTATGTATTAGGGAGGAGAGGTATAAACTATTTGCTCTCGCGTCCTTGGTTAAGGGAAATAAGGTCTTGCAATTTACTAGGGGTTGGAAGTTGTAAAAATTGTTTGGTCTTGTTTAGTTTTTTTGTCTGTTTCCCCATCCCATTTGCCAGGAATTTTCCTGCCTCACTGTCAGGTCTAATGGACAGCTTCTCAGGTCTGACCCTACGAGGAAAATCTGCATCGAGGCCCTCGTTTTATAATATGCTGTTTCTTTGCTGGGGAGCCTGTCACTTTCTTCATTCTCTCGACTTTGGAAGCCCTGGAGAGAGGGAGGTGTGAGTCCTTGAGCTGAGGAGCTGAAATGCCAGATACGGTATTTCCTTTACTTGGGTCACCTTCAGCCCCCATGGAGGCTTGGGCACTTTCTCTGTTTGCTGGACTCATTCAGCTAACAAATACTTGTGGGTTTTTTATGACCCTCAAGTAGTCTCGAGAACTTTGACCTCCAGCCTTTAAAATTTAAGATTTCTCAGAGGCCCTTCTAGGTAGGGCTTTGTTCTGGGCCTCCCAGCTTTGTGGCCTTTGCCCAGCGCTCCCAGCCATGAGACATCCACATCTAGTTAACTCAGTTTTTAGCAAAAAGCAGGTCTTGGACATGGAATCCTAGTGCTGGAGAAGCCCAAGCTAAGGGATCAGTTTTTCCCTTTAGAGACCAGAAATCCAGAATCAGGAGAGGGAAAGCACTGGATCACAAATACGCCAGGTTAGAACTGGAGTCCCAGCTTCCTGTCAGCACGCCCGGGTGGGAGCTGATAGGGTCCAGTCAGTCCACTCCAAACATTCAGCCTTTGCAGAAACTGGCCGATGTGTCCCTGAAAGACAGGCCTCAGTACCCTCACCCAGGGAGCAGTCTGGGGCCTCTGACCTAAGAACATGTGGCCCCAGTCTGCTGGCACTAAGGTTCCCGTGCAAACCAGCCAGCACTGTGTGGTACCTAAGGTCGACCTCCAGTCAGGGGGCCTGTTCTGCATCCCTCTTCCCCGCTAGCATTCCCTCTATGTGGCCATTGGTTGTCTTGGTCACAACAGAATGAAAAGAGTTAACATTCAGGATCTGGGGAAAGTCTATGGTCTGTTCTGATAGAGGCTGTGAAGGCACAGGTAACTCCAGGTCATTTCTGGGTGTCTCCTCTGGGGATCAGGCCCCCATCTCCCCAGCTCGCCCTCCTTTGCACTGTGCCTTGGGTTCTTCCAGGCACTTGGCTTTTTTAGCCCCCCCGTCCCATAGGTGTGAGGACTCCTTTTCCCTACCCCTACCTTCCAGCACTACATATCTGTATATATAAAAGCCTAAGTGATCATCTGGCCGTTCGACCAGTAACTATGACACACGGTGACCACCGGGGGCAGATGCTCTGACCACTAGCTATGACGTGCACTGACCACCAGGGAGCAGATGCTCAATGCAGGAACTGCTGAGCTGCAGTGACTTGGCAACTGCGGTTCTGGGGTGACACACCCAGAACCAGAGAGGAGGGAGCCCAATTCCAGGGTGTGTCACCCAAGAGTCTCCCTTTCCCAATCCGGGATGTTTCAGGGAATGTTAGAGAGCCGGTTTTGGCCTGATCCCCACAGTCCAGGCTGAGGGACCTCACCTGCTGGAGGGACCCCACTCACTCTGCAGACACTCTTCAAGCCCCAGCACCGCTCCAGGTATGGCTGGCCAGGGAAGGACCACGGGAGGTTGGCTCCAGGGTGTGTCCAGCCCGTCCAGCCCACTCCTGCCCTGCCAGCCACCTTCTAATTAATTTCCTTTCAATGTACACGAATTAGTGCACCAGGCCTCTAGTTTAGACATAATGTCATCACACAGTCACAGAGCGGGTCCCATTTTACAGGTAAAGAAACTGAAGCTCAGAGAAGTCATAACTTGTCAGAAGTTATGGATGGTGGAGCTGGGCGAGCACTTGAAAGCTCCCCTCACCTGAAGCTGCATGTCTTCTGACTAGAGTGAGTCTTCTGAGGGCAGGCAAGGCCCAGCCCATGACCAATACCCACTAAATGTTCGCTAGGTGCAGTGAGTGCTCCTTGTTCTGTGCACATCTGAGAGAAGACCCAGAAAGTAGTTTTCAGATTCAGCAGGGCACTGTTCCGTCAGGTGCTTTGCTCAGTGCTGCTGCTGGTGAGCAGCGACTGTGAGGAGGCAGAGTGCTGCCCACCTGCGAGCACCTCGGATGGCCCTGGGCTCAGGGACCCCAAGCTTCCTGGGAGGGGCAGGGCAGAATTAAGAGCCCTAGAAACAGTGTGGGACACAGCTTTAGCCCTGTGATCACCACAGTCTTGGTATGTGGGGGGTTACTAGGCATTGAAGGGTTTAGCTGGGGAATGTAACCTCATTTATAAAAGAGCATTCATGGGAAAAGCGGCCTCCCAGGCATGCAGGTTACCCCCTCCCAGCTGAACTTGCAGTGACCTCCATTCTACAAACACACTGCTCCTTACAAGAACCCTGGCAAGAAGATTCTCTAGCCATCCCAATCCACAGGTAAGAAGCAGAGGTTTAGAGGGGGCTGACCTGCCTTGGCCAGAGGAGAATCAGAAACCACAACCCTGTTGTTCCCCAAACCATACCTCAAACTTGGGCAAACAGAGCCAGCTGGGGATTGGGTTTATCAGAGAAGCCAAAAGCAAAGTCCTGAGGCTTAAGTGACTCTGTTTGAAACATTTAACCCCCCTGGAAGCCTGAGCTTTTTTTCAACATTGTTGCAGTAGTGAGAGAGAAAATGAAGTTCCTGCAAGACCTGTCTCCTGAGCCCAGAGTATGGTGTGTAAACTGTAAAGTCTCCTATAGGTAGCTAGTGTCACAAACGGGTGGCGGGCCCTTCCCACTGCAGGTGGTGGCCTGAGAGACTTCTTCCCCCCACACAGGCCACTGCTGGAGGGACCCCACTCACTCTGCAGACACTCTTCAAGCCCCAGCACCGCTCCAGGTGTGGCTGGCCAGGGAAGGACCACGGGAGGTTGGCTCCAGGGTGTGTCCAGCCCGTCTAGCCCACTCCCGCCCTGCCAGCCACCTTCTAATTAATTTCCTTTCAATGTACACGAATTCGTTGCTGGGATTCATTGCCAACCAGTTACCAGGCAAAGGACCGGCCCAAATGGGCCCAGGGGGTCAGCAACAGGCCTTCAGCAGTCCCTGAAAGGGTTGGAACAGGGTGGGGCTCTAATTGCTTGCCCACAGGTTCTGCCTGGAGAAATTTCAGCACCTCCATAAATTTCAGCACCTCCAAGCCTTCACTTGGATATGTCTGTCTTCCCTGGGCTCCTGCTCAGGGTAGGCTGGGATGGGAGAAGTCCAGCTCTCATTTCATCCTTATAATCACCTTAGAAGCCTCCATGGCTTCCCCTGTCCCTTGTTTCTCTGATCACTCCTGCTTGCCCTTCTTCCTCACTCTCTGCTCTACACACACCCACTTCCCCTCTTTCCCCTATTCCCCTAGTATAGAACCTGAGCTCCTAGTCTGGTGAACCAGCTCCTCCCTCTTCCTGGAGTAACTCCCAGGAGCTGCCCAGCTCCCTCCCTCCCTCACTTCATGTCTCAGGTGCCACCTTCTCAAATGAGGCTTATGTTGGTCAACCCCCTTGAAGAGGCTTCCCCCTTACCCTGGGCTCACTCCCCTCCCCAATACTTACATAAAGACTAGAGGCCCGGTGTACAAAGTTTGAACACTGGGGGTGGTTATCCCTCAGCGTCAGCCTGTGCCCTCTTGCAGTCTGGGACCCCTTTCTCCTTGCTCCTTACCGCCCACCACCACTGTGCTCACCAGCCATGAGCTGGGCTTCTGGCTGAGCAGCACTTACCCTGTGGGAGCACACTGACTACCAGGGGGCAGCTCCTGCATTGAGCGTCTGCCCCCTGGTGGTGAGTGCATGTCATAGCCCAGTTGTTCCAACGTTCAGTCCATTTGCATATTAGCCTTTTATTATATAGGATTAAAGCAGGTACAGGAATAAGATTTCATTCAACATTGTTTAGTTATAACATTAAGCTGTTTATATCAATTAGCCTATGGTAAAATTGGTTTCATTATATGCACATTTGCCCAGTTCCAAGAGCCTATCCTATCTAGTAAAAGAGTAATATGCAGATTGACCATCACTCCAACACACAAGATGGCTGTCCCATTGTGGACACAAGATGGCCAGCAGGGGAGGGCAGTTGGGGGTGATCAAGCCTGCAGGGGAGGGGTGACCAGGCTGGCAGAGGAGGAAAATTGGGGGTGACCAGGCCTGGAGGGAAGGGAGGTTGGGGGGGGGGACCCAGGTCTGCAGGGGAGAACAGTTTGGGGGACCAGGCCTGCAGGGGAGGGCAGTTAAGGGTGATCAGGCCTGCAGGGGAGGGCAGTTTAGGGTGACCAGGCCTACAGGGGAGGGCAGTTAGGGGCAAACAGGCTGGCAGGGGAGCAGTTAGGCATCAATCAGGCTGGCAGGGGAGTGGTTAGGGGGTGATCAGGCTGGCAGGCAGAAGTGGTTAGGGGCAATCAGGAAGACAGGCAGGCTAGCAGTTGGGAGCCAGCAATTCTGGATTGTGAGAGGGATGTCCAACTGCCTGTTTAGGCCTGATCCCCATAGGGCTGGGGCAAGGTGGGGTTTTGCTTGCCTGGTAGGATCAGACATCCCTTGAGGGGTCCCCTATTGGCAAGGGTGCAGGCTGGGCTGAGGGACACCCCTTCTCCTCGTGCACGAATTGTGTACACTGGGCCTCTAGTCTATAATATAGAAGGCCAGTGACTGTAATGCCATAACAACCAAAGGACCCGTCACTAGGAGATGCACTGATGAAATTTCGGCGTGGCAGGTCTCTGGGTCCCACTGCGAGGCAGGACTCTGGGTCTTGGGCAATTTTGTGCACTGAGGGCCTCTAGTCAGTAAGTGAGGACTTAACTGTACTTAATGTCTCTTCATCCATTGGAATTAAGCACCATGAGAATAGAACTTGTCTTTTTCCTCGCTGTTCCCCCAATATTTGGGCAGGAAACACCTGGCCTCAGGCCTGTAAAGAAAGGGTCTTGGTCTCAGTGGGTGGTGGGCGGAGCCAGAGTGTGAGCCCGGCCCACCGCTCCTGGGTGCTGGCAGGTGGTGCACTAAGCCAGTTTCCCCCCATGTGCCTGTGACCAGGAAGCTGCTGGGTGACCAAGGCTCTGTACTTGGGTGGCAAAAGGTGGGGACGTAAGTGACTAAAACCCTGAAATCAAAGACCAGGCACGTGCCCACGTTCAACAAATCCAACAGGTAAAAAACCTAACTGCATCAGTTTATAGTCGTTGCATTATCAAAGGACTGAGACAGGGTTGCTGCTTGTTTTTAATTCTCTGCTGATTTTATTTTTAATTATCTAGTCTGGGTTTGAAATGCTTTTTTCCCTTTATGGTCTGAGAACGGTAGAAAATAAGAATAACCAATTTATGTACGAATCACATCAACAAGCAAATTTCTGGAATCGTGTGTGCAGTAACTCCTAGAAATAAGCCCCCTTTGCCCGAGGAAGAGCGAGCAGATTGGGGTGGGCGCGCAGCGAGGGCCCGGGCGGCGGGGTCGGGTACCTGGAGCCCCGCTCCGCACGGAGCCCCTGGGCGGCGCTCTCGGGCCCCGGCCCCGGCCCCCCGGCCCGCAGGCCCCGGCCAGAGGCCACTTCCCTGGGAGCCTGCGCCTGCGCCTGCGCCGGGGGCGAGGCCTCCGAGGGCCGCCCGAGCCGCTCAGGCCCCTTCCTGGGCCGCTGCCCGCGCAGCTCCCAGCCCCACCTTTCGGGCGGCCAACTCGGTGCCCTGGTCTCACGGGGCTGAGACCCCGAGGGCGCAGGCGCCTCCGCTGCTGCGGAAAGGAGGCGGGAAAGTGCTGCTGTTCAGTGAGAATCACGCGAGTGTTTTCCAAGCGTCCGGCCGCTTAATCTCGTATTCATCCTGCAAATAAAATCGGAAAGTGAGGTAGACTTTCATGTGCCCGTTTTGCAAACGGGGAAACGGGCTCAGAAGACACAGCGACAGTCTGGGCGGTGGCGGGGCTGGGCTGCTCCTTCGGCCGAGCGCCGTGGCCGGTACCCCCCGGGCCGGGGCCTAGCGCGGGAGCAGCGTGCGGAAGGCCGGGCCCGGCGCGGGCGGGCGGCGCGGCGGCTGGTCGGGGATCATGGCGGCGCTGTGCTCGGCCCGCAGCGCCAGGCGCGGGCACGCGGCCCGGAGGCGGCGCAGGCCGGCCGCGCTCACGTTGCGGCAGAAGTCCACGTGCAGCGTCTGCAGCGCGCGCCCGTGCGCCGCCGCGGCCACCAGCGTGCGGTTGGTGACGCGTGCGCAGTTCTCCAGGCGCAGGGTGCGTAGGCGCGGGCAGCAGCGCAGCAGCCGCGCCAGGCAGTCGTCGGTGACGTGGCCGCAGCCGGACAACGTGACGGACGCCAAGTTGGGGCACCTGTGGAGAGAGGGTGGCAGCCACAGCGCCCGCGCCGAGGAGGGCGCGGTGAGCGGCCCCCGGCCACGCCGGGCAGCTCGCCGCCTCCCTGTGGCCCTGGGAGGCGTGCAGGTCCCTTAACCGAAGGGACAGCCCGGCGGCTGCGACGCTGCGGCCGGGGAGCCGAGCCCGGGCCGGCGCCACATCCCCCTTCCCCGCACGGCAGCCTGCAGGGCTGCTTAGGCCCAGGAGCCCCGTGGGGAACCCAAGCCCTGGCCCTGCTGGCCCCGGAGGGACAGCTGTAGTTTCTCCCGCTCCGCGCCGGTTGCTGCCCTGGGCGCGAGGTGAGCGTGCCAGGCGGCCTTGGAGCCGAACCCCGAGGCCCGGCCTCCTGGCCGCAGAGAGGGGGGGGGGGTCTCCAGCGGGGGTGAGGCGGGGCGGCTTAGAGACCAGCCCCCTCCAGCCGAGAGGAGGGCAGGGGTGGAGGCTCTGGGTCTAAAGCCCTGGTTTCAGCTCAGTTGGCGGGCAGTCCGGGCATCCCCCCTGTGACCCGGACCGCAAACCGGGCGGGGCGTGCAGCCAGGCACCCATGCGGCTTGTCCGGAAAGCTGGGCGATCCGCCTGCCCCGGCCTTACCGCGGCGGCCTGATGGGCAGTTAGGCTGGCCTGGTCTGCAGTGTGCCCTTGGCTAAGTCACTCAGCCTCATTTCCCCGGCGGGGCGGTGGGGAGGGAACAATGCCAGGGCGGATATGAGGGTTTTTATTTGGGGTGTAGAGAGAGAGCATAGGTAGCTGTAGTCCTCTTTAGGGAGTAAACACAGACTGACTTTCGGTCAGGAAGGACTTGTGGGCCTGGCCCGTGTAGCTCAGAAGGGGACTGAGCCTATGAACCAGGAGGGCACGGTTAGATTCCCCGTCGGGGGCACTTGCTGGGGTGGCAGGGTGAGGGGTGTGCAGGAGGCAGCCACTCAGTGATTCTCTCATCATTGGTGTTTCTACCTCTCCCTCCTTCCTCTCTGAAATCAATAAAAATATATATTTAAAAAGGAGGAGGAGGAGGACCCCCCCTGGTGGGCACAGGCCTTGGCCCCTGTCACCAGAGGGAGGAGTTGAGGGGGGGAAGTCCTGTCCCTTGACTGCACCTGCCTAAGCCAGTGGTGGGCAAACTGCAGCTCACAAGCCACGTGCGGCTCTTTGGACCCTTGAGTGTGGCTCTTCCACAAAAATACCACATGCGGGTATGCACGTACAGTGCAATTAAAACTTCGTGGCCCATGCGCAGAAGTCGGTTTTCAGCTCTCAAATTTCAATTGTTGTACTGTTGATATTTGGCTCTGCTGACTAATGAGTTTGCAGACCACTGGCCTAGGCCAGCTCAGCTCCCTGGTGCCCAGGGCAGAGGGCACAGAACTAGAATAAAAGACTTGCACGGCCACGTTTCGCACACTGAACCCATCCCCAGCCTCCCAGGTTCACGTGTCTGCCTCAGTCTTCACATCGGCCTCTGTGCCCTCAGTTTTGTGAATGAAGAAACTGGCCCAGAGGCTCCAGTGACTTGCCTGTGACTGATTTGCTGGTTTGAACCTTGTGGAGCCACCTCCTTGTGTCAAGTGGATGAAATTGTTACCTTCAGAAGGGTTATGGGGATAAGGTGTTTAAGCCCCAAGGGTGGTGAATGATCTCTTCCTCTAAGAACCTTTAGAATAATCCTGATGCAGCAGGAAGAGACCGAAAGAGAACGAGCCAACTGCCCTGCCCAGCCAGCCCCGCTGATGCCAAAAGAACCAGCTTTGATGATACTTACCTATATGCACTACGTGTCACTTAACCCTCTTATCCTGTGAGAGAGGCAATTTGTCCTCTTTGACATATGAAGGAGATTGGAAGTTTAAATACTTGGGTTGGGATCATGTAATCAGACAATAGAACTGGGGGACTTGGCACAGAACCCCAACCTCCAAGCCCTTGCTGCACCCAGACAGTAGCCTAGAAGGCCCATTCCACACCTTGCTGGTTTGAGGGATTAGAGCAACTTCAGGGCAAGCTTTCTGCCCCATTTGTATCACCGCCACCCCCGCCACCCCCCCCTCCCATCTGATTTCTGGACCTTGTTAGACCCAAGGTCCTGGCCTATCTTGTTTTCTTCCTGCTGCCTTCAAAAGCACAGGTGGGCGACTACACCGTTTCCTTCTCTTCCTGTCGTGTTGCCTAGGTGGCAACAAGCGGCCCAGCCTAGTGTTAGTAGCCAAGGGCTGCCTTGCCTGAAGGCAGGACGGACTAGTGAAGGCTCGGGAGAGCCTGGCTGAGGAAGTCTGTGTCCTTGCTCTGGGCAGGAGGCTGTGGCTCAGCCTCTGCCTGCTGTAAGGTTGACATATCAAGTACAGGTGTATTTGGACATACTTTTAACAAGAAGATATTCTATCTGAAATTTAAACTGGGTGTCTTGAATCTTTATTTACTAAAATCTGGCAATCCTAGATTATAGGCAAATCAAACAACCTCTTAAGAGCTTTGGTTTGCTCATTTGAAAAATTAGCCTAACACACCCTTCCCTCGGAGAACTGTGAAGATTAATAGGTTTCTATTGGGGAGACTACGACTATATATCACCACCCCTACCAGAGTCTGGCTGGGTTCAGCTAATCCAGAGCATCCCAGCTCCTTCCACAGCTGCAGTTCATGAGCCCTGGGGTTTGCTTGCTGGAGGGAGTGTGTGTGTGTGTTAGGAGGGAAGGCTGATTGCTGAATCTAGGAATCTTTTTGAGGTCTGACCTTGAAAATCCTGGCTCAGTGGGTCCCACCTAGCACTTAATGGCTGCCAGGAAGGACAGCCGCCTGAAGGACAGCAGGATAGCACAGCTGATGCCCAGTTCCTCCTCTGCTCTAGGACCGGTGAGGCTAAGAGGAGCTTGTTTCCCCCATGACTTTTCCATCTTCTGGGGGCTGTGCTGTGGGTGAGCCCAGAGGGTCTGCCTTGGGCCTATCCTTAGGACCCCAGAGGCAGAGCCATCTCGGTTTTGTAAGCCACTCTTCCCTGCCCCCCAGAAGCCTCCTAGAGCTCTGGATGCCAGTGCCAGCACTGCTCAGGAGGCGACCTACCTGTCGCACACCTGGAGGAGGAAGTCATTGACCAGGCTCTCGTGCCGGCTGCAGATGCTCCTCTGGAAGGCGCTCTTGAGCCAGTCCTCAATGCTGCACACCTGCACGCGGCTGGAGTGCCAGCAGATGGAGAGGTTCCTGAGCATAGGGCTCAGGAGGAAGTTGTCCTTCTTGAGTTCTGTGAGGGAGCGAAAGTGCAACAGGGGCCAGAGTGCGGGGTCCTCAAACACATCCTGGAGCTGGGGGCAGGTCCTGGCGAGGTTCTTCCTGCTGTCCTTGTCCAGGAAGGAGAAGAGGTGCAGCAGGCACTCTCTGTTGAGCTGGGTGATGTGCATGGTGTAGCGCAGCCACGGAGTGTGGCTGGGGCCCAGGGACCTGACCTACCTCCTGCTGCTCCTCCCCAGCCCGGGGCCTGTGGACATATATGGTTGTGGAATGGGGTTTATTTTGGGCTAACAACTGGTGCTGGAGCTGGGGGGAGGGGGGCAACATCAGACATACGTGCAGCAGTCTGTGTCTCAGCTTATGTTCAGAGGAATTGAAAATCCTGGCAGAAAAGCAGCCGGTTGAAGTTAAATAGTTTCCTTAAAAGGGATTTCTTTTCCTTTTAGCTGACAATGGTGTTCAGCAAGTGAGCTCTTTGGCTTTTCCCGAGGCATTTTCATTCTAGGTGGCTAGCCAGACCATTTCTGTCCGGGCTTGCAGGCTCTGTGCACGGAGGGACTCTGACTGTAAATAGGATCTGCTCTTCTCTCCTCCTCCTGAAGATCAGAGTTTTGCCCCACTCTTAGTAGGAAGAAGCCTGTTGTCTGGAAAGAGCTCAGGGTGACAGCTGTTTCCTGAGCTGTGAGCAGACACGGATAATGCCTCCTGCTTTTACTCAGTGGTGATGGCTTTTCCAGGCTGGGCTGATCAGCCTTCAAACCCTGTTGCCCTCCACCAGCCAAAGGGGTGTCCTGGCCTCCCAGAGGGCTCTGCTTTTATCCCGAGTCGTTCCTAAAACATTTACCTTCAGTAGCTTATCTTCCTGGTTTCTTCTGTGAGCATGTCATGTTTTAAACTTCCTTGCTTTCCCTTTTTCTAATGGGTCCTGTTGTATTTAACCTGTATTTCCAAAACACTCGGATGGATAAAGTAGCTCTTCATACAAAACCGCATGAGACAACTTCAGGTGAAAGTGTTTCAGCCTGAGTTTGCCCTTTGAGCGAACCACACACCATCCTTGTGGAATGCCATAGTTCCGCTTGGCAGATTGCATGAAAGTCCCATTCAGTTCTCCCTCCTAACATAACCCGGATTTCTCAACACACAGGATCCATTTCCTATCAGTGCTTGCTCGAATCCCAGTTCGACCCTGGACTCGACTGCCACGAGGGCCTGGCTTTGGGTACAGGTTAGGTGGTTGGTTGGTGCAATGCCGATAGTAAAAAGCTGCGTTGGACCACAGGAGTGAGGTGAGCAGTCTTTTCTCCCTCCGCTGGACCAGGGACTCCACCTAAGGAGCTACCTTTCTTCCTTCTCCCATTTAACTGGCATTGGAAGGAACAGGAATCCTTTGTTTGCAGTTTGTAGAGTAAGAGAGGGGAAGCAACTATGCTGGACCCCCTTCAGGAACTCGAGACTGGTCAGGCCCAGTGTAGCTTTGCCTGCCTTTGAAAGCAGATGCAGCTGAGAAAAGAGAAAAGGATTCTGGCCAGTTCTCTTGCTCCTAGAAGCCAGTCTCAGCTGCCTCTGTTGAGGACAAGTCAGCAAAACAGCTAAAAGGAAGCTTTCATCAAGGAAAGAAGAACTAGCTAATTCTTCAGGCTAATCATTCTAATCATTTTAACTTAAAAATGACAGCTGAAGCCCCTTTGGCTCTTCCCCACTCAAAAGGTTCGCTGCAGCAGCACAGATGGGCTTAATAGAAAGCCGTATGATCTTCACTTCCCCTCCCGAATCCTTTTCAAACAAGTACTGCTCAGAGGGCTGAGCCTGGAAAGAGGCAGTTCATTCACTTTCTTAAAAGGCAGGGCTGTGTGAGCCACTGGCCACTGGGAAGGGTCATTCTGGTTTGTGTGGCTTCCAGCCTGCATTCCCGCCCTGCTGGAGTGGCAGAACCCAGCAGGGACTGTCTAGAGCCTGCCCCCCTGCTCCTGGAGCGCGGGGGAGGGGGGGTGCTCATGAAGAGGGTGTAGGACCAGCCTCAGAATGCAGGTTGGGCCCACATTGTATGCATTTTGGCAGGGAGGGTCTGGCCCAGGCCTGGGTTGTCAATGGCAACAGCGCCTTCCTTTTTTCTGTGTGGTGCTTGGCTCCTTGGCTGCAACAGCAGCAGCTGCCAGCTTATGATACGGGACCTGGAGGCAAAAGCTTTTGGGCTGCAAGCACCTCTGTCTTCAGTTTTAGTTTTTCCCTTTTCACGGAATTTTATTAGTGACATTGGTTAATAAATTGTATAGGTCTCAGGTGTACAGTTCTATAATACATCATCTGTATTTTGCATTGTGTGTTCACACGACCCCATGTCTACAGTTTTAGAAGACTTACAGGAACAGGCCAGTAAGGAACAGGAAAACCATGGCGTGGACACAGGGCAGTTCTTGTTTTTTTCTGTTTACAGGGGACATGGGGGCAGAGAAGGTAGTATTTAGTAGCTTACTGTAAAGCAGAAAGTTTAACAGCTCTTACTTGCCTTTTACTTCTCTTAAGATCAGTATCCTTTGCTCAGTTTAAAACCTGGTTCCTCGGGGTTGAGTCTAGCTGTGAAGGAGGTGAGCGATCTCATTTCTCTAAGATCAGCTGGCCCAAGGAGAGACAGGGTGACTTCATTCCGTACTGTGAGCTCCCACGGGCTCCCGACAGCAGCACCACCCTACCCGCAGGCCACCTCATCCGGACCCCTGTCCCTAGCAGCCCCAGATGGTGAGGGTTCTGTAAGGATTTACCACCTGCTGACTGACTGATAAAGCCCAGAGCTTGAGGGAGGATATTATTATTTACTTGGCTCCCCTGAAAGGTGTTCAGAAATAATAGTCAAAAGGAAAGAGACCAGACTTTTAATGATACTTTCCATAAAACAGTTCAGGTTGGTGAAGCAGAAAAGGGATGTGATTACAACTTAAATGAAATCAGTCACTTGCACAATTAATCCTCTCGGCATCATACAAACTAGGTTTTAATGGCAAATGATTATAGCACAGTCAACACGTGCGGAGGGCGGTCTGGAGTCCGGCACACTCTGACCTGAGGGGGGGGTGCTGCATCCAGGCAGGAGAGCAGAGACCTGGGCTACAGCATGACCTCGCCCGCACCCACCTCTCCCCATGCCGTGGGTGCGCTCCTGAGACTGCACTCGGGTCACCGCGACCCAGGCCCTAGCTGCAGGAACAGATGGTTCATGCGCTTTTCCAGGGCCCGAGGGAAGAGGCCACTTCAGCAACAGAGGGGACGTGAGAGAGATTAGGGGAGGGTGGAGGTTGAAGGGGGGTAAGTATATCTAAATAGACGTATGTACACTAACCAATGAAAGAGAGGTTTGGCTTTAAGAAATAAATATGTCCCCAACCCAGAAACCACGCTGCTGAGTAGGTTCCACAGGTGAGATACACATTTAACACTCAACGAGGGCCAGTACACTTGACTGGTTTAATTCTGTTACATTTGTCATCACTATACACTGAGTAGAATACAGTGGATTAGCAAAAGTTTCTCCACCATGGAGAGAGATTTGTGTTGCCACAAACTGTTCTATCACCCACCTAGGTGGGAGGACTTCTGAGAAAGGTTTCTCGTCCAAGGAGCCACATGAGGCGTGAGGCCCTGCCTCCGCAGAAGCTCTGAGTGAGGGTGGCACAGGGAAAGCCCTGAAGAGCACAAAAAGGTCAGCTTTTAAAATAGGTGTGGTAAGGCTACACAGTTACATTTTAAAATACAAACAGGCACGTTTACATCACTGGTGGTAAGCGCACAATTTAAATGGGTCCAATCACTTTTCCAAAGAGCCTTCATGATATTCAAATAGCTCTGCTCAAGTAAAATCAAGCAAGAAAATACGACAGCAATTCAAAAGAGATGTGTGCATCTTTAAGCCAAGAATGCCAGCCTGTCTGAGGACCACTTCCCCCAACAAGTGTCTGTTGTAGTCCAGTCTGCTGCTAAATTCCACCTGGTATAAAAATGCAGCTCTTCACCACCACCATCAACACTGCCCAAGGCTTTACTGCTGAAGCAATGGCAGCTGCCCAGTTGGAGACTCTGACCTGCATGCAGATGCTGGAAATTACAGCTGTGCATCTTCTACAGTAGAAGGGCTTGGATTCATAGGAGATGCTCAGCAAGATCAGAAATGGTGTTAAGGTATTGATATGTTAGATCAAATTAAGTGAAACTAATTTTTGTAGGTCAAAAATAACAATTTCAAATGGTTCACATAATGTAATTTAGCATTGTGAACTGCTTTAAATGTGTTCCTCTTATCTTCTAGATCAGCAGTTCTCAACCTGTGGGTCACGACCCCTTTGGGGATCGAATGACCCTTTCACAGGGGTCGCCTAAGACCATCGGAAAATGCAGATATTTACATCACGATGCATAACAGTAGCAAAATTTCATGATTGGGGGTCACACCACATGAGGAATTGTATGCAAGGATCGCGGCCTTAGGAAGGTTGAGAACCACTGTTCTAGATTAAGTTGTAAGACCTAAACATGACAGCAAAGCTTTTTTTCTCTGGAGTAAAAACTTAAGACTCCACCGTCCAAGAAAACGACACAATGATGGAAATGTCTTGGGTCTGCGCAGTCCCATGCCACGAGCCAGAGTGACTAAAAACGGAGTTCTTTTACTGTAGTTAAATATGCAGCTGGTGACCACCATCCTGGATAGGTCTCAGTTTGTTCCCAGTCATGCTGAAGTGTTAGCGGAGGGGAGCACGTAATTTACTGGATGGGATGCTACCTAATTCATAAATTGTTAAAGCCAATTAGATTTTTTTTAAGTGTTTAGTGGATATGGTCTGCTCTGAGGGAATGTGGAATTTAACATGGGATTCTAGTTCCAAATTTCAATTTGAGTTAAATTTGAATAGTGCTTGTACCTATTTTTCCTGAAAATTTAAAAAGACTAACAAGAGATAGAAACTATTCAAAGTGAGAATACTTTAACTTGCTCTGCTAAGTTGGATAGGCCAATGAAATAGGGCCATAAAGACTCATTTCCTTCTGTAGAAGCAGGGCCCACAGTGTTACCTGAGAAGTAGGAGGTCAAAATAAATTCTGGAGTTAGGCGAAGTAAGACCATCCCCAGTGCTACAGTCAATGGGGGACCAGATGCTGATGCAAACAAAGCCATGTTCCCATCTCACTGGGAGCACCAAAACCATGTAGCTGAGTCAGGATTTTTTAAACACTAAATGCATTTGGTCTTTTCTGTACTCCTATCTTCTCCATGAAAACACACATTAAAAATATGCATCAAAACCTAAAAATCAACAGTAATTCTTGAATTTGCAGTACAGACATCACTGAACCAACCAAGTTATTTCGTTCGTGCTGATAAACAGCAGCCTTAAGAAATACAAGAGCATCGGTTACCTGGTCTACTTCATGATGCCCTCTGTTACCTTTACAAGCAGAATGAATGATTCCTGAGCAGTCACTGAAATCCCATGGGCCACAGATTACACACACACGTGATTCTTGATTCAGAGTCAGCCTGGTCTCCAGCGCAGCTGTGCAGAGCAGCAGGCAGCTGCATTGCTCTCCAGTCAGTAACATGCCTTACTGTCAGCATGTGAGAGCAACAAAGCATGGATGTAAATGTGCCTCAAAGTGAGAACTGAAACATTAATATAAAAACGTCCAATAGAACTAAGTTCTTGGAACTACATATAAAAACTGAGTTATTACCACTAAAGCAGCAAATCAAATTATCTGCTGAGGTTTTCTGGTAGAACTAAAAAAAAAAATTAGTTGGTGCCCAGGTTTACTACCATTGACCAAATAAAACTAAACCCCAAATAGGAAATTGAAAAGTGCATAATGAAATTAAATCTTGGATCAAGTATTTATGGAAAATTGGAAATGTTTGTCCGGTATAGTTAAGGAGTAATGATTTAGAGGAGGTATTAAAGTTTATCCGCCCCAGCTCTGGCCTGGCGCTCCACATAGAAAAGGATGTAGGCCTTGGCCTTCACCACGGTGTCTTCCTCCGTCAGCGTCACAGTGCTGTCATTGAAATGGAACCAGCGGCCTTCGTGAGTCGCATATGCTGTGTAATGTCCAGAACCCACCCTGTAAGGAGGAGTCAGAAGATAAAACTTTAGTAAGTGCTATAATGGAATAAACTCTAGAGAACTGTGGTTTAAGATGGTTTACTGAGCTTACATGTTTATCTTCCTCAAAACCCACTGAAATGACATGGCAGAGACTGACACTAGAACCAGAAGTGGAAGATTTTCTAGAACACAAAGGTGTATTCACGGCACTGGATTAATGGAGAAACTAGCTGAGTAACACTCAACCTAACAAGCACAGGCTACGACCTACAGAAAACATAGAAAACAGAACCAGACTTCCCATGAGAGTTCTGGGGAGGGGTAAGTGAGCTTAAGAAAGTACCTAGCTCAAGGAAAGTGCCTTTCCCCTACTTTGGCCATCAAGGGCTTTTTTCTGTCAGCATGACTCACCCACTCTCCCCGGCAGAACAGCCTGCAGGTATAACAGACCTTCACAGTAATTAACCACTGAGGAAATGAAGGCAAAGAAACAGAGAACTTCACAACTGTTAGAAAAACCCTTACCATCCTATGTATAATCCTATATAATAAAAGCCTAATATGCTAAGTGTCTGGTCATGCACTGACCACCAGGACAGATGCCCCAAACTGGTAGGTTAGCTTGCTGCTGGGGTCTGGCCTGGAGATGGGCCGGACACGCTCTGGAGCCCTCCTGGACTGGCCAACCTCCTGTATCCCTCTCTAGCCTTCCAACTGGCCCGATTGGGACTGGGTGAGATAGGGCCGGACATGCCCTGGAACTCTCCTACAGTCCCTCCCCAGTCCCATCATGCACTGGTGGGGTTCCTTGGCCTGGCCTGCGCCCTCTTGCAATCCAGGACCCCTTGGGGGATTTTGGAGAGCAGGTTTCAGCCTGATCCCACAGGCTACTCCCCTTGGGAGGGTGCCAGATGCAGGGCTCACGGTTGCAAGCACCACTGCAGCAGCATGAGCCTCTCCCAAGTGGGACTGATTGGGCACAAGTTTGCGGCAGGTGCAGTGGGGCTGGCATGAGTGGGAGCAGCAGGTAACAGCTGCAGGTGCGTTGGCCTGTGGCTTCTGGCCCAATCCCCGCAGACCACCCAGAGGGGCCCCACCCATGCACAAATTGGTGCACCAGGCCTCTAGTTTACCAATAATGACCAATCTCATCATTTATTATGATTCTGAATAAACAGGCCAAAATCATTAGTCATGAGGGGGAAGAAAAAACATGAAAGAGAAGTATCAGAAAAACAAAACAGTAATTAACCACTGAGGAAATGAAGGCAAAAAAACAGATAACTTTAAAAATTCTAATTAGTACCAATGTTTTCAATAAGATATTGCAACCATAAAAACAAGAACAGGCTGTTATAAAACAGTTATGAGAAAAAATGTGCTCTCCACAATATAAAAATTCATGGAGGAGCAAATCTTTAATTTGGAGAGAGATGTAATGCAGATTGTTGATTTGGCAAAATGGGCCATGGAACAAAAAGATGGAAAATATTAAAGAATAATTAAAAATATGTGAAATATCCAAGAAAGTTACTATACATTTAACAGGTGAGGTGTTCCAGAGGAGAGAATGGGGTGGGAAAAACAAATTCCCATTAGAAGACACCAGGCTAAGACTGTCCCTTATCAACTATCAAGCAGGAATATATCTGATGTTATTTCTTAAGTCCAAAGACAGAGGATCCTACAACCTTCTAAAGAGAGAAAACAGGTTGCCTATAGAGAAGTGAGTCACCCAGCCAGTGTGGTTCAGTGGTTGAACATCAACCTATGAACCAGGAGGTCATGGATCAATTTCCTCCCATGGTCCCTCCCATGGTCCCTCTTGGGCTGGCTTACTCCCGAGTAAGGGCACATGCCCGGATTGCTGGCTCAATCCTCAGTGTAGGACTTGCAGGAAACAGCCAATCAATGATCTCTCTCATCATTGATGTTTCTATTTCTCTCTCTCCCTTCTTCTCTGAAATCAATAAAAAAGTATTTTTTATATGAAGGAAAAAAGAGTCAGAATTGTAGTGGACATGTTTATAATTCTGAGTGGTGAAGTCAATGGAGCAAAGTTTACAAAGTTCTGAGGAAAAAGATATTCAATATGGATAGTGGTTTTCTGAAGGTAAAATAGTCGTTCTCAAACAAACCAAACTTTCAGGGAGAAAAATAATCAAGAATTATTCAACAAAATAAATAATAAAGTACAGGACATGAAGTAAGTTATAAATAATTTTCCATTTTCCCTATTTAAACATCAATTGGCAAAGGAAATTACTTGAGTAAAGAATGCTCTGGATTTGTGAACACTGATTGGGTTCTGAATACTGGGCTCAAATAAACTATGTTCCATTTAGCTTTTATGTGCCTTCACTTCACAACATCCTTGCAGGAATATTCTTTCACACCAAAACTGAAAGAAAATTCTATTTTATCCAATTTAATGTACCTGAATCCACATTTTTTTTTTAGGGAGTTTGGGGAGAATTATCAAGAGTGGTGCTATGCCGAAACTGGTTTGGCTCGGTGGATAGAGCGTCGGCCTGCGGACTGAAAGGTCCCAGGTTTGATTCCAGTCAAGGGCATGTACCTTGGTTGCGGGGACATCTCCAGTGGGGGGCATGCAGGAAGCAGCTGACAGACGTCTCTCTCTCTCATCAATGTTTCTATATCTCTATCCCTCTCCCTTCCTCTCTGTAAAGATATCAATGAAATATAAAAAAAAAAAAAAAGAGTGGTGCTATTCCTAACCGGGACCAGCCCGCTGACATAACTCACCCGGAACCATGGTGCACCACCACAGCAGCGAGGTCGTACAGGCAGTTCTCAGGGCCACTGTTCTCAGGCTGCAGACAAGGAAGAAGGCATCCCAGGACTGAGTTAAGGACAGTGGTCAATGGCACCCATATCTCCCACCTCAATGACCTCTACCCTGTGTCAGTGAAGACTTAATTTTACTGAAAAGCCATCTTCTCACCCGCTAACAAATGGTATTACCTCTAGTAAGTAGCATTTCATGTCTAGACCTCTCAGTGGAAACTCTACATATGTGTCAACCTTGTTTCTTAAATATGCTGTCCAATGAAATCTTTTCAAATGTAAGCACAGCACCTGGATCAAAAACAAAGGCAAAGATTGTAAACAAACTACTTGGTTAACTGTCTATCAAATATTTTAGGTGGCTTATCAGTTTATCTTTTGATCCTTGACATTGCTTTCTTCCATGCACATACTATTGTGACACTATGATTTGTAATAATGAAATGTATTACTTTTCTGGTATATGGCTCCTAAAACTCTTAGAATTTCCTAAGTGATGAGAGTGATAAAGGTCTTTTGTTATGTGAATGAGGTGACTCACTTTAGGGTAGAGGGATTGGAAGTTGAATCAATGGCCAATGGCCAGTAATTTAATCAGTCATGTCTATGTCATGAGGGCCCCTGGAGAGTTCCAGGCTGGGGAACCAGAATGCTCTCTTTCATATGCCCCATGCTGGGCCCCAAACTCCACAAGACAAGAGGGTCCTTTGGGACCTCATCCTATGTATCTCTTCATCTGGTTATTGATTTCTATCCTTGGTAATAAATCAGTAATCTAGCAAGTAAACAGGTTTCCTCAATTCTGTGAGCTACTCTCGCAAATTAATGGAACCCAAGACGGGAGGTTGGAAACGTCTGATTTACAGACAATCAGAAGAATAGGCATCTAAAGTGCAAAAGTTTCAGATAACCTCCAACATGTAGGTCAAAAAACTCAGGTAGTAATCTGGGTTTATGATTGGCTCTGAAGTGGAGGACAGTCATGGGACTGAGCCCTTAATCTGACTTCCTTTCAGCTAGTGTCAGAATTGTGTTGGGAGTGTAGGACACCCAGCTGGTGCAGTGGGAACCTCTCCCCTCCACACACTGCAAACTATGATGGGGACACATTTAAGTATGCCTTATCAGAGGGTTTATTTAGCTTTTACTGAAAATACTAGAGATTAATACAGATAAAGTTATAGAAACAATTTGCTTTTCATCAGTCATAAAAGCACTGTTCCCTTGAAACTGCATTAGAATTTGAAACTCAACACTTACCTTGGGTAGTTTTTGAATCCAAAACTTTTTAGTGGACTTTTGTTTCTTTTTGCATTTGTGGCACATATATAACTCTGTCTCATCAAGCTCTTCTAGGTCGGTAAAACTGCGAAGACAATCTGAAACAAAATTGATTTTGGCAGCATTACGTCAGGAAGCCTTTTATAGAGGCAGTGTACTGTAGAAAAAGCCTGAACTTTAAAAGTGAGCAACTTAGGCTCAAATCTCAGCTCTCTTAGCTATGTGTGACTGTGGAAAAGTCAGCTCTGCTTAGTTATAAAATGAAGATAAAAAAAATAACAATAATACCTACTGTGAAGAACTGCTGTAAGGGAGACAAATAATGTGTACAAAGTGCCTGGCATCATTTTTGACATTTGGTAATGATCAATTAATGACAGATGGTATTTTTTTTAGTTGGTATTATTGTTGGGTTTGCTATTGTTAATGAGATCGTCTGAATAATTCTGACTTAAAAATATGGTTCCCCTAATGAAATCAAGGTTCAAATAGCAATTTTCTCTCAAAGTTCATTAAAAAATCAACTTTAGATCAAGCAGTTTCAAAGTCAATAACTTATTAGAAAATAAACATAGATTACAGAAGGCCACCTATTGATCTTCCTCCTGTACTGCAACGAATCCTCTGTTCCAGACTACTTTCAATCCCTTGGATAGACCACATATCTACCTAACCATTTACCTATCTATCCACCTACTTTTAAAAAAGATCTGTGTGATCTGGAGCTTGGTAAACTGTGACTCCAGGCTACAAACAGCCACCTCGAATTTGGAAATAAAGTTCTGCTAGAGCACAGCAACACCCACCCCTTTATACATTGTCTGGCTGCTTTGACACTACAACAGCAGGGTTGAGTAGTTGGGACATGGACCTTTATAAAACCTAAAATATATTTTTTTAAAATACTTTTATTAATTTCAGAGAGCAAGAGAGAGAGAATCATTGATCAGCTGCTTCCTGCATGCCTGCAACCCTGGCATGTGCCCTGACCTCCTGGTTCATAGGTCAATGTTCAACCACTGAGCTATGCTGGCTGGGCAAACCTAAAATATTTACTTATCTGGTCTCTAATGAAGCTGTATTTATGAATATTAATAAAAATGCTTGGTTTACTTTAAAAAACACTCAATTAAAAAATGGGCAAAGTACTTCAACAGACATTTCTCCAGCAAAGATATATAAATGGCTAACATGCACTAGAAAAGATACTCAACTTCATCAGTCATTAGAAAATGCAAATCAAAACCACAATTAATCCTAGCTGGTTTGGCTCAGTTTAGAGTGTCAGCCTGTGGACTAGATCTCCAATAGAGGCAGCCAATCAATGATTCTCTCTCATCATTGATGTTTCTGTTTCTCTCCCTTGCTCTTTGAAATAAATAAAAATATATTTTTGAAAATGAAATCAATGGAAAAAATCCTCAGTGAGGATTAAAAGATAAAAATATATAAAGTTTAAAAAATAAACATGACACAATGAGATACAACTTATACTAATGATGGTTATTATTTTTTAAAGAAATGGAAAATAACATGTTATCTAGAATGTGGAGAAATTAGAACCCTCATGCATTGCTGATGAGAATGTCAGATGGTGCAGCCACTGAGGAAACAGTGTGGTGGTTCCTCAAAAAGTTAAACATAGAATTACGATATGATCTAGCAATTCCACTCCTAGGTCTACACCAAAAGAATTGAAAGCAGGCACTCAAAACAAGCATTTGTACATTTATGTTCAAAACAGCATTGTTCACAATAGCTAAAAGGTGGAAGCACCAGGCCCTGCATTACCTGCTCCTTTTCTGCTAATGAAGTCCCCTTCCTCCAGCAACCTTCTATCCCTCAGCTTCTCGCCGTCCCCCAGCATTTCTTGCTTCCCAACATTCTCTTCCTCCTACCTTTTTTAGAAGCTAAGACTTACAGGGTGACCACAAAATGGTCCCACAGCCTATTTACACAAGACAGCGCAGTTTTCTCCTTTTCATGTGAGGCCATGTGATAAACCAAAATAGAATGAAAGGCCCATCCAAGCATGTCAAAAAAGTACTACAAGCTGAGCCTGGTTTTTCAACCACTCGGTTTAAAAAATGGTGGCCCAGTGCTTCTAGGAGCCCTTTTTTTCTTTTCACACCTCTCCCTGCGGTTACAACAGGCTCAGGAACCCCACAACTGCTACTGCACCCAGACAATGAAGCAGTCTCACTGTCAGCTGCATCAGGTCAGAAGGCTGGCGTGCCCAGGGCAGCCACTAGGGAATTTCAAAAAATAAGCAACATCATACACTCTCACTAAGCTAATGCGCAACTACCACAGTCACCTTGAGCCGGGTTTTTAAAGGCTTCTTAAGCTCTTCTGAAAACCTAATGCCCATTTGTAATGGTTTCTATGGGTTAAAAAACAAAACACAAAACATAGCTTTTTTTTTTTCTAACAAGTTCCACTGCTGCCCCTTTATAAAACAGCTTTTAATATTCTTAATCATGGCATTTCTGGACAGTGGGCTTATAAGGAATGGGTATTTATTTTCCTCTCTGCACCCTTTTGAATTTTCCTTGTTCGTAATAAGGAAAACCATTATGAAAACACATCCACACACATCTCTCGTTAAGAGGAAGATTGCCTCAATACAGCATCTCCTCTACACTCAGATTTGACAGTTGCCATCTTATCTGAGAAACATGTAAATTGATCATACCTCCGTTGCACCCACAATCAATCAGTGAGTATGCAAATTAACCCAACAAAGATGGAGGTTAATTTGCATACACAGGAGGGGCAGACAGGGCCATGGCCTGCTCTTGGGGGGGTTGGGGTCCATCAGGGGTGGGGGAGGCCAGGTGGGCAGTGCCATACACCACCCACAAGGTACCAGTCCATCGGGCCAGGGAGGTGGGGTGGGTAGCACCAGACATCACCGGAGGTTCCAGGTCCATCACAGGCCCCTGGAGGGGCAGCGGCTGCCTAGCCACTCCTGCGGGGCCCTGGGAACATCACTGCCTTGGGGAGGGGAGGCCAGCCCATCTAGCCACTCTGTGGGGTCTCAGGAATATCACTGCCCCAGGGAGGCATGGGTGGGCCTGCTTAGCCACTCCTGTGGGCTCCCGGGAACATTGCTGCCCTAGGAGGTGCCCCTTAGGAAGGTGCCCAGCAGGTGCCACTTAGGAAGGGCAGAGAGCATGGCTCTGAGGGCTCCCTATGCGTTGAGTCAAGTTCCACAGCCAACTAGAATTGGCCTTAGTTTCCTGGTCTATAAAATGGATTAAGCATGTCCCAGTGTCTTCACTGAGCTTTGATGGCCTATTGAGATACTATATAAGGAAAATGAGGAAAGAAGTGAGAAAGAAAAGGAAAGACGAACAACACAAAAGACTAAAAAGAACCTGTAAACCCATTGTCACTTAAATAGGGAATATAGTCAATGGTGTTGTAATGACGTATAATGCCAGGTGGGTATTGGAAATATTAGGGAACACTTTGTAAAATATATGATTGTCTATCCACTATTCTGTAACTAATATAAAACCTGAAACCAACACAAAATAATATTGAATATAAATAAATGAAAATAAATTTGGAGTGAAATTTTTTAATTTCAAAGTTTAAATAAAGGCGGGAGAGATTAAAAATAGTTTTTTTTCATTTTACCACTTTATTATCTTTTCAGTACATGAAAAAGACAGTTGTCTTTATATGGTGCTTTTACACTTTTCTAAGTCAGTATCTTATTTTAATTTGAGGGCAACTTAAAGACAAGATAATTATTCCCTCGACTATTCAAAGAAAAGAAATCTTGGTGTCTGGTCCCAATGATTCAATCATTAAGCCCTTATTGTAAAGTAGGGTTAGTAAAATTTTCTGTGAAGGGTCATATCTATACTAATAAAAGCCTTGGGGGTGATCAGGCCACCAGGGGAGAGTAGTTGGGGGGAATCAGGCTGGCAGAGGAGCAGTTAGGTGCCAATCAGGCCGGCAAGGGAGCAGTTAGGGGGCAATCAGGCAGGCAGGTGAGCAGTTAGGAGCCAGGGTCCCAGATTGTAAGAGGGATGTCTGATTGCAGGTTTAGGCCTATGGGATCAGGCCTAAACCTGCAGTTGGACATCCCCCGAGAGGTCCCAGATTGGAGTGAGTGCAGGCTGAGCTGAGGGACACTCTCCCCAGTGTACCAATTTCATGCACCAGGCCTCTAGTCTATAATAATGTAAGTGTAATATGTAAATCGATTGAACAGCCCAACAGCAGAATGACGGTTTGGATGACCATGCTATGACATGCACTGGCACCAGGCCAGCCAAGATGGGCATGATGTGATACATCAGGGGGGCCCCACCATCATCCCATGACTGCTCCACAGAGGAAGGCTCAGGCCACCCTTTTTTGGGGTGACTGATTGAGGGTAGGGAGTGGGGGAAGGGGGCTCTGCGATCCATCGCCCCAAAGAGGGAGGCCCAGGCACCCAACCTGAGGGCTGAGGCGGGTGGGCAGAGCCTCCCTCTGCAGGGCGATCAATCGCAGGGCTCCAGACTGCAGAAGGGCACAGGCTGGGCGAGGAACCCTCCCGCTCCCTGCCAACCGAGTGTATGAATTTCGTGCACTGGGCCTCTAGTTTTAAATATATGAAAAGTCTGACCCTGAATGTACTTGAGTAATATTTTGCAGCAGCACAAATATGAATTTCACCTCAAAGCTCATATATGGAAGTGAATTATCTCTAGTAGGTACCCACAGTCACATCTCAGCAAAGCTTTCTTCTGCTCTGCTGACCTTTACTTTTCTCATTAAGGACCTCAAGAAGCTGCTTAAATTTTCATTTGTATTTCATGAAAAAAAAAATGTCTTGGTGATTTTTGAAACTTCTAAGATTCTCAAAGGTTTCAGGGCATATATTTCACAAGTGTCAGTTTTCCACATTTTTTATATATTTATATATTTAAATATATTTTATTGATTTTTCACAGAGAGGAAGGGAGAGGGATAGAAAGTTAGAAACATCTATTGTCTGATTGCAATGGCTGGTACTTCCAGCACTATGTTGAACAGGAGTGGTGAGAGTAGGCATTCCTGTCTTGTTCCTGTTCTTAGAGGAAATGGTTTTAGTTTTTGCCCATTGAGTATGATGTTAGCTCTGGGTCTGTCATATATGGCTTTTATTATGTTGAGGTAAGATCCTTCTATTCCCACCTTGCTGACAGTTTTTGTCAAGAAAGGATGTTGGATTTTGTCAAATGCTTTTTCTGCATCAATTGATATGACTGTGATTTTTATCTCTCAATGTTTATGTGATGTATCACGTTTACTGATTTGCGGATATTGTACCAACCTTGCATCCCTGGAATAAATCCTACTTGGTCATGGTGTATGATCTTTCTGACGTAATGCTGGATCCGATTTGCTAGGATTTTGTTGAGGATTTTGGCATCTATGCTCATGAGGGATACTGGTCTGTAATTCTTTCATTGTGTTATCTGGTTCTGGTATTAGGATGATGCTGGCTTCATAGAAGGAGCTTGAAAAAGTGTTCCTTCCTCTTGAATTTTTTGGAATAGTCTGAGGAGGATAGATTTTAATTCTTCCTTGAATGTTTGGTAAAACTCCCCTGTGAAGCCATCTGGCCCCAGGCTTTTATTTGCTGGAAGCTTTTTATAAAATATATTTTATTGATTTTTTTACAGAGAGGAAGAGAGAGAGACAGAGAGTTAGAAACATTGATGAGAGAGAAACATCGATCACCCGCCTCCTGCATGCCCTCCACTGGGGATGTGCCTGCAACACATGTCCTTGACCGGAATTGAACCCATGTCCTTTCAGTCTGCAGGCCGACGCTCTATCCACTGAGCCAAACCGTTTTCAGCGCTGGAAGCTTTTAATGACTGCTTCAATTTCTTCCATAGTTACCAGCCTATTGAGAATTTTAGAATCTTCCTGAGTTAAGTTTTGGAAGGTTGTATTTTATGTCCATTTCCTCCAGGTTGTCTAGTTAGTTAGAATAGAGTTGTTCATAGTATTTTTAAATAATCCTTTGTATTTCTGTGAGGTCTGTTATTTCTCCTCTTTCATTCTGATTTTATTTGGGTCCTCTCTCTTTGCTTCTTGGTGAGCCTGGCTAGAGATTCATCAATCTTGTTTATCCTTTCAAAGAACCAGCACTTGGTTTCATTTATCTTTTGTGTTGTTTTAGTGGTCTTTATGTCATTCATTTCTGCTCTGATCTTTATTATTTCCTTCCTTCTGCTCACTCTAGGCTTTACTTGTTGCTCTCTAATTCTTTGAGTTGTTGAATTAAACGATATATAACCATTTTTTCTTGTTTTTTTTTTTAGGTAGGTCTGTAGAGCTATGAACTTCCCTCTTAGGACTGCTTTTCTTGTGTCCCAGAGCATTTGCATTGTTGTGTTTTTATTGTCCTTAATCTCCAAAATGTTTTTAATTTGTACTTTGATCTCATTGATAACCCAATCATTGTTTAATAGCATGTTATTCAGCTTCCAAGTGTTTGAATTTTTTGGAATGTTTTTATTGTAATTTATTTATAATATTATGCCCTTGTGGTCTGAGAAAATGCTTGATATGATTTCAATCTTTTTGAATTTGGGGAGACTTTGTGATCTATTTTTGAAAATGTCCCATGTACACTTCAGAAGAACATATATTCCGTGGCTTTGGGGGAAAATGCTCTGAAGATGTCAATTAGGTCCATCTGATCTAGTGAGTCATTTATAATTGCTGTTTCTTTGCTGATTTTTTTGTCTAGAGGATTTATCCAGTGATGTCAATGGTGTATTTAAGTCCCCTACTATGACTGTATTGTTGTCAGTCTCTTCCTTAATATCTTCCGAGAGTTTTTTTATGTTTTTGGGTACTCCTGCATTGAATGCATATATGTTTATCAGAGTTATATCCTCTTGTTGTATCTATCCTTTTATTATTATTATGTGACCTTCCTTATTTCTTGTTATGGCCTTTACTTTGAGGTCTATTTTGTCAGATATAAGTACTGCTACCCCAGCTTTTTTTTGTTTTTTCCATTTCCATTTGCCTGAAAGATGCTTTTCCCTCCCTTCACTTTCAGTCTGTGTAAGTCCCTTTTTCTGAGGTGGGTCTCTTGTAGACATCATATATACGGGTCGTGTTTTTTTATTCATTCAGCCACTCGATATCTTTGGATTTGAGCAGTTAGTCTGTTTATGTTTAAAGTTATTATTGAAAGGTACTTATTTGTAGCCATTTTTATTTTTTTGTGTCTGTGTTCCTTCTTACCTTTTTATTTCTTCCTTTTACACCAGTCCCTTTAGCATTTCTTGCATTCCTGGCATGGTAGTGATAAACTCCCTTAGCGTTTTTTTTTTTTGTCTGTGAAGCTCCTTATTTCTCATTCAATTCTGAATGATTACCTTGCTGGATAGAGTATTCTTGGATTCAGTCCCTTGGTTTACATCACTTTGTAAATTTCCTTCCATTCTTTTCTGGCCTGATGTGTTTCTGTTGAGAAAACATTTGATAATCTAATGGGAGCTCCCTTATATGTAACTTTCTGTCTCTCTCTTGCAGCCTTTAAGATTCTCTCTTTGTCCTGAATATTTGCCATCATAATTATGATGTGTCTTGGTGTGGCTCTTTTCAGGTTCATCCTGTGCTTGACTTTTTTCTTCGCCACAGCAGGAAAGTTTTCTGACATTATTTCTTCAAATAGGTCTTCTAACCCTTGTTCCTCTTCCTATTGTTCTGACATCCCTATTATTCGTATGTTGCTTCGTTTCATGTGGTCCCTTAGCTCCGTTAGGCTCTCCTCCTGTCTTTTAATTTGTTTCTCCAGTTGCAATTCAGTTTGGGTGTGTTTTGCTTCCCTGTCTTCTAATTCGCTAATCCAGTCCTCCGCTTCTCCTAGACTACTGTTGAAACTTTCCATGGTGTTTTTTATTGCAGCTATATCACTCTTCATTTCTTCTTGATTCTTACATAAGTTGTTGATTTCTTCATCCATTTCTTCTTGATTCTTACATAAGGTGTTCATTTTTTCTTCCATTTAGTTCATGAACCCTTATTCTGAATTCTTTTCTGACATATTGTATGCCTCTGTTTCATTTAGCTGCTTTTCTGGCAATTTCTCCTTTTCATTCCTTTGGGGGTATCTTTGTCTACCCATTTTTGCTCTCACCGACTGATCTAGATGTCGAGCTATGCAGCGGCTGCTCCTTGGGTGGCAGTGCCTTCTCTAGCTGCAGTTGCTCCTCAGGCGGTCACAGTAGCAGCTGCTCCTCTGATGGGTAGTTTTTATAGCAGTGGTACCTCCTCTGGCTGGTGGGGGAGGCTGCTTGTATAGCTGCTGTTCCTTGGATGGGGATGGGCTGATTATGAGTTTGCTGCTCCTCGGGGACAGATTGCTCATGCCCGTTGCTTCTTGGAAGGGGGCTGGCTGCTCACGTGGCTGCTGCTCCTCAGACAGGGGTGGGTTGCTCACGTGGCTGCTGTTATTTAGAGGGGAGCTGGCTGCGTGCTGCTGCTGTTCCTCAGATGGGACAGGCCACTCATGATGCTGCCACTCCTTGGACAGAGGCAGGTTGCTTGCAGAGTTGCTGCTCCTTGTACAGGTGCGGGTTGCTCATGCAGCTGTTTCTCTTCAGACAGGGGGTGGTCTGCTCATGCAGCTTCTGCTCCTCGCATGGGAGTGAGCTGCTCATCTGTTAATGCTCCTTGGAAGGGAGAGGGCGTTCACTCAGCTCCTTCTCATTGGGCAGGTGCAGCCTATGTGTGGGTATTGCTCCTAGGACCTCACAGGGCTGCTGCTTCTTAAACGTGGGTGGTCTGCTTATGTGGCTGCTGTTCCTCAGATGGGGGGTGACTACTTGTGTGGCTACTGCTCCTCAGAAGGGGATGGGTTGCTCACACAGCTGCTGCTCCTCGGATGTGGGCAGGTGGCTCACACAAATGCTGCTCCTCGGATGGGGACAGGCAATTCGTGTGGCTGCTGCTCCTCTGAAATGGGCTGTCTACTCACACAGCTGCTGCTCCTCGGATGGGGTTGGGCTTCTTGCACAGTTGCTGCTCTTTAGAAGGGGGCTGGCTGCTTGTGTAGCACAGCTGCTGCTCTTCGGACAGATGCAGTGTGTGAGCTGCACACAGCTGCTGCTCCTAAGAGGGGGGCCGGCTGCATGGGGCTGCCCCTCTTCAGTAGTGGGTGGGCTGCTCAAGTGGTTGCTGATCCTCAGATGGGGTGAGCTGTTTGAGTGGTTGCTAGTCCTCAGACAAGGGAACTGACTGCTCACACAGCTGCTGTTCCTTGGACAGGGACAGGCCATGTGAAGCTGCTGCTCTTAGGCCTGTGGTGGGTTGCTCGCTGGACTGCTGCTCCTTGGACAGGAGCAGGCTTGCAGTGCCCTGGGCCAGCAAAGAGGATTCTGCCAATTTTCTTGTTTGTAGTACCAATCAACCACCTAAGCTGTGTCATGCACTCTCCAGGATGGTCTTAAGAAAGAAAGGTTGGTATTGAAGCATCTGGGATGGGTTAAAAGTACAATGCTATAGAGAACCATGAATATGACCAATTCGGGTTGGGGGATGCGAGGGCGGGGGGGGGGGGGGGAGTGGAGACAGCAAAAAAAAAAAAAGAGGAAAGAAACCTGAACAAACCAGTGTCTCTTGGAGCTTCCACCAAAGATCATCTGGATTTACTGTGTTTTGTTAAATATTAGGAAATACTTTTTAAATATGTACCCACATATTTATATCAAGGGACAGTATTTTTTAATGCCAATATTAATACTGTTCTTATTGGAGAAATTTCAAAATGAAGTCAATCCAATTTAGATTATATAGTTTTAGGCTAATTCCTTTAATAATTTAATTTTTACTGATTCCCTCTAACTGATCAAATAATATTTATTTTATTATTAGAGGCCTGCTGCATGAAATTCGTGCATGGGGGTTGGGGGAGATCCCTCAGCCCAGCCTGCATACTCTCGCATTCTGGGACATCCCTCTTACAATCTAGGACTGCTGGCTCCTAACCACCCTCCTGCCTGCCTGATCACCCCTAACCATCTCTGTCTCAGCCCCCCTGCCATGGCTTCATCAGGAAGGACGTCTGGAAAGTCATTCAGCTGTTTGGTCTAATTAGCATATTACACTTTTATTATTATAGATTAAGTTCACCTGTATTCACATGCTACAGATATAAAGTATATCTGATATCAAGTGTATTGTGATATTTAAAAACTGATCTCAAGCCAAAACCAGTTTTGGAGAAACACAAAATAAGCCTATGTATTAGGGGGAAGTGGAGTGGATAGAGCTTCCTTAAACTTCTTCTGTACTCCTGTTCAGCAGAGATAATCAGCACTTATACAGGTGGGAACAAACTGAAAGCATCTATGAAGGTTGGTTTGCTCTTGTTTCTTAGAGTAGTCCAGCGCCTTTGACAGTCACCCGCTGAGAGATTTCCACAAATGACCTGAGCAGCAAGACTCCACTGCTCCTATTTAACAAGCCAAATACTGCACAATGCACCTGTGACACAGAGAAGCTTGCCCCTCCCTAACAGCTATATTTTTACTCAGATAAGTTGATTCTAGAGCAGTGCTGTCCAGTAGAATTTTCTGCAATGGAAATTTCCAGCTCGTGCTCTTGAATATCATAGCCAATAGCTACATGGTTATTGAACACGGAAAATATGGCTAGTGCAGGTGAGCAACGAAAAATTTTAAATTTCATTTTAATTGCATTTTAATAACCACATGCAACTATGGTTGCCATACAAGGCAGTGCAATTTTCAAATCTCTTCTTGAAAAAAAAAACACAAAACCTGTCTGTTTGTCTGTCCATCCGTCCGTCCGTCCATCCATCCATCCATCCATCCATCCATCAATCCATCCATCCATCTATCTAAAAGCCAATGACCAGAATGCCATAACAACTGTAATCCATCCATCCATCCATCCATCCATCCATCCATCCATCTATCTATCTAAAAGCCAATGACCAGAATGCCATAACAACTGTAAGGACCAGTCCTATGATGCCCACTGCAGCCAGTGAACAGGCACCATCAGGGTAGGGGCCGAAAGGCCAACCTCCTGCTGCCCCTCTCCTTGGCTGGCCCTGCCCCTGATCAACCTCCCACCCCAACTGAGGGTAGGGTGGCCAGCCAACCCTCCCATGGTCCCTCCCCTCAACCAGCCCCACCCGATCACCCCACCTACCCCAATAGGAGGTGGGGCCAGCCATCCAACCTCCTGCAGCCCCTCCCTCCAACCGGCCCCACACCCATAAGCTCCCATCACCTGGATAAGCCTACAGCCCCTACCGCCCGTCAGTTCCGCCGAGATTGGCCTCTCGCTCTGATCAGGGGCAAGGACGGCAGGCTAACCACCCAGGGCCCCTCCCCCCAGGCCACTGGCATTCAATTGGCCACCCACCCCATTTGGGGGTGGGGTTGGCTGGCCAATCACCCTCGGTCCCTCCCCCCAGCCAACCTGGCCGTGATCAGGCCCCGATCAGGGCCAACCAAACTCCCACCATCTCTTCCTCCTGACAGGCCCAGCCCTAATCAGGGCATATTGGGGCTGGACTGGCCCAACACCACCCACGCACGAATTTGTGCACTGGGCCTCTTTAAGTCTAACTATAATTGTGACAATACTCCCTAAAACAGTTAAAGGGAAAAGAATTACTTTTAGTCAACATATAATTTAGGACAGAAATTATGTTGCTTGCCTTCAGTATACAGTTGCTTAATGATATAACATGTATGAGGTCCTCTTTTTCCTACCCTAGTTTCTTCTTTTTATGACTATAAAGAACAATTAATCACTATAGTGGCTTGTGAAGGATAGGTCTCTTGCCTTGACTAAAGTAGTTAATACTCATCAAGAAAAAAAGTTGTTCAAAATTTTTCAAAGTAAATGTAAATTTTAATATTCTTGCAATTAAAACTAGGGCCTATGTTTAACCAATGGTAGTATCAACAGATTTCTCACACTATTTGTCATACAAAAGCATAAATAACACCATAATTCATAAAACTTTGCTGGATGTTCTTTCTTCCTGTGGATGTTAGTGGGATGTCCATTGAATAATTCTATTTTATTAGGTCAGAAAAGGTTTTGTTATGAACTTTCACTTTTAAAAGAGAAAAGTGAGAAATATTTTCTACTTGACCTACTATCTCTGAAAGGCATTCTCATTAAACTGATTTGTTTTTGGACAGGAAGAGACATCCAGGTTTGATTTTTGTTAAGTTACAACACAAATTCATTAAAGTGATTAACAACACAGCACATAGTGATGGAACTTACAAATATATTCAGATATTTCAGAGGGAAAAAAGAATTCTAGGACATTAATATCTTACCTCGTAATGAACAAACTGGTCCATTTTCTTGATTCTTAGAGCGCTTATTTCTGAATTGACTTGGAATATCTAATGAAAGGTCTTAAAAGGAAATAGGAAACAATTGTTAAAGTCATATAACTCAAAAAGTAATTAAAAAAATAAAACATTTATATTCCTTTAATTTCAGAGAGGAAGGGAGAAGGAGAGAGAGAAACATCAATGATGAGATGATGACAGAGAATCATTGATCGGCTGCCTCCTGCATGCCCCCTACTGGAGACTGAGCCCGAAAGCCAGACATGTGCCCTTGGCCGGAATTGAACCTGGGACCCTTTAGTCTGCAGCTGAGGCTCTATCCACTGAGCCAAACCAGCTAGGGCAAATGATGTAGTTTTAATGATTTATCTCCACTGTCTTAATTTTCAAAGAAAATAAAATTATTTTAATTCAATATCATTATCTCCACATACCAAATATGTCTTACCTAGGAATGGATCAAACTTTCTGGATTCTGTTCCACATATAAGACAGTTAACCTCATTTTGGAGAATGCCTCCAAATATAGCCGTAACAACTGTAGATGCTCCATTTCTAAAAAAAATCACATAAGAAATAATCTCAGTTAAAAAAAAAAAGAAAGAAAATAGTTTATATTTATATTTTATAGTTGCATGTGGTTATATTTAATAGTTATATAAAATAATGCAAAAACCATAAATCTATATAAATGTATCCTATCTAATACAGGTGAAATATGCAAACTGACCATCACTCCAACACACAAGATGGCTGCCCCCATGTGGACACAAGATGGCTGCCACAAAATGGCCAACAAGGGAGGGAAGTTGGGAGGGGCCAGGCCAGCAAGGGAGGGCAGTTGGGGGGGACTAGGTCTGCAGGGGAGAGCAGTTAGAGGTGACCATGCCTGCAGGGGAGGGCAGTTAGGGGCAAACAGGCTGGCAGGGGAGCAGTTAGATATCAATCAGGCTGGCAGAGGAGTGGTTAGGGGGTGATCAGGCTGGCAGGCAGAAGCGGATAGGGGCAATCAGGAAGGCAAGCAGGTGAGTAGTTGGAAGCCAGTGGTCCTGGATTGTGAGAAGGATTTCCAACTGCCCATTTAGGCCCAATGAACGGGCAGTTGGATATCCCTCAAGGGATCCCATATTGAAGAGGGTACAGGCTGGGCTGAGGGACACACACACCCATGTACAAGTTTCGTGCACCAGGCCTCTAGTTCTAAATAAAAGGGTTAAGCCATTGTTTGGCTTTCCCCACAAGCTGTCTTCCAATTCATTACTTTCTCCACCATTAACCGACACTAGACATTTGCCACTCATAACAGAAATCCCAGTCAGGGCCAGAGAACACCTTCCCCAAAATTATATGCTGAAGAAAAGCAGGAACTGCCTTATATGAGAGTCTTTGCAAGACCTCTCATCTTACAGGGAGCTTGCAATTCCTTTACTTTGAACCACTACCTCAATCAGAAGTAGATTTCCATTTTTCAGATGGACATCTGTCAGGTTTGGGGAAAAAGAAGAAATTTAATACTTATTTCATAATTACTGGGGGAGTTCTGATTTCACAATTGAAGTGCTGAATGTTACTATCAAGGAGACTTAAAAAGCTCACTTAAAATATTATAAATAACCAGAGGCCTAGTGCATGAAATTCGTACAAAATGAGGAGGTCCCCTCAGCCTGGCCTTTGCCCGTGGGGGATGTCCGACTGCTGGTTTAGGCCTGATCCCCATAGGGCATAACCCGACAGTCGGACATCCCTCTCACAATCTGGGATGTTGGCATGCACCAGTGGCCATACTTTTCATACAGGTGAAAGGCATCTTGCTGTTGTATGGGCAGCTACATTTTTTTCCTGATTATAAAAAGTAGTACATAACATGATCCTTCTGAGGCAGTAGTACCATTTCCCCCATCTTATGGGTAGAAAAACTGAAGCAGAGAGAAGTAATTGGCTTTGTCACACAGTTTTAAGTGTCAGAACCAGGGCTGACCACAAAATGTGCAAGCTAGAGTCTATGCATGTCATTGCTGCACCATCCTGTTTTTTTCAGTGTTAGAACAGTCTTGCCAGGTTTTAATTTTTAAACCTAAGAGACTGTTCCCAATATATAGATTAGGGACCCTAAAACTGGCCAGTAATTAGGGCCAATCTGTGGGATAACTGGTGGTAGGGCAATTGGGGGCCCTGCCATTGGCACCTACCTTGGCTGGTGGCCTAGTGCCACCCACTGGCTAGCCCCACCTCCTGATCCACATTGCCAGTTGCTTCCCTCTTGGGGGCAGATGCTCACTGCAGGAGCTGCATTGAGCGTCTTCCCCATGATGGTCAGTGAGCATCATAGCAACCAGTCATTTCGCCAGTTGTTCTGCTGTTGGGTCAATTTGCATATTAGGGTTTTATTATATAGGACTAGAGGGCTGGTGCACAAAATTTGTGCATGGGAGTGTGTGTCCCTCAGCCCATCCTGCACCCTCTCTAATCTGGGACCCCTCAAGGGATGTCCGACTGCCCGTTTAAGCTCGATCCTACCAGTCAGACATCCGTCTCACAATCCAGGACTACTAGCTCCCAATTGCTCACCTGCCTGCCTTCCTAATTGCCCCTGCTTCTGCCTGCCAGCCTGATCACCCTCTAACCACTCTCTTACCAGCCTGATTGATGCCTAACAGCTCCCCTGCCAGCCTGTTTGCCCCTAACTGCCCGCCTCTGCAGGTCTGGTCACCCCTACCTGCCCTCCCCTGCAGAACTGGTCCTTCCCAATTACCCTCCCTTGCTTGCCTGATCGCTCACAACTGCCCTCCCTTGCAAACCTGTCCTTCCCAACTGCCCTCCCCTGTTGGTCATCTAGTTGTGGCCATCTTGTGTCCACATGTGGGCAGCCATCTTGTGTGTTGGAGTGACGGTCAATTTGCATATTACTCTTTTATTAGATAGGATAGGCCTGATGCATTGGTGGGGGCCAGCTGGTTTGCCCTGAATGGTGTCCCACATCAGGGTGGGGGTTCCCTTGGGGTGTGTGGTGGCCTGGGTGAGGGGCCTGTGGTGGTTTGCAGGCTGGCCATGCCCTCCAGCAACCCAAACGGAGGCCCTGTTATCTGGGATTTATTTATCTTCTATAATTGAAACTCGGTAACCTTGAGAGGAGCCAAGCCTCCTGCTCACTCCATGGTGGCAGCCATTTTTGTTGGAATTTCTTTATCTTCTATAATTGAAACTTTGTGGCCTTGAGTGTAGGCCTGGGCTGGCCAGGGCAGCAGGGAAACTTGGCTTCCTCCATCGCCAGAGGCAACTCAAGCCTCCTGCTCTCTCCAGCTCCGTGGCTTCTGCCATTTTTGTTGGGATTTATTTATCTTCTTTAATTGAAACTTTATAGCTTTGAGTGGAGGCCAGGGCAGGCAGACAGCTTGGCTTCCTCCATTGCCAGGGAAACCCAAGCCTCCTGCTCTCTCCATGGCTGCAGCCATCTTGATTGGGTTAATTTGCATACTTGCTCCTGATTGGCTGGTGGGCATGGCTTGTGGGTATAGTGGAGGTATGGTCAATTTGCCTATTACTCTTTTATTAGATAGGATTCCTTTGTGGAGATCAAGAATACATTGCTTTAATAAAAAAAATTAAAATAATTGCCCTAATGTTAGTGAACCTCTTGTTGCCTCAACTTCATCAAATGTAAAACAGGAATAATGTCTATTTCCCTCAGAGGCCTAGTGTAAAGATGAAATGAGTTATGTATGTATAGTGCATTTGGGCAAGTGCTTACCAAAAAGAAAGCCCTTAAGTAATTAGGATCATACCTGCTTTTTGCTCTTATTTCCTTAAATACTTATTTTGAACATGTATCCCATTTTGACAGCTGTGTGGCATGCCACAATATGCACATAGAATGAACACAAGAACAACTGAGAAAGTGCAGTACTGAGAGCATCTATAAATATATATAAATAAATAAAAGCCTAAGCGACTGAATGACCTGTTGCTATGATGTGCACTGACCATCTGACCATCAGGGTGTAAGCACTCAATGCAGACGCTGGCCCCTGGTGGTCAATGTGCTCTCATAGCAGGAGTACCACTCGACTGACCAACGAGCACCAGACACAGGGCTCACAGCTCTCCCAATCAGGACTGACTGGGTACGAACCCGCAGCAGACCCAGCGGGGCTAGGACGAGCAGGAGTGGCAGGCAGGAGTGGCAGATGGTAATGGACTGCTGGTTTCAGTCCAATCCCCACAGGCCATGCCGAGGGACCCCACTGGTGCATAAATCCGTGCACCGGACCTCCAGTGCTATCATAATAGCACATGCAAAGCACCATTCTAAGTACTGTACTTTGTATTTATTAATTCAGTTGACTCACACAACAACTCTATGAAGTAGACATGATTATCCCCATTTCACAGGCCAGGAAGCTGAAGTCCAAAAGGTTAAGTAAGTAACCTGGCCCAAGGTCCCACAGCTAGTCTGGCCTAAGCAGCTGTTCTTAACACTATGCTCTTGCTCTCAACCAATATAATATTAATAGATACCGAGGTTGTTTCAACATTTTGCTGTCATTAATAGTACTATAACACACACTTACATATCATCCTTTCTGCACTTAATACAGCTAACTTCAGTCAGTAAATGCTTCTATGTTAATAGAAATTTGAGGTGCTTTCTGACACTTGAATTAATAGTGCTCCTAATATACTGAGCTGTACTTTCTGAACTCTTCTGAACCAACTGCAGTGATGAGATAGGCAATTCTATTATTTTAACCATTTGCTTCCTTTATTGGAAAAAGAAATATATTGCAGCTTTATTTTTTTTTTAAGTTGTTCATAAGGTATTTGGCTTTTGGTTGGAAGTTAAACAGAAAGGGAAGATATATTTGGAACTGTAGAACACAATGGCCATTTCAGATGTTAGGTTTAGTATCTGTGTCATAAACAACAGGCATACCCAAAAAATAACTACTGAAAATAAAGAGACTCTGACTGATCCTTTCATACTGACTCACATACAATGCTCTTTAATTTAAAGAGAACATACTTTATTTCAAAGCAGAGCATTTAAACTCAGTGTAGTCCTTCCTTTATCATTTCTGCCTCTGAGAAAAGGATACCAATCAAGTCAAAAATACAAAACAAAATTTTTCATTTAGTACTATTTTTAATTTGGTGCTAGCAGCAAGAACAATTCTCTCAGACATAGGTAATTTCTTTTCTTTGTTTTTATTTAAAAATTTTTTTATTGATTTTAGAGAGAGAAGAAGGGAGAGGGGTAGAGAGATAGAAAGATCGATGAGAGAGAAACATCAATATTGAGCTCACAACCCAGGCATGTGCCCTGACCGGGAATCGAACCCTTGATTCTTGGGTCGACACTCAACCACGGAGCCACACCTGCAGGCAGGTCCTTCCCTTTCTGTACTCGATTTTAATTGGAACCATAGCTAACTAGGATTTGGAAGGTCAAACATTTTGAGAAGTATAAAAATTCATCTTGGTTACCCTTCTCTGACAGATTAGCTATGAGGCTGTTTAGACCTTATTTTACTAAATCAGACTTAGCAACTTCCAGGCAATACTACAACAACCTCTATATATTTCCTATTCTTTCTTTCTTTTGGGAGTTCGTCTTATAAATCCTTTTCCTACATAGGTCAACACAAACTTTTCAAAAATACAAACAGAAAAAAAAACTACCATTAACTAATATCCAGGCTTAAATATCATAAAACACCTATTTCTCAAGCAAAATAAACATAATAATCTCAATGTCTATTCTGGGTTATTAGTACTTGAAAAAGCAATCCAAAAGGTTTATTTTGTTCATATTGAGAGGAAAGAAAAATCTTCAAGAACTTACAAATTCCTCAATTTCAATCAAGAACAGATATACTTAAAGAAAATTCAAATCCAAAATGAGGCATTAGAAAAATTCACATTCAAATATTTTAAATCTTTGCTTTTAGTGAACAAATATAATTACTTTTTTCCCCCTTGAGCACATTTTCTTTTTTTCTTTGTTTTTATTGTTTAAAATATTACATATAGTAAGTAGTACATGTACCTCCTTTTTTCCCCCATTGATCTTCCCACAGCCTTTTTAAAAAATATATTTTATTTATTTTTTACAGAGAGGAAGGGAGAGAGGTAGAGAGTTAGAAACATTGATCAGCTGCCTCCTGCATACCTCCTACTGGGGATGTGCCTGCAACCAAGGTACATGCCCTTGACTGGAATCGAATCTGGGATCCTTCAGTCCGTAGGCCAACACTCTATCCACTGAGCCAAACCAGTTAGGGCTATAATTACTTTTAATATATGAAAATTAAGTCTTTGAGCTATTCTTCAGTACATTTGGAGAAAAACTTTTAAGTGCTAAATTGTACAAATATTTTCGTTTTTTTTTTCAAGTTTTAAAAGGATCTATCCAAAATAACAATCAGAACTACACCAAGATGCAAATACAAGATGCCTCTGGTCTGGAAGTGGGAGGCATGTGCCAGCCAGTCCACTGGTCACAAAGTTCAAGAGCAAACATTTTCAGCAAAGATTAAGGAAAACTCTCCGCCTCCCATTATAAATCTAACGAACAATAACACCAACAGAAATATCTAAGGTTCCCCTAAAACAGCAAAGGAAACAAAATCTTACATGCAACATTTGTTACTTGCAGACAGGGTAGAATTCTCCTGCAGAATTGGTGAGCAGGAAACACCATTGAAACCGCCCTGGAGTTCCAAGTGCAGGTGATCCAAAAGGTAGCGCATGAATTCATGGGCATCCTGCTGCTGATAGCCCCTGAAACAAACAGAAATAGTGTCATGGGGGAAGCTCCACCTGCCCAGCCAAACCCACAGGAGGGAAAAGCATGGGGTGGAGATATAGCCCTGCGCTCAGAGCTCAGACACAGGGAGGCTCCTGGAGACTTTTCATCCCCATATGCTCTATGTTTTACACACAAAATTTCACAACAAGAAAAATAATTCTACTGTTTGAAAATATGAAATATTAAGAGCTAATTGGACTTGTAGTGATCTCATCTGACCCCACTTTAGAGATGAGGTAAAAAGGGGGAGGGAGAATGCGATTTGCCTAAAGTCCTGCAGAGACAGAGCTGCAACCCATGTCTCCTGGATGGACTCTGAATCTTCCCACTGTCCCATTGGCTTCTCCATAAGATGCTCAACTGTTAAAATTTTACATCTTAACCTCACCATAAAAATAGATCTAAACTACCACCACATGAAATAAGGAATTTAAAACTAATTCTTTAGATTGAAAGATACTAATTTTTAAGCACTGGCTGAAAGGAAAAGAACAATTTTCTAAAAAGTTAAAAAGACATCTGACATTCTATACCTACATCCTAATCTCAATTCCAAAGACACTTTTAAATAAACACTTTTAAAAATGCATTGACTCATACACAAGTATTCTCTATCCTAAAATGTGAATATATAAAGCAACATATTCTTAGGTTACTTCTTCCACTGTATTCAGATAAGAAATTACATGGAATTCTTATACTAATGCAGATCGATGGCAAGTAAACAGAAATGAAGGCTGACAGAAAATAAAGCTGAAACAACTGGAAGGTCACAGAGGTTTATGTAGATAAAATAAATCAAGCAATGAAATATAAGGTACTTGCATAAAGCTGTTGATGGAAAAGACTTCTGCCTACATTTTGCCAGCATGGAAGCTTCTCTTTAATCTATCCTCTAAATCTCAAGGTTTTCTGGCTTGGTCTTGAGTCAAAACTTCCACCGCTCTTCCAGGCAATGGTTCCATAAACAAAATTTCTTTCAACCAGAGTTTCCCTCAATCTATATTTTCCCCCTTTTCCTGAAATTTCTCCTGGAAAGAAGAAATTATGAAAATAGTCTGCCTAATCAATGGAACTTAAATCAGAAGTCACTTTAGCACTGCACTATAACTTTTTCTGAACTACTTAGCTATTAAATATCAATATATGTTCAAATATTTCTTCTAAGATTCATATGAATAAATGTTAACATTCTCAGTCAAAACCATTCAAAGTTGGTAGTTCCTTTATGTACGTACCTAAGGAGGTATTTTAAACCTTTTCAATATATCCTTTTTTTTTCTTTTTCTTTTTTCACAACTCAAAGGTATTACTACTATTTAGGACATGTGTGAAGTTCTACAAATATAAAAATAGTTTCATTTCTTCACCAAAATAACCTGATATCTAATCATCATTTTATAAAATGGATAATGAAAAACCAGTCAGTACTTTGTAGTTATGCCAATTTGCATTTTCATCAAATACGCTAAAAAATAATGTTCTTAATTATACTAATGAATGTTTCCAACCACACCATGATTCTATATTCTTTTATCAAAATACAATATATTCTAATGTTTATTTTTTACCATTGGAAACACATTTTTTATCTACATGAGATCATAAAACACTCAGCATTTTTATAAAGTTAAGTTATGAGTTTTTGTTTTAATGTATGATCTTTACCAGAAAACAGTCTCTTTTAAAAGTAGGAAAATTTTCTGATTCTGACTAAAGAGACATTTATAATTCCATTTTAAAACATTTAAATAAAACCTTTTATTGAATTATCTGGAAGTCTTAATATTACTTAGTATGTTAAATTCAACAAACTTCAGTTAACTTTTTTATTATTTGCCAAATATACAATATGAGCTTCAGAGTTCTCTCTGTACTCAACTTAGGTTTCTCTTGTTTGTTAATCACATTAAAGGAAACACTGCTCTCATTTGGGTGCAGTATTTTGTGTTTTGTATACAAATTATTTCATGGATGTCACCCAAACAGATGTTTGTGAGTTACTGAGGAAATGGGTATATGAAGAACCCACTGGCATCTCTGACAGAGCAGAAATGAGAGAAGACGGGGGGGGCTGAGGGGGGAAGAAAGTGGCTCCAATTTTAGCACTTCCTTATCTTCACTTGTTTTACCTTAAAAAAAAAAACCTCCTTCTCCTTAATGTCTACAGAAAATCTGTGTCCTAAAGATGCTGTGAGAAATAACTGCTGGAGAGCACACTGCAAATATAAAAAGCCTGAAGGGTCATGAACCATCCCTTCTGAATGAGAGGCTGAGAAGGGCAATACTGAAACACAATGGGCACACGGGGCAACTGGCTCTTCACAATTTTTGGCACAATGAGGCAACCCATATTTACCCAAATCTTTAAAAAAAAGAAATGTCCCAATAAAGAATGAAGAAAATGTTACTTTGCTCTGGCTGGTGTGGCTCAGTTGGTTGGGCATCTTTCCATGTACCAGGAAGTTGCTGGTAACATTCCTGGTCAAGGGCACATGCCTGGATTGCAGGCTTGATACTCGGTAGGGGGCGTGCAGGGGGCAGCCAATCAATGTGCTCTCATATTGGTGTTTCTCTCTCTCGCTCTCAAAATCAACAAACTATTCTTTAAAAAAAAAAAAACATGCTCACAGTTGGGCTACAGAAAATATAAAGGGAAGAGATGTGGGCAGAGTTAGAGGAAAAGTAGAATTCTACTGAATAAAAGTTTCATAACGTTTCTAAACTTCCAATTAAGAATGAGGGGCCCGAGTGAGTCATCATGGGGACCAAGCAGAACAGTATGGAGTTAGTTGCTGGCCTCACTCAGGCACGTGGACAAATTACTGTTAAAAGATCTATCATTAACCAACTCCACAAAGATCTGATTCTCATACTGGTCCTGACATCTACTAGTTGTACAAGACTCAACACATTGCTCCTCTTCTGTCTCACTGTTGTCTTCTTTAAAATGGGGCTAACACTTCCTACCTTGACAGGAATTTTATTGTGCTTTTTAATGAAGATCAAATATAAAAGACCTAAAGTGCTAGGCACACGATAGGCATGCAATAAATGACAATCAGCCCTAGTTGGTTTGGCTCAGTGGATAGAGCATCAGCCTGCGGACTGAAAGGTCCCAGGTTTGCTTCCAGTCAAGGGCATGTACCTTGGTTGCCGGCACATCCCCAGTAGGGGGGTGTGCAGGAGGCAGCTGATCGGTGTTTCTCTCTCATCGATGTTTCTAACTCTCTATCCCTCTCCCTTCCTCTCTGTAAAAAATCAATAAAATATATTTAAAAAACATATTTAAAAAATAAAAAATAAATGATAACTATTTTATACAATAAAACATAAAGATTAAATCCTATCAACAGTCTAAGTACGTCAGAAATTTTATATTAAGTCCAAACCAGATCAGTAGTAACTTAACAGTCATTTTCACCTTTCGTACTTAAGTGTCAAGAAATCTTAAAAATTCTTACAAAATTAGTCTCTCCTGAGAGGAGATTTAAATGGCATGATATACATAAAAGAAGTTTCCTTCAAAACAAAGATCAGGGGTAACAACAGTTAATCACAACAACTTACAGTTCTTTGAAGTTCTTACCTTTTAAATATTTCTCTATACTACCCATATATCTAAATAGAACAAGATTTATGCTAAGTTTTACTACAGCAAGCTGATTTAGTTTAAAACAACAAAACAAGGAGAGGGATATACATTAGGTGCCTAAATCATGAGTAGTAAAAACCATGATTGCTTCAGAAAGATAAAATCAACAAGGTGGTAATATTTATTGTCAAACACCTGCAGTGCCTCAAATCTGCTATTACCTGAAGTGCTAGGGCTAATGAATGAAATAGGACTAAGATAGGAGGGGAAGTAGGGTTAGCCAGCAGGGCTCTTTCCTTACTCAAGCGAGGCTAGACATCGAGCACAGAAAACACAGGGACTTTGAAGCCACATTAGGATGGGAGCCAGCAACTTTCTAGAAAGTGAATCCCAATGGACTTGACTACAGTCTCCTAAAACCTTCAGGACCCAGAGCAGAACTGTGGATATAATACCACAGACATCTATGATTACACTTGAATTTTTTTTAGTTGAAATAACAAGATACTATATGATAGTAATTATTCTTTATAAGGTTTTGAAGGAATCAAGGACATTTTTTTGTCCAGTATTTTTTCCTAGAGAACATTAAATAACTCATAAGAGATTTAAAAAGAAACTTTACTATTGATAGTATTAAAGATATCCCCTCTTTTCTCCTCCCACTGCCCCCTCACCCGTTTCCTGCCATACCCCAGGCTTTCACCACCCTATTGTCTGTGTCCACAGAATTTTGGTCCATAAATTCTTTAGTTAATCTCTTCTCATCCCCTTCCCCTCTTCCCTCTGAGATTTGTCAGTTTGTTCCATGTTCCCATGCCATTGGTTCTGTTTTATTAATCAGTTTATTTTGTTCATTAGACTCAACATATAAGTGAGGTCATGTGATATTTCTTTTTCTGACTGGTTTATTTCACTTAGCAGGTCCCTCCATGCTGTCTCAAAGGGTAATAGATCATTCCTTTTTATTGCTGCATAGTATTCCGTGGTATAAATGTACCAAGCTTTTTTATCTACTCATCTACAAATGGGAACTCATAATCAGAGAGATGCAAATTAAAATGACAATGAGTTCTCATCTTACACCTGCCAGAATGCCTACCATCAATCAATCAACTAACAACAAGTGTTGGCGAGGATGTGGAGAAGAAGGAACCCTAGTACAATGCTGGTGGGAATGCAGACTGGTGCAGTCACTATTGAAAAACAGTTTGGAGATCCCTCAAAAAATTAAAAATGAAACTGCCATTTGACCCAGTAATCCCACTTCTAGGAATATATCCTAAGAATCCTGAAACACCAATCTGAAAGAAAATATACACCCCTATGTTCATAATTATTTATAATAGCTAGGACATGGAAACCGGGCTTTGTTTTTATAACAACAAAATGCCCTACCCTTTGTTAAAAATATTCAAATATCTATTAAACAAACATTTGTCTAGTCAGATATATCCAACTTCTGTTCTCCTCCTTAAAAAAAAAAGAAAAAAGAAAAAGAAGAGCAAAACCAGTCTTCACTATTTAGAATACCACCACTTCATTGGAAATTGATTCAGGAACAGTATAAAGACTATTATTATTATTTTAAGTATCTTTTGTTAAGTAATACTTACCTAAAATTTGGCATAATCTTCCAAACAACATAAAATAAGGACTCTGGGCTAAATGCAGTTTGGCTACCTTGCCATAAAGCACATAGTGTCTTTCTAAACTCTTCCACCAAAGACCTGCAAAAGAGAAAGGGACAAGTCCCTGCGCATTAATGAAAGGCTATTATTTCAATGCATAATGTCAACTCTCTGAAGTTCACAATAAATTAAAAAATAAAAACATAAAGAGGGCCTGGTCTCTTCTAAGCTAAGTCTGACAATTAAGTAAAAGCATTTCAAAAATTCACGTAAATAACAGTAATTACTGACAAAACCAGTTTTGTAACCATATGGTGAAGTCTATGCCAAAATACTGTCACACTTGTCCAATAAAGCAATGGGTAAGTTACAAACCAAATTATTTAAGAATATACATTTTTAAAATTTAAAATCTTCATCTCCTTCTTGTCCCTCATGAGCACTTCTCTGCCTCAGAGAGTCTATCTGACCACAAAAGCTTCAACGTACGGATCTACACTAATGACTCTCAAAACTCCAAATTTAAAAGCCACATTTTCTCATGACCACTTTTATTCAGATTTCTCCAGTGTCCAACAAGAATTTTCCACTGAATGTCCTCTTGCCACTTCAAACTCAACGTGCACTGAACCTACTCTCTGTACTCTCCCTAATGTCCTCCAATATCCATTCTCATCTTCTCCGTAGGAATAAAACTTCCTTTTTTCCCTTTGGCACATAAATTCCTGGAATAAAAAACTTTATATTTAAATTCTGAGAAATTTCCTTAAAGAGATATAATCCTTATTAACCTTTTCTGCCTCCTTCTAGCTGGAATGAGGATGAACTGGTGGCACTCCAACTTCATCTTGGACTATATGGCTGAGGGCCTCACCCTAGGGCTGATGGCACAGAGAGCGAGAAGGAGCCTAAAGACTGTGTAAAATAGTCCTATACAGAAACTTCTAACTTTTGCATGAGAAAATAAACCATGGATGTTTAAATCACAGTTAATTTTGATGATCTATGCATGTAGCTAAATTGATACACCTCCTTAACTTCAATGACTATATATGTCAATACAACTACCATACTCATGGATAGCTAATTGATGACACAGGGAATCTCAGTATCTTCTTTCTCAACCCGTTATTCTGTAGGTCCCTGGAATACAAAGCATACTTTTTACTTAGTGCCTGAACCTGTTTGAGGAATTTTCCACCTTAGTCTTGGTGAGAGTCAGAGCCTGTCTCCCACTATAGAAGCTGGAAAGTCCAGATACGTACTTTCCCAACCTATCCCTCCACCTCCACTGCAGGAATCAGGTACAGGGCCTGGGCTCAGCCTATCTGAAGCAGGTGTTAGTGATGCAAAGAAGCTGAGACAGTACCAAATCCTTTTGATGGCAAAAATCACCATCTGGAGTTCACCAAAAGCACCCAGATCCAGCAATGCCAGAGTGGAAGCTCAAGTTTCACTAGGCAGCAAAAGCAGTGATGTTTTCTTGGGGAAGTTCTATGGGGTGAATGTGGTTTTGGTTCTAGATGCCCAGACTTCATACCTGATTTTCTATTCATCCAGTAATGGTTAGCACACCAATTAGACCTTCAGTAAATTCCTTTTCTGCTTAACACAGCCAGAAGCAATTTCTACAGTTTGTAACTAAACCCTTAATGATATTAATGCATCAAGTACTACTCACTCTTCCCTTAAGTTTTGTGCACATGCATTTTTTCCTCTACATTTCACTGCTATGCCGGTCCAACCCAATCCTATGTAATAAAAGGCTAATGTGCAAATTGTCCCCTTGACCAGGAGTTCAACTGGAAGTTCAACCAGCCGGCCAACAGCCTGCAGCCCCTCCACCCGGCCAGTCCCCACCTCACCCCTATTAGGCCAGGCAGACCCCACCTGTGCATGAGTTCATACACCAGGCTTCTAGTTACTACGGAGTGTGAAGCCTCCCTGAATGCAGGCATTTTCCAGTTCATCCTTTATGCTGTTATCTAAGTGAACTCTTTTTTTAATATATGTTTATTGATTTCAGAGAGAAAGAGAGAAAGAGAGAGAGAGAAACATCGATGAAAGAGAATCATTGATTGGCTGTCTTCTGCACGCCCCCTACTGGGGATCGTGCCCACAACCCAGGCATGTGCCGTGACCATAAACTGAATCATGATCTCCTGGTTCATAGGTCAATGCTCAATCACTAAGCCATGCTGGCCAGGCAAAGTAAACTCTTAAAACACCACTTCTAGTGATGTCATTCCATCCCTCTCCAATGCCTCGTTTTAAAGTTGCCCCATATTTTGGCTCTAACTATACTAGTATACTCATCTAACATTTTCTATCCTATTCTCCCTCAGCCACCTAGGCAGAACAGTGCCAGATTGTAGAATGGCTTTTTGGAATGTGTGGGATAGGGGTATGGGTATGGGATGGGCAGGCAGGGAAAACATTACATTAAAAACGTACACAGATGCCCTAGCCAGTTTGGCTCAGTGTATAGATCAGCCAATCAGCTCACATACTGAAGGGTCCCAGGTTCGATTCCAGTGAAGGGCACGTACCTTGGTTGCAGGCTCTCAACTCTAGTTGGGGCATGCAGGAGGTAACCAATGGATGTATCTCTCTCACATCGATATTTCTCTCTATCTCTACCTCTCCCTTCTACTCTCTTAAAAATATCTTCAGGTAAGAATAAAAACAAAACAAAACTCCAGATTATAAACCATAGACCTGTTGCAGTAATGGTAAGATATGAAAAAATGTTCCCCTTACAATCATGGTAATATGATAGATCTTCTAAACCCCAAATAGTGTGTGGCTGCACTGAACAGATATTGGTTCTCAATAATCACTAGTCAATTCTTCCCCTTTTCATGTCAATGAAAAATGAACTGTATTGCCCTTGTAATTAATTTGATGACTACAATTTAATTTTACTACCCAAGACAGGTTTACCACACAATATCAGGCAAGTCAATTCACAAAGATTACTGATCTTCATGTTGGTCTACACCTAAAACAGTATTTCATATATAGACATCAGTTTTAGAATGTCTAAATTCACAAAGACTCAGTAAGTAGAGTGCTAAATTTATGCTGCCTTTTGGGTAAATACATATAAAAGAATTTCAACAATTATTAAGATTATCTGCTAGATACTTAAACACAACTTTTATAATGTATTTTTTAAATATATTTTATTGATTTTTTACAGAGAGGAATGGAGAGGGATAGAGAGTTAGAAATATCGATGAGAGAGAAACATCGATCAGCCGCCTCCTGCACGCCCCCTACTGGGGATGTGCCCGCAACCAAGGTACATGCCCTTAACTGGAATCAAACCTGGGACCTTTCAATCCCCAGGCCGAAGCTCTATCCACTGAGCCAAACCGGTTTTGGCTAAACACAACTTTTAAAAGAGGTGTTTTTGTTTTGTTTTTTTTTAAATGCATGTGCCTGTGCATTCACAGTAAGAGTCTTTTGTTTTGTATCAAAGCCAGAGAGTATATAGTCTTAGAACTCACACATTGTTATCCCCTTGGCTCCTGGTGTGGTACGTTCGCCTTCCTGCCGTCTTTCCATTCCTTAACTCCACAGCAGGCAGTTCTTTGAAATAACAGCAAAACTGTTCAATGTTACTATTTAAAAAGGAAGGGAAGAAAATTATTTTTTTTTAATTTACTGTAAAGAAAGTTCTATGAAACCTACATATGGATTTTGTGAATATACAATCTCAACTTTTCATTTAAATGGTACTCATTGTATTCTCTTGCACTGGGTATCTTCATTAAGTTCCCACATTTATACTAAGTATAAACAGATGACTGCAGAAATGAACAAAGATCTTAAAACAAAATCTGTTCAAAAACATCTTCACTCTCCCCTCTCCACATATCTTTAGAAATGGTTGTCACCATTTCTTTCTTCTCAGGGTGTTTGTAGGTGGTCAACAATTCCCTCAAATAAAAACAACTCATAGAACCCATATAGAGTAACAAGGAGAATTCAGTAGTGACTAAAATTTCTTCTTGGGGAAAACTGGATAAGCTAACAGTACCTTTAAGAAGAAATAAAATATGGCTTCTGCCTTATTCCCAAAGTGGTCTTGGGAAGATAATTTATTCTGACTTTTGATAACTCATTAAAATCTAAAAGTACACAACTTTCAAAATAATTTATTCTATATAACTTAGGGCAGCCTTCTTGGCCATTTTATTTTTACTGCTTATCTTACATTCTGAAGATCTTCTAAACATCCAATCTTATGATTACACTTAAGACTCAACTAATGATTCAAATAAGTTTTCTGAACAAAGTTCCTTGTAGCCCAGGAGTCTGCAAACTACAGCCCACACACCATATCTGGCCCTGGGCCAGTGAGCTTTTATATTTTAAAACAGATGTTTAAAAATGGGGCGGGCGGGGGCATGATTGAGGGGAGAAGAATATGTGAGAGACTCTATGCGGCAAAGATTAAAAACATTTATTTAATCTGGCCTTTTACAGAAGAAATTTGATGGTCTCTGCTTTAGCCTATTCAAGAAGCAATAGAAAATAAATAATAAACGCTATCAGTTATTTAATGCAAGGCACTTTTCTAATAAGCACTTTATAAAAATTACATTATGTACTACTCAATTACCCTGTGAGGTAGAATTATTATCCCCAATTTTACTGATGAGAAATCTAAGGAACTGAGGTAACTTGTCCCAAGCCATATGACTAGAGTCGATGGCAGAAAGGATCTGAACCACAGCCTTTGCTCTTAACTATTCCACTAGAAACTAACAGTAGATACAGCTTTATCATATTACCTGAGTGACTGAAGGATGGCATTCATAAAACACGTGTTCCCCAAATTCCGAAGGCCTGTGGCACAAATGGCAGTGGTGCTTCCCTGTAAAATGGGACAAGAAGAGGCCATCAGTAATGCCAAGAGAAAGCTGACTGTTTCAAACATCGAAGCAAAGCAAAGACCTATATTTGAAACTCCAACAACAACCCAATCTGGAATTGATCCTTTTCTGTCCAATTAATATTTCAAAATCTGTTTATATTCTCTGTATAAGTGTCTACACATGTTTAGACAGTTGTTTCTAATCCTGGGACTGTTCTAGATGGGAGTATCTGGTGGACACTTAGGAGGAAAGCAGCATTAATAAGTACCGTGTAGTACACAATATAAAAACCAGGAAGATCCTTAAAAGAAGTAAAAATTAAGACTTAATGCCATTACAAGATTCTATTAAAGCTACTATACGTTACAAAACACATAAATGTATATACCCCAAGTATTTCTGTCACCAAACTTTTAATGCTAAGCCATGCATAGAAGACAAATATATGCTTTTCTAGCAAGAGTATTAATCTTAAAAAAAATTTCCCTTAAACTAAGGCTTGCTTTTCTAACTAGCTTTACAAGTTCATTATGACATCTGAATACTACACCTGAACATTGAAAGTGAATCTACCGATCCAAATCAAAGCATCTCTGACCAGAATTTAGTTGGCCAGAGAACACTTTAGCTCTTTCTTCCACCAAGTAGTAGCACTTTAAGAATGTGTCTATACATAGCCAGCACAAGAGCAGAGAGGTAGATGCAGGGTAAAATTATTAAAATATTTTCTGATTTTGCCCTGGCCGGTGTGTTTCAGTTGGTTGGAGTATCATCTAGTATACCAAAAGGTGGTGGGTTTAATCCTGGTCAGGGCACGTGTGGGAGGCAACCAATAGATGTTTCTCTCTCATATCTGTTTCTTTCTCTTCCTTCTCTCTCTAAAATTAATAAAAATTGTTTCAAAATAAGTAAATATTTCATGATTTTAAAATTTTGCTAATCCATTAATGGCTCATACATCTGAACAGACAGTTACCAGAATGAGAAAGCATATTCTTTTATGGTAAAGTAATATATATATATTTACTTATTTATTTACTTATTTTATGGTGAAGTTATATTAATGAAGTCCTAAGAAATAAAATACCAATACTTCAGACCCATAGATTTTATACTAGCGACCTTTAATAGAAAGCAAGAATCTTTGGATCTTACAGAAACATTGTAATAAGGTAAGCATTAAGAACAAATACTTTGATGTGGTGAATACATAATACAATATACAGATGATGTATTATTATAAAATTGTACCCCTGAAACCTATATAATTAACCAATGTTACCCCAATATAGTCAATAAAATTAATTTTTAAAATAGAACAAATGCTTGCTAACGCAGAGGAGTACAGTGACAATCCTGACAAAAGAAAGGCACTGACAGATGGACTCATTGGGGTATTTAGCCACATTAAGAATCATTGGTACAAGTGGCAAACATTTTATAAAATATTCCAAATCCAATGTATCCTATATAATAAAGAGGTAATATGCAAATTAACCCTCATGCCCTCACAAGATGGTTGCCTATAACCAGTCTGGCAGGAGGGTTAGTGAGGGATGACCAAATGACTGAATAAGCAGGCTGCGTGGGGTGACCAGGCCAGCAGGGGGTGGCAGTTGAAGGCGACCAGGCCAGCAGGGGGGTGGAAGGGGTTAGTAAGAGGCAACCAGGCCAGTGGGAGGGGGGGCAGCTAAGGGGTAGGCAGGCAGGTGAGCAATTAGAAGCCAGTGGTCCAGGATTGTGAGAGGGATGTCCAACTGCCGGTTCGGTGACCAGATCTAAACCAGCAGTCAGATATCCCCCAAGAAGGTCCCAGATTGGATGGGGTGCAGGTTGGGCTGAGGGGACCTCCCTCTGTGCATGAATTTCATGCACTGGGCCTTCAGTATACTTATAAAAGTGTACAAGGACCAACATCAATATAATAAAGCAGACTATATCTCAACCAATTCTTATATTTGAATCAATTTTAATTACTTACATTTACTTTTAGTAACTTGCTGTTTAGTGATGAGTTTTCCAAAAGTTTTCTTTTCCTATGCCTGTCAGCTGTGAAAGATGAGCTATTGAAACACAAACAAACAAACAATCAAAAAGACATTAATTCACACAGACTTCACAGCAGATTTTAGAGAATAAACTTGGCTGTTCTTAGTGTCTAGGGTATGGAGCCTTGCCTTGCTGCTTAGTCAGGTGAGGAAATGACCTGTTAGGTCCACTGTGGCCTACAAAGTACTGAAGTAACTGAGGAGCTTTTCCCTGGAAAAACCCTACGCTCCTTCAGCAAGATGAGCGAGAAGAAGCCACCACCAGGTGCTTCTAAGAAAAGCTGGCCAGGTAGACAAAGCTTGTGAGACAATCCCTTGCCATCACCACTCTATCTGTGAAGCTTCAAAAATGAGAACAGCCATTCCTCATAACAAAAGTAAAACCCTGGTCAGACAAGATTATTCTAAGATTTATCATAAGTCTCAAATACTGTGCTACTTCTTTTATAATTTTGGGCAAGATATCAGTCATGTTTTATTCATTTGTCATATTAAGTTGTGATATAATCTTAGTTTGTGAAATAATGAAAAAAGTATAGGCATATACAAATTCACTTGATCCAGCTATGCTAACAAAGAATATTCTAAAATAAATAATTAGTACAGAAATTCTGAATTAAAATTGTTTAAAGTTCTTTTGATGAAAGAAATATTTTATGTCCAGCCCATGTGGCTAAGTGGTTAAGCATTGACACATGAACCCAGAAGTCGCTAGGTTGATTCCCAGTCAGGGCACATGCTCAGGTTGCAGGCTCAATCCCCAGCAGGGAGGCATGCAGAAGGCAGCTGATTGATGTCACATTGATGTTTTTATCTCTGTATTCCTTTTCCTTCCTTTCTCTTTAAAAATCAATAAAAACTTACTTTTTAAAAAAGAAAGCTATATTTTGCTTAAATGTATCAGAGAGTTAGCCCTATCTTCAAAAGGTCACTTTAAAATTATTATGAATTGGGTAGAAACCAAGATGGCGGAATAGGTGAACACCTAAACTGCTGTCTTGCAGAACAATTCCAAAACTACAACTAAAAGAATGGACATCATCAAGAACCACAGGAAAGCTGGCTGAGTGAAAATTCTACAACTAGAAGGAAAGAGAGGAGTTCATGGAGACACAAAGTAACTTCAAAAAGCTGAGCGGGAGGAAGACAGAACCTCTGAACTGAGTTGAACTCCACTTCCGACTGCACTGAACCCCAATTTTGGGCAAGACCCTGGGGACCCAGACTCATATAGGTCTCCAGAGTGCACGGAAACTCATGGGAACCAGAAAGGCAGCGATCTGGAGACACATAAGTGTGAGTGTGCACAGAGAGGGCGGCAGCGATTACCAAGACCCAGGGGCCACATAAGGCAGGACAGACGGGAAGCCAAGGTTGTCTGCTCAGCCCTAAGACTCCACCTCATCCAAACTGAACACAGAGGCTTTTGCAATCTTGCAAGTCTTGTATCATAAGGCTCACTCCAGCACAGAAGTTCTCCTGCACTCTGCTGATCCTCACAACCAATTGGCTTGGAGGTCAATTCCCCCCAGTGATACCAATAACAATCGAGACTTAACTACAAGGCTGTACACACAGTCCACAAAAGGATGCACCAAGCGAGTCCACCTCAGGTAACTGGGAAGGCAGAGCTACTGGGCCACATAGGACACCTACCACACAAAGCTACTCTACCAACTCAAGGAAGCAGCAAAAATGCGGAGACAAAGGAACAGATCACAAATGAAAGAAATGGAGGAAAACAAACGATGTAGATGGATATAGAGTTCAAAACCATCGTTTTAAAGTTTTTCAAGAATTTCCTAGAAAATATGGATAAATTTAGCAAGACCCAAGAGGAGATGAAAAAGGACCAACTAGAAATTAAACATACACTGACTGAAATAAAAAATATTATACAGAGACCTAACAGCAGACTAGCGGAATGCAAGAATCAAGTCTAAGATTTGAAATACAAAGAAGCAGAAAACACTCAACTGGAAAAGCAAAAAGAATCCAAAAATGTGAAGATAGTGTAAAGAGCCTCTGGGACAACTTTAAGCATACCAACATCAGACTTATGGGGGTGCCAGAGAAAAGAGAGAGCAAGATACTGAAAACCTATTTGAAGAAATAATGACTGAAAACTTCCCCCACTGGTGAAGGAAATAGACTTACAAATCCAGGAAGCACACAGAACCCCAAACAAAAGGAATCCAAAGAGGACCACACCAAGACACATCATAATTAAAATGCTAAGAGCAAAAGACAAAGAGAGAATATTAAAAGCAGCAAGAGAAAAACAGTTAATTACCTACAAGGGAGCACCCATACGATTGTCAGCTGATTTCTCAACAGAAACTATGCAGGCCAAACGGGAGTGTTAAGAAATATTCAAAGTGATGACTAGCAAGAACCTACAATCAAAATTATTCTACCCAGCAAAGCTATCATTCAGAATTGAAGGGCAGATAAAGAGCTTCACAGATAAGAAAAAAATAAAGGAGCTCATCAACACAAAACCAATATTATATGAAATGCTGAAAGGTACTCTTTAAAAAGAGGAAGAATAAGAAAAAGGTAAAGATAAAAATTATGAACAACAAATACATATCTATCAACAAGTGAATCTAAAAATCCAGTGAATAAAAATTGATGAACAGAATAAACTGGTGAATATAATAGAATCAGGGGCATATAAAGGGAGTGGACTGACAATTCTCAGGGGTAAAGGAGTAAGAGGGGTGCAGGGACAGACTGGACAAAAATCATACACCTATGGATGAGGACAATGGGGTAGGGGTAAGTGGAGAGGAAGGGGTGGGAGCCGGGTGGAGGGGAGCTATGGGAGAAAAGAGAGGAACAACTATAATAATCTGAACAATAAAGATTTATTAAATTTAAAAAGTGTTCTTGATAAAGCAATAAAAATAAATAAAATTATTATGTATCAGGAGGTAAAATTATCATTAAACAACACAGACCTTTAAGTCTGCCAATTCTTTCCCATCTCCTAAAAATATTAAACTTATTCATAGTAAATAAAAAATTATTTCTCTTTCCACAATTTCCAGATGAACTCTGTCTTGGGAGCATCAGATCTAGTAATAGTCAGTTACTTTAAATCTAAACACACTCATAGGAAACATATCTTCAGAACTGCATGTCCCTCTCAGCGTATTGGTGGCTATAAGATTAAGAACAGACCAGTTCCATAGACTACTATGTTAAGTTATTCCTTCAAAAATTCTGTAAGAAGCTGAATAACAAGTATAGTACCTATACTACTTAGTGACAATGCCTAATAGTTAACTTTATTCTTAACCTACATAAAACATTTAGTTTTTAAAAATAGTAGTTATTAAAATTTACCATCAGTAAGTCTCAAAATAGCAAAATCCTCTAGATTCACACACTATGGTAGCCACTTGTGACATTTGGTTACATATATCTAGATAAATTAAAATTAAATAATATTTAAAATTCAGTTCTTTAGTCACACTAGCCACTTTTCTAGTGCTCAATAGCCACATGTGACCAGTAGCTATCATACTGGACACTGTGGATTACAGAAAGTTCTAGCGCACAGTGTGTTCTAGAGAATATGCAAAAAAGTCTCAAGTTAAGTAAAACATACAGGTAATCATAGTTTTTAAATTGTAGCTTCCATTATAAACTAAAGCCTATGTCTGAAAACATAAAATTGAATGTAAGTAATGTTTTTCAACACAGGAAAAGGATTGATTACAAGGTAGATGTTTCCATGGGCCAAGTAGAAGTACAGACAAGGTAGTCTGTAACATCTTTTACATGATGAAATGGTCATTGGAAATAAAAGATTGATAACTGCATAAATGCATGCAGGTTCCTGAATGTTCTCCTCTTTTCCCTTTGACTTAATTCTGATTAATTTATTAGGGATTAGATGGTTGATTTAGAGAAAAAATATTCTGCTAGCTACCCACTTCTATACCAAAGCACCAACGTGGTAAGATATTTACAATGACTTCATACCAAAGAATGATATTGCATCAATTACTGCAGGAATCTCCTACTTCACAGTTAATTGTGACTGTTTCAGACAAAATTAAATATTTTGGATCTGCTTATCTAATCCTAGATAGGATTCTGACTGCTTTGTTCCAATTAAGGGAAGAAGTGCTTTGAAAAAGAAAAAAATCCAAAAAAGATGACAAGCCAAAAAGTACTTAAACCCAAAATGCTCTCGTTTAGATTTTAAAGAAATAAATTCTTCCCTTATCAGTTTTTTAATCTATTTAGTCAAAGAGACATGCACATAGACTTTGGTTAAACAAAGCTATACAATGTTTCCCTTGAAGAAGTTACTTTTTCTCAGTATACAATTTTAAAATATTCTTTTGGATTTACATTTAAGTTTGCTTTTGGCACCCTATCTAATAAAAGAGCAATATGCAAATTAACCATACCTTTGTTATACCTACAAGCCATGCCCACCATCCAATCAGGAGCAAGTATACAAGTTAACTCAACCAAGATGGTTGCAGCCACAGAGGAAGCTTGGGTTTCCCTGGCAATGGAGGAAGCCAAGCTCCTGCCACCCTGGCCTGCCTTGGCCTCCGCTACAAAGTTTTGATTATAGAAGATAGATAAATCCCAACAAAAATGGCTGCTGCCACAGAGTAAGCATGAGGCTTGGCTCTGCTCAAGGCTACAAAGTTTCAATTATAGAAGATAAATAAACCCCAGATACCAGGGCCTCCACTTGTGTTGCCAGGGAGTGTGGCCAGACTGTAAACCACCACAGGCCCCTCGCCCAGGCTGCCCCACGCCCCAAGGGAACCTCCACCCTGATCTGGGACACCCTTCAGCTCTAACCAGCTGGCCCCCACCCATGTACCAGGTCTCTATCCTATCTAATAAAAAAGTAATATGCAAATTGACCATCACTCTGACACACAAGATGGCTGTCCCTATGTGGTCAAATATAGCTGTCCCCATGTGGACACAAGATGGCCACAACAAGATGGCCAGCAGGGAAGGGCAGTTGGGAGGGACTAGGCCTGCAGGGAAGGGCAGTTGGGGGGTGATCAAGCTTGCAGGGGAGGGAAGTTAGGGGTGATCAGACTGGCAGGCAGAAGTGGTTAGGAGCAAGCAGGCAAGCAGTTTGGAGCCAGCAGTCCTGGATTGTGAGAGGGATGTCCGACCACCCATTTAGGTCTGATCCAGGTAGGATCGGGCCTAAACGGGCAGTCAGACATCCCTTGAGGGGTCCCAGATTGGAGAGGGTGCAGGCTGGACTGAGGGACACACACCCCTGTGCACAAATTTTGTGCACTGGGTCTCTAGTCTTATATAATCAAAACCTAATATGCTAAGTGTCTTGTTGGCCGTTCAACCAATCAAAGCGTAATATCCTAATGATATACTAAGATTGCTCAACCACTTGCTATGACATGCACTGACCAGGGGACAAACGCCCAATGCAGGAGCTGCTCCCTGGTAGTCATTACACTCCCACAGGGGGAGCTCTGCTCAGCCACAAGCTAGGCTGAAGGCTGGCGAGCACAGTGGTGGTGACAGGAACCTCTCCCACCTCTGCAGCAGTGTTAAGGATGTCCAACTGCCACAGAGAGCAGGTCTAAGCCAGCAGTCAGTCATTCCCCAAGGGCTCCTGGACTGCAAGATGGTGCAGGCAGGGTGGAGGGACCTCCCTCTCTCCCTGCCTCCCCTTCTCCCACCACCCCAAGTACACAAATTTCATGCACTGGGCCTCTAGTCTCGTAATACATTTTATATATCAACTGTGACAATAAATTTGAAATGACTCAGGATGATTTACACAAATTTCACTTGTGTCAGCAGTCATTCCAGGACTATGTTTCTAACCACTGCAGCCTCAAAGGCACTGTTATTTGGATTTTTATTTAACTGCTTGAATTTTGGGTCCAGTGAGTTTTATCTGAATGGTCTATTTGGCTACAGCAAGAAAATTCTATTGATATAAGTACTTTAATTTCTTTTTTTTTAATATATTTTATTGATTTTTCACAGAGAGGAAGGAAGAGGGATAGAGAGTTAGAAACATCGATGAGAGACATCAATCAGCCACCTCCTGCACGCCCCCTACTGGGGATGTGCCTGCAACCAAGATACATGCCCTTGACTAGAATGGAACCTGGGAAACCAGTTTCGGATAATTTTTTTATGATGACATAATAAAACATTTTATAGCTTCTTGTACTTTCCAGTAGAAACAAAAAGGAAAAGAAACTAGGATCTTTGTGCTATCACAAAGATGCAAAGTGAACAATATAATTAAACCTGATTTCCCTTAAAGAGAACACAAAACTTTAGTGCTTCTAAGAAGACCTCATAATACATTTGATAAGGATTTTCTAATATCAAAGATAACTGTGTAAAGATTTCATATTGTCTTTTGACCTTTCCTTGCACCCCCAAAATTCTCCTCGCAAATAAACCATGTGATTTACAAGTCGGTGGGTTATAACTGAAAAACACACCTTGGATATATTTATGACAAATACTAAATGAAATAAATGCTGAGATATGACCATTAACTATGGGCATAGTTTAAGATAGCCAAACCCAAAGCTTATTTTATTAACATTTCAATCACACTAAAAACATGATGAAGTTATGGAACTCATAAACAAAAATCCCACTCAAAAATTGGGAAAGACCCTTCAACCCCAATCAATTCTCCCCTCCCCTGCAAAGCTTATTACTTACTTTTCCAAGTTCTGCAAATGTTCTCTGACTTTCTGTACCAGTCCCAGCTTGGTGTCATTAACCACAAAATCATCACAGCGATAACTGCAAGAAAAATATTCATCAGTGTGTGTAAAGAGCTTGAGGAAACCACAGTAATGTAATCACTAAAAGGTCTGGCTGCTGCCAAGATGATCACATGGCTCTGCAGGCAGTTCTGTTGGTGGCAAGTTTAAAAAGGACTTGGAATCCACAGTGGAATTTTTTTTATAAGCCTTTGTAAAAAGCCACGTAGGCAATGAACACTAGTTTCTTTCACATTTTTATTCAAAAGTTCGATTCCTCCTTCAAAAAATGAAATAAATTGCTAGTTGTATTATGTTCTTTTTAGAGGTGCATAATATGTGAAAAATGAAATAAAAAGCAACCACTTCTATTCATAAAGCTTTAAAGTGATACTTTCCAACTCAAATTAATGGACAAATTGGGAGTAGAGGGAGATTTAAATGAAAAATAGGGGAAAGGTAACTAACCTGTAGGGATAGTTGAATAAAAACACTAAAAAATAAAGCTATATGTTTTAAACACAATTTAATTAAAATAGATTGTATTCAGATGGTTGAGAAGAATGAATCTTTTCATTCTGAGGTGCTGAAAAACAAAAGTATAAAACAGTGGCTACCTCTTTTGGAAAACTGAAAACTGCTTTGAAGAAAGATATTTAAAACGATAGTGTGTAGGCATTCGTGTGTGTGTGTGTGTATTTGTTGTGTGTGTGTGTATTTACATACTTCAGAACATCAAGAACCAAGTAACATAAGGAATCACATATAAACAAACTTTAACTTGTGCATTAGCATTCAACTTTTTTTTCCCTGGGATAAGACCAATTTTAACAAAAACAACTTATGAGTTAGTACCAACATATTTTTTTGACTATCAGCTTTGTATAAAAGCACTTATTCTAACTACCGAGGAATAATGAGAGTAACGCTGCCATTCCGAGCAAACAAAACTTTGAATGCATAGCAATTAGCAAAAATTAGGTCATCTCTAGGAGAATCCAGAAACCATTTCTTACATATCTGAAACAGCAAGTCTATTTTAAAGATTTGACAAGAGAATGAGGCAAAGTAATTTAAAAGTTTTATACAAAAGCATGGTTTGTGTCTTTTATTCTCGTGAATAAAATTTTAAATGAATGCTTTTGAAAACTTTAAATTACATATGTAATAACTTACACACCCTCCTCCCATTAACATTACCTATTTGATCAATCAAGTATCTCTCATCTATTGTCCAAGTTCCCAGAGTCAAATCCTAACATTTCCATCAATAACAAAAGCCACCTTTTACATCCTCATGTGTTTCTCTTTGGTCAAATACCAGTAACTGCAGAAGAGTAATGATCAGTTTTATGATAAATATGTAAAAAATTTAATTCTTTGTTCCTCTCATCAAAGATGTTAAGAGGGTCAAGTCTACTCTGTCTAAATTTGGGCTTAAGGCACTGGGTTCTTCCATGAATATTCAGCATTCACTGAAGAAGGAAATTGCATTGTTACTCTAATTAATCCTTATATTTTCATTTTATGTTTGCATATATTTATGCATGTATTTCAATTAAAACAGTACTCTATTCAAAACAAAAATACTCCAAATGCTAGTGTTAATCTGGGAAATGAAGTCTAAAAGGAAATTTACATTGCCTTTCATGTATTGACAGGATATTCTACAATCTAATTGAAAAGTGAACCCTTTAACCTCCATAAATAGTGTAACCTCTATAAAAAGTGGTTGCTTTATGTAAAGAAATAAACTATTTCAAATTAAATGAAATAACTGATTTTTCTTATTAAAGTAATTCTTTAATTCATGCATTCAGCCAAGATATAAAATTACTTAACAACTGTTAAAGTAACATTTTCATATATTAAAATAGACTTATTTTGGGCCTTGTCTCTTCCAACTAATTTTGTTTAATTGGGTCTAGTTGTTTCATCTCTCTGAACTTTTATCATTAAAGTGAATAAGTTGCTATTGATTCTAGAGCTGTGCTAATATGTCTCATGCAATTTTTATGTTTTTAAGTTGATTTTTAGAGCGAGAGGAAGGGGGAGGGAGAGAGAGAAACATTGATGTTATAGTGAAACATCAAATGGCTGCCTCCTGTACACCCTCTACTGGGGATGGAACCATCAACCTTTTGGTGCATAGGACTATGCTCAACCAAGTGAGCCAAACTGGCAAGGGCTGACTTTTAATTTTTCAAAGTTGTAATTAATATAAAATTTTACTTAACAACTGAAGCAGTACAAAATATTTTTTAATTAATGACAAGTTTATGGTCTAGGTGAAACTATATTTCACTTTTATTATATTGGCTTCTTGTACTTTCCAGTGGAAACAAAAAGGAAAAGAAGAAACTAGGATCTTGTGCTATCAAAAAGATGCAAAGTGGACAATATAATTAAACCCAATTTCCCTCAAAAAGAACACATAAACTTTAGTGTTTCTAAGAAGACCTCATAATACATTTGATAAGGATTTTCTAATATCAAAGGTAAATGTATCAAGATTTCATGTTGTCTTGATAGGGGCATGTCATTTCTAGTATATATATATAAGCAGAGCACCAATCTAGTTTGTATCAACAGAATGATTCAGTTGAAGTTATTTTTCCTTACAATAATGCAGTACTGTAATGTGTTTATTTGAGTAGTTTATGAAGATAGCATGAGTTACAGTGATATTTATGTAAATCACAAATGGTAGTAAAATTAAAATATACTTTGAATTATAACAAATTATTTTTCTAGCTTACTAGTAAGAATGAAAAAATTTTAACTTTTTTAAACTTTCAAATGAAAACACACTAATGAGGCAGAATTAAAAGAAGATATGTCACAAATTTTACAAAGAATGACAATTATGATTTGCTACAGCAGAGTAAAATAAATCAGTTGTGTAAAACTAAATTATATATATAAAACCCTAATATGCCAATAGGCCAAAGACCAGAACAACCAAACAGGTCGCTATGATATGCGCTGACCACCAGGGTGGGGAGGGGAGGGGGATAGTGGAGCAGATCAGTCGGGGCACCAGACCAAGGTAGAGCGCTGGTTGCTGTCTTTGGTGCAAGCCTCTGGTGGTTACTGAAAATTCTTTGCTCCCGCACACTGTGGTCCTGCCAGGCGCTTGCACTTGGTGCCAGCACCAGCCCCACTTGCACTCGCTGCTGGTGCCAGAGCTGCCACTCACACCCACTGCCCGCGCCTGGTGCCAGCCCCAATCACTCTGCACAGTCAGCAGGTGTTAGTGGGCCGGCACCCTCAGTGCATGGGAGCGATGGAGGAGAGAGCAAGGCTGCCAGCAGAGGGGACCAGGGACTGTGGCAGGAGGGACAACCTTACAAATAATTGATCTCATGTTGTAGACATATTTTTAATCTCTTATATCTGTTACTTTCAACTAGAGAGTAAAAAGTTTCCTATCAAGACAGAAAATGGGCTAGATATGTGGATCAAAATCTGGATTTGCTAGAATGATTTCCCTTATTTGGTCTACTATGTAACATAATGAAAATATTTGTGCTGTGAAGTATACTTTATCATGGATACAGTTATTAAAATTGCTCAGAATTGCCCTAATCCGTTTGGCTCAGTAGATAGAGTGTCGGCCTGTGGACTGAGGGTCCTGGATTCATTTTCAGTCAAGGGCACATACCCTAGTTGTGGGCTCAGTCCCCTGTATGCAGGAGGCAACCAATCAATATGTCTCTCTCACATTGATGTTTCTCTGTCTTTCCTCATCCCTTCCACACTCTCTAAGAATCAATGAAAAAATGTCTCTGGGTGAGGATTAACTAAAATAAAATAAAATATAAGAAGTACTGTACTTCCATTGCACTGGAAAATACTCCTTAATTTTTAAAAAATTGTTCAGTACTATATATAAATGCTATGAACCATCCCAGTTTATGAAACTGCTCAAAGAAATAGAAGATAATGAATTTAATGACCACAATGTTCTTTACCCAAGTCATGGAAGAATTTTTCAAAGATTTACTGTGTTGTTAACTCCATCTAATTCAAGATTTTCTTGAAACAGAAAACACTTGCCAGTATTCAAAGAGAAAAACAGTGTAATTTACATTTTTTCACCTACATCACAATGTACATGAATGAGCTAAATTTAAAAACCCAAAAAGAGAAAAAGTTTATTTGTGACCCAGCTAAACAGGTACAAGAATTTATGTTAAAATTTAAACTACTCATAACATAAATCAATAATGATGTTACTACACATTTTATAACATGAATATGCATATTTTCATTGTAATAGCATTAAGTAAATTGGCTGTAAATCTACGAGAAAAATTGAAGAACACTGCTGATATTAATACACTTAAAGTCGATTTTCAGTTTATATAATATCCCTTTAAATTTGATGTTAATACTAAACTATTATAAGAATTAATGGGTTTACTTAACTTAGTATGTAGTTTTGAAACTGATCTGTTTTTGCTTCAGTCAAATCAATTGTTACAAAAAGATAAGTCAGTATTGTCAATATAGAATGCAAATATTAAAGAAATGTTTTTTGATTTATTGGGAACATTTTAATAATAGTCTTTGAAATCTACATTTTTAACTCCAATTTTATGACTAAATATAGATCAAGCATTTCCAATGAAAATTTAGCATCTAAATGGAGATGTGCTGTAAAGTGCAAAATATACTCTAGATTTTTGAAGATTTCACACAAAAAATACAAAATATCTCTAATAATTTTATATAGATTATAGGTTGACATAAAACTAGGTTAAATAAAATATACAATTAAAATTAATTCACCTGATTCTACTTTCTTTTTCAATATGACTATTAGAAAATTTAAAATTGCATATATGAGTTGTATTAATTTTTGTTGGACTGCACTGCTAGTCTAAAGTGTATCTTAAACACTGTTTGCTGTAATATTCTATAGTACTACTTATTATCATAAAGAGTTAACAAATGTAACTTTATTTGAACTTTAGGAAATCAATTTTATTTTGACTGGATTTGTTTTCATTGACTATAAAATTTTTAAAAAATATTTCTACAATTGTCCCTATTTCTCAAGAGCCAATTTCAGGTTTTTTTACATCACTAAGAAGGACAATACTCCTAAGGTTATAACTTTTGTACTTTCTAATTTTACTAGTATTATTTGAGGGTGATGATGATGATGATGCAAGGAAAGCACCTTCTACAGGTCAAAACTTCTTAGGGTTTGGCATGTAGTGAAGAATCGACAATTTTGAGTTTCCTTCTCTTGTGTGTAACCAAGAGCTGTCTCACTGCACAAGTTTCTCTAGCTGCTCCCATTTCCCTGCTTTGATCTCTTTCTTCCTCACTGGCCCAGAGGTTAATAGAAAGTAAGTAGCAAAAGTAAGAAATACTTAACAATTTAAATGTTGTCTGGCTGCCTGAGTCTTTAGCTTTGCCATTACTTTCAAACTGGAAGCTATCCCACCAAAAATTCTATACCCCTGGTATTACAGATGGCTCAAAGTCACTGATCATCAGAGAGATGCAAATTAAAACAACAATGAGGTATCACTTCACACCTGTCAGAATGGTTACCATCAACAAATCAATAAATGATAAGTACTCGTGAGGATGTGGAGAAAAGGGAACCCTAGTACACGGCTGGTGGGAATGCAGACTGGTGCAACCATTATGGAAAACAGTTTCCTCAACAAATTAAACATGGAACTCCCATTTGACCCAGTGATCCCACTTCTAGGAATTTATCCTAAGAAACCCAAATACCAACAACAGCAACAAAAAAATGTATGCACCCCTATGTTCACAGCAGCACAATTTTCAATAGCTAATATCTGGAAAGTGCTCAAGTGCCCATCAGTAAATGTTTGGGTAAAAAAAAAACTGTGGTACATTTATATCGTGGAACACTATGCAGCAGTAAAAAAAGAATCTCTTACCCTTTAAAGACAGCATGGAGGGACCTGGAGAGTATCATGCTAACTGAAGTCAGTCAAAGAAAGACAAACATTACATGATCTTATTCAAATGTGGAATCTAAGTAACAAAATAAACTGATGAAAGAATGGATCCAGAGACTTGGGGAAGCATGGAACAGAGTTCAGAATCTCAGAGGGAAAGCAGTGGATGATGGATGGGTGGGAGGTAATCAACCAAGGACCTTGTATGCATATATGCATGGCCCATGGACACAAGACAATGGGGGCAGTGAGGGCCTCGGGCAGGGGTGGGCTGGAAGGGAGGGCTATAGGGGGGAAAAGGGGGACATATGCAGTACTTTTAACAACAAAGATTTTTTTAAAAAATAGTATTAATAATACTGGTATTAAAAAAGTCCCAAGACAAAAAAAAAAAAGGATTTAAAGTAAACAAGTTCTAAAAATATCTTCCTGGTTTACAACTGTCTTCAAACTATTGGTTAGAACTATGCCTACCTATAACACCTGAAAAAATTAAATCACTATACTTTTTTTTTAATATTTTTTATCGATTTTTTACAGAGATGAAGGGAGAGGAATAGAGAGTTAGAAACATCGATGAGAGAGACATCGATCAGCCGCCTCCTGCACGCTACCCACTGGGGATGTGCCCGCAACCAAGATACATGCCCTTGACCGGAATCGAACCTGGGACCCTTCAGTCCGCAGACCAATGCTCTATCCACTGAGCCAAACCGGTTTTGGCTAAATCACTATTCTTAATATTCCCTTCAAGAAGATTATGTCAGAATGAAAAGCACAAAAAAATATGTGACTTGTAGATTGCCTTTTAAAAGTTTGTCCTCTAAAACTTGGAATATATTTTCTGTTTTGAAGTAAATCTAGTTATAAACTATGGTTAGCCCTGGCCAGTGTTGCTCAGTGGTTAATGCGTCAGCCCAAGCACCAAAAGGGCATGGGTTTGATTCTAGGTCAGAGGCATATACCTGGGTTACAGGTTCAATTTTAACCCCAGTTGGGGTGTATGCAAGAAGCAACCAATTGATATTTCCTTCCTTCCTTCCTTCCTTTCCTTTTCCTTCCTTCTTTCCTTCCTTCCTTCCTTCCTTCCTCCCTCCCTCCCTCTTTCTCTCTCTCTCTCTCTCCACCCCCAACCCTCCTCCCTTTTCCCTCCCTCCCATTTCCCTCTCCCCCCATCCCTCTCTCTAAAAAAAAAAAAAAAATCCTTAGGTGAGGATTTACAAACAAACAAATAAAAATAAACTATGGTTAAATGTTGTAAGAAGAAAATGCACCTGGTTCACAAAATGTAGTTGAAATAATATTATCAAAAATTCTATACTTCATCTTTTTTTAATACCATTGGCACTGAGAAGTTGTATGAGAAGAAAGCTGGGCAGGGTTTCAGATAACCTGATTAGTACTTCCCAGGAGAGAAGTTCAGGGTTCAGTATTTCTTCATGTACATAGGACTTCAAGTGTCTAGCAAAAGTCAAAAACTATCTATATTATACAATCAACTTTTAGCCTATTAAATTTATACTTATTCAAGTTTTTATTTAGTGATTTTAGGTCGGTGGTCGGCAAACTGCAGCTCACGAGCGACATTCGGCTCTTTGGCCCCAAGTGTGGCTCTTCCACAAAATACTACCGCCTGGGTGTTAGTTGAAGAAGTGGCGTTAGAAGTTCAAAAAAATTGGCTCTCAAAAGAAATTTCAATCGTACTGTTGATATTTGGCTCTGGTGACTAATGAGTTTTTGCTGACCACTTTTTTAGGTGATTCTTCAAGTAGATTTTACTTCTAATAGACTAATTGTCAGATAAGAAAAAGGTTCACTTTTGTATTTATAAAAGAATTATTTAAGAAAATGTAAGTCAACTGAACATTAAAGATAAAATTATACTTAGGAATCATATTATGCAAAATATTATCAGACAAGGAAACAGGATGTAAATAGGCAGAGGAGGAGAGGCATTGTGTTATCTTTACTTCTAATACCTTCAAACTACACTATTATCTCAGCTTGTAAAGATTAGTCTCAAACCCAAATTCCTTGAGCCAAATCCGATCTTAAAGTAATTTTAATTTACTTTAAGCCAATAGTTAAGAAACTACTCCATGCAGAATATGGTATTATACGCATACTGTGGCTAAGAGAAAAAGATAAACAGTTAATTCTACTACCTGGCACTGAAAGAATATTCAATAAGTAGCTTTTGAATATAAATCAAATTTTCATAAGAAACAGAAGTTCTCTATACTATTAAATAATTAGGGAGGAAAAAAAGATAAAAATCACAGCATAAGTTATTTAAATTCTGCTTACTCTAATAAACAGAAGAATGAAATTATCCAACTTTTTTCGCATTGAATCCCTATCAGTACGTCAGATTTTTATTTTTTCTAATTTTAGCATCTAATCATGCCTAATCCTTTCTACTTTTCTTCTCACAATCTCGCCCAAACCCATCTTTTTTTCTTCTCCATTTCAATTATCATTCTATTCCAGTTGAAATAGAATATTTCCTTTAGTACATTATCTTCTTCTCCCACTTCTTTAAACAATGACTCAAATCCATAGATACCCATTGCTGAGTTAAGACAGTATTTAAAGGTCCCACAATAACAGCCTTACTTATATTTCCTTCTCATTTTTCCCTCCCAATTTTTTTCACTTCAGTGTTTCCTGTTTTACATTTAGATTTAAGCTTTCATCCCATATACCATTAACCTCCTTACCCTTCTTGAGTATTTTTTCATGTAACACCATTCACTTGTTTAATGGCAAAAAAAATTCTTACTTGGTAATACTCATCTGTATTTTCTTCCCTCATTCTCCAAATGAAAACATACAGCATGGCTGGATTATTTTCTTGTCCTAAAATTTAATGTGGGTTTACTTCTTTTAAAAATGCTAATTTTAGAAACACTTTCTTCCTCCCTATATTTGCCCTATTATTTTAAAATCCCCTCTTATTTTAAAAGGCAAAACACTAGTCTAATTATTTTCATTGGGTTCCTAATCACGTTAAAAAATAAACTACAAAACTGAGCACATATCATCCCCAATATATTTATACATGGTTAGCGTTAGGGCAAACAAATATAATATGTATAGTATAAAAAATAAAAATGTTAGTTGAGCAAGAGTTGAAGCAAACTATTTTAAAACTAGAGGCCCAATGCATGAAGATTCATGCAAGAAGGGGCCTTCCTTCCCCTGCCAGCCTGATCATCCCTAACTGCCTCTGTCTCAGCCCCCACCACGTCTTTCTCCAGAAAGAAGTCGGACATCCGGAAGATGGCCAGTCAACCCGGTCTAATTAGCATGTTACCCTTTTATCAGTATAGATTACATAGGATAGGATTGCTTAAATGGGGGAGGGGGAAGCTTTTTTTATCAGGAGGAGGTGCTTTGGCAGACAAAACTACTTAATCCCTATATCGGGACTGATAGCCAGCCACATGCACTATACTGCCAAACTCGTCATTAAAAAATTGAACACTTTTTTTAAAATAAATTTTTATTGTTCAGAATATTATAGTTGTTCCTCTTCCCCCCCCATAGTTCCCATCCACCCAGTTCCCACCCCACCTCCTGCCCTTCCCCTGCCCACTGTCCTCATCCATAGATGTACAATTTTTATCCAATTTCATCCCACAGCCCCTCCTTCTTCTCCCCAAGAATTCAGTCCACTCCCTTTCTATGCCCGATTCTATTATATTCACCAGTTTATTCTGTTCATCATTTTTTTCATTGACTTTTAGATTCATATTGTTGATATGTTGATAAATATGTATGTCACTTTTTTAATTTAATAAATATTTATTGTTCAGATTACAATTATTCCTTTTTTCCCCATAGCTCCCCTCCACCCGGTTCCCACCCCACTCTTACGATTTTTGTCATTTCTTCCTGCAACCCCACACCCTTTTCCCCAAGAATTGTCAATCCACTCCCTTTCTATGCCCCTAATTCTATTATATTCGCCAGTTTATTCTGTTCATCAGATTTTTTTATTCACTTGATTTTTAGATCCACTTGTTGATAGGTATGTATTTGTTGTTCATAATTTTTATCTTTACCTTTTTCTTCATCTTCTTCTTAAAGAGTACCTTTCAGCATTTCATATAATCCTGGTTTGGCAGTGATGAGCTCCTTTAGCTTTTTCTTATCTCTGAAGCTCTTTATCTGCCCTTCAATTCTGAATGATAGCTTTGCTGGGTAGAGTAATCTTGGTTGTAGGTTCTTGCTATTCATCACTTTGAATATTTCTTGCCACTCCTGTCTGGCCTGCATAGTTTCTGTTGAGAAATCAACTGACAGTCATATGGGTGCTCCCTTGTAGGTAACTGTTTTTCTCTTGCTGTCTTTTGCTCTTGGTATTTTAATTATGATGTGTCTTGGTGTGGTCCTCTTTGGATTCCTTTTGTTTGGGGTTCTGTGCACTTCCTGGACTTGTAAGTCTATTTCTTTGACCAGGTGGGGGAAGTTTCTGGCCATTATTTCTTCAAATAGGTTTTTAGTATTTTGCTCTCTCTCTTCTGGAACCCCCATAATTCTGATGTTGGTATGCTTGAAGTTGTCCAAGAGGCTCCTTACACTATCTTCATATTTTTGGATTATTTTGCTGTTATGGTTGGGTGATTTTTGCTTCTTCGTATTTTAAATCTTTGACTTGTTTTTTGGGATCCTCTAGTCTGCTGTTGGATTTCTATATATTATTCTTTATTTCAATCAGTGTATACTTAATTTCTAGTTGGTCTTTTTTCATATCCTTGAGAGTCTCACTAAATTTCTCAGAGGTTTCTAGAAGATTCTTGAGTAGCCTTATAAACATGGTTTTGAACTCTATACTCACTAATTTGCTTTCCTCCATTTCTTTCATTTGTGACCTGTTTCTTTATCTCCGCATTTTGGCTGCTTCCCTGTGTTAATAGAGTGGCCTTGTGTGCTATGTGACCTATAGGGCCCAGTGGCTGAGCCTCCCTAATTATCTGAGTGGACCCTCTTGGTGCACCCCTTTGTGAACTGTGTGCACAGTCTTGTAGTTAAGCCTTGATTGTTGTTGGTATCACTGGGAGGAATTGACCTCCAGGTCTGTGAGGATCAGTTATGTCTATGATGGGAGAACTTCTTTGTTGTAGATACCCTTATGGGGCAACAGTTGCTTCAGTGAAGATTTGGTGCTGAGTCTGCCCCCTCAGTGTGTCTCTTACGGATCTGAGAAGTTGTAATCTGGATTGTCTAACTCTGACCACTGGGTACACTGGCTCTTGGATCTCCAAGAAGGTGCAAAGTCATCCACTGCCTGAGGCCACCCAGCAGGAGCTACAGAGAGATCTGCAGATTCCTCCTCTTTGGGGATTGGAGGTGCCCAGATGATGCCCAGCTGTGAAGCAATGAAAGCTGCTGTGGAGCTTGGGCCTTCTTTTGGAAATTCTGGGGCTCTGTGACGCAGCTGCAATTTGTTAGGGAATTTTAGATTGCAAAAGGCCAGGCCATTCATACACAAAAGCCTCTGTGCCCAGCTTGGGTTGTAAATTGGTTGGGGCGGGGTCTCACGGAATCACCAGGGCAGAGCAAACAGCAATGGCTGACCATTAGCCCTGCCCCAAAGAGACCCCTGAGTATGTGTCCAGTGGCACTATGCAGGAACAATGATCGCTACAAATACCTCTGAGAGAAAGCTGCCCTCGTATTCTGGTCCAATGCCAGACAGTCCAGTTTCTCCCTGTATGAGTCTGGGTTCCCAGAATCTGGCCCAGAAGTGGAGTTCAGAGCAGTCAAGAGCTTGTTTCTCCATCCCAATTAAAAAAAAAAAACAGCAGCATACTCAGTTGCCAGGCCCTTTGCACGCATGCGTGCACGCCTCTATACTGTCGCACTTCACTTTCGCACCTCCTCTGAGTCTCAGTGTGCTTTTCTCTTTTCTTCTACTTGTAGAATTTCCAATCAGCCAGCCTTCCTGTGGTTCTGGATGACATTCTTTTTGTCTTTTAGCTGTAGTTTTGAAGTGATTGTGTGAGTCAACAAGTTCAGGTGTTACCTATGCCGCCATCTTGGTTTCTTCTAAACCCTTTCTTACATCTTACACCAAATAGATGTTGCCCTAAAACCCATCCTTAGCCCCCACTTTAGGTTCTGCCTTCTGGATTAGATTCTGACTGGTCAGTTTCTATGCCAGTCAGCATCAAAAGCTCTGCCTCTTAGGCAGCCACTGGCTCCTCACAGTTCACCCAGATTTGGTTCTGATTGGTTGGTCAGTTTCTATGTCAGTCAGCATCTCTGGGCCTATCACTGGGCCTGATCTGCAGCCCTCTTGGCAATCAGACTTACTGTGTTTGATCGAGCCTTCATTTGTTTTGTATGTTACGGACCCTGGCTCTTTATATATATAGATAACATACAGATAGAAAAGAACAAAAACATCCAAGCTGATATTCTAGTAGCTTCATCTATTTCAAGACAAGAAAAGTTAAAATCCAAAAATCTACTTTAGAAAAGCAAGCTTATTTTTTAAATTCTCCATTAAATTCTGGTGTATTGCCATCAAATCAATTTTAGGAAAGTAGGAGAATACCTGCAGAGAATACTCATATCCTTTGTTAAAAGTAAACAAGTACCAGTTTTTATGCTTTCACACCATTTCCATTAAAAGGTTTATTTTTAAATTTCAAAATACTATTTTTAAATAAACAAAACTCTTCCTGTTCTCTAATTTGTACACACTGAAGGCTTGTTTCCAAAGAGTTTATAATGATAATCAACAAAAGATTTTCTCCTTTTTTATTTTTAATCACAACTGCCTTAGAAAATGATTTAGTATTAACTTAAGCACACTTATTTTCATTAGTTTTTATTAAAACTGCTAATATTACAGGTGTTTAAAATGTAAAATATAAGGTGTTTTCTTTTTAGACAAATGAGTCAATTCGTATCATTTCATAATATTTCTTTGTTTGGAGTTCTTTAAGATATTACCCTGCCAGGAAGGAAAAAAAATCCATAGAAATTTCATTTTAATACTTCTTTTATACTTTTGCATTCTCAGAAATTCAGCTATTGTTGATAAGGATCAATTTGACAAGACTATATCAAATGTCAAAAATTATTTGTTCAGTATTTTAAATTCAATTAACTCAATTTAATAAGATATCAAATAAAAGTCCTAACTTTATTTATTGAAGTTTTACATGTCTCCTTTTTCCCCGATTGACCCCACCACCATGCCTACTCCAAGGACAAGACCCTACCATCCCTGTGTCTATGTCCATTGGTTATGCTAATATGCATGCATACAAGTCCATTGGTTGATCTCTAAACCCTCCCCTTGCTGCCATTTGTATCTGGATCTATTTTTGTTTATGTTGATCATTATATCCCACGTGAGTGAGATCATGTGATATTTATGTTTCTCCGACTGGCTTATTTCACTTACCATAATGTTCTCCAGTTTTATCCATGTTGTTGCAAATGGTAAAAGTTCCTTCTTTTTTTATAGCAGCATTATATTCCATTATGTAGATGTACCACTGTTTAAGCCTCTCATCTACTGATGGGCACTTAGGTTGCTTCCAAATCTTAACTATTATAAATTGTGCTGCTTATGAATGTAGGGGTACATATATCCCTTCTGATTGGTGTTTCTAGTTTCTTGGGATATAGTCCCAGAAGTGTGATTTCTGGGTTAAGGGAGTTCCAGAGGAAATTCCATACTGTCTTCCATAGTGGCTGCACCAGTCTGTATTCCCATCAGCAGTGCACAAGGGTTCCTTTTTCTCCACATCCTGGCCAACATTTGTTGTTTGTTGAAGACAGCTATTCTGACAGGTGTGAGATGGTATCTCATTGTCCTTTTGATTTGCATCTCTCAAATTAGTGACTTTGAACATGTTTTCATGTCTCTCATGAAAAAAGTGTATTCTTTCAAAAAGTGTCTATTTAGGTCCTTTACCCATGTTTTTTTAAATTAGATTGTTTATCTTCTTTTTGTTAAGTTGTAGGAGTTCTCTGTAAATTTTGGAGATGAAACTCTTATCTGAAATAGCATTGGGAAATATGTTCTCCCATACATTGAGCTTTCCTATTTTGCTGATTGTTTCTTTTGCTGTGCAGAAGCTTTTTATTTTGATGTACGTAGTCCCATTTGTTTATTTTCTTCTTAGTCTCCATTGCCCTAGATGTATCAGTAAAAATATTGCTATGACCTATGTCTGATATTTTGCTGCCTATGGAGTCATCTAAGATTTTTATGCCCATCTTACACTTAAGAGCTTTAGCCATTTTGATTTTGTTTTTGTATATGGTTTAAGTTGATGATCTAGTTTCACTTTTTTTGCATGTATCTGACCAATTTCCCAATACCATTTATTGAAGAGACACTTTAAAAAAAAAACATATTTGATTTTCTTATAGAGAGGGAGAGGGATAGAGAGTTTGAAACATCGATGAGAGTGAAACTTCAATCAGCTGCCTCCTGCACACCCTCTGCTGGGGATGTCCTGCAACCAAGGTACATGTCCTTAACCAGAATCAAACTGGGACCCTTAAGTTCACAGGCTGATGCTCTATCCACTGAGCCAAACCAGTTAGGGCAAAGAGACTGTCTTGACTCCATTGTATGCTCTTGCCTCCTTTGTCAAATATTAATTGAGCATAATGGCTTGGGTCATTTCCTTGGATCTCTGTTCTGTTCCATTGGTCTATATCAGTGGTCGGCAAACTGGTTAGTCAACAGAGCCAAATATTAACAGCACAATGATTGAAATTTCTTTTGAGAGTCAAATTTTTTAAACTCCTTCTAATGCCATTTCTTCAAAATAGACTCGCCCAGGCTGTGGCATTTTGTGGAAGAACCACACTCAAGGGGCCAAAGAACCGCATGTAGCTCGCAAGTAGCAGTTTACCAACCATGGGTCTGTATGTCCGTTCTTATGCCAGTACCACACAGTTTTGAGAACTGTGGCTTGGTATTATAGCTGGATTATCTGATAATTGTGACCCCTCCAACTTTGTTGTTCTTTCTCATGATTGTTGTGGCTATTTTGGGGTCTTTTTTTAATTTTAGATGAAATTTTGGAGTTTGCTCTAGGTCTTTGAAATATGCCACTGCTATTTTAATGGGGATTTCATTGTAACTGTAGTCTGCTTTAATTAGTATGGACATTTTAATGTTGATTCTACCAATCCATGAACATGGTATGTTCTTCCATTTGTTTATATCTTCCTCTATCTTTTTTTTCAATGTCTTATAGTTTTACAGGTCATTTACCTCCTTAATTATGTCTATTCCTAGGTATCAATTTTTTTGGTGCAATGGTAAATTGTATTGTTTTTTTAGTTTCTCTTTCTGTGAGTTCATTATTGGTGTCTAAAAAGGCCATAGATTTCTGGCTGTTAATTTTGTATCCTGCTACATTTATTTATTAAGTCTAGTAGTTTTTTGATGGAGTCTTTGGGGTTTCCTATGTACAATATCATGTCCTCTGTGAATAAGGGTATTTTTACTTCTTTTCCAATTTGGATGCCTTTTATTTCTTCTTCTTGTCTAATCATTATCGCTAGCACTTCCAATACTTCATCAATCAGAAGTAGTGAAAGTGAGCATCCCTGTCTTGTTCCTGTTTTTAGGAGAAATGGATTTAGTTTGTGCCCATTGAGTATGATGTTTGCTGTAGGTTTGTCATATAAGGCTTTTATTATGTTGAGGTCTGATCCCTCTAATCCCACTTTGCTGAGTTTTTATCAAGAAAGGGTGTTGGATTTTGTCAAATGCTTTTTCTGCAATGATTTATAAGATTATGTGATTTCTGTCTCTCAATTTTTTATGCAATGTATCACATTTATTGATTTGTGGGTATTATACCAACCTTGCATCCCAGAATAAATCCTACTTGGTCATGGTGTATGATCTTTCTAATGTAATGCTGGATCTGATGTTAGAATTTTGTTGAGGATTTTAGCATCTATGTTCATCAAGAATACTGGCCATTAGTTCTCTTTTTTTGTGGTGTCTTTCTGGTTTTAGAATTGGGATAATGCTGGCTTCATAGAAAGAGCTTGGAAGTGTGCCCTCCTCTTGAATTTTTTGGAATAGTCTGAAGAGGACAGTTATTATTTCTTATTTGAACGCTTGGTAGAACTCCCCTGTAAAGCCGTCCGGACCAGGGCTTTTGTTTTCTGGAAGATTTTTGATTGCTGCTCCATTTTCTTCAGTTGTTATCAGCCTATTCAGGTTTTTTTATTCTTTATGATTGAGTTTTGGGAACTTGTATTTTTCTAACACGTCCATTTAATCTAGGTTGTCCAGTTTATTGGAATAGAGTTCTTTAAAGTACCCTAATAAAGAGGGGATATGTTAATTGACTCTCACACTGTCCCAAAGATAGCGCCACCCATAGCTTATGAGGGAATATGCTAATTGACTGCCCCATCCTCAAATATGGTAGTGCCACAGCCACAAGATGTCTGGCAAGGGAGGGCAGTTGTGGGTGATCAGGCCAGCAGGGGAGGGCAGTTAGGGGAACCAGGCCTGTAGGGGAGGGCGGTTAGGAGTGACTGGGCTGGCAGGGGAGGGCAGTTAGGAGTGACCGAACCTGCAGGAGAGGGAAGTTGGGGGCGATTGCACTGGCAGGGGAGGGCAGCTGGAGGCAAATTGGGCTGGCAAAAGAGCGCAGTTAGGGGTGACTGGGCTGGCAGGGGAGCAATTAGGCATCGATCAGGCTGGCAGGGGAGTGGTTAGGAGGCAATCAGGCTGGCAGTCAGAAGTGGTTAGGGGCAATCATGCAGGCAGGAAAGTGGTTAGGAGCTAGCAGTCCTGGATTGTAAGGAGAATGTCTGACTGCCAGTTTAGGGCCAATCCCTGTGGATCCCAATTGGAGAGGGTGCAGGCTAGGCTGAGGGACATCTCTCCCCCAGTGCACAAATTTCATGCACCAGGCCTCTAGTTTTTTCATAATCCTTTGTATTTCTGTAGGACTGGTTGTTACTTCACCTCTTTCATTTCTGATTTTATTTGGGTCCTTTCTCTTTGCTTCTTGGTGAGCCTGCCTACAGGTTCATCAATCTTATTTATCCTTTCAAAGAACCAGCTTTGGTTTTGTTGATCTTTTTTTGTTTTGTTTGTTTGTGTGGTTTTTTTTGTTTTGGTCTCTATGTTGTTTATTTCCACTCTGATATTTATTATTTTCTTCCTTCTGCTTACACTGAGCTTTCCTTGTTGCTCTGTAACTCTTTGAGTTGTATGGTTAAATAATTTATTACCATTTTTTGTTTTGTTTTATTTTTTGAGGTAGGCCTGTAGAACTATGAACTTTCCCCTTTTTGTATATCAAACCCACAAAATTATTGCAAATCCTATGATAGATAAATCATGTTATATGATAAAGACATGTTTACTTTCCAGAGAACAGTGGAGCATACGAACTAATTCTTTGCTGTTTATTAATCCTCACCTGAGGATATTTTTTCAATGGAGTTTTTTAGAGAGAGTGGAAGGGAATGGAAGGTAGGGGAAGAGAGAGAGAGAGAAAAACATCAATGTGAAAGAGATACATCTATTGGCTGCCTCCCACACACACCCTGACCAGGGGCAGGGAGGGAAACTGCAACCCAGGTAATGCCATTTATCAGAATTGAACCTACTACCCTTCAGTCCATGGACCATGCTCTAACCAATGAGTCAAACTGGATAGAGCTGAATTAATTCTTATACACTTACTAGAGGTCCAGTGCACGAATTCATGCACAAGTGGTGGGGTCCCTCGGTGTTGCCTGCAGGGATTGGACCAAAACTGGCAGCCCAACACTGCCTGCTGCTTCTGCTCATCCTGGCCCTGCTGTGCCTGCCGAGGGCTTGTGCCCAGTCAGTCCTGATCGGGAGAAGCTCACGTCACTACAGCGGGCAGGTGCTCGCCAGCCATGAGCCCTACATCTGGCATCTGTCCCAAAAGAACAGGACCAGGATCCATCCCACTGATGTTTGTGCCAGTTGTCAGGAGCCACTTTTAATTATTTCTTCCTTGCAGAGTGTCTAGGAAGGGGAAGGGGCCGTGGTGCCAGAGGCCAACTTCCAAGAGGCCAGCAGCACTGTCAGGATCATGCTAGTGGTGCTGGTCCATCAGTGCCTGGCCCATTCTCCAGAGATTGGACCTGCAGGACTACTAAGGGAGTGGGTGGCTGCCTCTGGCCTGGTGAACTGCTGGGACAGGTCAGTCAGCTGAGCAGCACTCCCACTGTGGGAATGCATCAACCACCAGGGGGAAGCTCCTGTGTTGAGCATCTGCCTCCTGGTGGTCAGTTCACATCACAGCAACCAACCAGTTATTCAGCTGTACTGTTACTTAGGCTTTTATATATATATATATATATATATATGCATACACACACATACACATACACACACACACACACACACACACACATACATACACATACACACACACACACACACACTACTAAGATGTTTTTCATGAGTGAAAAAACCATAGTATATCATGGCTAAAGGAGACCTTAGAAAACATCTAGTTCAGTCTTTTTTTTTTCGGGGGGGGAGCACCCCAATAAACAAGGATTTATTTGGAAATTTCCAAACCTGCCTACAGTGACACTTTCCAGCCACTGGCCTATTTTCCTTAATAAGTTCTTCCACCTCCCCCTGCCCTCCACAAAGCAAGCAAACTCATACCTCGGGCCATGCCAGAGAACTTGAGTGTCCCCTTCCACTAGGAGGCTTTATAGCCCTGGACCCAAGAGCTAGAGTGGCAGCCTTTGGCATCCCAGGAAATGATGGTGGCCAGAACTGCTAGCATACATTGAAGCAATAAAATAATGGAGGAGGCATTAAATAGGACTCCCTATAAACCTCAACTTATCCCCTGTACAAAACAGTGGGTCCTGCATAGGAGAACCTGCTTCCCAACTATTGTAAATACTCAAAGGAAAAGAAAAAACCAGCAACAAGGCTAGGCTGGTAGGCAAAGAATTTTGGTTTACAAAGGCTAGGAAGACTGTTAAGTTGTGTCCATCTTCCTTGCCCAGCTCACTTTATCCTGTGTCTGCAGTCTCAGATGATGGTTCCTTCCAGGCTGAGAAGGAAGGGAGGGATCCCTGTTCAACTAGGTCAGGTGAATTCCCAGCACCTGTTCCAGTTCCTGCATTGGCTGCTGCATCTTGACAAAGATATGCCTTTCCACTGCTTCCTGGGTTCAGAGCCAGTTGGTAGAAAGCATCTCATCTCTCAGGGTTCCCAATCACATCGGAGATGATCTTGAGGTCTTGGTGCTGGAAATGAAACTATTCTTGGATGCAGTCTGGGGAATGGGGGGTTGTCAGTGCTAAGGCTGAACATGAAGTCCCTCTGGGTCTTCAGCTGATGGATGGTCTTATGTATTTTGATATCAAGGGAGGCAATCTCCTATTGATTGGTGGTAGAGGCCAGAAAATTGCTCATCTGAGCCTTGAGTGGGTTATCCACCTCCAATGGCATAAAGAAGCTGTCTTCTTCTGGTTAGGGTCCAACCTAAGGATATGGTTGATAACATTGGGTTCTGGGTGCTACAGCAACCCAGCCAGCTTCATGGGAATCTCGGAGAAACAGAGTCGATCACAGATGAGATTTGGCAGAATTAATGGTAGGAGTTGATATACCCATGCTCATGTTCATCCTGTAGCTGGTGGTGTTTGATATAAAGCCACAAGGGCTATACTCCCAGCAGCCTTGCCAGGAGGGGTCCGACTTGGACTGGGGAGGCTGATGATCCACATGAACAACAGGGTACACTTGACATTGAGATCTCCAGGCCATTTCACCTGGAAGCCATCCGTCTGCTGGATGGTGGGCATCTGATGCCTCTCCAATAGGTGGCTGTCAGGTCAGCACAGTTCCTTATCTAGCTCAATGATAAGGCTCTTAAAGCATGAAGAGAACTTTCTCTTCTATTTGCTAGGATCATCCAGGAGTTTTCTCTCTGCTTAGTTTTCCTAGGAAGCTACTTTGTCCCTGCCGAGGTTCCCTACAGTTCCTGCACTGTCACCTTCTGCCTTGCTAGAACTGAACATATTGCAAATATAGATCCGCAGCTTTTGTTTTCACGGCAGAGGCTTTTTGATGGCCACTTGGATCTCCATCTGCCTGCAAGCAACAGTCTGGTCCAGCTTCCATTCAAAAGTCAAAAAATCCATGTATACCTGAGACTCTGGGACAAGCTCACAAATTCACTGAGGTAAAGCCTTATCTGCCATCTTCCTCTTCTTTAATCTGCAGTGCTTGGCAGGCATTGGGGGCTGGGGCACAAGCAGGAATTTTCGGAATGGGTAGGTGGAATGCCAGATGGAAGTGGAGTAGCCATGCCAAATGGGAACCTGCAAGCCAGCCATGGACATCCAACTCACTGGTGACATGCCAGGCCACTAGTACTGTACTACAGGGCCTGCAGAGCCCATGGGGTGGAAAGCAGCTACCTCAGCTATCCCTCATACCTCCAGGCTGACCCTGGCCTCCTGAGCACTGGTCCTGGGTTGGTTTGCATAATATTAACTCTTATTCTAGACATAAAGTAACATATAAAACCACCCATACTCATTACTTTGGTTTAAAATTAAGCATGATTCATTATTCTGAAAAATGGTAAATAAAGAAGGAGGGTCAGCATTTACTCTCTTTTTTTTTCTTTATGTCAGAGAGGAAGGGAGAGGGAGAGATAGAAACATCAATGATGAGAGAGAACCACGGATAGGCCACCCACTGCATGCCCCCTACTGGGGACTGAGCTAGCAATGCGGGCATGTGCCCCTAACCGGAATCAAACCTGGGACCCTTCTGTCTGTGGGCCAATGCTATCCATTGAGCAACTGACTAGGGCAACCCTGCTATTTCTATACGAACTATACCTCAGGGTAGCCAAATAGATACAAGAATAAAAGATTCTACACTTGAGAGGTTTCTTTATATTTTTTTCCAGCAAAACAAAATAACATATAAGTTTATTTTTCTTACAAATAAAGTAATGTTTTTCTTAAAAAACAAGAATACCTTATTTTAACTAGGTAACACCTATTTTGTCAGAATGTAATTTGTTGCTAACCCACCTTACTTAAAAATTTTTTTCATAGCTGAAAGTATTATATATGTTCCTCCCCCACCCGCCCAATGACCCCTTCTAGCCCACCCCATCACCTAATTTTTTTTAATAAGAGGAATATTCATCAATAAGCATTAATTCAGCAAGTAGAGACTTTAAGGAATGGCATCTCAACCAGCCAGCATGGCTCAGGGGTTGAGCATCGACCTATGAACTAAGAGGTCATGGTTGAATTCCCTGATCAGGGCACATGCCCAGGTTGGGGGCCCAACCCTCAATGTGGGGCACACAGGAGGCAACCAAACAATGAATGACTCTCTCCCATCATCAATGCCTCTCTCTCTCCCTCCTTCCCTCTCCCCACTCCTTTCTGAAATCAATAAAAATATATTTTTTTAAAAAAGAAAAGAATGGCATCTCTTCCTAGTGAGTTAAATCTCAGAAATGCAAAAGACTCTCTAAACACCATGGTCTTAGGTATGGAAACACAGAGATTGATAGGCTGCCTTCTTTCTCTTTATGTCATCAAGTCTGATAAAGAAAAGGCCTGGTCAACAGCATTAAGTAAAAATGATGACTTAATAAGGTAATAATTCATTCATGAATAAATATTAATAAACACATTGTAATAAACTTGGCTAATTGTTATTGAAATATTTTATATTCTTTTTCATTCATGAGAAAAGCAATTTTGTAAATGTTTTCAAGTCCTCCATATACTACATTTGGCTAAAAAAAATTCTCAATACTGTATTTTCTAACTTACAAATATTCTAAAACCAGACAGAAAATTTGGGCGAGAGCCAATATTTCTAAATCAAAGATAAAAGCAAATATTGCCTCAACTTTTGACCTCAAATCACCAAATAAGATAGACTCCTCTGAACTGTATGTTCAACTTGACAAATAGAGTCACTGTAGTTAGCTACAAAGCAAAACCAGTAGAGTGTGTATATAGGTGGCTATTAATGGGCCAACAGTGGTTTGTCTCACAGTCTCTGAGAAACTGAGAGCCCAATAGTGGACTAGACCCTAATAGTTACTAGGCCAACGAAGTAGTGATTACAGAGGTTGACAGATAAAAAATTCCAACAAGTTACATCTATGATAACTATACTGGCAACTTACTGACTATATATATTTTAAATTTAAATGTTTGATTATGGGAAAGTTAAAATATATATAAAAATAGAACAATATAATGAATCCCATGTACCATCATTGAGTTTCAATAATTAGCCGATCATGTTTCATCTATACCTTCTACCCACTTATTAGTGCCCATATTATTCTGAAACAAGTTCTAGATCATATCATTTCAGGTTCACGGATTCATGCACGTTGAAAGGAAATTAATTAGAAGAAATATTTTAATATCGCTATTCACCCTTTCTCTATAGTAGAAGTAAAGAAAATTAGTAAAATGTATATGAAAATAAAATATAAATCATTAACAAACAATAACATGATATAACAACAACAAAGACATATGAAAACAACAAAAAGATGTAAAAAAATATGATATAAAAACAACTGATAAAAACAATGATAAATTGATTAAACTTATTCTAGTATCTCCCTGTATACCACATTAAGAGTAAAAACACTTTCAGAGTACTTGTCTAATTTCCCTTGTGATAAAGTATTTACAACTTTAACATCACATGCTCTTCGAATTCGAAAGAAAGCAACATATAACTCCATTTCATCAGAGAAATTTAGAGATAGGCAAAACTGACATGTAATACTACATGTGTTACATTCCACCACAATTGTGTTCGATAATTGCATCCTCAGTTACCTCATTTTCACTATGAAGGCAGTTCCTACCACTCTTGGTAGTACTTGTTGGTGACCGGCTTCTTTCAGCTTCAGAGATACGTTGTGCCAATCATTCTTCAGACATATTCTGTCAACACCACTATCTAATTTCATGTTGTGCCAATCATTGTTCTTCAGAGATAATCTGTCAATAACGCCGGCTTTTTTTGGCTTCAGAGGTACGTTGTGCCAATCGTTGTTCTTCAGACATATTCTGTCGACACCACTTTCCTTCTACATTGTCATCAGCAATTAGTCTGACAAGAGTCCTCTTTGTACTGTCGCTGCTCTGTGCCCCGCTGTGCTTAACAACAGAAGCATAGAGCACTGATGGGACTGGAGCTGAGACTGGCTGCTGGCTCACAGAAACTTTAGTAGTTCTATCTACTGAATTATAATCTTCAACTTCAGAATCCTCAATGACATCACTGACTTTCTGCCATGGCTCCAGCTCCCCCTCCTCACACTCCATGAACAGGTCCGCATCCGCCATGCTCCCGTGGTTGCTGCCGGTAGTCTGACCCAGAGAAGGAGCCAGAGAAGGCGCTGTGGCCTTTAAGGAACCTTATGTTTAAATGGAAAACACAAGCTGAAGTTTTACTCTTCAGCAAGGTCAAGAGTTGCCATAGAGCAATGAGTTACTGTTGGTGTGAACCTGATAATAACCAAATATTCCATTTACTTCCTAGACCTCCACACAACTTCCTGTTAACACTTATGGTTCTTCCAAAGTATTGGGCTTCTCTGGGTCCCGGATAGTTCGAATCAAATCATAAATCTTTAGTGCTTTCTCTCCCATGATCCGGGGCTGCCGGTTAGCTTCCCTCTCAAAGACGCCCGAGAGCAACAGGACCCAGAGCTCAGCGTCCAAGAGAGCAGCCCCAACACCCACTTCTTCATCCTCACGCTCCACCATCCCTGGCAAGGCTGGCCTCACGATTTATCAACTTCCTGGCCTCCAAACGGGCCAAGACCAACCTAAAAGTGTTCAAGGGAGTAGGGAATGGACCTCAAGTTCTCATTTTAATCTGCTCCTGTCTGATACAATAATTCACACCACATACAATTCCATTTGTATTGACTAAAGGAGAAAAGTTGGGGTGGGAAGAAAGAAAAAATTACTTAGAAAATAATAGAAGTAAACACGAGCCCTTTTGTGAAAATCTTGGTAAGATGCTCATTGCTATTGAAAGCTTCACTTATCTCTAGCTCAGTTAACGTGACCTATCAAAGGAGTGGGTTTGTATCAAATTAAAATTATTCCTTGTGGTGTTTCCTTCCCTCGTTTCATGTTGTTCCATTTGGTTAATATATGCCTTTTCCAGATGCCCTGTTTTATATCAGAAATGAAGGGAGCTGCTCTGCAAGGGGCTCCCTCTTGGGAGGTAAATGAAATGGCTCTCATATGTCTGACTTAGGTCTTCTTCGGGAATAGTGTTCTTGGCCCCAAGATGATCAGAGGGCACAGTATTACAGATTTGGTATAAACCTGCCCATTCTGGGGCGACAGTAACAAAATTCAACCTAATATATACTGCCTTTTCTGTACCAGACACTGATTATTGTAGAAGATACAAAGATCTGACATACAATTCCTGCAGTCCCCAACAATATTTTTAAATATCTAACACACGGTAGCAAATTACAAGTATCCCAAGCACTATGAGTTTAGGAGAAGTTACATCCAACTGCAGTTGGAACTGAAAGGCGGGAATGGGGTCAGTTCAGTGACAATGTCATAAAGGGTATGTAAAGATAGGACAGGGCAGGGACTCTTGGAAAGGAAAAGATAGAGAAATTGTACATCTCAGAGCATGTTTCACTTCTTTAGAACATAGAGCAGATGGAAAAGAAGTTTTACTATTAGCTAGAGTAAAAATATTTTGACTACAAGCATAAAAATTAATAATCAAGTAGGTTATACCTAATACATAAATATTTTACCTCTAAACCAAATCATTCAGTTTAACCACAAGAAATTTATGTACAAAACTTACAAACGCGAGTGGAATTATCAAAATGCCCTGGAAAATAATAGATATACACATATCCCATACACAAAAAAGGAATATTTTTGCTTTCTAATCATAGTGAGATGTGGGGAAATGTTCATTTAAACTCCAGCTTCATCAATGTACAGCTATCACAGAATCCTTTTATGCCATCAGTGTAATCATAATACAGGATGAATCCCTGGCATTTTGTTCTAAAACCCACAAATGAAACGATAATGTCCCCAGCTGCAGTTCCTTTCCTGAATTTCAGAAGCTCTGGATGTTGCACACATGCAGCTCTATATCACTTCACACAAAAGACTAGCAACTGGCCAAGAAGTCTCTGTGTGGTATATATTCCCCAAGGTTAAGAACTGCCATTTAATTACAATTCAGCCATAAAACAACAGATACTTTTAGGACATTATCCCAATATAAAACAAATTCAATTCAAATTTATTTAATAAAGTTATTCCTACAAATTGTAATATATAAAGACAGTAAAGTATATATCCTGTATTTTTTAAAAGACCTATGCTTATAATTCCATTCTATTAAGATAATTCTAAGATAATTCTTAAAATTTTCTCAGATTACTATTTCCTTATAATCTTACCAACAGCAAGAAAGCCCACCACACACAGAGATTTAACTATATTTGTAAACTTTTCCATAAGCAGTTCATGCACATTGCTAACTAAAAATCAAGATGAATGAATGTTTTAACATCTGGTACATGTAGGTTGACATGACCAACAATAATGATTGTGAGATATATACAAGAATGATCTTATTTTCTGCTGTCTTACAACTCTACAGAAATGCATGGTTCTATCAATTAGGTAGCTACATAATTCTAGTATGTAAGTTTCCTGATGGAAAGGGGGAAAAAATAAAGAAAACACCTTCAATAGCTTGGCTAATACTTAACTTTCATAGAAAGGAGTGTTTTACAAGAGCAGATAACAATAAACTGAGCACTAGCCTTTGTGTGAAAAGCTTGGGAAGATTTTCAACTTTATTGAAATCGTCATCTACCTCTAGCTTCTCTTTCTCTCATGTCTGGACATCTTCCACACAAAGGATCACTGATATATTAGTGATCTGAATGGCTGAATCTTAAGATGTTATAATCACCAATCACAATTTAATAATGTGAAGCTTGTCAAAATTTAAGATTTGGGAAGCCAACTGACTTTTTTTCTCTCCTTTTGATGGACACCTTTCTACAATACAACTATCAACTAAAAATGATGTAGAAAGGATTAGCACACAACTTTAGTAGAAAGTGTAAATTAAACATATTTGGAGTTTAAATTTCCACCCTGCCTACTACCACTTCATATGACAGTCAAGGGCTGTCAAGGGCTATACGGGAAGAACAAACACACACCCACACACACACACTCACACACACAAAAAAAACACCTTCCAAAGAAATCCTTTAACTGGCCTTTCCCACTTCAGTGTCAAAAGCCTTCTGAACTGAGTAAACTGATTAAAACAATTGTTCATCATAATTTTTTAGTCAAGGAAAGAAATTTGCTTCACACCAAAGCTTAAAATTGCAAAATACACTGACTTTCTAAGGATATGGAGATGACTTTCTAAAGATCACTGTAGTCTAAATAACCTAGATCTAAGTAGTTCTAAAAAGAAATACTTAACTTTATTGTTATTTATATAAAAATCTCCTCCTAAAGGATTTGGTATTTTAAAAAATAGCTACACATGAAATTTCTGACATTCATCTGGAGAGGAGTAGGAGAATGGAGCTATTCTGGGAGAAGGGACATGGTCACAGTATTTTTTTATACAAAGAAATTAAATGTTTAGGGATTATGTAACAAAGTGTTAACTTGCACCATAGAAACATGGTTTTGTATCATATTCTTCAATTAAAAACTAAACAAGAAAAAAAGGAATTGTAATGAACAACAAAGAAAAAGATATTTTTCATATTCCTAAAGATTATTGGGATAGACAAGGAACATAAGGTGGGTAAGAAGAGAGGACCAGGAAGTTGAAAGGAACAATGCAAAGTAAAACCTAAGTGAATAGTATAGGCATTCCTGATGGCTCCAGACCCATGAGTGAATCTTAACAGAACTAAAAGGTGGTAGTGGCAGTAGCAACTGGCTTAGAGATTGGTGAGGAAGGGGAGTGAGGAAATGAAAAAACACTTGCACACTCATAGAAAGAAGTATCGTTTCCAGGAAAATATTAATACTTACCAGTATGTACTGTAGCTACTACAATCCATACACACTGTGTGCTGAGCTTTATCTTGTTTTTCTGATTTCTTATGGTTGGTTAAGAGTACTTGTGCATCTTCATAATGCTTCTTTGCATGGCCATTCACATACCTTACAGAAACCAAATGAAATATTATTTTAATCTAAATATTGCTTTGGAAGTTAAAGTAGTAGGAGATGATGATAAAATTAGATGGTAAACAAACCAGAATAAGAAAGAATTCCTCCTTATGAGAGCATCCAATTATTTATTATTTATTAAGTTGAATACTTAAAATATGCTCCTTTTTCTGCAATCAGATATGACTATCAACTTTTAATTTACAGCACATATAAGGCAATCAAAGGTTGACTATAGTCATAAATATTTTGTAATACTTTCCAACTCAGATTTAGTAAATCACTATTTCAGAAAGCAGAATGAAATATTTTGAAATAAGTGTTCATATGCACCCAAACTCATCTACACTTTCACCTAGATACTGTACAATGCTGTAACTAACCACAACTGTGAAGACCCTTATAAAACAAAACTTCTCATTACCTAAAAAAGCAACCAATTTGTAGAAGGCAAGGCCTAACTGAAAACTCTGAACCATCAAAACAAATGTTGGTTAAATGATAGCAAAATAAACATGCTCAGAGTTAAGGTGACATTTTTGTCATGAGGCACTTTAATTGTACCAGAAGCAACACTTAACCTTGTGGTAAGTAGGAAAGATCAACTTCAAGCCCAGCCTCTCCACCCCACAAAGTTGGAAGTGACAAAGGCACTACTAATGTGAACGCAAAATTTGATCACGTTGTTTTCCAATTTTTTCATTGAAGTAAACATAACCAACATTTGCATGTAGTACATGAGTCCTCTGTCCACAAAAGTGGACTAAAATGAATTTTTAAATAAAATAATGGTTAAGAGTATAAACTCAAAACTAGACTGCCTGAGTTCAAAAAAAGGCTTTGTCCACATGCTGCCCATGTGAGTTTGGGTGAGTCATTTAACCTCTCTGTTCTTGTTTCTCATCTGTAAAAAGGAGATAATAGTGCTCAGGATCTCATACACCAAGCATGTCAAACTCATGGCCCACGACGAATGTTTTTGTGCTCCAGCTAATATAATGGTATGTAAGAAATGTTTTAATAAAAATTTTGTAACTTAATTTTTACAATATCTGTTATGCATAATTATTAATAATAAACTACAATGTTCACTAATGACTGATCACTATAATCGTGTTGCATTCATTTCCCTTACATGCTGGCACACCATTTCTCTCCACTAATTCTAGAAGCAAATATTTTAGCTGCTGATTGCCACGTCTTTAGTCTTGTACTGATTTGTTTCATGTGCACAACAGGAAATACTTCGCTTTTGGAAAACAAGAAAAATAGGTTAATTTGTGTTACACTTGTTAATTTGTGCAGTTATTCAGTGTCTGGTAAATTAATGTTAAAAAATTACTTTTTATTAAAATGTTCTATTATTTTATGTTAACGGTTACTCATTTATTTCAGCCCTTTGTATTCAGCATGTCTCTATCAAAATAAACCTGTTTCTATGAAAATTGAAGCTTTTGTTTTTTTGTGGCCCACATAAATTTAAATTTCATTTGGCCCATGTTAGCCTTTGAATTTGACATGCTTATCATACATTGGTAAGTGATTAAATAATACATAGCTCACAATGCATGCATGAATAAAGAGTATTAGTAATTATTTTATTCATGTTTTCCTGTATATGCTTATTGACTATTTATTCAGAATCCAAACAGGGAAATTGTTTAAAAAGTGGTAATATTAAGCACATACTTTGATATAGCATATTGCACAGGTCAAGAAACAGCCAATATTTAATTAAAAAGGTAAACACCAAGGTATAATAATTAGGCTTAATAACTAATCAGCTCAATTTCTAATATTTATATATATTTATTCTGTGCCATGAAAAAAGTAGTATTTATGAATGCCTTTAAAATAAAAAGAAGGTAACACTGAATAATAATAAAGGCATTTCTATTTCAAGTCTTTGAAAACTGATTATCTGTACATTGTACATATGGTTCATCTAACCACCACACTGTGGTCTCTAAATAGACTAGACTAGAGGCCCAGTACACACATTTGTGCACCAGTGGGGTCCCTCATCCTGGCCTGTGGGATCAAGCCGAAACTGGGTCTCTGACATCCCCTGAGGGGTCCCAGATTGTGAGAGGGCACAGGTCAGGCCGAGGGATCCCACTGGTGTGTGATCGGGGCTGGGGAGGGACTCAGGAGTTTGGCCAGCCAGGTAAGGACCACACGAGGGCTCCAGGGCATTTCCAACTCATCTCACTCAGTCCCCTTCAGCCAGACCCCAGCAGCAAGTTAGCCTACTGGTCAAAGCATCTGCCCCCTGGTGGTCAGTGCATGTCATAGCAAGAGGATGAGAGGCCTTAGCATATCATTGTCATATTATGCTTTGATGGGTTGAATGGCTAACTGGTTGACCCGACACTTAAGAGTATTAGGCTTTTATTATATAGTATGTTTAAATGATTAGTGTAAATGTCAGTGATAGTAATAAGTGTATTACTGCCAATGTTAAGATTGGCAATGTTTTGGCTAATACTCAAATACATTAGTCAGATTTAATAGTTTTGTATTAAAAAATGGCTAATATAAAAATAAGTATTTCTCTCAACTAGTTTTAGATTTTAATTAGGCAATTTGGTCTAAAAAGGAAAATGTCAATATATGTCATACATTTCTAACAACAAGCACAAAATGTTTTTAGATAACTTAAATGGGATGGTATTATGAAGAATAATAAATATATAACTCAAATATGCTGATAAACTATGTTTCCTAGTTGAAAAAATATTCAATTTTAGACTTCCCTACAGACAAGTGGTCTAAAATTACTAAAATCAGAATCCATGGCAACCAACATATAATAAAAGGAAATTAACCAATCAACTATGTAAAATGAAAATCCAAATGCAGGCTACTCTCATCTGTTTAATCTACGTAATCATATTTTTCTGAAACTATATAAAATGTTTAAATTTAAGATTGCTTCCAAGTGGAAACAGACTACCTGCATAGTCTAAGAAACTTTCAATTTATTTTCTCAAAACCTGTTTAAAGAATTGTTTATTGCTTGCTATTAAGAACATTAATATCTCCAATTTTTTAGTTTGGTCTTTTTGTTGGCATACAACCTTTAAGATTTAGGTGGTAGAGCACTATGAGACAACCAGAGAACAGAACTATATAAATTTTATTGCATTATAATTCTCACCTCTCAAAATCTAGGAGAGGAATCTGTCTCTTCAAGTGCAGAATTTAAGTGCTTGTACATTTCTTCTGTTTTAAAAAAGTGTTATCTGTACAAAGTATTTTCAGGTTCCCCAAATCCTAGAGATTTCAAAACCACAACAGCCAAAATTAAGAAAGATACGCAGTTAACATTTTCCAAAAGTACTCTTAAGTGTACATGGAAAAAAAAATACTAAATTTCAGGGCTCAAAATGTAAAAAATCAAAAGTTAACTGAACAAAGATGCTCTCTTCATGCAATGAGGGATTTAAAATAACAATGGGGAAACAGTCCTAATAAATGATATAGATTTCAGTCTGTGTGACTTTGTATAGTTTCCCAACCCGGGCAGCTAAGCTTTTAACTCTGAAGCAAATTCAAAGTGGATTTTTTTAAGCTACAAGAACAATAGATATAAATGTGTTACTGCCGGGCTAAAAGAATACAAAAGTTGATATTTATTGGAGTTGTGTCAAAAGAAAAGAGTTACTAAAGCATTTCAGTAACATCATTTTAAAACCAAGAACCTAGAGGAAACTCAGGCTTGAACTGGGATGGTGTGGGGGTGGGGAATTAGGTCCCTGAAAAACAAAAATATCTTAATGTAACAATGAAACATTCGATACGTCTTAGAAATTAACTATGAACACCACAGTGAGAACATTTTCAAGGGAATTCCTTTAGTTGTAAATATTTTAGTGTTGCTTTTTCTTTTTTTTTCTTCTTCAGAAGAATGATGTAATACCTGGGATTTGAATCAAAAGTTAGTAAATTAGGTGGAGATGGGGTAAGTAATAGGTGAAACAAGCTGGGCCATGTGCTGATGATTGCTGAAGCTGGGTGATGAAAATATGGGTTTCAGTTATACTTTCTCTCCTTTTGTGTATGTTTAAATTCACCCTAATAAGAGGTTTAAAAAACACCATGAGGTAAACTTTTATTTAAATACTAGAGGACTGGTGTACAAAATTAGTGCACGGGTAGGGTCCCTAGGCCTGGATAGCGATCAGGGTGGATCTGGGCCTTCCAGCTGCCAGCGGGGGCCTCTCTTCCCCAGCTGCCAGCTGGGGCCTCCCTTCCCTGGCTGCCAACTGCTGGCTGGGGTCTTCCTTCCTTCTGCGCCACCTCCTGGTGGTCAACATATGTCATAGCGAGCGATTGGTCTCCCAGTCTAACTCCTGTGGCGACAATTTGCATATTAGGCTTTTATATATATAGATTTCAAAGTTCCCATATATCATCTTTTCAATAACATATTACTAGGTTTAGGTTATCTTGATCATCAAATGAATTGAGTATCAATATAAAGGGTTTCCTCCCCCCTAGATTTTCCTTAGTTGTACCACGGGGGGAAAAAAACACCAACAGATTCTACAGGGACAGGTAAACTCTACAGAGAATTACACTTTATGATTAAGCAATGATGATAAATAAATCCAAATCAATAAACCGTTAACATGAAGCTTAAAGGCAAACTGAAAAATGCAAGTAGGGAAGCCAAGTAATAAGTGTGTCACTTACCTTCCACAGTGGACACTTGAACAAGTCAAACAGACCCAGGGGCTTTTGTTGGATCGGCACACTAATAAAAAGAAAAATATACAATATACCAATTGTACATGTTAATTTTCAATTTCTCCCCTAATCCATAATGTCATACCCTATGATTCAGTTGTGAATTCCATGTAGCATAGGTGTACTGAGCTCACAGATTCCTGCCCTGTGAGACCACTGACACAAAGAGATAGCCTAATTAGCTCTACTGAGAAGAATGTAAATGCACATACTCAGCAGCTGCTCATTTTAATTGTTGACTCAAATAGTTTAATTACTAGGTAAGTACATATTTATTACCAGTCTCTGACAAAATTGATAGTCTTTTTCTCATAGCATTTTTAAAATTTTAAATTTACCTTTCATTAAAAACATTTTAAGTCTAATATTTAGTCACATGTCTTTGCCATGTAGATCACATCCTATATAATAAAGAGGGAATATGCAAATTGACTATCACTCTGCCACAAAGGTGGAGGTGGGGGTTTCCAGAATACAAGATGGCTGCACCCACAGTGGAGGTGGGGTTTCCATAACAAGTCTTAACAAGCAATTATCAGGGACCTGAGGTTGTGCCCCCCCAACCCCCATGGGGCTTGAGGGGGGACTTCAGGCCACGACCCTGCCCTGGTGCCAGGTTGGGGGACCTCAAGTCATGCCCCCTTACTTGGCACCAGGCCAGGGGAGCTGAGGCCGCAACCCCCGCCCAACAGGGCTTGACAGGGGACCTCAGGCCATGTCCCCCTCCCCCGGCACCAGGTCAGGGGGACCTCAGGCTGAGCCCCAAACCCGGGTAGACCTGAGGCTGCATCCCCTGCCCGGTGGGATTTGAGAAAGGTGGGACCAGCTGGGTCTGGATCTAGTCCAGTAGGGAAAGGGCCAGCCAGGTCTGGGTCTCATGCAATTTTTAGGCACACGTGGGTGGGCAGGGACTTGACTCTGGGCCCCGTGGTTCACCCCAGACTCTGACAGCAGGAAGATTTTCGTATACATTTTACTAATTTTCTTTCATCTCTGATATTTCTATTATAGAGAAAGGGAAAAGAACAATATTAAAGTACTAGTGACCAAGCGCATGAAATTGGTACACATTAAAAGGGGGTTAATTAGAGGAAATAAGTTAATATTGCTATTTGCCCTTTCTCAGTAATAGAAGTATCAAAGATGAAAGAAAATTAGTAAAATGTACAGGAAAACCTTCCTCCTGTCAAAGTCTGGGATGAACCACAGGGCCCAGAGTCAAGTCCCCACTCTCGCACCCCCGCATTGGGCTAGATCCAGACCCGGCCAGTCCCACCTTTATTAAGCCCTGCCGGGCAAGGGGTATAGCTTCAGGTCCCCTGGCTCAGCACCAGGATGGGAGGGAGAGGGGTTGCCTGAGGTCCCCAGCCCAGACTAGGGTAGGAGGCATGCCTTGAGATCCTCTGTCAAGCCCTGCCAGGTGGGGGACATGGCCTGAGATCTCCAGTCAAATCCTGCTAGGTGGGGAAACATGGCCTGAGGAATCCCGTCAAGCCCCATCAGGCTGGGGAGGCGCAGCCTCAGGTCCCCCGTCAAGCCCTACTGGGCAGGGGTGAGGCCTGAGTTCCCCCTGTCAAGCCTGAGTGAGGAATATGGCCTAAGGTCCCCTGTCAAGCCCAGCCAGGTATGTGGGGGGCGGGGGGGTGCACAGCCTCAGGTCACCTGACCTGGAGCTGGGACAGGGGAGCAACCTGAGGTCTCCTGCCAAGCCCTGTTGGGTGGGGAGCATGGCCTGAGGTCCCCCAGCATGGCGCTGGGGTAGGAAGAGCAGCCTGAAACCTCCTAGCCCAGCACCAGAACAGAAAGCACACCTTAGGTCCACCGTCAAGTCCACTGGGTGGGGAGTGTGGTCTCAGGTCCCCTGACCTGGCATGGGGTGGGGTGTGAGGCCTGAGGTCCCCTAGCCTGATGCCAGGGTGGGGGATACAGCCTGAGGTCCCCTGTCAAGCCTTATGGGGGAGAGGGGAGGATGGAACCTCAGGTCCCTGCTGATTGCTTGTTAAGGCTCCTTATGGGAACTTGGCCTCAGCCATCTCTGTGATGGAATGATGGTCAATTAGCATATTCCCTTTTTATTAGATAGATTTCCTCTACTTAATCCCCATTTAATGTGTACGAATTTCATGCACCAAGCCACTATTATTACTATAAATGACAACTTTCAGTTTATTTAGTAAAGGCATAACCTAAGGATACAATTAGGAGCACTAAACCCAATTATTTCCAAATCAATGTCTCAGTTACATAAAATATAACTCTAAATATGACAACTGCATATAATTCTTGCTGAGAGTGTAATCAGAACATTAATTATTTTAGTTTAAGTATTATGGAGTGGGGAAGGCTAACAGGGTTATGAATATTTTTTAAATATTAATTACAATTTTACTTGCTGTTTATTCATTTCCCCCCCCCCAAAAGCCCAGTAAACATAACAATGATTTTCAAAAGGGAAGGGATATAAAAATCACCTGAGAAGATTTTTCAAAACACATATGTTCTACTGAGGAGCATGGGAGGGGCAGCACCGCACAGCCCCACACTCAGGATTATAGTAAATCCATTGTCTGGCATATAACATGTGTTCAATAAACATTTGTTGACCAACCAAAAGACTTGTGTGCATGCATATAAGCATAACCAATGGACACAGACAATAAGGGGGTCAGGGCCTATGCTGGGAGATGGAAGCCGGCTACAAAAGGTCAATGGAAGAAAAAGGAAACACATGTAATACTTTCAACAATAAAGAATTTAAAAAATAGTAAGAATTTTTGGATTCTCACAGAGAGAATCCAAGATGGCGGCATAGTAAAAACCTACACTGCTGCCTCGCACAACAATTTCAAAACTACAACTTAAAGACAGAAGGGACATCATCCAGAACCACAGGAAAGCTGGCTGAGTGGAAGTTCTACAGCTAGAGGGAAGGAGAGGGGCTCACGGAGACCCAGAGGAGCTGCAAAAAGCTGAAGTACGGAGATGCGCGCCTGGAGAGAGCGGGTGCCGGAATACCTGGCTGGTTTTCTCTGGCAGGAGGGAAACGGAGACTCTCAAAGGCACTGAACCCCTTACCTTATGACACTAAACCCCAGATCCAGCCGAAACTCATATGGGGGGAGTTTGGACTGTGAAAAGGGAGAGGTGCACGGAAATTTAGGGGAGTTGCAAAAGATCAGAGGTCTGGTGGCCCGCACAGCACTGCGCAGAGGACAGATTGCTGATTGTGCCACTGGCTTTCGCGAGTGGGCGGGAGACAGACCCTCCCAACTGTGCCTCTTCTGACTCCACTAAGCCCCTGTTTCGGGTGAAACCTCGGGGACCTAGACGCGTGTGATCCTGGAGTGCAGGGGAGCCGGAAAGGCAGCGGTTTAGAGGCACTGCAGGCATGTGAGCACAAGGACCGCCCCAGCAATTACCCAGTCACGTGAGGCTCAGGGGCCATGGAGGGCGGGGCCAAATAGAAGGCAAGGTGGTCCCTTAACCCCTGAGACTCCACCCCTCCCAAGCTCAACAGAGGCTTCTTCGGTTTTGCAAGTCCGGTATCCTAAGTCTGAATCCAACACAGAAGTTCTCCCAGCATAGTGAAACGAGACAACGGAAGGGATCAAAAACAAAAGAAATGGAGGGAAAAAAACTACTGGATATAGAGTTCAAAACCACGCTTATAAAGTTTTTCAAGAATATGCTAGAAAAGTTGGATAAAGTTAGCGAGAGCCAAGAGGAGATGAAAAAGGACCAACTAGAGACACTGACTGAAATAAAAAATATTATACAGAGTCCTAACAGCAGATTAGAGGAAGGCAAGAATCAAGTCAAAAATTTGAAATATAAAGAAGCAGAAAACATTCAACTGGAAAAGCAAGAGGAGAAAAGAATCCAAAAATGTGAAGATAATGTAAGGAGCCTCTGAGACAGCTTTAAGCGTACCAACATCAGAATTGTGGGGGTGCCAGAGGAAGAGAGAGAGCAAGATACTGAAAACCTATTTAAAGAAATAATAACTGAAAACTTCCCACATCTGGTAAAAGAAATAGACTTACAAGTCCAGGAAGCACACAGAACCCCATATAAAAGGAATCCAAAGAGGACCACACCAAAACACATCATAATTAAAATACCAAGAGCAAAAGAGAAAGAGAGAATATTAAAAGCAGCAAGAGAAAAACAGTTCATTACCTACAAGGGAGCACCCATACGACTGTCAGCTGATTTCTCAACAGAAACGATGCAGGCCAGATGGGAGTGGCAAGAAATATTCAACGTGATGAATAGCAAGAACCTACAACCAAGAATAATCTATCCAGCAAAACTATCATTCAGAATTGAAGGGCAGATAAAGAGCTTCACAGAGAAGAAAAAGCTAAAGAACTGAGTTCATCAACTCCAAACCAGTATTATATGAAATGCTGAAAGGTACTCTTTTAGAAGAGGAAGAAGAAAAAGGTAAAAGACAAAAAATTATGAACAACAAATACATATCTATCAACAAGTGAATCTAAAAATTAAGTGAATTCTGGTCAACAGAATAAACTGGTGAATATAATAGAATCAGGAGCACAGAAAGGGAGTGGACTGATAATTCTCAGGGGGAAAAGGGTGAGGGGTGTACAGGGAGAGACTGGACAAAAATCATACACCTATGGATGAGGTCAATGGGATGGAGGTACGGGCAGAGGGAAGGGTGGGAGCTGGGTGGAGGTGTGCTATGGAGGGGAAAAAAGAGAAACAAATGTAATAATCTGAATAATAAAGATTTAATTTTAAAAAATTTGCTGAAAGAAAGTTTAAATTTCTTATTTTAAAATACCAAGCTCTTCCAAAACCTGGTCCCTACCTCACTGCTCTTGCCTTATCATACATTACAACAAGTCTTTCTCACTGTTAAGAAAAATTAACCAAAAAACAAAACGAAGATGGCAGCATAGGTGAACACATAAACTGATGCCTTGCACAACAATTTCAAAACTACAGCTAGAAGACAGAATGGACACCATCCAGAACCACAGGAAAGCTGGCTGAGTGAAAATTCTACAACTAGAAGTAAAGAGAGGGACTCACAAAGACTCAGAGGAGCTGTAAAAAGCTGAGGTACGGAGACACGCTCGTGGAGAGGACGGGCAGAAGAGGGTCTGGTTGGCTTCCACTAGCAGGAGGGAGAAGGAAAATCCCAACTGCACTCATTGGGGGAGGCTGGAGTGTTGTGAAAAGGAAGGAGTGCAGGGAAACTTATGGGAGCCATGAAAGACAGAAGTCTGGGGGCTCACTAAGTGCATCCACAGAGCCCTGACTGCTGATTGTGCCTGGTTTCCTTTAGCAGGAGGAAAACAGAACCTCACAACAGCACTGAAATCCAGGTCCAACTGCACTGAACCCCAGTTTCGGGAGAGATGCTGAGAACCCAGACTCATATGGGTCCCTAGAGCACACGGAAACTCAGGGGAACCGAAAGGCAGAGTTCCAGAAGCTAGTGCATCATTCGCTGACACAGGTGATCCTTCACAACCAATTGGCTTGGAGGTCAATTCCCCCCAGTGATACCAACAACAATCCAAGAATTAACTACAACAAGACTGTACACACAGTTCACAAAGGTGTGCACCAAGGGTGTGCTCCTCAGGTAACTAGGGAGGCAGAGCTACTGGGCCTCATTAGGACAGCTAGCACACAAAGCTACTCTACTAACTCAGAGAAGCAGTGAAATATGAGGAGATCAAAGAACAGATCATAAACAAAAGAAATGGAGGAAAACAAATTACTGGATATATAGAGTTCAAAACCACAGTTATAAGGTTTTTTAAGAATTTCCTAGATGCCGAGACCGGTTTGGCTCAGTGGATAGAGCATTGGCCTTTGGACTGAAAGGTCCCGGGTTCGATTCCAGTCGGGGGCATGTACCTTGCTTGCGGACACATATCCAGTGTGGGGCATGCAGGAGGCGGCTGATCGATGTCTCTCTCTCATCGATGTTTCTGACTTTCTATCTCTCTCCCTTCCTCTCTGTAAAAAATCAATAAAATATATTTAAAAAAAAAAAGAATTTCCTAGAAAAAAAATGGATAAATTTAGCCAGACCCAAGAGGGGATGAAAATGAACCAACTAGAAATTAAACATACATTGACTGAAATAAAAAATAGTATACAGAAACCTCACAGCAAACTAGAGGATCGCAAGAATCAAATCAAAGATTTGAAATACAAAAAAGCAGAAAACACTCCACTGGAAAAGCAAAAAGCAAAAAGAATTAAAAAATGTGAAGATAGTGTAAGGAGCCTCTGGGATAAATAATTTCAAGCATACCAATATCCGAATTATGTGAGTGCCAGAAGAAGAGGGAGAGCAAGATACTGAAAACCGATTTGAAGAAATAATGACTGAAAACTTCCCACACCTGGTGAAAGAAATAGACTTACAAGTCCAGGAAGCACACAGAACCCCATATAAAAGGAATCCAAAGAGGACCACACCAAGACACATCATAATTAAAATACCAAGAGCAAAAGACAAAGAGAGAATATTAAAAGCAGCAAGAGAAAAACAGTTAATTACCTACAGGGGAGCACCCATTCAACTGTCAGCTGATTTCTCAACAGAAACTATGCAGGCCAGAAGGGAGTGGCAAGAAATATTAAAAGTGATGAATAGCAAGAACCTACAACCAAGAATAATCTATCCAGCAAAGCTATCATTCAGAATTGAAGGGCAGATAAAGAGCTTCACAGAGAAGAAAAAGCTAAAGGAGTTCATCACCACCAAACCAGTATTATATGAAATGCTGAAAAGTATTCTTTGAGGAAGAAGAAAACAGTAAAGGTAAAAATTATGAACAACAAATACATATCTATCAACAAGTGAATCTAAAAATCAAGTGAATTGAAAACTTAATGAACAGAATAAACTGGTGAATATAATAGAATTAGGGGCATAGAAATGGAGTGGACTGATAATTCTCAGGGAGAAAGAGGTGAGGAGGGGTGTAGGGAGAGACTGGACAAAAATCATACACCTATGGATGAGGACAATGGTGGGGAGGTAAGGGCAGATGGTGGGGTGGAAACCAGGTAGAGGGGAGATATGGGGAGAAAAAAAGAGGAATAATTGTAATAGTCTGAACAATAAAGATTTATTAAAATTAAAAAATAAAAATAAAATTGTAACAGAATTTTACCAAAGGCATTGCCCAGAAAGAAAAAAAAAGAAAAATTAACCAGACTTAGCAGGTTTGGTTCAGTGGATAGAGCATTAGCCAGAGGACTGAAGGGTCTTTGGTTTGATTCCAGTCAAGGGCAAGTACCTTGGTTTCGGGCTCAATCCTGCAACCAATCGATGTGTCTCTCTCACATCGATATTTCTCTCTCTCTGTCTCTCACCCTCCTTTCCACCTCTCTAAAAATCAATGGAGAAAATATCCTTAGGTGAGGATTAACAAAAAAAAAAAGAAGAAAAATTACCCAAAATAGAGAATAAGGTGTAAATCAAGAACTGTAAACCCTTCAAATATATAATGAAATATTTTTAATAGTTCCTCCTAAAAATATTTTATTATAGTAGCACTAGAGGCCAAATGCATGAAATTCATCCAAGGGGTGTGGCCCTTGCATCCCTGGCTTCATCTGGAAAGTCATTCAGCCGTCCAGTCTAATTAGCATATTACACTTTTTTATTATAGGTTTTCTGACCTGGTTCTATAGATAAAGAACCAAATTCTATTAAGTTAAGGTAAATTTGTAGATTTTTATTCAGTATAGATAATTTCTGTCAAACAAAATCCAAAGGTTTTACTATCCTGTAGGACATGAACCAATTTTGTACCTAGTTGAGCAATTTATTTAAATGTTCTTTCTTTAGTGTCAACATACACTCAATTCCTCAAATGCTTTTGGAATCAACTTTACCATCCTGCTGTTTCCCTAATAGTGAGTTAAATCAATCTATAACACACGTTCATTCTATATTTGTCTGGGAGGAGTGGAGTGGGCAAGGAAGAATAAGAGAGTACAGTGATATTCTGATCAACAGGGCTCTATTTTTTTAATAGTTTTATATTGGTATTTAGAGAGAGAGGAAAACAAGAGAGAGAGAAACATCATTGTGAGAGCACAACATCAATGGCTGTCTCCTGCATTCACCCCAACAGGGATCAAGCCACAACCCTAGCATGTGTTCTTGACTGGGAATCGAACCAGCAACCTCCTGGTGCACTGGATGATGCTCAACCAACTAAGTCATACATGGGCCAGTGCTTTAACCTATTCTTTAATATGAATGCTTTGAATGTAAAATCTCTTTCCAGTTAGACAAGGCCCTACCTTTCTTTAGGGTAACTCACACATTTACATTAATTACCAGCACCATCCTAAAGGTATCTGAGGTTTTTACTCAGTTGGGTCCAATTTTGTTATTTTTTGTAAGCTACAAGACAAAAAGGCTAAGAAAAATATCTGCCAAACTGCTAACAATTATTTTAGGCAGGTACATGAGAAAACTGTTTGTGGAGGGAGACTGTTGGCTTTTCCTTTGTACACTCCTGTGGTACTGGATTTACGTATATCAACAAGATGATGATGTATTTATAGTTTGAAAAGAAAGTTCTAAAATATATATTTTTAAGAAGGAAAATAGCCCTACCTGGTTTTGCTCAGTAGATAGAGCATCAGCCTGTGGACTGAAGAGTCCTAGGTTCTATTCCGGTTAAGGGCACATGCCTGGCTTGCAGGCTTAATCCCAGTAAGGGGTGTGCAGGAAGCAGCCAATCAATGATTCTCTCATCACTGATGTTTGAATCTCTCTCTCCTTCTTCCTTCCTTTCTGAAATCAATAAAAATATATTTAAAAAATAAAATAAAAGAAAAAAATTAAATTAGAAAATAACTTACATATTCATGGTTTGATATATAATTTGCAGAACTGAAAAACTACAAATATTATAGTTTTGCTCCTACAGCAAATCTCCTTTTTTCTCTTAGTGAATAGTAAAAAACCCTGTAACTCAAGTTGGGAAAAAATAACTTTTGAAGTTTAATATTATCTTCATGTAATTATAATTGTTATAATAGTAACTATGGGCCCAATTTTTTAACTATGTAGAGTTCTTTTTAATAATGAAACATTTTATTATTTTAAATGAAGGGAAAGAAATCTACAGCAAAATCACTTTTACTTTGATGTGTTTCTTACCAAGTGTTCCTTTCTCCCCTTATAGTTGTAAATATACACACAGTACATAAAATTTTATGCCAGACATGCCCTGGAGCCAACCTACAACAGTCCCTCCTCGGGTAGCCACACCTGGGGCAGCACCATTACTCGAAGGGCATCTGCGAAGTAAGCAGAGTCCCTCTGGCAGGTGGGGTAAACCTCAGTCTGGCCCTTGGGATCAGCCAAAACCGGCTCTCTGACATCCCCCAAGGGGTCCCAGAGTGCGAGAGGGCACTCTGCAAAGTTGCTGTCATACAGGGTGTGAAACACAAATGCAAGTGTGCAGTAAATGAGATTCAGGGCTAATAGTGTCCCAGCAACAACATAACCCATGGCCAAAGATGGAATCGTGCAGCCCCGTGAGGAATTGGACTCCTTCCTCTCTGGTTCTAGGGTGTGTCACCTGAGAACCACCACTGCCAAGGCATGGCAGCTCAGCAGATTCAGGGCTGACAGTGCCCTAACAACAACATAACCCACAGTAGAAGGTGGAATCTCGGGGCCCAACGAGGAATTTGGCTCCCTCCTCTCTGGTCCCAGGGTGCATCACCCAAAAAACATCACTGCCAAGTCACCAGAGCTCGGCAACTCCTGCATTGAGCATCATCCCCCTGGTGGTCAGTATTCATCATACCTACCAGCCAGTAAGCCAATTGCTTAGCCTTTTATATACACAGACTAGTGGCCCAGTGCACGAATTTGTGCACATTGTAAGAAAATTAGAAGAAATATTTTAATATCGCTATTTGCTCTTTTTTTATAATAGAAGTGTCAACCAAATTCATGATCTACAATGGCAGATCAAAACGTGTGTGACTGGCACCAGCAAGAGCTTTATATGTATCGTGCATGCAAGAGTCAACTTAGCCTTTTATAGATATAGAATAAACTTGTTTAATTAGACCTGCTTTCTGATTTGGCTAACCTTTTTCCAGACCAGTGAAGCACCCCAACTTCTCTTTCAGGTAATTGTCAGCAACATAAGAGTATATATCAACACAAAGCAGATTATTATTGTAGATCACACAGGGAGAACAAAGGGCAACATATTTAATTGCAGCAGTGTTTGACTATATTCTGTACAATGAGAAAACCTGAAGTCATTTTCAAGGTGTACTTCTTTTCAGTTGAATCAAGATTCTAAGTTTTCTAAATCTCTTGTTTTCTGGTTAATGAAAAGAAAACAGGATTTCACTGAGTCTCCTATCTACCTATTCCAGGATGTCTGTTAAAATCAAATGAGATGAAGCAAGGGAAAATGCTTCACAGACATTTGGTTCAAGTGTAAAATGTTTGCATCTGGGTATAAAGCAATTTGTGTTCCTCGGCTGAAGAAACTCCAAGGGGGCTAATTGCTAAGAGAGGAAGCTGGGTATTACTATGTGATGTCATTACCCAGCACCCACGGTGACCATTTCTGGTCTGGGTTAGGCTGGGCTATTCGCCGCATTTTGTGCCATGGGATCTTGGCAGCATTGGCTGTGATTTGGTGGGGTGTCACTCTAGGGTGATAGTGGGGCTTATGTCTCACTTGGGGAAGCCAAGTGTTGCTTTGTGGGCATCCCACTGGGACTGGGCCTAAACAGGCAGTCAGACATCCCTCTCACAATCCAGGACTGATGGCTCCCAAATGTTCGCCTGTCTGCCTTCCTGATTGCCCCTAACCTCTCTCCTGCCAGCCTGATGGATGTCCAACTGTTCCCCTGCCAACCTGTTTGCCCTAACTGCCCTCCCCTGCAGGCCTGATCCCCCCTAACTGCTCTTCCCGGAAGACCTGGGTCCCCCCACACACAACTGCCCTTCCTTGCAGGCCTAGTCACCCCCAACTTCCCTCCTCTGCTAGCCAGGTCATCCCTAACTGCCCTTCCCTGCAGGCTTGATCACCCCAAATTGCCCTCCCAATAGGCCTGGTCCTTCCCAAATGCCCTCTCCTGCTGGCCTAATTGCCCACAATTGCCCTCCCTTGCAGGCCTGGTCCCTCTCAACTGCCCTCGCCTGCTAAACATCTTGTGGTGTTCATCTTGTGTCCACATGAGTGCAAGATCTTTGACCACATGGGGACAGCCATCTTGTGTGTAAGAGTGATGGTCAATCTGCATATTACTCTTTTATTAAATAGGATAAAGACCTTGTGCATGGGTGGGGGTCAGCTGATTTGCCCTGAAGGGTGTCCCGGCTCAGAATGAGGGTTCCCTTGGGGTGTTGGGCGGCCTGGGTGAGGGGCCTGTGGTTGTTTGCAGGACAGCCTCACCCTCTGGCAACTCAAGTGGAGGCCTTGGTATCTGGGGTTTATTTTATTTATCTTCTACAATTGAAACTTTGTAGCCTGGAGCAGAGCCAAGCCTCTGGCTCCGGCTCTTTGGCGGCAGCCATTTCTGTTGGGATTAATCTTCTAGAATTGAAACTTTGTAGCCTTAAGTGGAAGCCAAGACAGGCCAGGGCTTCAGAAGCTTGGCTTCCTCCATTGCTGGGGGCAACCCTAGACTCCTGCTCTCTCCAGCTCTGTGGCTGCCTCCATTTTTATTGGGATTTATTTATCTTCTACTAGAGACCCAGTGCAAGAAATTCATGCATGGGGAGGTTATGTCCCTCAGCCCAGCCTGCATTCTCTCCAATCTGGGACCCATTGAGGGATGTCCGACTGCCCGTTTAGGCCCAATCCTACAATCCATGACTGCTGGCTCCCAACTGTTCATCTGATTGCCCCTAACCTGCCAGCCTGATTACCACTTAACCACTCCCCTGCCAGCCTGACTGATATCAAATTGCTTCCCTGCCAGCCTCATTGCCCTAAACTGTCCTCCCCTTCAGGCCTGGTCACCCCTAACTGCCCTCCCCTGCAGGCCTGGTTAACCCTAACTGCCTTCCCCTGCAAGCCTAGTCCCCCCCCAACTACTCTCCCCTGCATGCCTGGGTCTTCCTCACTGCCCTTCCCTGCAGCCTGTGACCCCCAACTTCCCTCCTCTGTCAGCCTGGTCCCCCCCAACTGCCCTCTCCTGCAGGCTTGATCACCCCCAGCTGCCCACCCTTGCAGACCTGGTCCTTCCCAACTGCCTCCCCTGCTGGCCATCTTGTGGCAGCTATCTTATGTATTGGAGTGATGGTCAATTTGCATATTACTCTTTTATTAACTAGGTCTAAAGGCCTGGTGCACGAAATTCATGGATGGGTGTGTGTGTGTGTGTGTGTGTTCCTCAGCCCAGCCTACACGCTCTCCAATCTGGGACCCCTTGAGAGATTTCCAACTGCCCTCTCACAATCCAGGATTGCTGACTTCCAACCGCTCATCTGCCTGGCTGCCTCACTGCCCCTTAAACACTACCCTGCCAGCCTGATCAATGCCTAATTGCTCCCCTGCCATCCTGATTGCCCCTAACTGTCCTCCCCTGCCAGCCTAGTCACCCCTAAGTGTCCTCCCCTGCAGGCCTGGTTGCCCCCAACTGCCCTCCCTTGCTTTCCTGCCTGGTAACCCCTAACTGCCCTCCTTTGCCAGCCTGGTCACCCCTTACTGCCCTCCCCTGCAGGCCTGGTGCCCCAACTGCCCTCCCCTGTTTGCCTGATCGCCCACAAATGCCCTCCCTTGCAGGTCATGTTGTGTTCACATGTGGGCAGCCATCTCTGACCACATGGGGGAAGCCATCTTGTTTGTTGGTGTGACAGTCAATTTGCATATTACTCTTTTATTAGATAGGATAATTGAAACTTTGTAGCCTTGAGTAGAGGCCTGGGCCCACCAGAGTGTGTGGAAAGCTTGGCTTCCTCCATTGCTGGGGAAACCCAAGCCTCCCTCCTGCTTGCTTTGTGGCCGTATCCATCTTGGTTGGGGTTAATTTGCATACTCACTCCTGATTGTCTGGTGGGTGTGGCTTGTGGGTACAGCAGAGTGATAGTTAATTTGCATATTACTCTTTTATTAAATAGGATTCTTCCTTGCGTTATACATTAATTACATCCCCCTGGCTTATTTATTTTATAACTGGAAGTTTGTACCTCATATCTCCTTCACTTTTTTCATCAATCTCCCTACCCCGCCCGTTCCCTCTGAGCAGCCATCAGTTTGTTCTCTGTATCTGAGTCTGTTGTTATTGTGTTTTGTTTATTCTTTGGTTTTATTTTTTATTTGTGTTTTTAATTTTTTAATTAGTTTTGACATTCAGCATTATTTTATACTAGAGGTTCGTTGCATGAAGATTCATGGAAGAATAGGCCTTCTTTCCCCTGGCTTCGCTCCCAGCCTCCTGGGAGCCTGCAAGTCCTCACTCCCAGCCGCAGCACACTCCTGTAGCTCCCTCCACCCCCTGCTCTCCCCTTCATAGCAGGCACCTGTGTATGCAAGTTAATCCATCATCTTTGTTGGGTTAATTTGCATACTCACTCCTGGCTGGGTGATGGGCATGATGGAGGTATGGCCAATTTGCATATTCTTTTATTAGTGTAGATTGTTCCACTATCAGTATATTGAATTCATTTCTCCTAAAAAATTGATTTTTACTGATTTCAGAAAGGAAGGGTAAGGAAGAGAAGGATAGAAAAATGAATAATGAGAGTCATTGATTGGCAGCCTCCTGCACACCCCCTACTGGGCAGTGAGGCTGCAATCTGGGCATATACCCTGACCAGGAATTGAGCCTCATGGCTCATAGGTCAACACTCAACCACTGAGCCACACTGGTGGGGCTGAATGTATTTCTTCATGTTTTTGAATTTAGAACAACATACTCTAAATCTAGTATAGAATTACTGGTCTAGAATAAAGTTTTATTAATACTTCAATTTCTTAATTTCAAGTTTTTAAAAAAGTACACTAAGGCTGAGGGGAGGAAGAAATGAGGAGTAACTGTTTACTAGGTCTGAAGTTTATTTTGAAATGATGAAAATGTCTTCAAACTAGAAACTAGATATGTAGATTTACTAAACGTCACTGAATTGTGCACCTTGAAAGGGTTAATGTTATATGAATCGCACCTCGTAGATAAATAAGTAAGTAGGTATTTAAGACAGGAAAGAGGAGCGACAATAAAAGAGAATGACTTTCAAAAAAATTGGAACAAATGACTGTATCTTTTAATAAATCTCAAATAACATTCTGAATCAAAATACTCAATTTCTTCTATCATAAACATTTATAATAAGAGAGTGAAGACTTATTAAGTCTTAATAAGAGAGTAAGGGAGTTGGTCTTGGCTATTTACAGGATAGTCCTCTGAAGGCTTAATACTTCCACACTAGAAAAAACATTTGAAGGCTAAGAGTTATAAAAATAGGGTATGCCGAGCCGAGACTGGTTTGGCTCAATGGATAGAGCATCGGCTTGTGGACTGAAGGGTCCCAGGTTCGATTCCGGTCGGGGGCATGTACCTTGCTTGCAGGCATATCTCCACTGTGGGGCGTGCAGGAGGCGGCTGATCGATGTCTCTCTCTCATCGATGTTTCTGACTTTCTATCTCTCTCCCTTCCTCTCTGTAAAAAATCAATAAATTAAAAATATATATATATTTTTTTTAAAAAAAAATAGGGTATGCCGAAACCGGTTTGGCTCAGTGGATAGAGCGTCGGTCTTCGGACTGAAAGGTCCCAGGTTCAATTCCGGTCAAGGGCATGTACCTTGGTTGCGGGCACATCCCCAGTAGGGGGTGTGCAAGAGGCAGCTGATCGATGTCTCTCTCATCGATGTTTCTAACTCTCTATCCCTCTCTCTTCCTCTCTGTAAAAAAATCAATAAAATATATTTTTAAAAAATAGGGTATGATAGGCATTCTAAAGCCATATATTGCATTGCTTTGGGGAATATTCACTCTATCTATACACACCTTTTTCGAATTAAGAACCTTTAATATAATAAAGACAATTATAAAACAGAATGAAAAATACTAGCTTTAAATTAATCAAATTCTCAATAATTGTGTATAGAACAGATCATAGCATGAATAAAAGATACATGTAATGTTAAAGTCATTTTTTAATCACCTTAAGGGGAAATAATAAAACAAGGTAGTCTTAATTTATAGACAGATGCGTTCAAAAGTTTATCTGTAGGTAAAAACTTTTGAACTCATGGGAACAGTATTAGAGGCTCTACTGTAAAACTCTAAATGAACTATAATGTAATTGAATTTTTATAAACATGACAGAATGAAATCATAATCCCTAAAATATTTTAAGCTCTAAGTTTACTATCTATTCAGTATGATATAAAAATATTAAACTGAAGGTGTTTTTTTTTAATTTGTAAGTGCTAGTATTTGAGAGAAAGAGTATTATGGATGGAAAGTTGTAGAAGTTCAAAAGGTAAGTCTAAGAATTTATGTACTTTTTATTACACCTAATTACATTTCAAGGTCATTTGAATTTGCAGTGTATTTCTCACACTGTTCCACTTGGCTACAGCAGGGTCATTGGATCTCATAAACAGTTTTGTCTTCTTTCACAGTGATTATAAAATTATACCCTCTTCCAGCAATCTCTTCATTGGCTTCAATTCTTCCAACCCCAAGTTCAGTGTCTCTTCTCTCAGTCTCTGAATATCTCTGCCTGAAGGTTGGCACTATCTAGGCTCCTTCCACCATTTTCCTTCAGGTATGGCTGCAGAACCTTCCTCTGGCCCACTTCTCACCCCAGCCACAAGTTCTGCAAGGTGTCAGCAGGCCTCTTTGGAGGAAATAGAGAATCTTGATCCTCTCCTAAGGCCATTCTCCAGAAGATAAAAGCTGTTAACACATGCAATGTGGGCAGAGGGATAGAGGATCACAGGTCTCTAAAACCTGGTCACTCTCAGGTCTTCTTCCTGAAGCTCCCCACCCCCAAAATGTTAATCCTTTTGGGAACCAGGAGGTGAGAACTGATGGGGCACAAAGGCAGAGGGAAGGCATTCAAGGGATCTAGAAACCAAAGTGGTTTTCTGGCCTACAAGTCCTGGGAAAGAAAATCGTAGTCTGCTCCTTTATCAATCGAAAAAGAAGGGCAGAAAACAAGGGAGTTCGACACTTAAAGGAGCCTATTTATACAGGAATATTTTCAGGTTGTGTTCAGCAGAAAAACAGTTCATAAGACAAAATGACATCGCCACAAAATGTAACATTCTTTCCACATAACCAATAATCTTCAAAATCCTTCATATTCACTACATACAACTTAGTAATATAGACTACATTTGATATTCAAGGCCTATCAAGGATTCTCCTGGAATTCTAAAAAAAAAAATTATAAAATATGATGTACTTAAGGTTTATGATACAACTTAGTCACTGTCTCTACACACAAAACAGTTCAAAGCACACAGCACTAACAGGCAAGCCATTTATAGTGCATCCATTATTGAACAGTTGCTGCAACTGGGAGAGAGGCCCTTTATCTTCTAAGGAATGCAAAAGGTAAGGATCTAATGACCTGGATTTTAGTCCTGGCTTTCCATTACTAACTAAAGAATTGAGACCATCACTACTCTCTGGGTCTATTTCTTCATTGTAGTTAGGTGATGAGCATGTCCCTTCTAATCATAAAATTATTTAAAGAATGTAAGGCAAAAAGTAGATGAAACAATCATGTCATCTCCTCCTATAAATTTTTTTCAATTCTACTTTTCACCTACTTTTCTTTAAAAGCTTAAAAAAATTAATTGCTAATGCAGTATAATTTTCTAAACCAACAGCTTTTTGTTTTTTCAACTTTTTTTTCCTGCCTCCCACCACCCCCAAGAAGCAAACACATTCCACCACATTGCCCATCAATAACAGCAACTTAATGCAAATGGGAGGTGAGAAGTGTGTGGAATCACTGTTCAAAACCATCATAGGCAAACATGCTGCTACAACAGTAAAGCTCAGAACATCCCCATCAAAGCATGCAGAATTGTTAAAGTTCAACACTCTAAAATATCAGCAATCCATAGGAAAACACCTATAATATGCGGTTCTTACTAAGTAAATTCTTTTTTACCTAGGTAATGTTTATTTAGTTACATACTGTGTGTAGGGAGCAGTTATAGGTAAGCCTCAAACTGATCTGCTTGCAAAGCCCTCTTAGCATAATTAAGCTTGATCTTGTGACTGCTCCCTAGATCTTTCCTGGGTAGCTAATAGGCTGTGGGTGGTGCAAGTGCTGCCAAAACAAGTGAAACTTACAAGAACATTGTAAATTACCTTGTTTACCTCTGACTATAAAATAAAGCATCAGCTTGCAGTCTGGATCTGTTCTGTGGTCTCAGTAATGCACAGAAGATCCATCTAGACCAGTGGTTCTCAACCTGTGGGTCGCGACCCCTTTGGGGGTGGAACGACCCTTTCACAGGGGTCGCCTAAGACCATCAGAAAACACCTGTTTCCCATGGTCTTAGGAACCAACAGACGGTGTAGCAAAGTGTAGCAATGCAGTTTACTGTTGTCATATGAAGACTGTTACCCATGCTACACCATGATTCAAGACAAAAATTTCATTTATTTATAATCAGAAATAAATATTTCACAATATATAATTACATATTGTTTTTGTGATTAATCACTATGCTTTAATTATGTTCTATTTGTAACAATGAAAATACATCCTGCATATCAGATATTTATTTACATTATAGTTCATAACAACAGCAAGATTAGTTATGAAGTAGCAATGAAAATAATTTTATGGTTGGGGGTCACCACAATGTGAGCAACTGTATTAAAGGATCGCGGCATTAGGAAGGTTGAGAACCACTGACCTAGACCCATCTTATTCTCTTTGTCTTTTCTTCATCCTTCACTGGCCCTCCCTCAGGCTCGCAGAACCTTTGGCTGTGCTGGCACCCAACACGGGGCTGAGTTTGGCCCAAGTGGCACTCAATGCGGACCTGAATGTGAGGGAACTGCAATTGTCAGGTGAAAGGAGGGCCTAAGGTGTGTGCACGCAGTAAGGTAGGGGTGTAATACTAGCTAGCTTTAAAACATGGGAAATTCAGGATTGAAGGGAAAGAATGTATGTGCATCCATGCTTAAGGCTATGCTCCAACCAAGGAGCTGTTCTGTGAAATATGAACAGCTTTTCAATTTTTTGGATTTTGTGAGTAAAACCTGCCCATGGTTTTCTGAGGACGAAAAGGTAAATATAGAGGCATGGGAGAAGGTAGGAAAACAACTTCAAGATCATTATATAGTTGAAAGTCCAGAGGAAATGCCTGCTTCTACTTTCAGTCTGTGGTCCCTGACTCAGGGACTGCCTAGAGCCCATTCCAGGAGGGGAGTGGAGGAATGTGGCATAGGAATCAGGATAGATGGGGGGAGACTGCTAGAGGTTTCCCACTCCACCAGCTGCACCTCAGCTATCCCCTCCAGTCCCTGGGGCTACAGCTCCTGTGGGAGAGAGCCCTCAGAACAATGAGCAAGGATTGGAGAAAGCAAGGGAACAAGCGCAGGTGGGTTTGGGATGATGGGGGTGGAGATATGCTGAAGTACTGCCTCAGGGCATGGCCAATAGTCCTTCCTTATGTCAGGATTTTGTGGCTGCAGCCATACATCCTATAAAGAAAAAATATCCCGAGGTTTATATTATTCATTATATGGATGACGTTCTCTTTGTTCATAAAAATGAAACGCATCTAAATAATATCTATATAGATTTGCAGGATTCCCTGCATTGTGCTGGATTATACATAGCATCCAAAAAAGTTCAAAGGACATTTCCTTTTTCTTACCTTGGCAGCATTATTAAGGGGGGGAAAAAATAAAACCTCAGAAAATTCAAATTCAGACTGACATTTTACTTACATTAAATGACTTCCAAAAATTATTAAGAGATATTAACTGAGTTCGACCTGCTTTAAAATTAACCACTGCTGACTTAAGACCCTTTATTTCATATACTAAAGGGAGACTCATCTCCACCATCCCCACACTGCTTGACAGAGGAAGCCAAGACAGCCTTACATAAAGTTGAAGATGCCTTAAGTTCAGCACAACTCACTAGCATTAATTACTCTCTTACCTTATAGGTTTTAATTTTCCCAACGACATATACACCCCACTGGGGCCATTTGGCAAGCTCCTAAAGTTGTTGAATGACTATATTTGGCTCATTCTCCAACTAAGGTATTAACTCCTTTCCATGATTTGGTTTCCCAGCTAATAGCCCACCTTCAAACAGGCTAATTAGTGGGCCAAGACCCTGACCTTATTGTAGTGCCATTTACAGCTATACAGCAAGACTGGCTCTGGCAACCATCAACAAATTGGCAAGTTGCACTTGCTAATTTCTCCATACAGGTTGGGAACCATTATCCAGCAAATAAGGTTTTACAATTTCTCTCAGTTACTATCTTTACCTTCCCAAAGATAGTGAAGTCACAATTTACACCTCAGGCATTAACCGTTTTTACGGATGGGTCCAGTTTTGGAAAAGCTGGATACTACTACAGCAGAGGTGCAAAGGTCCTTCAAACCCCTTATATTTCAGCACAACAGGTAGAAATATGAACCCTGACAGATTTTGCTATGGAGCCCATTAACCTATATATAGTGATAGAGCTTATGTGGTAAGTATGGCCAAACTAATTGAAACTGCTACTATAGGGCACACTAATTCAAAGGAACTCTTTCACTTATTTTTCAACCTTCAAAAAGTCATTAGAGAACGACAATTTCCCTGCTTTATAGGTCATATCCGATCTCATTCATGTCTCCCTGGTCCATTAGCTATAAGCAATGATACTATTGATCACCTCCGTGCTGTAATGCAGGAGGCTACCCCATTTTCTCTTGCCCAGACCTCCCATGTTTTGTATCATCAAAATGCTACTGCCTTACGCAAACAATTCCATATTTCTAGGGAGCAAGCTCGTCAAATTGTTAAGCAGTGCTCTAGTGTGTAATTCATTGCCCTGTACTATCATTGGGGTTAATCTAGGGGTCTTAAACCTAATCAAATTTGGCAAATGGATGGTCACCCACATACCGGAATTTGGTAAGCATAGATGGGTACATGTTAATGTAGATACCTGCTCCCGCTTTATCTTTGTGACTCCCCAAATGAGAGAGAGTGCCAAGCATGTAATTAATCACTGCCTAGCTGCCTTTGTGGTAGGTACTAAGTCCTCCCTTAGAGCTAAAGACAGACAATGGACCGGCATATATTAGTTCTGCTTTTCCACATTGTCAGCAATATCAAATTTTTCATAAAACTGGTATCCCTTACAACGCTCAAGGTCAAGCAATAGGGGAAAGAGCAAAAAAAAAATGCAATTACTAAAACAGAAAGGGGGATATGGTTGTAATGTGTCACCTCAAAACAAACTTAGCCATGTTCTTTATACTTTAAAATTTTTGAAATGCAAATGATTGGATAGAGTTCAAAACCATGATTATAAGATTTTTCAATAATTTCCTAGAAAAGATGGATAAATTTAGCAAGACCCAAGAGGAAATGAAAAAGGACCAACTAGAAATTAAAAAACACTCACTGAAATAAAAAATATTATACAGAGACCTAACAGCAGACTAGAGGATGGTAAGAATCAAGTCAAGCCAAGACTGGTTTGGCTCAGTGGATAGAGCGTCGGCCTGCGGACTGCAAGGTCCTGGGTTCGATTCCGGTCGGGGGCATGTACCCTGCTTGCGGGCACATCTCCAGTGGGGGGGGGGGTGCAGGAGGCGGCTGATCGATGTCTCTCTCCCATCGATGTTTCTGACTTTCTATCCCTCTCCCTTCCTCTCTGTGAAAAATCAATAAAATATATTTTAAAAAAAAAGAATCAAGTCAAAAGATTTGAAATACAAAGAAGCAGAAAATACTAAACTGGAAAAGCAAAAAGAAAAAATCCAAAAATGTGAAGATACCGCTTCCCTGAAAATAAGACATTCCCCGAAAATAAGACCTACTTCCAGTTTTGCCTCTTGCTGTAATATAAGGCATTCCCTGAAAACAAGGCCTCCCTGAACATAAGGCCTCTCCTGAACATAAGGCCCCCGAAGCTACCGTAAGGCATCTGACTCCTGATTTAGAGAGACTTCACACTGCCTCAACAGCTCCGGCTGCCCTGTGGCCAATCAGTGAGCTGGTTTGTGATGACAACTAGTACTGTATCATATACAGGTAATAAATTTCTTGCTTTTTGTTCAACAATAAATGTGCACCATATTCTTCATGGAAAAATAAGACATCCCCTGAAAATAAGACCTAGCACATCTTTAAGAGCAAGAATATAAGACACTGTCTTATTTTTAGGGAAACAGGGTAGTATAAGTAACCTCTGGGACAACTTCAAGCTTACCAACATCAGAATTATAGAGGTGCCAGAAGAAGAGAGAGCAAGATACTGAAAACCTATTTGAAAAAATAATGACTTAAAACTCCAAACAAAAGGAATCCAAAGAGGACCACACCAAGACATATCATAATTAAAATGCCAAGAGCAAAAGACAAAGAGAGAATATTAAAAGCAGCAAGAGAAAAACAGTTAATTACCTACAAGGGAGCACCCATACAATTGTCAGCTGATTTCTCAACAGAAACTATGCAGACCTGAAGGGAGTGGCAAGAAATATTCAAAGTGATGAATAGCAAGAACCTACAACCAAGATTATTCTACCCAGCAAAGCTATCATTCAGAATTGAAGAGCAGATAAAGAGCTTCACAGATAAGAAAAAACTAAATGAGCTCATCAACACCAAACCAGTATTATATGAAATGCTGAGAAGTACTCTTTAAGAAGAGGAAGAAGAAAAAGGTAAAGATAAAAATTATGAACAACAAATACATATCTATCAACAAGTGATCTAAAAATCAAGTGAATTAAAATCTGATGAACAGAATAAACTGGTGAGTATAATAGAATCAAGGGCATAGAAAGGGAGTGGACTGACAATTCTCAGGGGGAAAGGGGTGAAGGGGGTACAAGGAGAGATTGGACAAAAACCATACACCTATGGATGAGGACAATTGGGGGAATGTAAGGGCAGAGGGAGGGGTGGGAGCCGGGTGGAGGGGAGCTATCAGGGAAAAAAGAGGAACAATTGTAATAGACTGAACAATAAAGATTTACTGAATAAAAAAAGAAGAAGTGGAAGCTACTCCCTCAATCATGTTTCTGGCCATGCTATCTTTGGTTAGCTGCCAACCTTCTCCAAACTCTTGTGCAGCCAAGTCAGAGGACTCTTGAGTAAATCATCAAACAAACTTTCATTTAGTAGAAAAATGTTACTGTAATTTGATTTCTCTATTATTGTAGTGTTGCATTGGCATTGTTTTGGTAATATTTTAATAGTCAGAACTTTGTTCTTGATGTTTAAGTTTTACTTCCATTATTAGTAGCTTAAAATTAAAAGAAGGGTGAGATGTAGGGAGCATTTATAGGGTTAAGCCTTGGACTGACCTACTGACAAAGCGCAAACAAGTCCCAGCTTAAAGGGCACAGCCCTCTTAGCATAATTAAGCTTGATCTTGTGACTGCTCCCTAGATCTTTCCTGGGTAGCTAAAGGGCTGTGGGAGGTGCAGCAAGTATTGCCAAAACAAGTGAGACTTATAAGAACATTGTAAATTACCTTGTTTACCTCTGACTATAAAATAAAGCATTAGCTGGCAGTCTGGATCTGTTCTATTCTGTGGTCATAGTCTCGCACAGAAGATACACCTATACCCAGCTTATTCTCTTTGTCTTTTCTTCATCCTTCATCCTTGGGCTCGGTGAACCCTTGGTTGTGCTGGCATGGCACACTATGTGCTAAGTACTATTGCATCCACTTTATCACTATTACTTCATTTAATCCTTTACAATCCAGTGTGGTGCATATTGTTATTTGGCATGTTTAAACGGCAAAGAAAAGTTATGTAACTTGCTAAGTTAGTGGCAGAATTGGAACTCAAACTCAAACAGTATTTGCAATCATTTTAGTTTTAAAAAGATCCCATTCTCTGTGTTTGTGTGTATGTGTGTGTGACTCAAGGCCAAGATCCTGGAAGCAAGAATTCACAACCAACGCAAGGAGGGCAATTATGATGCAAAGTTTATCTTGGTTGCCTTTTTCCTTTGTCCCAATGAGAATATTTTCCACCTTCCTTCTGGCAGCTCCCTCTTGCCTCTGTCCCATTCTTATTCAAAGCTAGAAATCAATTTCTCCTGAATCATTAGATAAGTAAATTGTTTTTCTGGTAAAGTCACAGTTCAGTGTTTCCCATAACCATTCTCTTTCCATTTAATGGCCCTCTGATAGATTAAAGATAGTGACAAATTCTTTGATATTCTTCTGAACGAGGCAGGTCTTCGTCTGCATTCCTTGTATGGGGCAGGCTCTGGAACTGTCCTGGCCAACTGAATGGCAGAAGTGACTGTGTCAATTTGCAGGTTCAGGCCTTAAGAAACTGACAGCTTCCTCTTCCTATTTCTTGGAATACTAGCTCTTAGAGAAGCCAACCACCATATAAGAAGTCTGATCACCCTGAACCAACATATTATAAGAAGCCCAAACCTCATGGAGAGACCTTGGAGAATATGACATTGGTCAGGATGGAGGAGACTGAGAAAGAGAGAAAGACAAGAGTTACAGACCAGGGAGCAGAAAGGCTCCAGATATCCAAATTAAGAAGCCATCTTGGAAGAGGACATTCCAGCCCCAGGCACTCCAGTCACAAGTACTCCAGCTGATGCAACACCAGCTAAATTCTTTCTGAATTCCTGACCCAGAAAATCCTAAGCAAAATCAAATGGTTCTTTTAAATCACTAAATGTAGGATAGCTTGTTATGCAGCAATAGATAACCAGTGATACAGATTTAATCACTCACCCTCACAACAACTCACTGGGATGATTGACATTGTTATTCAGAAGTAAAGATGGGAACCCTCAAGGCTTTCTACTCCATAAGAATCAAAACTCTTTAAAGACTAGACTATCCCCTCTGCGAGAGAGATAGTAAGAGTAAAGACATAGCAGTCTATCATCAACTAAGCTGCTATCATCCTTTAGACGGGCTCTTTTTGTGGCCCATCAATATTTTAATAACTCAAATCCAGATGTGCTGTCATTATCATAAGGCGGAATAATTCTTTCTTGAGCACAAACATCGCTCCAAGTATTGTTCAGTATTGTAAAAAATGACCTTCAACATCTCAAAAACAGTATCCCTATAGTAACCTCAAAGTCTGGGTTAAACCTTAAGAAGGTTATTGGCACTTGCAGAATTCCTTTTCTCATCAAAAGCTACAAAGCCTTACCCTTTATTCTTTTTGCATCATCGGATTATGTGAAACCTCAGACTTTATTGAAGGTTGAATTTGAAAAACTGACTCTGAATAAAAAGTTAAAAACATCCTACTCCATCTCTGTTTCCAATTCTATTTTTACTCTAAGAGTTCTGACACATTCCTCTGCCAGCCTGACTTGATCCCCATCATACCAAGCGATGTCTCACCCTAGGCCTTTGACAATGGGATCTAGAGCCCACATCCAAACCAGAATCCCAAGATTTCTGCAGAAATACTCACACTTTTCTCTTTGAGCTCTCAGTCAATTGTTGCACAGAGACCTAGGAGGAGAAGGTAGGCAAGGGGCACACTGACCAGAATTTTGCTCCACCTCATTTTTTACTAAATTGAGCAGAGGTCTTGAACACTTGCCCATGACTTTTAACACTACCAAAAGAACTTCCTTCTTTTATGCAAAAATGTACCAAACTGACTGGGTTACTCTCATAGGAATGTAACTGCTACTCTGTAGATTCAAACATGTTACAGTGCTTGCCCAAGACAGGTGGTTTAATTGGTTGGAGCATTGTCCTATACACCAAAAAGGTTAAGAGTTCTATTCTAGGTCAGGGCACATATGTAGGTGTGGGTTCATCATTCCTGATTGGAGTTTCTCTCTCACATTGATATTTCTCTTTCTTTCCCTCTCCCCTTCCTCTCTCTCTAAAGTCAGTAAAAAAAAATATATCCTCAGGTGAAATTTTTTAAAAAGCATTGTAGAGGATATGTGATATACAATGAAGTAAGCATGGGCTTCTTAGTTTACCTTCTAGCTTTACCATTCTTTTAACAACAACTTAGGGGAGTTGTTCTAGAATCTACTTCCTCATCTGTAGAATAAATACCACTTCTATTCACATGGCTATGGTAAGGATTGCATGAGATAAACAATATAAAGTGTACAGCAAAGGGCCTAACAAATAGAAAGCACCCCATGATTGTTAGAGCCTTCCCCTCCTGCATGTCCCCTACTGGGGATCAAGCCCACAACCTGGGCATGTGCCCTTGACTGGAATCCAACCTGGGACCCGTCAATCCACAGGTTGATGCTTTATCCTGAGCCAAACCAGCTAGGGCTGAACATATATTTTAAAAAGCTTATTTCAAAACTGATATAACTACCATAACCACCTTAATATAAGAATCATTAAATTTTATATATGCAATGTAAAATACATACCTTAGAAAGCAAATGCATTTTAGAAACAAATTTTGAAAGATGTGCAAGGAGGTTTAGAAACATTTAAGTAGTATAAAAGCAACTTAGGTATCAAACCATACTGAAATATACTGAACTCAGAGGTATTCGGAGATTATATCATGATTCACTAACCTGATCATCAGAATACACACCTTAGGTATTTGAATATCCAATACAATAATGTTGGAAGCCTAGTCATTTAAAAATATTTTTAAATTTCTAACTTTTGTTTTAACAAAGAAATAAACAGGAATGCTTTCAAAACATTCTAGATTTAAGATAGGGTGATCAGCTTATTTTTAGGGGACAGTAGGTTCAAACTTCTACTCTAAATAATTCACTTCTTCTTTTCCACTTTATTGCCTGCTTCTGTTTAAGGAGCAATGTCCTTGGCTCTTAGAGGCTAATTTTGAGACTATGCTCTAGCCTACTTTCTCAACCGTTTTCATGTCAGGACATGCAAAGAAAATGATAGTGTCTGTATGGCATATGCACACAAAATGAAGAGGTTTCTCAGGGCCAGAAGTTATCTGCTTGAAGGCTCTAACCACCCTTAGGCTGAGATTATTATCTCAACCCACAAGTAACCATTCATGGCTCTCCTAATGGGAAGCCACGCTCACCAATCTTTTACATGGTTATCTAGCAATGTAGGAAGAAGTTCTCGTACTCCAATGTTCAGTTGTTTGAACAAAAGACTGGAAGTCATCAACCACCTAAGAGGGCCAGCAGAATTTATCTGGCAATTTAAGATGCCACTCCTCTGAGAATCTGCAGTTTATAAATACCTCTAATGGTCTAAAACTATCAGAGAAAATAGATGCCCAAATCTTTATTTCTAGCCTATGTAAAACTGTGTTTTACTGTCATTCTATAATCCCAGGGAGCAGCCAGACAACAGTATGACATGAAGGAAACTAAAAGGAATTAAATTAAAAGGAGAAGTGCCAGAAATAGATCAGTCTGAGTAGGGGGCGATAAAACAGCATTGCTGAATATGTACAAGCAATAGTCAACTGTTTAAAATATACCTGGATCCAGAGCATATGATTAGCTACTACTGACTAAAAATGTTTCCATGGTCGCTTCCAGGTCTCTGATTTCAAGGTTGCCCAGGCAGAAAAATAATTACAATAAAGTATTTCACTTCAGCAGTCTTGAACACATTTTTAAGATCACAGTAAGAGCTCAAAGACAGGCGCAGGCAAATATCTTGAAGTATTCTTTTTTTTAAAAAAAAAATACGTTTTTGCTGATATTTAGAGAGAAAAACATTAATGTGAGAGAGAAACATCAATCATTTGCCTCCTACACACACCTCCAGCAGGGATCAAACCCGCAATCTAGGCATGTGCCTTGACCAATTATTGAAACTGTGGCCCTTCGATGTTTGGAACGATGTTCAACCAACCGAATCACACCAGCTAGGGCTTGAAGTATTCTTATAAAATCACTTACATATTACTGTTCATACAATTAGAAATTTAAAACTTTTCATGTTCTTTGAAGACACCCAAAATACAAAAATGTATGTATATAAGGCTATCAGTTGCATCATTACTTGTAACTATAATATGTTGGAGACAAACTAAATGCCCCAACAGGTGAGTGGTTGGATTCACTGTGACACATCCACAAACAGGAGTACTATGAAACTATTAGTGCTATCCAAATATACTGTTAAATGAAAGAAGCAAAGTCCAAAAGAGTATACTTAAGCTTGCGACCTTTTGTGAGAGAAAACAAGACTTCGATATTTTCACTTAAAAAAATGCAGGAAGGATAAATTAGAATAATTGGTTGTCTACAAGGAGTGGGAATAATGGAGGGATTGGGTAATAACACTTCTAGATACAGTTTTAATTTTTGGAACTATGCTAATGTTTTACATATTCAAAAAGTAAATAAAAATCAGCAAGGATGATGTGCAAAAACAACTAAAATGGAAATTAAACACAAATAAGTGAACTTAACTGTATGTCAAATAAATAAAATGTGTAGTAACAGGAGGGAGACTAACCCAAATAACTTTTGAACATATACTTTATATATTATCAGTAACCAGACAAAAAGAACTATAAAGAAATACTGACCTCTAGTTATAAGAGTTTTCTTTGCAGTGGTATGAGTTAGCAGTTCTGGAACTACTTTCTCTGATTATGGCATTGAGCAAATGAGTAAGTATGTTGGAGATAATGGGAACCATATTATCAGTGTTGGAAAAGGACACTGCAAGTAGGGAAAGGGCAAGACTAGATCTGTAGTGTGAAGTTGGAATTATAGGCATCAATATAAACTATTGATTTTATAGACACACACACACACACACACACACACACACACGTACAGACACGTATATTTGTATTTCTTAGCTCTTATCCACTGAGAGATCTTTATAAACATTATTTATTCCCAACAAAAAGAAATCAGTGCTACTTGGAGAAATGGCTGATTGCAAGCAAGGCTAGGGCAGGCTGAGTACAAAATGAGCCTTGAGCATCTTGCTGTGCCAGAGTAAGAAAGAGCTCAAAGAGCAATAAGGACATGTCAAAATTACAGCTCTAGGAGTTTCCCACTAGCCAAATCAAAGACATGTTGAACCTCAAAATAAATAACAAAATATCGCAAAATAAAGTAAAAATCTGAGTCTATACTAATAAATAAAACAAACAAGTGGAGAGAAAGGAAAACTTTCCCTCACAGAATAGCACCTAATATGTTTAGAATACAAATTAGAAGATCAACATCTTGCAACTGCCCTAATAATAACGGATTCAGTCAAGAATTACCAGTGTGTGATAAGTTTAGGTGAAAGTTTGGTAACGGACATGATACATATACACACAAGGTGGAGCAAAAGTAGGTTTACAGTTGTATGAGAAAGTTTATTCTTCTATTATTATTTATTAATTACTGTATTTTTCACTAGAACAACCATAAACCTACTTTTGCATATATATATTTGTATATATATATATTTGATCTCAAAGTCTCTCCCACAAATTACTTAGTAACAAAGAGAAAAGTAATAACTTTACAGTGAAAAGTTACTTAAAGTAACCAATGTTAAAAGGTGAAGAGATTAAAAAAAAAAAAAAAACACCTCACAGACACAGACACAGACAACAGTATGGTGATTACCAGGAAATGAAGGGGGAAGGGAGAAGTAGAAGATGGCTTAGAAAGGTAAATGGTAATTGAAGGAGACTTGACTTGGGGTGGTGAACACATAATACAATATACAGCTGATGCATTACAGAATTGGATACTTGAAACCTATATAATTTTATTAATCAATGTCACCCCAATAAATTCTATTAGAAATAAAAATTTTAAAAATAAATTCAATTTTAAAGAAAAAGTAATCAAAGTTAACATTACCAAAAATAAACTATCATATACCTCTTAATATATGTCCTGAGAACAAAATGTTACTTCTGCAGTATTCCTACCAAAATAATGCATAACCTAAATTTAACCATGAGAAAACATTAGAAAAACTCAAATTGAGAAATATTCTACAAAATCATTGGCCTGTATTCTTAAAAAATATCAAAATGAGAAAGAAAAAGGCTGAGAAACTTCACCAAATTAAAGGAAACTAAAAAGTTATGACAACAAAATGAAATGCATGGTCCTGGATTAGATCCAGGGGACATAGAAGGGGGAACAAAAACTGAAATACATAAAACAAAAAACAACTGGAAAATTTTGAATATTAAATGTGCATTAGCTAATACTATTGTATTGGCATTAAATGTCCTGATTTTGACCAATATTCTCTGCTAATTGAAAAGAAAGTTCTTGTTCTTGGAGAAAAAAAGCAAAGCTGAAGTATAGATAAAGGCCCATTTTATCTGCAATTTACTGAGGAGGAGTTATATAAATATAAGGTGCATTCATAAGTGATAACACACATGGGGCAAAATGTTAACAACTGGGGAATCTAGGTAAAGAGTACATGGAAGTGCTTTGTACTATTCTTAGCAATATTTGTGAAATGCAAAATAAAAAAGTTTTTGAGATTAAAAAGAAAATCTATACTTTGCTTTCAATTAAGAACATACTATTTTTTTCCCTGAACACAAGGGAAAGGTTTAAATATCAATGTGCAGAGTCAGATTTCTATAAACCTGCCATTAATTTCCCTTTACTGATGAATGATGAACTAATCCAGTAAAAATATTACAATACTAGAAGCCTGATGCACGAATTCGTTCACCAGTGGGGTCCCTCAGCCTGGCCGGCAGGATCAGGCCAAAACCAGCTCTCTGACGTCCCCCAAGGGTTCCTGGATTGTGAGGGCACAGGCCAGGCTGAGGGACCCCTCTGGTGCAGAATCAAGGCTAGGGAGGGACGTGGGAGGTTGGCCAGCCAGGGAGGGCTCCAGGGCATGTCTGGCCCATCTTGCTCAGTCCTGATCAGCAGGACACCAGCAGCAAGCTAATCTACTGGTTAGAGTGTCTGCCCCCTGGTGATCAGTGCACGTCATAGCGAACAGTTGAGCGGCCTTAGCATATCATTAGCATATTATGCTTTGATTGGTTGAATGGCTGACTGGTCACTTAGCATACTAGGCTTTTATTATATAGGATATTCATTGCAGTAATCTAAATGACCTTACAACTATGTTTATTTTATGCATCCACAGTCTGGTTGTCAAGCAGAATCAAACCCTCTGGCTTACCTACTCTCTCTGCTGACTCTGATAACAGCAACAATATTTTGCTCAGTTTATTAGAGAAGGTAAATCAGAGTTTGAACTTTAACTCAAATAGGATCATGTAAAATTTCAATCTTAGTGATTTAACTTTCTGAATAATAATATGATCCATTTCTGATAGGGCAACACATTTTGCCCTAAAAACTGGATTTCATTTAAAAATGAATACCAATTTAAACATGGCAGACCAACTTCTCTCTCTCATCTCCTTTTGTTCCTAACATCCTACTAAAATGACAATAGAGAAATTAAATGTATGCTAACCCACAAGAATAAAGAGAGAATGGGAGGCATGTTCAAAAGCAGACAAAAGATTTCAACATGTTTTTGGAAGTCAAAGGAATTAGAGCAGTAACAATCTTAGTGCAAAAGAAGCTACAATCTAAATGCCAGCCGAGAAGAATGCTGACAAGAGGAGGCTCTGGGCTCAGGGACACTGGACACAGGAGACAGCAAGGGTAGGGATGGGGCTCAAAACAACTGTCCAAGGGCTGTGGAAATAACTAAATCATGAAACTTCCCGCACCCTAATGTCAGAACATAAATCCCCAGAGGAAGACCTGAAAAACTAAATGGTACTTAAAAAAAAAAGTCTTCATGCAGACATGTTGCTTGCTTTCTCCAATGAAGAAGGTGACTTGCTCCCTCATCTCAAGGTGAAGTCCATTGAAAACAAGCCCCAACCATTTACAGATCTTTTTATTGCCTCACTTTGTATGGAAAATAAAATAAAATAAAATAAAATACATCTTTGAAGAAAAACTACAGTCTGTTAGGATCATTTTAAAAAGAAAAAGAGCCGAAACCGGTTTGGCTCAGTGGATAGAGTGTTGGCCTGCAGACTGAAAGGTCCCAGGTTCGATTCCGGTCAAGGGCATGTACCTTGGTTGTGGGCACATCCCCAGTAGGAGGTGTGCAGGAGGCAGCTGATGGATATTTCTAACTCTCTATCCCTTTCTTTTCCTCTCTGTAAAAAATCAATAAAAAATATTTAAAAAAGGAAAAGAAAAAGAACACAGAAGAAACAGAAACAAGTAAGGAGCAAGGAAAACTTTAAAACAAACTAAAAAAACCTGGAGTAATACGAGAAGATACTGCAAAAAAACAACAACAAAAAAAAACCAGCAACAGAATGTAAGAAAAGGAAATGGTCAGAAAAAGTGAGAAAAAAGCTCTTGAGAATTAAAAATATGATTATCAAAAGTCAACAGATGGATGGAAGGAAAAAAACAAGGAAATATTTCAGAACTAGAACCAAAAGGCAGAATATTACAGGTTCTACTCAGGATATCCAACATTCAATTAGTAGCAGTTCCAGAAAGAAAAAGTGCAAATTAGGAGATGTAAAGTATGGGAGAATGAGTGTGCTATCAAACATATATGTTGAAAGATCTCTTGAGTATCCATCACAATAAAGCAAAATTACCCATGCCAAGACAAGCCATTTTGACCTCTCAGAAGATAAAATACCTATTCTAAAAGCTTTCAGGAAAAAGAATTACAGGATATATATGTATATATATGTATATATATGCCTTACTATTTCTTCATACATATATATATACACACACACACACACACACACACACACACACACTATATATATAGTAATAAGAAATAGTAATCAGAAAGGCATCAGGTTTCTCAACAACACTAGAAAATTAAAAACAAAAGAGCAATGACCTCATAATTCTAAGAGGAAAATCTTTTCTAATAGTAGCGTCAGCCAAGCAATCCTATATAATAAAAGCCTAATATGCTAAGTGTCCGTTCATTCAACTGTTTGACCAGTTGCTATGAAACGCACTGACCACTAAGAGGGTAGACTTTGGACCAGTAGGTTAGCTTGCTGCTAGGTCAGCAGATCAGGACTGGGTGAGACGGGCCAGACACACCCTGGGACCCTCCTGTGGCCCCTTCTCACCCCCAATTGTGCACCAGTGGGGTCCCTCAGTCAGGTCTGCACCCTCTCACAATCCGGGACCCCTCAGGGAATGTCCACAGGCCAGGCCAATGGACCACACTGTGCACAAATCTGTGCACCAGGCCTCTAGTTAAGTATAAAGGTAGAATAAAAGCATCAGACTTGCATGGAGTCAAAAAGTAATCTCCCACAAGAAGAGAGCTCAATGATTACCCCAGCAAAACAGTTAATAAACCAAGAAAGAGAAAGACAAGGGATTCAGGAAGTAGATCTAATACAAGAGGAATCATAGGGTAAGAACTGTCCAATAGGCCTAAGGAACAATTAGCTCAAATTGGAGCAAGAGGGCTCTGAGAAAAAGGACTTTGAAAAAAAAAAAAAACAGTGGTAAGAGATTATCTCCCCATTTAAGTGCTTGGAAAATAATATTCACAGACATTTGGCAGACTTTTAAGTACACTTGGGAGAAAACATGTAGAGGGTGAACTAAGCAATTTTTTAAAAAGGCAATTATTTACTCAAGGAAAAATAAAATGCTAAACAAAAAAGAAAAAGCAATAATTGTATTCATCAGAATTTGTCATCAAATTGCATTGAGAAATGAAGAGGGGCAGAGGGAAGGGTGGTGCAACCATGAATGTCCCATTTACCATAGCAAAATGTCGAGAGATAATGCCTAAAATTGATAAATTAAGAAATAAGAGTGTATTACTTAGTAGTATATGCAGGAAAATATGAGAGAAAAAGCTAAGTAGGGTTTAAAGTGATTGTCTGTGGACAGTAGGACTGAGGGTGAAAGGGTGGGAAGGAAATTACTGTTCTATTTTAAACCTTTTGGTACTATGACTTACTGTTTGTAATACTTTTTGAAAGCATATAAGTTATATCAATTCATGAGATTGTCCAAACCTTATCTTTAAAAAAAAAAAAGTATGCCTAAAATCCACTATATGGCATAAAAATTACAACAGCAGTTTATCATTTGGAACCAATTCCCTATATACTGTAAGGTTAATTTGCAGACTTAATATGTGTCCTCTACGAGAGAAAGTGATTTCAAAGCTGGTCAAAATTTGTCATGCATATGTTAACAGATCCAGATACCTATAGAGCCAGAAAAGAGAGGGCATCTGGTCCTGCTGACTTGCCAAAGAGAGACAAATTTCGATCCATAAGGCTGGTCCCCTCACCGTTTCAAGCACTTAAGTTTTGAAATGGATTTTTGAAATCCATTTTCAACATCAAATGAAAACAACATATGGAAACAATATATGTGAAGCCACATATTTTCAAAAACTGTAATGCACTAAACAAATTTGTTATTATTCACTCTGTCACAAACTCAGACTTGTTCAGACCTAGTTTGGAGAAAAACACCTAATAAGGCTGTATGCTACATCTACCAGTCTTCAGCTAAACACTAGACCTGTGCCGCTACGTCCAAATGAGGGGAAAGGGTAGTAGGGAGAAGAATTAATACTACTAAAGCCAAAGGAGATTACAAAATCAGAGTCAAAGTGGGCCACTTTTGCCTTTGGAAGACCAGACATAAATAACTATAGAAAAATTACCAGTTTACACTGTTTAGAAAATAATTTCCCCCATGAAGCTAATAATGTGGAGAATGAATACAAAAGCTATGAATCACTTAAGAAAAATTCTGACATCCAATATTTTCATTTATTTAATATAGCAAGATCTAATGCAATTGCATGCTTTTGCCAACAACCTGAGTAAGCAAAGCCAAGATTAAAACAGCAGTGTGGATCTTCAAAAGAAATGAACCAAATTATAAATGTAAATACCACACAACTATTATTTAAGAATAAATGCAATATAAGATTTTTAAATGTACTTTTATAAATAAATTTTAAAAAACTAAGAGCTTTGGGGATATCTTATGAGCAGACTTTACTCAGATAACAATGTGTTTAATATTTACATTGTACAATTCTCTTCCTATTTTTTGTGATTATATAATAAAGGTTAGTACTAAAGCACATGGGGAGATTACCACACATATATTTATTGGTGTATTGGGAAACTTTATTCTTTTAAAATCAATGGGACTATTTATGAAGAAGTGGGAAATACACATATAACAACTGGGCACAGACTTACACTCTGCTTAAAGGCCTGGATACCCATATTACCAAAAATCAGCACCTGCAAACTCCAACCACTGTTGTATTTATTTAATAAAAACCAAGAGTTGGGATTTTTTTATAGCCAACAGACACAATTTTAAAATATGACACACATTTCCCCAAGAATCTCTATTAATAATTCAAAGGTGAAAAAATACAAAAGCCTGAAAAATATTTTTTAAATGTATTTCTATTGATTTCAGAGAGAAAAGGAGAGGGAGAGGGAGATAAACATCAATGATGAAAGAGAATCATTGTTAGGCTGCCTCCTGCATGTCCCATACTAAAGAATGAGCTCTACAACCTGGGCATGTGCCCTGACCAGGAATCGAACCCTGACCTTCTAGTTCATAGGTTGACACTCAACCACTGAGCCATGCCAGCTGGGCTGAAAAAATATTTTTTACATGAAGCTCTAAAAATACTACTATATACAAACAAAAACTTGAAAAAAAATAAAACTAATACAAATTCTCAGAATTAAATTTTCATGGCACGACCCTACAAGTGGCTCAATTAGTTGCAGCACCTTCTGGTAAGGTCCATCAAAAAGGTTGTGAGTTTGATCCCCATTTGGGGCTCATACAGGAGGCAACCAATGTTACTCCTTCCCTCTCCCTTTTTTTCTCTCTCCCTCTCTCTTTAAAATCAATTTAAGAACCATATTCTCGGTTGACGATTAAAAAGATAATAAATTCTCATAGCGTGAACGTCGGTAGCTACTTCATACACATAAGGTGAAATCTGAGTTCTTAGTTGTTGCAACTGTTAATATTCAGAATAATTCAGGTGAAAATTAGATTAACTATGAGTTAATCTCAAGTCAAAGGACATTTTGTTGTATGACACTAAAACATACACACATAAATATTAATTATAAACATGTCAACCACAAAGTTTTAAGTTATATAGTTCTTTTTTTAAAAAATATTATATCAAAACATTTCTCTAACATGTTATCTATCAATTATCCCAAGGAAACATTCTGTCACAAAAATGAGTTTCCTAAAAGTTTCAGGTTGATCTTCACAACTTTTATTAAGATAGTACAACCCCAATATTGTGCAAAATATATTCAAAACAAAAGAATGAGCAATAATCTGTTCTTTGAAAAAGAAAACCTGAGCATGGTCAGTAAGGACAAATATTTAAAGAAGTTAAAACAATAAGTGTACTATCTTATAATCAGTTAAATTAAACCTGTAGGAAGAACAGTTCATCACCAGCCAGTTCTTCCTGGTGATGAGATAGTACTAGAACAGTCCATAAAATTAAGAGTCTTCTGGTTGGGCCAAAGATAAACAGGGCAAGCAGATTTCTACAAAGCTGTTTAAAACCCAGCTAGAACAAAGAAAAATATCAGGACATAACATCTACTCAAAATGGAAAACAGTTCACTGGTAGACCTCTTCAATCATAAAACAAAATACAAATTCTCCAGATAAAATCCACTTAGTTGTAATATCTTTTCAGAGATACAAACTAGTTCCTTAAAAATAAACTCTCAATTCCCTCCTCAAAGGTTTTACAAAATTTAATTAGCTAACATTTATTTAACTGCGAAGAATTTAGCTAACACCAACAACTAACAAACAACTAATAACTATAAACTTCATTTTTCAATATCCAAATTTAATTTCAATAGTTTTCAAAATCTGAAATATTCTTTCTAAGCTCATCTGTACTTTATGCATCTGTAAATATCACACATATACCTACTTTTCAGTGAAGTGTTTTAAGCTTTGCAGTCTAAAGACTATAACTTTTGCAAGAAAGACAATTAGAAAATCTTAGAATACAACTAAATAGAACCAACAAAGTACACTGCTTAAAAACAAAGATTCCAATAACCTCTGAATTACCAGAGGCAAAAGCTAAATTCAGTATCTTAATTTTCTTCCTCTCCCACCCAACAACAAACCATCTCCAAGAATCTCATCTACCAGAAACAAAATGAAAAAATGGGAGGGGCAACTTTAAAAACAGAAGCACATTTAAAAAATAACCTAAAGCTAATTACATTTTATCCACAGCTATATTAAGATGGCTAGTTTATTATATCTGAAGTAATGTGAATAGCCCACAAAGAAATAAGATCTGAACTGTAAGAAAGTGAAGACATTAAAAAACAGTTTTCTACCAATTGTACTACAATCTTGTCCCAACTTGCCTTCACTTTAATAAACAGGGGGAGAAAGAGCTCATCAAATTCAGGATTTAAATAAATTATTTTTAAAATATGAAATTTAAAATATATTTTATGTTAAGAATGTTCAAAGGAATTATTTCAAATATGTTTCCAAACTTTAAATCCTTTAAATTTATCAGCCATTAAGTTACTGAATGACAAAATAAAGACAACCCAAAAATATAATTTGAGTGGCATCTGAATTTAAGCTTTAGGCTCTATCTACTACCCTCCCCTTCCCCCAAGCATGTTAAGCAACTCTCTTAATCTGTCTCAGTTTCACAATTTATAAAACAGGAAAAACTACAAGGATGGGTAGTTAATTAAATTAGGAATAAATGCTAGCAAGCTGCTTTGAAGTTACTTTATGCTGTTCTCAGTTCTCCTCCTACTCAGTAAAACTAATAAATGAGAAAACATCTGGAATTACTATAGATACTAACATCTGCAGTCTCACAGCAGTTAAAAGATGATCTCTATTTACAAGCTTCTAAACCAAAGTTCATTCAACAACCCCAAAAGATTTCAGGATACAATTGCAAAGAACATTTTTTAGGTAAATTTCCTTTCAGTCTGAAATACCTAATCTTACCTACATTCTCAAAACAGGCTATTACAAAATGCAGAACATCTTGAGCAGTCTTGGCACAAAACAATTCTTGGTAAGATGAACAAGCTGTTACTGTTGTTAATGCTATTTTCAGCATTCTAAACTGTCAATCAAGGTAAGCTTCATCACAAATACTCCCTCCAAAAAGTACTTGTCCCTGCTGAGAATCTAAGTACTTCCTTCTAAGCCATCTGTTCAGGAAAGCTCTATTAAAACACCTAGAATGCAGTTGCTCTCAGTCTAAAGGAGCTATGAATAAACATAAAACATAAAACATTAAACCATGTACATTTTCCACTTCTAACACTGGTAAACTACCTACCCAAGTCTATTCTGATGCCCAGGTTGAACACAAAACCCACAGGCAGGTTGGTCAGAAACTGTAGCTTAATCAAAGGAGGCTAATACGGTATTTTTTTTTTCCAAAGAAGGAAAATATATAAAATAGCTCAAGAAGGGGCGGAGGTGGAGAGCTCAAAAAGAAAAAACAAAGCAGATTAGGAGGAAATGTACATGTAAATTACTCCCTGATGGAAGACTCAATTAAATTTTAAAACAGGAATTTAAATTACTCAGTGAGCTACAACCTCAATTACTCTCTGTTCTGCTTACTAGCTACAAACACTATAAAAAATGTAAGTATCTCTAAATCTAATTTGAAGAATCCAAAATTAATCTATTATATTCTAGTAAAGAAGGAAGTTGCACAAATTTCAATGAGGAAACAGTAGGATGTTCTAAGAGAAGCTAAGGCTAATGCTGTAAAAGCAAAGAATAATGAGAATGAATTATTTTAAGAATAAAGGACTAATGGGAAAGTGAACCAAAGATTTTAAATCTCCCCTCAACCCCATTCTTTCTTCTGCTTAATAGTATACAAAGAATATACTTCCCGGCCTAAGAAGGCTGTTTAGAAAATAACTTCTGATCAATGTGTCAAAACTTTTTCACAACAGTAATATACTAACCTCAATCCCCTAGATGGCAGTTTCCTCAACCAAACAAACGACACACATTCTAAATTCCAGCTCTTTCACATCTATACTAATTATTTTGAGACTGAAAATATGGTGAGATTACCTTAAGGTCTGGGGGTGGTGGTGGAGGCAGAATACTACTGCCAGAAAAACTAGAAAGGCAATTATATTTGGCTCAAGCTTACAACTATTACCTTAAAAAGTTAAAATCCTCAAGAAAAGTAAATAAAGTTTAAATATTAATCTTTAAGAATGTGAAAAAAGTATCACCTGCCCACAGATTTATAACTGCCTCATTCACATTTACTACTACAATACCCACCTGCTCACCTATAAACACAGAATGTCAAAATACAAATTCATTGTGGTAACAACATCGCCACAGATGGTCATGTGCTGACAATCCAGTCAAAGTTATAGAATAAAATACTGGGAGTGGGGACAGGCGAAAGCATTCTGGGGGGAAGCTCACTTGCTTTGCATTCATTTTCAACATAAAGACCATTCCAGCCACAATGTAAATGGAAGAAAATAATCTTTATTTTTTTAAACATAAGAATTTACTGTCCTATGTTCTAGGCACTTAATAAATATTTCATAAAATATTGCTTCAAAAAGTAAATGCATTTTTCCTAAGGAACTGATCCTATCTAGAAAACTTAATCAGAATACAAGAATCCTCTTTAGAAGTAGGTTGTAAGAGAAATATGACAAAAAATAACTGATTTCTTACTTTTGTCACAAATTACACATTTATTACCACTCACAAGGACTCAATAATCAGTACAACATCCTACTAAATGGGTCTTCAAAAATAGTTTATCTCCAATACCCACCCCAAACCTGCCAAACATTTACTTGATCTATACTTACTTTTCATAAGTAATGCGAGGAGAAGTGTGTACTGGATTCCTATAAAGAGGCATACACAACTCTTTGAAGAATTTATCAGGGAAAATTTTTGATGCCTGTAACTATTAAAATATTTCCAATTTAACTGGCTAACCAAAACCCTAAAGTTCAAATGCCTGGTCTTCAGCCTTCCTTGGTTATTGAAAACAGTTGTGTTTAGGGCATTTTTTTAAAAAACTATTTGTGTGTTTTTTTTCCCTGTATTTTGTCACTGGCTCAATGCTTCTATCCACTGAAAAATAAAACTGCCCAAGCCTCCAGCTTCTGAATATCAACATCTGGTATGTGCACACACCAAAAAGCTTGACAGAATGTCCTAGTTTTAAATTTTTTTTTCATTTAAAATGAGAATGCCTTTAAGCAAAGATTAGACAAAAAATCAGCTTTTACCTTATTAGGAGATTGCTATTTTCAACATTTACCTTAAACCGCAACATGGATTTATCTTCTAACCAGTTAGCTTCCTGTCTCTCCCCAACTACATTAAACTAACATTTTTGAAAGCAAAGGACTATTGGACCCCATGATCTGTTGCCCAGTGAATATGTTTCAAAAGCTTTGTAAATTTCCACAAAGATATAAGGGTTGCTAGCCTTAAAGCTTTAAGGATTTCCCTAATACTTTATAGCTATTCTATTAAGAGCAGGTGTCCTTAGCTGTTACTATAGTTGTATACTAGTGGGTTCTCAAAGTGTGGTCTTGGACTCCTGGGAATTTCCAAGACTCTCTTAAGGGGCACATGAGGTCAAATGATTCTCATAAATAATATTAAAGTGTTACTTATATTTTTATCCTCATTCTCTCATAAGCATGCATTAAAGTTTTCCAGATACTACATGATGTGTAATGTAACCAGAGACTGAATGCAAAAGCAGATATAAAAATCCAGCAGTCTCCTATTATGCTAGACAACAGAGTTGCAAAAATATAAAATGCTGCTTTTTCACTAAATTTTGTTTTGAAAAGATAGCTATTTTATGGAAACTATGGTTTATGTTAACAGGTATTGGGTTATTTTATTTCTAAATGATTTAATGCACATTAAAATTTTCCATTTTAATTTCTGGTACAGCAACTATCAATAGACATGAGCCGTACCAACAAAAGCTGTTTGGGTTCTCAATAATTTTTAAGGGTAAAAGGATCCTGAGAACAAAAAGTTTGTGAACAGCTACAGTACACAATTACTTAACCTATCACAAAGTGCCTTCCACAGATAAGAAGCTCAAGTTAACTCTGGAATATAATTACTTCTTAGACCCTCTAATCTTGTTGAGTAATATATCTCCTTGGAAAGCATAATTCAGCATGAAGCCATTCTGTCCTGGGCCCTATTTAAGGGGTTTAAATATTTACATATTTAGAGTCCTCTTTATAGTTTCTGACCTATAATACTTCCTATTGTTTGAATAGTGTTTAACATTTTTCACAAAAATTGCATTGTTCATCCTAATAGCAACCTGTGAAGTATTACCTTTTTACAGATGATGTCATGAAATTGATGCTTAAAAGGAAACAGAACTACTTGTCCAAGGATGTACTGCTAGCTAATAGGGCCTAGGATATTCATCTTTTGCAATTGCTTGGCTGCTTTAAAGCTATTTTACTGTGGTGTAATTCCAATGAAAACAGGGCAAGGGCATTACTTTTATTGTCCCAGTGCCAAAACAGAGATTTTTTTCACTCGTTAATAAGAACATAATCAGACACAATACACGGTCACACCATTATTGAACACACTGGCAGAGAGAGGGGGGTAGGGAGGGGGAAAGAAGGGAGGGAGGCAGGGAGAGATTGATTGATTCAAGGGTGTTGGAGGATAAATACCAGAATACCTAATCCTTCAAGATGATGAATTAGTTAAGGACTCACACACAGATAAGGACTCGCAGATTACTAATCATTTAATCACTGAAACAACAGACAGGTAAGAACAAGATTGAGCTTAATACAGTAACATTAAATTATACTAATGAATGGATGGATGCCAATAGGTCCAATTTACAGAATGGAATATGGACAGAAAAAATCCCCACATAAAGTTAAACTGCACCATCCTACCCTAGGACAGAAATTATCCGTCCCTTAGAGCTATACACATTCTCATTACCAGCACAAGTCTCTAGTTATGCTCCATTTTAACTTACATTCCTCAAAAAATGCCCACTTTTCTGCATCTCTTTTCCCACAGTGAATGGGCTCTCTGACTGACAAAGACAAGACTGACTCACAAGAGGAAATCTGCCACTTGCATGTGCTCAGCGAGGCCATTTTAAAATTTGATGTGATTTTACCAGGAAACACACACACACACACACACACACGAAAACAGAAGTGTGCTAACTGTCCTGTAGTTCATTTACAACAGATGAACTAGAGTAATTTCATCATTCCTCGTGAGGTATGCTTTTCCTAGTGTTTACTTTGGCCTTTTTTTTTTTTTCAAATCTCCTTTGGAAAAAAAATAAAAGTTTTAGTATCACAGCTATAGCTACAATTTTAGCTAATGCACCAACAACAATTTGTAAAGCAATTTGATGCACCTTATTTGTTGTTCCATATTCAACATTTACTGCAAAAGATGTAGTCGTATGTAAGAGCTAATTCATACAAGTTTCAGTACCCTCCTAGAAGAATTGCAATACCACACTGTAAAACCAATTAACCGGTTGATCTTTAAAGGCTCCTTGCCGGGAAAAAAAAAATAATAATAATCCGATTTTACGAAGGCAAGGCAAGCAAAGCACCAAACCTCTGAGAGGTCCAGGGAACCGAGGTTGTTTCTGTTCCTTATCCTGGAGTGTATTTTTCTTTGTGGCGTTACCTATGTTTTTCTCCAAGGCCATAATTGACCATTTCAGAAGAAACCTGTCAAAAGTGTTAAGGCAAACTAAAACTACCTTCCCAGCTGCAGCCCACAAGGAGAAATGTCACACTGCTACACCCTACCAGGGCTGTTTTGCCTATCCAGTATTTCTTCCAGTAAATTTAAGGTTTCTGTAGGGCACCATTCAAATTTCACACTACAATCCAAGCTACCGTGGATCGTCTCAAACCTAATAAACAAAAGACTCTAGCGGCAGCACCCGGGCCCTACCAGGAAGTAATCAAAGCCCGTGTGGCCGGGTGCGATCCTAAGTCGCCAGAACAGACAATAAGAGGGCACTGGGGCTTCCAGCGGGCCGGCGGCAGGAGGACTTCATTTGCGTAAGCAACACAAAAGCATTGCATAAACCTGGACCCTGTTACGCAGCACGGGAACCGGGAATGCCGGCGCAATTTCGGACTAAACAGCCCGGAGGCCCCCGAGCCGCCCCTCCGAAGCGAAGCCGCTGCCGGGTCGGCCTCCGGAGCCGCTCAGCCCACAGCGTGTTTTCAAACTTCACCCTCCCTGGAGGAGGAAAGCCTCCGACCGCGGCCGCCCGGGCGCCGCGCGCCGCGCACCGCGCACCGCTCGCGGCTCGGCTCGGAGCTCCCGCCCGGCACAGATCGGGTTGCGTGCGGGCAAGCAGAGGGGAACGGGGGCCGGGACGAGCGGCGCAAGGCCGGGGCGCCCCGAAGCCCAGACAAAGCTGCGCCCCCGAGAGCGGCGTTTTCCCGTCCGAGGGCACGACGCCACTCGGGCACCTCCACACGTGAGACCGCCCTGTGGGGGGCCGGACACCCGCCACCACCGCCCCCGACCCGGCGGACTCGGGCGAGCACAGCCCCAGGGCGGGGCGGGGGCGCGAGCCGCGGGCCCGGCTCCCGGTGCGGTGCGTCGCTGCCCCCACGCGCCCGCGGCCCCGGCGGGCTCCCGTCCCGCGCGGCCTCCCCTTCGCCGGCTCGACCGTCGGGCCGCGTAAAACAAAGGAGCTGCGGCCGCTCCGCCCGCCGCGCCCGCCCGCGCCCGCCCGCCTCACCGCATACGCTCCCCGACCCCCGCACCGGCTCGCCCTCCTCCCGGTCGAGTCCGCGCGCCGGTCGGCCTCGGCCCCTTAGACGGCAGGCCCGGCGGAGCCGGGGCCTCGGGTGCGCGGCGGGGCCGCCTGGGGCCGCACTCACCGCTGCAGCACCAAGACGACGGGGAGCCGTTGGGGAACTTGGCTGAGTCCGGAGCGATGCAGACGCTGGAGCTGAGGTGCGGACACTCCATGGCCACGAGGAGAGCGGCGAGGAGGACCGAGGCTCGGGGTCCGGGCGAGGTGGGGGCGGAGGGACTCCGAAGGCTCCGTCTGGGGTCGCTCCTCGCTGGGCGCACGGCCGACGGCGGCTACGTCCTGAGCCCTTGCGTCAAAGAAAGCAAAGGCTTCCGGGCGCCGGGTTTTCTCGCCCGCCGTCTCCAGAAGCCCCGCTCCGGAGAACTGGATACTCCGGGATCCGGGTTCTGTCGCCACCTCTAGGCGGGGGCTTCCGTCTTCCCAGGCTGGCCACGCCCCTCCCCTTGGACAGGCCACGCCCCAACGCCCAGCTCCGCCCCCGGCCACTCCTCGGGGTGAGGTCCCGCAGTCCGGGAACTCCCCCGCGGGTGTCGCGGAGCCAAGCTGCGCTCCTAAATGACTTTCTCAACTCTGCCGCCCGGGCCGGCCGCGGCTTCCCCGAGCCCCCGGCTCCAGGAGGAAACGCGCCGGTCAGGTCCGCGGTGTTAACTAACCTGTGTTAACCGCGGCCAGCGAGCACTCGCACTCACAAGGCTGATCCTGCGTGGTGTACGGGGGTCTGACTATACCGGGGTGGAAAATCTGGCCATACATGAAAGTGTGAAAGAGACCAAAAAAAAAAAAAAAGGAAGAAAAAAGAAAGTGTGAAGGAGAAAATAAAAACCACTCGGGCCGACAAACACTATGGCCCCCAGGTTACCAAGATGACACAAGCTCAGGTGCAGAGCCTGCCCCCTGCCCCCGCGGCCCAGCAGGCTGCAGAGCAGTATTGAGCGTTCCCCTGGCCGCAGGGGCGATGCTGACCAGGTTCTAGGTTCTGAACACGTGGGCTGAGCCGGTCACCTGGGTGCTGCGTGACGGGACCCGCTGGGGCGCCCACGAATCTGAGTTCAAGCCTTGTGCATTACCTCAAGCACGTGGTAGGGCTTTCATACCTCACCCTATACTATACTGGGCGTTTGAGAGATGCCCAACCAGGGCGTGCTGAGCGCGAGGTCCGCGTAGCCAGCCGATAAAAAGACAAGGGCTCTAACGCTTGTTAAACACCCACTTACTGTCTGCCAACCCGGCACTTTACACTCAATGCCTCGTTGAAACCTCGCACCACCCTGCAAGCTGCAGTGAGGGTGGGGGGCGGGGAGGGTAAGGAGACTACCAGTAATTGGTTAAGGCGTGTGGGGATAGGATCCTCGACTCTGACCTCTTTTGTCGAAAGTGGATAGGGAAAGCTGCAAGGGGCCTTTTGAGCAGGCTTTGCACCCAGGCGAGCCTGCGATCTCTCTGGGACAAGGCCTTGGGGACCTCTGGGGCTATTACAAATACTGACTCGAAGTTGGAGCTCCTTGTAAAGCCCGGCGAAGGAACAGCAAGGCCAGGAAGCGAGCAGCAGGAGGAGGAGGAGGATGTGGCAATCCGACGAGAGGAGGAAGGTCAGGAAATGATTAACCAGGCCGGGCCGGGGAGTGGTTAGAGCAGGGCACCTCCCTGCAGAGCCGGAGCAGCTCAGGGACGCCCTCTCGGTCACTTCTCACGCCTTGCCACGCCTCCCCTACCCCACCCCACCCCCTCCACCCTCTGGTTCCCCAGCACCATTCTATTTGTGCCTAACCGTGTCCACTCACCTGGGGCATCTGTGCTGACCCTGTCTGCCGGTACTATTTCCGATTCCTCAGTCAACTTTCCACGTTTTGATGATGGTTCGCCTTCCAAGTTTTGATTACTTTGCAGAGTAAGCCTTGGTCTTGGGATTTTATGACGTAAAGAGTTGGGAAAAGTACAGCTTTACTCCTCCCCAGCCTTTTTCTTTTCTTTTTCATCTGTAAAACTGTGACAATAATAATATTTATTTGGCGAGGAAAATGTGAGAGTTCGTGTGAATTGCTACCACGTGGTAAGTAGCAAGTAAATTATAGCTTTTAAAAGTATAGCAGGTGAGGGAACAATTTGAGGAAAGGGGATGATGAATAAATCTGACCTTTGCTCAACTCTCCAGCCCTCTCCTATCAACTGATTTTTTTTTTCAAGGTCTGGCTGGACCAACTTCTGTCTTCCTCTGGACACCTACCCCAATTTAGTGTCCATACCCCCACATTTAGCCAAGGAGGATGCCCTGACCCACGCCGTCTTTCATATGCAATGTTTCTTTTCCACCCTCTCAGAGACTCAGTTTCCTTTTTCTCCATCAAGGAGGCCTTCCTGACTCTACTGCACCCCTAGGTTATCTCCAGATGTGTAATACCCTTGTCTGCCTCCACACTCAGCCTTTTAAAAGACACTCTCCATGCATATAATTATTTGTTTAATGTCTGCCTTCCTCTTGGAGTTCCATAAGGATAGCAAACAAGTCTGTCTGGTTTCCTGTTGTATTCCTAACATAACAGGTCCAATAAATGTGTTCAGTAATGAGTTAGTGATCAATTTAGCAGTGTCTTCCATGGGCAGGAGTTTAGGAAGTGGCACAATACATGCCAGGCATTTGCCCCCACCAAGGTGATCTCTAAATTTCCTATAGCTTTGAATGTATGATTTTGACATCATCGGGAATGTGAAAGCACCTTGTAAGGTGTAAACTGCTAAAAAAAAAAAAAAAGAGAGAGATTTTAAAAAATAAAAAGTGGGTTGTTTTTTTTTATTAGAATTCTCTCTCTAGCTAGAATAAAAACCTTGGGGCCCTAATGTAGTCGTATTTGACTGCGGTAGTCCCTAGAGGCAGGCCTGAGAAGCTAGGCAAAATCATAGGCCCTCCTGGGGCTTCAGCTCAGGTTTTCCTAAAGCACAGGGAACTTTCCTGTGTCTCTGGAAGTTTTCTCAAGAAAAGAAATTTAAAGAAAAACTCGTGGTGAGTAAATGTGTCAAATGAGGGAAGACCAAGGGGCACATGGGAAATTGGCTTTTTTAGTCCCGTGTTTCTTCAGCTACGTTTAATACAACATTTGCTTTTTTTTTGGTTCTTGGCCAGAATCGCTTTGACACTGAGGAGCTCTGACATACATACCAGTGAGCCCTGATGGTGATGAGCCAGCTCCAGCTCCAGTGCTCCAATGCTCCAAATGCTTGGCTGGGGGTCACCAGCCATCCCTCAGCAGCCACACACACACACACA
>JAAGEH010000076.1:38356261-38425137 GCA_011751065.1 Lasiurus cinereus
CATGGTGCAGTTTCTGCCCACAGAGATGAGTGAGTTTTAAGTTTATATTTTTCAAGAAGAACACACAATTTCAACCATACTAACAAATGTTTCTCTTCTAAAGGAGATATATAGATTTATGGGGGTGGAGGGTGCTGACATGGGAAGAGGGCATACGTTGCCATGGGAACAATTATCAGGAAAGGTCTCAAGGTTGCTATGACCTTCCTCTAGCCTTAGACTTGAGACTTCTGGCAGAATCGGGAGTCCTGAAGCAGGGTTTACAAACTGACCAGGCCCTAGGGAAGACTAGCTGTCACTAACCCCATTCAGGCAAGGCTTATTGGGAGAACCCGGAGAGCTAGGTTAATTATTTACCATAGAGATTTTTCTAGGAGCAAAGCCTCCTAGGGAAATCAAAGTTAGATCAAGAAGAGGCTTGGAGATAATTTAAGGGTAGTGGGGAGGGCCCCAGGAACTCTTTTATCACCTCATTTAATTTCCCAAGCAGCTTTTATCTGATGGTTCTTTGCTTGTTTACTTGTTTATCTATTGTCAGTCTCCTCCATGAGAACAGAAACCTTGCCAGTCCTGTTCATTGCCTAACTGAAGCTCCTGGAATTCAGCCCGGTCCAGGGCAGGCCCTCAGGAACTATCTGTTGGATGACTAAATGAATGAGGGACTGCGCTAGGCTTCAGCCAGCCAGCCTCACTTCTGCCCTCAGGAACACCAGCGTGGCATTCTCCCACTTCTTTCCATTCATCCCTGCCACATTATTTTCCTGCCCGGAATTCTTCAGTGGCTCTCTGTCTCTGGCAAGATAAAATCAGCTGGAACCTCACAGTCACCTGTCCCTGTCTTTTGCTCAAGTGTTCTTGTTTTAACTGTTCCAGCAGTACCTAAAATAGTTCCCTTGTGATGGAAAGTTTGCTTCTTCACAGCTCTGTATCCTTCCCTACCTCTTTCCCTTCTACCAGGCCAGCTCCTACTCCTTCTCCATGAAGCATATGGCCTCCTCAGGGAAGCCCTCCATCACTCACCCAAGCAGATGTCTAAGCTCTCCCGCTCCCCTCCACCTCCATTCTGTCTCTGCAGCTTGTTACATGGTGCTGTTATTTTCTATCTCCCTTGGAAACAGAAGCTTCTCTTTTTATCTGAGGATCCTAGGCACCTAGTTTAATAATTACAGATATTTTTTTAAAAGATTATAGGGGGTGGTGGGGTGGGAAAAAGCTTGCAGAGAGCATAAAGGGGATAAATACATGGTGATGGAAAAAAGGAAATAATAAAAAGATTATATTTGTAGATTAAATGTTGGGAGTGCCCCCTTTGAGCATGATTCTATCAATTATTACATGTAATGGTCCCCTAGGTATTCACAGAAAGGCCCTCAACTCTATAAGAACAAAGCTTACATTTATGGGGTTCCACCTAGGTGCCAGGTACTATATCAAGTTGTTTTCATTTCTCCATTAATTCCCACAGCAAACCTGACAGGTAGGCGTTATCATCTCCATGTTACTTAGGAAAGAACTAAGGCTCGAAGAAGGTTAAATAATTGTACAGATCTACACAATTCATATCAAGCCTTTCATCAAAGGTGGTAGCATCCCACCTCTCAAACACACGGTTAGCTAAATGATTGTTTTGCAGTATTACCGGTACATGGGGGTAGCTGAAGTTCCTGATAAGGAGGAGTCTTGGGGACCACAAGACAAGGAAGAGCCTTCTGAGTAACTAAAGAATCTTTTAAGTACCATAGTAATCATTATTCATCAACATCTTAATTTGTATTGCTTTTAAGTCTTCTTCTTTATCATTGAAATGTGAACAGCACTTTTATGAAGGAGATGAGAAGGTTCTCTTGTTTAAGACTCACGTTGCAGATAAAACACCGACCAATTAAGAGAGACAGTGTTGCTCTAGCAACAAACAATTTTGACAGTGAAGGAGTCACTTCTTTCTCTGGGCTTCTTTCTCTGGGCCCCCTTTTTCCATCTGTTAATCAGGCGGTTGAACTAAATGATTTCCAAGGGCCTTTCCGGAGTGCGAATTCAGCGATTCTATGCTAGCTTATGGCCACCTAGTGATGCTGGCACAGACAAGAAGGCTCTTGTACCTTGGTGGCAGAGACTGCTAACTGTTCACCCCAAATCTGCTCTCTTTTCCTCCCGGATGAGAAATTTCTCATCTTCCTTGTAGCTAGGTGTTTTTAGTCAATGAAGTCTGAGCAAAAATTGTAAAGAGCAGCCTTGGCTGGCACTGTGGGCAGCTGCCCAAGACAAAAAATACCTCACTGTCCAGTTTTGTTTATCAACACATGGAAGAAAAGAGGGAACTAGATTAGGACAGGTCCAGGAAGAAATGTGGCTTTCAGTCTCTTTTCTCTTCAACCATTTGTTCTTTTATTCAACTAATCTTATCTGTGCTCCTGCCACGTGCCAGGCACTGAAGATATAAGGACTCAACTCTGACCAGTGTGGCTAAATGTTTAGAGCATTAGCCTGCCGTCAAGGGATCTCAGATTTGATTCCTAGTCAAGGGCAAGTACAGGTTCAATATCTGGCCCTGGTCAGGACACATGTGTGAGGCAACTAGTAATGTGTCTCTCTCATTTTGATTTCTCTCTCCTCCCACACCCTCTCTCTCTCTTTTTCCTCCTTTCCACTCTCTAAAAATCAAGGAAAACTATCCTCTGACAAAAAGTAACAACAACAACAAACAGATACAGGTACTCAGAGCTTAGTGCTACTTGGGGTCCTCTATTGACCTCCCATTGCCACTATCAAGATGAAAAACGTTGTGATACCACTCTTTCCCCCTGAACTTGTCTGTGGCCTGATTGGACATCAGAGCCTCTGAGTTTCGAAGTGCTGTCTAGACATGGGGCTTTAAGCCTTTTAATTGTAGTGACTTTACATGTAAAGGGCCTGTCTTGGTGCTTGGCATACAGACACCCTCAATAAATGTTCATTTTCTTGAGACCTTGTCAGATAGGAGGATTGATGAGGGAGAGAAAAGATGATGGCCTGAAATCATTGATTCTAGAATAGCTGGCACAAAAGGTTAAATTGTTGTTCTTTAAAAGAAATATGGACCAGATCATGCATTCAAAAATTTCTCTGATGCTCAAGGTTCATCTATATATATAAAAGCCTAAGTAACTGTCATAACCAAAACAACTGGACAACCGAACAGGCTGTATGGGAGGACCAGGCCAGCAGAGGGGTTAGTGAGGGGCAAACAAACAAATGAACAGTATGCTGTGTGGGGCAACTAGGCCAGCGGGGGGCGGGGGTTAGTTAGGGGTGACCAGACTGATGGGGGGGGCAGTGAGGGGCAACCAGGCTGGTGGGGGGCAGTTGGGAGCGACCAGGCCAGCAGGAGGCCAGTAAGAGAAGACCAGGCTGGCGGGGGGTGAGGGTGGGGAATTAGGGATGACCAGGCCAATGGTGGGGGCGGGGGGAGTTTGGGGCAATCAGGCTGGCAGGGAGGGGGCAGTTAGTGGTGATCAGGCAGGCAGGTGAGCAGTTAGGAGCCAGTTGTCCCAGATTGTGAGAGGGATGTCCAACTGCCACAGAGGTCCCAGATTGGAGAGGGTGCAGGCTGGCCTGAGGGGAACCAGCCCCACTGGTATGAATTTCATGCACCAAGCCTCTAGTGGGATATAAAAGTGGGCAACATGAAGTCTCATCTTCAAAAGAATGAGGAAGGCGCAAGAGAAACAGATCAGCAAACAAGCAATTACAACACAGTATGATAAGTGTTAGGAGGGGAAGTACAGGATGTTGCTTAGCCACAAACAAGGGGCAACTAACCCAGGCTGATGGGTGGGGGTGGGGGAAGCATGAGATAGGGCTTCCTGGAGGAAATGACATATGACCTAAAACTTGATTGATAACTAAGATTTAGCCAGATAAAGTGGAATGGGGGTGAAGGGACATGGTATCCCAAACAGAGCGAACTGTATCTTCACAGGCTCAGAGGCTCGGAGAGGACCTGATACTGTCAGTCTGGCCGTCAGGTCATGGGCAAGGAGAGGTAAAGCTGAGAGGTGAGGTTGGCAAGGCAGGCTGAAGCTGAATCTGGAACAGAGGACTGCCAACACAGGGAGATCCGGTCCTCTGGACCCTGACATCTTTCAGGGTTGCACTTTGCCAGGTCTGGGAGAAGGGCTAAGGGGGCAAAGATGCAGAAAGTTAAGAGATAAGACAGAGTCAAGAAAGAAACTAGCAATTATTAAACATCTGTAAGATGTTCGACAGCAGTAGTCATCTGAGCAATGCAAATTAAAACCACAGTGCGTACCTACCTAGAAACAAGCAGGAATTCGCAGATGTAACTCCCTCTCCTCCCCCTCTCCCCCACAGTCATGACTATGAAATCCCTGAAACTATGTGCTTGAGAAGCTTACAACTAACTGGGAGGGAGAGGCTCATACACATAAAGGAGTAGAATTTTGATGGGGTAAAGAATCCTAGGCCTGGAAAACCTCCATCTCTGCCTTCCTCTCTTCTGTGCCAACCTTAATCTGAGCTGACAATTCAGCTCTCTGAAATATTCAGCTAATCAGAAAAGGAACTTCTCAAACATCCAGAGCATAGATTCTTATAGCCCCAGACCCTTCTATGAGGTCCCTAATGCATTGGAAAGATTCAGGGTTTTGGGTGCAGTCAGGCTGGGCCCTGTCTCTGCCACTGGCCTGCTTCATGACCTTGAGCCAGCAGCCTGACCTCCTGAGCCTCCATCTATGCAGTGGGATTAATAATAGCTGCTTCTAATGTGGTGACTTGCCTGTTCTATCTCTCTTCCCCAAATACTTAACGTTTGGAAAGAGAGAACAGGGATTCATGTGTTATGATCAGAACCATTTCCTAAAGTTGCCAACACCCATAATTTATGCACTTATGCAACACGGCCAAAGGTTCTAAGCACATTTTATAAGTACATCATCTAGAAAGCACTGCTGTGCCTGACCTGGTTATAAACTGGCAGCAGTGGGTGTGGGGGAAGGTATTTAACACTATCACCATCTAAAGAACAATGGTGGGAAAGTAGGCAAAGTGCCTTAGAGCCCTTTGGGCCTTTCCCAGTGACCTGTGGAGCAGCTGGGGCTTTCTGACTGCAAACTGAGGCCAGAAGCAGCAAGGCTTCATGGAAGGACCCTTGCTAAGAGCCCCTAGGGCAGAATGATTAGACAACTGGTGTGGTCAAGAGTGTCACAGAGGAGGAAACCAGTCTTAGAGATTCGATGTGTTTGTCCAGCACTCTACAGAGTTCTCTGGATGCCTCCTGACCACTCAGTGCTCCTCATTGGCTGGGGTCTGCGTGCAGCCAAAGTGGAGAAGTGTTTGTTTGTGCATCTCCTTCGGCCTGTCCAGAGCTTAGGATGCACAAGCTGGTTCTACGGGAGGAAGAGATGGTACGAGGGAAAAGCTCTGAGTGCAGCAGTCAGTATAGCAGGTCCCTCCATAAATAACCTTCAGACTCAAGCCAAGGAGCCCTGTGAAGGCAGCAGAAGTCTCTGCTCAGAGCGTCTGGCGCGCATGAGGCACTCAGGGAATTCCATTTGTCTGGTATAAATAAACGTGCATCAAGTGAGAAGTTCAGTCTAAAGCTTACTCTGGAAGCTGTTGGCTCTGGATAGGAAGACTTGGTGGGAGAAGGAGGGAAATTTACTTTTCACTGTACATCCTTTTATTCCTTTCAAATTTGGTACCACTGGTTATGAAAAAGTTATAATTAAAGAAAAAAAATTTAAGCCTAATGCGACCCCTTGCCCCACTCAGAAAAATGTGTACTGCCATAGGAGGGAGAGAGGTGGGTCTTTAGAGTTAAACTAACTTAATTTTGATTCCCAGATAATCTTGCTACCTCCTAGCTCTGTGTCCTAACACAAGCTGCCTACCTTTTCTGAGCCTCAGTGTCTAACTACAGTGAGGACAATGATCCTCCATAGGACAGTTGTGAAGGTAAAATGTAGTAACATAGTAATAACATCTTGAGAGACTCACCATGTGCCAAGCACTTTTCCAAATGCTTTCTGTCTCTGTGTTAGCTCATTTCCCTCCGTAAGACAACCCTATTAGAGGGATACTATTTGTTCCCGCCTCCCTATTTTACAGATGAGGAAACTGAGGCGCAGAGAGACTAAGGAACTTGCTTAGAGTCTCACAGCCAGGCAGGCCACCTCCTGAACTGGGCTCTTCCCACCTCCATTCTGCTGCCTGGAAATGTTAGCAGCTCCTTTTCAATAGGGAATTCTTTAAAAACATAAACATTTTCAAGACCCCCCAAAATGCCTTTATAATTGTGGGCTGTTGGCTATGGTGACAGGCTAGTGAGGGGCAGTGCTGGTTAAGGAATCAGCAAAGCAAAAGTAGGGAGGGAGGGAAAGGGAGGGTGTGAGAGAGGTGGAGAGGTGCATTAGTTCTAATGCAATCAGAGAATATAGTTGAATTGTAGCATATGTGTAATTTTTCTGTTTTATACTTTATTTCTATTATTTAAAATTTTTTAAATTATATATTGGAGGAGGGCACCCTAAGTTCTTAGGGCTTGGGGCCTCTGCAAACATTAATAAGGTGAAGCACATTTTAGGCAGGTGCTTCCCCCTGTGGGTCCTAGGCTGAGTCATCTCCTGCTTACATTGCTGATTCTGCCTGTGTTATCGATAGTAGGTGTTTTTATGGTTTACATCTGATATTAACTTATCTGTGATCATTTACCTCTTTTTCTTCTAATTCATTTTTTAAAAATTCCAATGAATTCCAATTTCATTGACATTCTATTGCACTTGGAAGAAAAAATATGGAATAACCTCAAAAAATTAAAAACGGAACTGCCTTGTGACCCAGCAATTCCACTTCTGGAAATATATCTTACAAAACCCAAAACACTAATTTGAAAGAATATATTTGTACCCCTATGTTCATTGCAATGTTATGCACAAAAGCCAAGATTTGGAAGCAGCCCAAGTGTTCAAAAAATACTTGGATAAAAAGTGTGAGTGGATAAAAAAGCCATGGTACATTTACACATGGAACACTATTACTACTCAGCCATAAAAAAGAAGGAAATCTTACCTTTTGCAACAGCCTGTGTGGCCCTGGAGAGCATTATGCTAAGTGAAATAAGCCAGTCAGAGAAAGACAAGTACAATATGATTTCCCTTATATGTGGGATCTAATGAAAAAAATAAACAAACAAAAAATAAAAACAGACTCATAGATAGGGAACAGACTGACAGCTGTCAGAGGAGTGGGTTTCGGGGCTAGAGGGAAAGGTGAAGGGATTAAGCAAAAAGAAATAAACAAAAACCCATAGACAGACAACAGTATGGTGATTACTGGATGGAAAGGCAGGTAGGGGAAGATAGAAGGGAAGAGAGGGGGGATAAATGGTGACGGAAGGCAACTATACAACATACAGATGATGTATTATAGAATTGTACACCTGAAACCTATATAATTTTATTAATGCCACCCCAATAAATTCAATAAAAAAGTAAAAAAAAAAAGGAAAAGAAAATTACAATTCCAATGAATTGAACATCCAGGCAATTGGGTTCTTAATTTCATTACGTTTTTATTGGAAGAAAAAATTCATCTGTGTGTGCTTCCTTAAAAAAACTTACCAAGTCAGAAATGAGTCTGAATTTGTGAGGGGTGAGGGCCCTATTTGGCTTTGGCGGAGTTTAAAAGCCTTCTTCACCATGCCCCAGGTTGTGTTTCCTTTCCATTTCCCCTGTCCATGCCCCTAGGACCCTCAATGTTTCCTGTTGCCCTTCCTCTCTGCCCCCAACAATCAGGCCCCTCCCTCCTCTGAGCCGCTCCCAAAGGCCTTGAAGGGGCCTGTACTCAGCCTGTGCTAAGACAGGGAACTCCTACTCCTACCGCTAGAACCAATCCTCCTCTTCATGCCCCTCCCCTCAGTGCTCAGCCTGGCAGTGGGCATTGGCCAAAGAAAGGAGGAACCCTAAAAAGGCCCCATCCCCACCTCCCACTGCCCATTCTCACTGCAAACTTGCATCATCTCTTCCTGCCTATGCTCTTATCAGCAGCTTTCAACAACTCCCCCGTTGCTCCTAGAAGCAAGCCTGGACTCTTCCCTGGCATGGCATCAAGGCTCCCCTACATTTGGTCCCAACCCACCTGCCAACCTTGCTTCTCTCCACACCCCCTCATGGGCCTGACTGCTGAGCAGATCCTGAATGCTCTGGCCCTAGCTTCTTCCTCAAGCTGCTTCCTCTGCTCCATTCACTCCAGCGGGTGGAAGTCCTCCCCTTTACTAAGGCTTACTACAAAGCCCATCACCTTGAAAAATTCTTCCCAGCACCCATCTCATTCATATTTTCTCTTTTTCCCTCCCTCCTTCCATTTTCCCTCCCTTTCTCCCTTCTCTCCTCTCTTCCGTGCCTCTCTCATACACATACAGTGTGACTTGATCTTCCTCCATGCACATTCCCTTCGGCCTCTGCTTGTACCTTAGAAATAGCACTTATTTCCATCTGCTTTAGAGTAGAATTCATGTTTGCCTCACCTCCCAGTTAAAAACTGCATCCCTAGAAGGCAAGAGCTACTCATTCTTCATTCACATCTACACATTTATCATAGTACTGGCCCCAGGGATTTACACATACTCAATACATGGTTGGCCCTTGAGTACAGTGACTTGATGGACAGAGCCTTGGCTTTGGCAATGGACACAGCTGAATTTGAGCGCCCCACCACTTTCAATAAGTATGACCTTGCACAAACTACCTACTCTCTTGGAACTTCTTAGGTCCAAAAGCTATAAAATGTGGGTTATAATAGTACCTACCCATTGGGTGGTGAGGAATGATTGAGATAATGTGTGTAGAACATGTAACTCTGCTATTCATAAAGTAGGTTCCTAATAAACATGAATCACCAACTTCATCTTACGAATACTTTTAAAGAGCTGGACCCTATGGAGTGGATATCTGGGGGAAAGGCTTTGAGAACATTTGCATGGGAAGACAAAGATGACTTCCTTTCAAGCTGGGCCTATCTTCAAAGGGATAGCAAAGACTGCAAGAATTCTTATGGAAGCGGGTGGCACAAAATTGGCAGCCCCAGGCCTTGTAGGATGTGGGCCACACCCTTCCCAACTAAAGAGGTCAGACACTGACCAGGAAATCAGTTCCTCCAGTATCATGTGTGATATAGCAGCACCTTCTAGAGACTCTCCATACCTTAATATGAGTCTGTGTAATTGGAGACTAGGAAAAGCAGCTTGGAGCATGGAAAAATGGCCTTTTCAAAGGAATTGGCCAGTGTGTCTCTGACACTTCAGAGTGGGGAGTGGGATACGATCTGGAAGGCCCCCCTATCATGGAGACACTCACACCTGCCAAACACCTTCTGATCTTTCGTTGGTTTCTAGGAACAGCCATCCTAGAAAGGGGTGATGGGAGATAGGGTAGAGTGTGGTGAGAACAAAGCAATATCCCCTGTTTGGCAGATCTGGTTCTCAGTGCACATTACCCTGTTTCCCCGAAAATAAGACAGTGTCTTATATTAATTTTTGCTCCCAAAGATGCACTAGGTCTTATTTTCAGGGGATGTCTTATTTTTCCATGAAGAAGAATATGGTACACATTTATTGTTGAGCAAAAAAAAAAAAAAGGGGGAAATTTATTACCTGTATATGGTACGGTAGTAGTTACCATTACAAACCAGCTCACTGATTGGCTGCAGTGCAGCCGAAGCTGTTCAGGCAGTGTGAGATCTCTCTAAATCAGGAGTCAGATGCCTTACGGTAGCTTTGGGGGCCTTATATTCCAGGGAGGCCTTATGCTTGGGGGAGGCCTTATTATCGGGGAGGTCTTATTTTCAGGGGGAATGCTTTATATTACAGCAAGAGGCAAAACTGGAAGTAGGTCTTATTTTCGGGGGATGTCTTACTTTTGGGGAAATAGGGTATTAAATGATTTTGATACATTTCAGTCTCCTGAGAATTTGGGGAGAATCAGCTTTCCCTCAGGGCTGAGCTCCCTTGAATAAGCTAATCTATTCCTTTCTGTGCAGCATCCCCATCAGCCTGTCCAATACCTAGGTCCCTGTGATGGGGCAGCATTGTGGGGTGGTGGGTGGTGGTGATACTAGTTTGCAGAGTGAGAAGACTGGAATACCATACGGCAGCCTGTCCCTTGGAGATAGGATCCTGTACTAGGATCTTAACATTTCAATGACTTTTAGAGATCACCTAGTCCAACCCACTCTTTTCCAGATGAGAAAACTGAGACTCAGAGTGATCAAGTCAGTTCACAATGTACACGTTGAATACCTTATATAGAAGCTAAAAATGAAAATGAAAATTAATTTTAAAAGTTTTCAAGCCAGAAGGAGAGCCCAGGTCTCCTCATCTTCAGTTCAGAGTTTTTATCCTATTTCTGTAGGATAGCCCCATAAAGGTACTTTACTGTGGCATGATGCAAGTGTTTTCACATGGTTGAAAATTACATATCTGAAGTATTATATATACTTGGAAATGTGAATCTTACTTGTTCTAATCTCAAATAGGAGCCCCAACTTACTCTTTGCCTGACTTGTAGCTTCTCATTCTTTGGGGGCAGGCAGTGTGGTAAGAGGGGAAGAGTGGGACTTGTGCAAACTGTATCTAGATTCACATTCTGATAAAACCGTGGAGTGGAGTTGAGGAAAGTCCAAGGCATGAGAGTTTTGGCTTAATCAGCCTGATTTTTTTAGTGTTGAGTAGACAGAGAAGCAGGCATTTTCTCCTTCTTCTCTAAAAGATACTCAGCCTCTTTAAGTCCAACAAAGTAGGTATGCCATGAGATACCCCAGAAAGGTAGTAGCCAGCACCAGTGTAGTAGCCAACTCATGTTGGCTCCAAAAAAAGCACAGCATTAGCAGGTGGCTCAGTTGGTTAGAGCATCATCCTGATCACCAAAAAGGTTGTGGGTTCAATTCCTGGTCAGGGCACATATCTAGGTTGCAGGTTCGATCCCCCGTCAGGGCATATGGGAGGCAATGGATCGATTACTGCAGAGCAGAGCAGTAACTCTCACACACTGATGTTTCTCTCCCTCTCTATCTCTCTCTCCCTCTCTCTCCTTTCCTTGCTCTCCAAAAAAAAAAAAATCAATAAACATATGCTTGATGAGGATACAAAACCACAAATGCATGAAGCGAGGGGATAACAAAAGGAAGGAGATATTAAAAGGACTAATGAAACGTTCATTCACTCTTTCAAGAGATCTTTAACTGAACACTTAATCAAACCAGGTACAGTTCTAAGCACTGGGGAAATCAGTCCAAGAAAGGTACAGAGCACCATGCAAGTAATCTAGAAGAGGAAAACTCCAAGTCATGGACAGATTCTCAATTAAATGGAAAGTGAGGTTAAAGGAGGACAGTGGGAGGAATGGGATCCTAAAACAATTAGAAATTTCAAGAAGATAACATCAACACAGATAGCATTTTTTGAAACATGTAAGAAAAGATCCAGAGGGAGATCACATTGACATTCTAGAGTGAACCAAAGTGTTTGCACTGAATGCTGGGATGATTCGTTCACTCAGCAACTACAGACTGAACCCACAGCAGGCTCTTTGCTGTTCCTTGCCTTCACCAGACATACTCCCCACCTTGCCTTTAATCTATCAGTGTCCTCTCTGTTTGAGGGCTTCCCCCTCTCCCCCCTGCTCCAAAACAATAGCACCATTTAGAGAAAGATAAACAAGCTGAAAGTGCTGTGACAGGAGAATGAAAAATATCCTAGTGAGGACCCTAAGTCATCTTCATACACCAGTTCCAGGCACATAGTAGGCATTGAGGAGTTGTTTGGTGAATGAATGAATATAATTGCTAGGCAATTGAAGGCCACATTTGTATATAATAAGAAATGCTACCATGATTACACTTTTGTAAAAGTTCATTTAAAATTGTTCTAAAAATCCATTGGAAAACATTAACAGGGTTGAATGATGGAATTATGAGATTTTCTTTCTTTCTCCCATTTTGTGTACTATAGCAACACTTTTTTAATAGTGAAATTATATTTTAGCACATCTCTGCCCTGCTTCTTCCCCAAAAGAGAATTGTGAGGATAATTTACTCCCTGATTTTGTGCCATGTGAAGACTGAGAAAACATGACCTGAATTTCATAATGCAACCAGATAAAATTTATCACCACATTATTTTGATGTGTGTGGTGATAGGCATGATCATTGTGTAGCCGGGCATAAATAATAGTGCCCATAAAACACTTTGATTAGTGTTAACCTCAAATAGCCAAACTGGGCTTTTTGTTGGATATTGGGGCAGGGGAGGCAGGAACTGGACCAAGAAGGATATGACTCTGTTGCCTTCACAAGGAATCCCACTGTCCTGGCAGATGATGTCAGGACCTGGGAGCTCCGAGGACCACGGCTGACAGATGCCCTGGCCTCCAAGTGTAGGCAGCAGAGCAGGGCAGTAACTGGGGCTTTCAGGCTTCACAGGGAGTTAGTTTTTCACCCCACCAAGAGTGCCACTACCACCCCAAACTCTCCTTTCCCTCCAGGGTCTACCTTTCAGATATGAGAACGCCAATGAGGATACTGTCTATAATGTCATCAATAAATACTTATTTGGACAGTGGAACCATTGTTTTTTAGAGGGCTAGAGGGACATGTTCATTCATTCATACGACAAATGCTTACTTATTGAGAACCTGTGGTGCACCAACCAAAAGCAAGGTCCTACGTATACATGATATCATCTCTTGCTTTTATCAACATTATGTGGATGTTACTGTCCCTATTATAGAGGTAATGAAACAGGCTCAGAAAGGTTAAGGAACTAGACCTAAGTCAGACATTTAAGAAAGTAATGGGAATTGGTTGGAGAGAGATGTAAAGAGGGAAAGAGGAGTGATCCAGGCTGACCGCTGTCAGACTTGGATAACCATTCTCTCCACACTTCCCATTGGGACAAAGCAGAGGTTTCCAGACTTGGGGTTTTAAAGGCTGTATGATTATCAATGGCCACTCTAGGTCTCAGTCTCCTTGTTTATAAAAATAAAGTGCTTGAGAAATATGTTTTTCAAGTGTATTTCCAGCGCTGGGTTCTTTTCACAGTGTTTCCACTTCTTGTGTTTGTAAAAGCTCTGCTGAACAATTCTCTCTGGCCACTGGTGCAGAGCAACGTTCAGGTCTCTCCTGAGATCGCCCCCTAGAGGATATCAGTGGTGCTGCAGGAGCCTTGGCTTCCTGGGAGAATACAGGCAACAGACAAAACCAACATAGTCACTTGGTAGAAGCCAACTTTAATTAGCTCTTTGCTTTAAAAAAAATAGATTTAGAAAACATTCTCACAGCCCTTCCCACGCTCACCACACCAAGGCTGCTGGAACAATTAATGACGGGGAGCATTTGTAGCCTGAACTACTGGTTCTATGAGTCATTTTAAGGTTGGATTATATTTTACTTCCTACACCTCAGTTTCTTTTAGGCCTTGTGAGGCCTCTTAATGATTCAGTCCTGATTTTGCAGGGCTGCCACACAGTGATTCTAAAACAATGTATTTGTCTCTACTTCTTTATTTTTATTACAATAGTCCATTTTTGGTTCGGTAATATATGCACATGGTAAACATTCCCAAGTCACTACAGAGTTTTCAGTAATTATCAGGTGACCCAATAATTCCACTCCTGGGTATATACCCCCAAAATTGAAAACAGACTATCAAACAAAAAGCCATGAATTTTCATAGTGGTGCTGTTCATAATAGCCCCAAAGTGGAAACAATAGAAATGTCATTAACTGGCAAGAGATAAAATGTGGTTTATCCAAACAATGGAATATTATTCAGTCATAAAAAAAAGTCCTGATATATGCTACTACTTGGATGGACCTTGAAAACATTATGCTAACTAAAGCCAGACACAAAAGGCCACATGTTATATTGTTCCATGTATATGACATATTCAGAAGAAGTAAATCAATAGAGATTTTTTTCATCTGTAAATTAGTGGTTCCCAGGATCTGGGAGAAGGAGGGCAATGGGAAGTGACTGCTCGCGAGTGTGAGGTCTCTTTCTAGATTTTGTTTTAAAACTAGATAGTGGTAGTGGTGTACAACATTGTGAATGTACTAAATGTCACTGAATTGAGCACTTGAAACTAGTTAACATGGTAAATGTTATGTTATGTGTACTTTACCACAATACAAATAAAAAAAGGAGATTCATAGAAACAAAGTTCCTTTTTCTCTTGGTCCCCTTCCTGAAGACAAAACCAATACCAGCTCTCTTCTCTATCCTTCCAGATATTATTGTATGTATGCTATGTATGTGCATGTATATAGTGTTCATATTATATATGTGCTTATGTTATCTATAGTATATATGTGCATATACATGAAAAATATGTGTCCTTTTCTCTCTTCTTTTGAACACAGATGATCACACCATTCTATAATTTGCTTTTTCCACTTATATGGGTTCATCTTTTTAATGGATTTTGATCTTTCCAAAATGATATGTGAAAAATATCATCTCATTACAGTTTCTATCTTTATTTACTTTCTTATGAATGAGATTGAGCATCTTTTTGTGTATTTCAGATCCATTTGTATTTTCTTATCTATGAATTTTCTTTTCATATACTTTGCCCATTTTTATGTGAGGTTGTTTTTTTGTGTGTTTTGTTTTATTTTTGGTTTGTAGGTGCTCTTTATCAATTAAGATTCTTAGTTCTCTATGATATGAATTCCAAATATGTTACCCAATTGTCTTTGATCCTCTCCCCCTAACATCTGTATAACCAAAAGCATTAATTGTCCTTGTTTGAATTATCCAACATGGTTCCAGTTTTCCTGACTGGACCCTGAGTGATACATTTGGGTGTTTATTATTATTATTCTTCATTTGTAAGAACTCTTTGAATATTAAAGAAATTAGCCAATTATCTATCATTTGTTGCAATTATTTTTATTAGTTTGTTTTGTCTCTTGTCTATTTTTATTCTTATTCAGACATTTAAAAATGTTAATATATTCAAATTTATCAATGTTTGTCATTATAGTTTCCATATTTCTTTTTAAAATGTTTTCTTTCCTTTATTTTACTTTTTTTATCACCATTTATTTCCCCTATACCCTCTTCCAGCTCCACTTCCCCCCAATCACCATACTGTTGCCCATGTCCATGAGTTCTTTCTCTTTATTTTTTTTCCATTTTGCTCAATCCTTCCACCACCTCCCCAACTAGAACTGTCTATCTGCTCTCTATTTCTGAGTCTGTCTCTATTTTGCTTATTAGTTCAGTTTGTTCATTAAATTCTCATATGAGTGAAATCAGATGGTACTTATCTTTCTCTGACTGGCTGAATTCAATATAGTTTCCATATTTTCTGGCCTGCTTAAATAGAGCTTCTTCATTCCAAAATTATAAACACATTCACCTGTATTTTCTTGATTATACTTCCATGTTTTACATTGAATTTTTTATTCATCTGGAATTTATTTTGGAGTAAGGAGTGAGGTAGCAGTATAATTTAAATGATTTTCCTAAATGGAAAATGTGTCTAGTCAATTGTCTCAATAGTATTTATTGAATAGCTCTTCCTTTCTCCTTTAATTTAAGATGCCAATTTATTAAGTATTACATTCACATGTATACTTGGGCCTATTTCTGGACTTCTTTTTCTATTGGCCTATCTGTCTCTTTATAGGTCAGTTATACGTTATTTAACTAGAAATCAGCATTTGATTTTAGGGACTAATTAATTTAAATACCTCTACATTTGAAGTAAGGAACTCTTGGAAGTGAAAACACAAGAAAGGGAGAATGGAGTCCCTTCATGTCTGAGAAGTCAGAGGCCTGATTCAAAAGGATATATTGAAAAATTAATCTCTTAAACCAAGGCTTCCTGAATAATTTTTGGTTGATAAAGCAAATACATCTTAAATATCTGATTTCAACAAAAGGTTATGGTGTATTTTTTTGTTTGTTTGTTTATGTATTTTCCGGGAGATTTCATGAATTCTATCTTCCAACTCTTTTGCTGAGCTGTCTCTTCTGCTATCATTTTTTTTTTAATTCCAAAAGTTCTTTGTTGTTTTCCAAAGCTCTTTTTTTAAAATAGCACCTCTTCTTGTTTCATGGGTATCTTACTTTCTCTTCTCTTTTCTGTCTGCTTTTATAGTCTCTGAGTTCATCGTTCTGTTTGTTTTATCTTTTATCTTTTAAATTAGAAATTTTCTTCAGTTATATATATGATTTTGGTTCTTTATCATTAAGAGTAAAGCATGAAAAAGCTCATTGGAAAGTGGGGGGTGGGGAGAGGGAGAGAGAGAATAGGGTTATTGATTAAAAGGCTTTAGGCAGGATAACTAGGCAGAGACCTCACTGTTTATTTAGGTGACCTTCAACTGTCCATCTCTTAAAACCCTTTTTTCTTAGGCAACTTTCTCCTGAAAAGAAACCTCCGGTCTCTTGTCTAGTGGTTACATATCTGGCTGCCTGCTTCATGGGAGTTAAGCTAGGGAAGAAATTGGGGGCTGGGGAAGTGGTACTGACAACACAGGGACACTACAAAATGGGAAGATTTGGTATGTGTGTTTGGGGGGGTGGGAATTTGACATTTGATTTCTCAGAAAAGCATTAAAGTACTACTATGTGGAAAATCTATGTTCAAGACCAGTGAGTTTGCTGGGCAAGGCCTCTGGATACATTAATAATTATTGACATAAGTGTGTGTTTGACAGTTTGTACCCTTTGCAGTTCAACAGTCTCTGGCCACTGCAATGCTACCACTTGAACCAAACACTGAACAGAGCCCATATGTGTGTGTTGGCAGGAAGTGGGGATATGGTGGAGGCAGAGTCCTTTGGGAAACAATTTCATTCACAGGAATCCTAGTCTACTTCCCTATAACCTTTAGGATTTTGTGCTGATGAGGACCATTTTGGTGGCCCGTCTGGCCTTTCTTAAAAGCTCTCAATTGTTCCTTCGTCCCTTTTAACTGGGGATCAGATGTGTGGGAAGGGTTTGCTTTGAAATGCTTTTGTGCCAGCAAGAAGGCTCAGTTTTAAACACAACGTGTACTTGTTTTAGTGCTCAGCTCTCAAACTTCCGAAGGGAAGATCTTTTATAAATTTGCTAAATTCTCTGTAAGCTTGTATCTATCATGCCTCACTGTTGGCAAAGTATTTTGCAGGCGACATAGCCATCATTTTAAAACAGGAAGCTAGCTTTTCATCCTTAGCCTGAAATCAAGTGCTTCCGAAAATAAAGTCTTCAGCCTGAGAATTTAACATGACAAAAGTCACTACAGGAAGCTAGGTGACTCTGCTTCTCTGCTGACTCTGGCTTTGTCTCTCCATTCACAGCATGTTCATTCATTCGTCCATCTCTTAAATACCCAATTTGTGCATGGCCTCTTTTAATACCGCAGTCTACACCAGCCAAATGAGCTACACGGTCAAAATGCAAGACTTCCCATGTGCAAGCATGGGGAAAAGAGGCTTTATTTTCACTGCTGTAAAATATGCTCCATCGTGTGAATGAACCACAATTCATTTATTCCCTCTCCTGCTGATTCATGATATTGGGTTGGTTCCAGTTTTTCCTATTACTAACAATACGGCAATAAACAATCTAGCAAATCCCTCCTGTTGCCTATGTGCAAGTTTCACTAAGGCAGCAGTTCTCAGTTCTCAAAGTGTGATCTAAGGACTCATGGGGGTACCTGAGATTGTTTTAGGCACATGTCCATTTTTAAATGGTAAATCTCATAACTACTGAGAAATAAATTCAGATTTATTTAAAAATATATTTTTTAATTTAGCCAAAACCGGTTTGGCTCAGTGGATAGAGCGTCAGCCTGCAAACTGAAAGGTCCCAGGTTCCATTCTGGTCAAGGCATTATCTTGGTTGCGGGCACAGTACAGATCGATGTCTTTCTCTCACGGATGTTTCTGTTTTTGTTTTGTTTTTTAAAATATATTTTATTGATTTTTTACAGAGAGGAAGGGAGAGGGAAAAGAGAGAGAGATAGAGAGTTAGAAACATCCATGAGAGAGAGACATCAATCAGCTGCCTCCCCCACACCCCCAACTGGGGATGTGCCGGCAACCAAGGCACATGCCCCTTACCAGAATGGAACCTGAGACCTTTCAGTCCGCACGCTCTATCCACTGAGCCAAACCGGTTTCAGCTCATGGATGTTTCTAACTCTCTATCCCTCTCCCTTCCTCTCTTTAAAAAAAAAAAATCAATAAAATATATTTTTAAAAAATTTATTTTTTATTTTGTTAGATAAAGTAGAAGGAAGGGAGAGGAGTGGTATAGAGAAAGAAACATCAACGTGAGAGAGACATATGCTCCTGCCTGATCGGGACCAAGGTTCTAACCTGCAACCAAAATATATACCCTTGGCTGGGAATCGAACCTGTGATTCTTTGGTCCATGGGCCAACACTCTGGGGCCAGATTGATATTATTTCTATAGAACTCCACCCAAAAAAACAGCACAATTAAAGTATATAAAGCTCGGAATGCATACATATTTACTGAAACTGAAAACAAAAAACAAGGCAATGTTAAGCTGAAATACAGGATAGTGGCTACCTTTTATGAGGAGGCAGGGGCATCGATGAGAGGAGGCAGATTGGATTAGTTGTTGGCCTGTGTTTTGTAAGAAAGAACCTTTGCTCTCGTCTTTAATGTTCTCTCAGCAGGTCTCACTTAAATTGACATGAGACAGTCCTAGCCTGCTTGGCTCAGTGGATCCAGTGTCAGGGGTATATGCCTGGGTTGTGGGCTGGATCCCCAGTAGGGGGCGTGCAGGAGGCAGCCGATGGATGATTCTCATCATTGATGTTTCTCTCTCTTTCCCTCCCCCTTCTTCTCTGAAATCAATAAAAATACAGTTTAAAAAATTGACATGAGACAGATACACAAAAGAAAAAAATAACCAAATTTAATTACATTATGTATGGGGGATTCCACATACATGAGAGGTTCAGAGACAGAAATGGAAAATAGGCATAAGACATGCTGAGCTGGGTGAGGTCAAGTGCCTTGGGCTTTAGAAGGCCATTGCAGAAAGATAAGAGCAGATGTCCAGTAATTAATCGTTTGCTCTGCCACACAGATAGGTCAGAAAGTTACTTCTGATGGTAACACTTATGACGGCAAGGTCCCTAATTTAAATTCTTTAAGGACAGGTAAAAGTTTCCAATGAGTTCTCAGGGTCTTGTCTGCCTTTAGCTCACAATAATCCACGTACGCAGAGCACATCTTGGGGTGGCTCACTCGGAATCCCCGGAGTTCATTACTGTGCCTTATAGTTTACAGATAGGCTGCAGTTTTCGTTTATATGTATTAAATGCTGTGTAAATATTTTATTTAGTAAATATAAGGAAGACACAGTTTCAGGGGCGCTCAGGCTGCTGCTGAGGTCTGAGTGGGAATCACACTCTTCTTACCTCTCTGGGTTTCAATCAGCTGAGAAAGAGACCCAAGGCGGAAAGTCTCGGCTCTATGGCTGACAAAGCTGGATTTGAGAAAGTGTGGAGGCCAGATGGTTTTCTTCTCCTTTCTCACCGGACCCAGGTGGTCCAGGTGCAAACTAGGGGGCCCCTGCTGACCTCTCCCCAGGTGGCAGGGCCAACTTGGTGGAGGAGGAGGAGGAGGCAGGAGAGAAGCCACTGAAGGAGGGACAAGGAGGGAGGGGCTTTCCTTCCTGAGGAGTGGAGTGCAGTCCCTGGATGAGACACACACAAACTCCTTCCCAGGATGAGTCCCTGGATGCAGAGCAGGGGGGTCACCAATGCTATGTGAGGGCCAAGAGCACGTGAGCTGTGCCCGGCCGAGTTGTTTGCAGGTAGCAGTGGGATAGAAGGCTTCTCAGAGGAGGCCACAAATAGTTTGCCTCCGAGTTCTGAAAGATGGTTGGGATCTGGGCCAGTAAGGGAAAATGGTATTAACCCAGTGCCTGAAGCAGTGAGATCGGGCAAGGGACTGAGGCCTCAGTTGGGGTTTCTGGGAGCCCCATCGGACAGAACTGGCCCTTTTGTGGACACTAAGGGTGTGTCACCTGAAAGCATTGCAGTAGGGGGGTCACCAGGCAGGGCGAGTGAGGCAGGGTCAGGGGAGGGGCTGGCTAGGAGTGGGGAGAACCTCCTGTCTGTCTCCTCCTGTGAGAGAATCCTTAGGGCTGCTGATCCCTGGGCAGGCACAGGGAGATGCAGGAAGCAAGGGGTCCTGCCCGACAGAGAAGTCCCTACCTCACCCTCCAGGAAGACGGGGGAGCTGGTTTTGTGACCTGGTGGCCTGCCAGCGGCTTGATTTTGAGCAAGGAGCCAGATGAGTCACATTCAGTGAAAACCTACTTCCTATGTGTCAGAGTCTTATCTTCTGGGCATCGTTCTCTTTGATGGTACCTCATCCTGACAGCCACTCCATGAGGTGGGCAGTCACATCTCCCATTCACAGATGAAGACTTTGAGGGTCAGGGGAGGTAAGTAATTATCCAAAGTAATGCCGGTGGTACGGGATGCTACCACCTGTGAGGGTAGAACCCAGTTCTGTCTGCCACTAAAGGGGATGCCCTTTCCATTATACTGATTACCCTTCTGGGGCCTCAGTTTCCCCTCCTGTACAATGGGAATGACATATACATTCCAGATCTGTCATGAAAACTAATTACCCAGCCTAGCACATGGTTGACTTCCCTTCAAGTCTCAGCTGCAGGGTCCAGCTGACTCAGAGGTCGGCGGTACCTCTCGGGGTCTGGCTTTTCTTTCTGTGCCTCTTTTGGGTCAGGGGCCTAACCACAGAGGGCAGGATGGTGAGTTACAGGCTCATTTCACATCATTCATTCTCTCACCTTCCTAACAGTTACATTTTCCCCCTCACTGACTGCAGGGGGAGGCCCCCTCCCCCGGGCATGCTCATTCACACCTAGGCTGAGTTCATACCCAGGCTCTCTCATGAGCTAGAGACTCACACTTCTGACCTGAGAGCCAGCTGTTTCCCACAGGCAGGAACTCAGAAACCAGAGTGGACCCACAGAGCAGTGAGCTAAGAGGAACCCCTCAAACCATCAGAATGGGCCCCATGCTGTACCCGCCTCCTCTTAGACGCTGTGGCTTCAGCGAGGAGGCTGCATTTAAGGGGCCAGTGGACCTTATTTTCAAGGCATGTTTACAGTTCAACTGGTCTGATTCTATTTAGTTAGATTTAGTTCCTTCCAGCAGTGAAGTGGCAGGTGCTGGGCAAGGTGAGCATGGTTAGGTTGCTGCAGCCCAGCTCCCCAGAAAACAACTTGGTTAGGGATGTCATTCCAGAAATGGAGCCTAATTCGCAGACATTGTAACTGCAACAGGGATGGAATGGGACGGACTTGGAGGCTCTGTGAGTTTTATTATTACTGAGGAGTCTAGCTCTCGGCCTGTTGTGCTTTGCCAGGGAGAAGGAGGATTAACTCAGGTCTCACCCCCAACAGGCCGTGCCGCAGAGACCTGATTCCCACTGTAGTTTATAAACGTATGTGTGTTTATGTCTCTGAGGAGCTGGACAAGGGAAAAGCAAACACAGTGAAAGCTGTCCCCCTAGCATTCTCTTCACTGGAAATTTCCGATTCTGACATCCTGGTTAGTTTTTAACCCACTGAATGTACATCTTCATCTATTTTGAGTGGGTCATACTGACCACAAAACAGTAAGGGGACAGTGATAGATATCAAGGTTAGCTGGCAAAAATAAAATGAGTTAAACTAGTCAATTGCCCGAGGAACTGTCCACGTCAGCGGGACCTTACAAAGAGAGACAAAACAAGACGAAGAAAGAAAGCCCGGCAGGACTGAACACTGTTGACATTCTTGCAACCGCAAATGTGAAGTGAGCTCAGAGCCCAGTGGGAGGGTAACAAAATAGAGTAAAGGTGGAGGTGGAGGCTGCTCTGCGCCTTAGTCCCATCCAGGTGGCCTGGGCAGTGAACTGTCTGCCTTGCAGAAACTGAAATCCGATGGAGGAGAAAGTCATAAGCACAAGAGACTTTGTGAGTCTACAGACTTGGGTTTCTCCCTCCATCTCGGCCTAGTGAACATGATAAGATGGTCCTGTATGCCTGTGGCTGCCCCTTTGGTCCATTGGCACCACTGCCTGGCAGGAAACTTCAGGAGCCCAGGACTGGGAAGTGTCAGGAGCTTAACCTCCTGGAGGCCCGCCTGAGGGCATGGATCAGAGACTTAACACCAACCCTATCCCTCCGGAGGGGTGAGAGAGAGGAGAGCCTCAGTCCACTCATTAGCCAGCTAATTAATTCTGGAGCATGTCGTGGAGATGTCACGGAGAGGACAAAGTGAATGAGATGAGGCCCAGGCCCCCAAGGGGAGGGGAAGGCAGATGCCTATTCACAACTGCTGGCATAAGCCACATGAAGGTGGGTAAACAAAGTACTACAGGAACTCTTTTCCTCTTCAGTAGTCTTTTGTCTTATAGAGGCCACGGTGGGATTTTTGTTGTTGTTGTTGTTTTTATTGATTTTTAGAGAGAGGAAGGGAGAGGAAGAGGGAGAGAGAAACATCCCTGTGAAAGTGAAACATTGATCGGCTGCCTTCTGCCCACCTCCTACCAGGGATCGAGCATGAAAACCAGAAACTGGGTATGTGCCCTGAGCAGGAATAGACCCGGATGCCTAATTGAGCCACATCAGCTAGGGTTAAACCATGTTTTTATAGGAAAAAAAAAAACTTAGCAAAAGGAAAAAAAGAAAAAAAAAGAAAATCACATTATATTATCCCACCCTGAGAACCATCATTAACATTTTGGAGTACATCCTATCCAGACAGACTTTGACCTTATGCAAATATATGCATGAGTTCAAGACAAATATGTGCTCTCTCTATTTTTCTGAAACAGAATTATATTATAGATAGGAATTTGCCTTTTGGAACCTCACAACACACCATGAACATCTTTTCAACTAACACATATATAGACTAGTGTTAGCATCGACGAATTTAATAACTGCATTTTTGACTTTAAAATAATTTAGTTGACTGAGATGGGGAGATGGGAGATTGAGGGGGGGGATCCAATGACAACACTCAGTGAGCGTGATATGTGTTTCTCACAGTTCTGAGAGGCAGCACTGGTATCAGATCCTGCCTAAGAAATCTAAAGGGCAAATGCAGGCAGGCTGGCAACTGATGGACAAGATAAAGGCAAGGGATTGTGCAGGGATCAGCCTCCGGTCCCCATGGGCTGAGGGTGTGAGCATTTCTGAGAAATGCAGTGGCTCGGTGATTGCATCAGCATAAAGGTTACAGCGGGTAAAAGAGCTCAGACTTTATTTCCATGCTAATGAGGACCCTCTGGGAGGCCGAGGAGGGGAATGAGGCTGTCAGAGCCCCGCTGTAGGAGATGGATCTGCTAATTGTGTATAAGACAAACTGGAGGGAGGGCAGGCTAGGGGACAGGAAGCCAGTTCAGCAGCTTACCAGCGTCTGAAGGCAAATGTTTCCTCCTTCCAGGGGAGTTAAAGGTTCTGGGTTCCAGTGTGGCCGCTACCATCAATGAATGGGAATCAGCCAGTCAGTCACTTTCCTGAGCCTTACGGTCTCTTCTGTATCAAGGGCATAAAGCAACCCCCAGGGGCGATGCCAATGCTCTGGCACTTGCTAAAGGTGGCGGTTGCATGACTTCGTGAACAGCACTAAAGGCTGCTGAACTGTACACTCTGTAGCAATTAATCCTGTTATGTGACTTTCACCTCAATTAAAAAACAAAAGCAAAAATAACCTCCAGGGTTGTTGGGAGGATTCAGTGAGTCCATTGGGTTTGTTTTTGTTGTATGTGGGCAAACAGGAAGAGTAGCTTTATTCCCATAACTGCATTAACCCTTCTGTGCCTGGATCCCTCTACAGGCATCGGGCAACAACTTATTGGAATCCCTTTAAGGTTTCCAGGCTTTCAGTTCAACTTGGTTACTAAAATCTCACTCACGGTAGTTTATAATTTTAATACAGGCACAGCTCAGAAATACTGTGGTTCCAGACCCCTGTAACACAGCGGGTATTGCAATTAGTCGAGTTGTCATCTTTTTTTTTCTGGTGGAGGATCTTGCCTCCAGTTTGTAGAAGACACATCATCGATAAAGCACAATAACACTAGAGGTGCCTGCATCCTTGTTCTTCCTGGTCCTGCTGTTTCTGCGCCAAGAGGGCTGTGCCTGGCTGCAGGGAGCACAGGTGAGGAGTGGTGAGGGGTAAGACGAGGCACGTGGTGGCAGGTTGCTGAGTGTGGGAGGTGGCAAAACTGGCTCACAGTCCCTTTCCTGGGGCTTCCCTAGCCTGAGTCATCACCACGTGGCTCCTGGCCACAAAGCCTCCTCTGGGTGCTGCCGGGGATGGGCAGTTCTCTTCCTGCTCCAGCGGGGCGGTCTCCGTGTGGGTGCTGGACAAGCTTCCTGGGGCAGCATTCAGCCAGGCCCCACTGAGGACGCCAGGGGGCAGCTATGTCCTCCCATTCCAGAGCTCTCCTGCTGCTAGCTTGGCTGTGACTGACCACTCAGGCAACCCAAAGGTTCTCAACTACCCCTCCCCCCCAAATGCCTAGTTTCCTTCTGAGAGTCCCTCCCTGCCTGTGTCCTCCCAGCTTCTGGCCCCCAGCTGCTTAGGGTGAAGCCTTCTGCTGAATTCCACCCACTGCCTGCCGTATCACTGGCCACCGGAATAAGCATTTACTTCTCCTCCTCCTCTGGCTTCATGCTCAGTTTCCATTGGTACCAGGCTAACACTTTCTTTCAGCGACTCAACAGGGACAGATGCCGCACGCGCTTTATGGCTCTGCCCTCACTGGTCCCTGGCCTGTCGCAGTCATTACATGATGGACTCGAGGAAACTGGTCGCTGAGGAAAAAGGACTGGCAGAGAGAGAGAGAAGAAGAAGAAATGTTCTTAGCTTTTTGTCCCCGCGCCAGCCCTTGTCGGCTGAAAGCACACTCACCACCCCGAGACACTTGCTTGCCAGCACTTCAGACATTCTGGCTCCTCTGGAGAAAGCTGTCACCGAAGACATGTCAAACTGGTAGGGCTTTTCAGACTGAAATGGAGAAGGCCGAGGCCTGTCTCAAACCTCCCTAGCCCCACGTAGAGCTGAAAGTGCTTATGGACACTGCCATCAGTGTGTAGAAACAAAGGCAGCGTTTGCTCTCCCTGCAGTAACCTCCTCTTTCTTCGTAGTGAAGGACTCCTACTGATCCTTCCAAGCCCAGCTCAAAGGCTATACGTCTGTGAAGCCAAACTCCCCTCCCCACAAGGAGCAGTTAGGACCTTGTCCTCTCTGTGCCCCAGGCGGTGGGCCCGGGGCCAATGAGACGTCAGGTTGGAAGGACAGGATGCTTGGCATAGCCCCTTTCCTCTCCCCCGGGAGGAGTGTCCTGTGAGGACCACTGGACATCGTGTGTGTATGTTAACTGGTGCCAGAAGCTACGAAGCACCATATTAAAAATAATATCTGGCTGGGTTTAGTTAGTTGCTTCCTGAACTAGGAGCTCTTTGATGACAGGGATGTTTTATTTATTTATACTTTTAAAATACGATCTTATTGATTTTTCTTTTTTTTTTTTAAGAGAGAAGGGAAGGGAGAGAGAGATATAGATGGGGGAAGAGAAAGAGAGCGCATACCATTGATGTGAGAGAAACATTGATTGGTTGCCTCCTGCAGGTACCCTGATGGGGAATCAAACTAGCAACCTTTCGGAGCATGGGACTGAGCCACATGGTGTAAAATGGAGCCTCCACACTTGACACCATGTTCAGTGCAAAAGTAGGTGCTTGACAGACGTGCCAGGCAGGGCAGCTGCTTCACCCGGCAGACAGCGGGCAGGAAGGCTGGCGCCTGGTGCCTTAGAGAGGCACAGCTGCTGGCTTTGCCTGTGGCGAGGCCCTGGCTGGTCTTCCTTTGGGACTCCTGTGATCTGGGTTGCCTTCGCTGCTCCCAGGAGCTCTTGCTACCAACTCCTCCAGACTCCTGGCGTCTCCCTCCCTCCTTCCCCAGCCATCCAGCACTTGACCATGGCCTCTGTCTTCAGCTCCCCGCTGGCAGGTTCTCAAACTGGACCTGCCATAGCCTCCTCAGCATTGACCCTGGCTTGACAGACGCAGGTTTTGTCTCCTTAAGCCAGGCTTCAGGCCTCATGTGATCCCGAGCTCAGTGCATTTATATCAGAGTTAGAGAGAACATCAGTGCTGTGAACTGATGGGCTGCAGTCAAGCATGGGCAGACCTGGGGTCAGGTCCTGGCTCAGCGCCTTACTAGCTGTGAGACCAGGACCAGCTGCTGAATTTCTTAGAAGCTCAGTTTTCTCATCTGTACGTGCAAGTTAACACACACATGCACACACACACATACACGAGCACACCCCTTCCCCTCCACCCCCGGATGCAGAGGGTCACTGTGAAGAGTAAATACTAGGACACCTAGAAAGCCCCTGGCCCTGTGCTTGACACACAGCAGATTCGTAGTAAGTGTCTGTTTCCTTCCTTTCCTGTTTTCAGGGAAGCCCCGACCGAGTCTAAAAGTTCATGAGCCTTGGAAACACAGGAGCCCATGTTAAACTACAACCTGGGGAGGTCACCACGCTGCTAGGAAGTTTATCTTCCCAGAGGAACAAGGACCCCAGGCGACCTCTGTGCCCTACAGAACAGCCTCGCCCCAGTGAAAAGCCGGGCAGGTCCGGAGCAGGTGCGGAAGGTGTTCAGAGCTCACAAAGCACACGCAGAGGGCAGTGCAAGCAGGAGCAGTCTTCCGAGAAGCCACGAGTGAGGAGAGCTCCGGGAGGCCTGGGCCTGACCCCGGGGCACGGAGGGAGGGCAGTGACCTGAGAGCAGGTGACTGTACACAACTGGGAGCACAGCACTCACCCAGGAACCTCTGCCCTCGGCTGGGTGGAGCGTGCAGCCTCTGACACAGACTTCCAGGAAAACAGGAGAACCGAGGCAGCACGTGCTCCCTTGGGCAGACGGGTGAAATGGGTACATTTGGGACATGCCACGCTGGACAGAAAGGTGGTGGCAGCAGAGGGGAGGGCAGCCAGTGGAGTCAATTTGCTGTGCCCCTTGGAGCAGTGGTTCTGAGCGGGGTCCCAAGACCTGCTGTGTCAGTGTCACCAGGGTTTGTTAGAGATGCAGACCAGCGGGTCCCTGCCCAGCCTCCTACAGACCTAGGGAATCAGAAACTCGGGGGTGCAACCCGCTGTCTGGATTCTAATAAGCCCCCTGGGTGATGTGGATGCTGGCTGAAGTTTGAGAAGCACAGACGTGGCAGGTGCTTTTGCTCACCTGAAATTTCCTCCCCATTTTGAAGTGATGGGAGATGGCACGACCCTGGAATGGTGATAACTTTCAGAGACAATATCTGAGTTCAGAGCCTGGCTCCACCCCCACGTGGCAGTGCGGGCTTGGGCAAATCTGTTTATCTCTCTGTGTCCTGATTTCTTCAAGCGTAGCCCCTCTCCTATGCAGGATTAGGTTGTTAGATTTACTAGTAGAGAGCATGTATGGAAAATATTTAGCAGAGTGCCTGGCACATAGTAGGTGCTCACCATCACTACCATCATCACCACCATGACCAGGAAGAAGCCCCGGTGGAGTAACAGCCATAGCTGCATCTACGGAAAGGCATCTTGACCCGTGAGTATTTAATAAGCTGCTCCAGGATGTTACTGCATGCCACCTGTCACCTGGCTACCTCCTCATTAAGCTAGGAACGACTTAAAGATAATAATCATTTTCAAATTTGAAGAGAAACTAACTTCCCTATCTAATTTGGATATACCTAGTAAAGCCCCAAGGAAAGTAATAATTCTCATTATAATATAACCAGACATTTCCCCACCCTATCACTTTCCTTTTCCCCTTTAGATAAGCCCCTTAAGCACACAGAAGCCCTGGGTAAATATTTGTTGAGTGTTGAATGAATGGATTGACTCAATCTGATTTGAAAATGTCCAGCTGTTGTGCAATATGAGGAAACCAATTAGTGACCAGACCTTTAGCCTCTTGTGGAAGGAGCATGGCAGCCATCGTACCTACAGGGCAATACATGGACATTTGGAGAAATGTGGCACTGGTGCAGGGGGTGGGAGGGTTTGGGGAGGGACTAGAAGAGACCAAGTCACTGGGACAGGGGATGGAGGTGGTTTTCTGAATTTAGGGAAGGCTGTTTATGATGAGACGGCCAGTGGCTCTCACCCCTGGCTGTGACATGGCATCTTCTTTCATGCCCAGTGCTGCCGTAGTCACCGTGTGGGCTTCCCTGCTTCCAGCTGGACTTTCTCCACTCAACTTCCCCATTGTCTACAGCACACGGCTCATCATTCATGCCCACTCCCTGCCCGCAGGATGAAGTCCCCATGCCTTGGTAGGGTGGTCAGGGTCCTTGGCAATTTGGTCCCAACTTACATGTCCAGCTTTACTACCCACAGCCAGTGCCTCGGCCACACCTGAGTCCCGCCTGCGAGAGCCCTGCTCTGTCACACCCCCAGCCCCTGACTGACAGGCCTGGGCCCCTCTTGTCCGTCTGGAGGACCTGGACACCTCTTCCCAGCCCCTGCTCCAAGGCAGTTTTCTGTGAAGTGGGCCCACCAATGTCCAGTGGCTCCTTAAATGCTTTCTAAAGTCTTTACTGGTCCTAAAACTCCCCTTACCTCCTTTTCCAACCCATGGATTCCTAGTCTTCCAGACATGGCTCTAATATTGCTTAGAATTTTTTAAAAAATGATATCTTGACGTAATTCCAGACTTAAAGGGAAGTTGCAAGAATAGTGTAAAGGATTCTGGTACACCTTCCACCCAGATTTCCTAAATATTAAGGTTTTGCTACATCTGCCTTAATCTTATCGATCTAGGTGTATCATTTTATTTTTTCTAAACAACCTGTAGACATTATACTTCTCTATTCCTTCAATGTGCATATTTTCCAAAACCAAGGACATTCTCTGACATAATTACAAAAACAGTTATCAAAATTAAGAAGTTAACTTTGATGCCAGCTATTACCTAATGTGCAGATGTTATAGCAAAGCAAAATCCCAGATCATGCACTACATTTAATTGTCATGTCTTCCGTATCTCTCTTTAGTGCCCCTTAAACTAGAGCAGTTCCTTGGTCCTTTGTTTGTTTTGTGTTGTGTTGGTCTTTCATGACAATTGACATTTTTAAAGTGTCTTGGCAGTTATTTTATAGAAAGCACCTCATTTTGGGTTTGTGTGATGTTTCCTCACGAGGGGTTCATGGTGTGTAGATTCGGTCAGCGCATTGCAGAGGTGATGCTGTGTTCATCTTTGTGTCACAGCAGGAGGCACATGACGTGGCTTTGTCCCATTCTGGTGGCGTTAACATTGATCAGGTGGCTGATTTGTTGATACATATGGCTCCCCCCTGCCCTGGCCCATGAGGCCCTTCTCAAGGTCAAGGAGAGGTTCCATCTGATGTCTAGTACTTGAAGATATGGAGATGCAGTTAGGTGAGAATCAAATACTGACTCAGCCGGGCTCTGTGGCTGCTTCTCAGCTAAGCCTCCCAGCAGCCCTATACTGTACTAGTAATTTAGTGGTGGTTGTGCTCAGTTTACAGGTGTGCTCAAGGAAGAGGAGTAAGTTGCCTAAGGGCACTTGACTGGTAAGTAGCAGATCCAGATTCAGATCGAGCTCTGTTTGCCACCTCTCATAACACTAATGCCCCAGAGACAATAGACAGTCAATATCATTCATTGTTTTAAAAAATATTTTAAATGGAAAAAATCGAACACCAAAACTGTCAAACAATACCATTCTACATCAGTGAGGATGGTTTTTACTCGTGTATCCCATCAACAAATGTTTATGGTGGGTCTACTATGTATCAGGCAGTGTTATAGATAACTAGAGGCCTGGTGCACAAAATTCATGGACAGGGAGTGTGTATCCCTCAGCCCAGCCTGCACCCTCTCCAATCTGGGACCCCTTGAGTGATGTCCGACTGCCTGGTTAGGCCCAATCCAACTGGGACTAAATGGACATCCCTCTCACAACCCAGGACTGCTGGCTCCCAACTGCTTACCTGCCTGCCTTTCTGACTGCCCCTAACCGCTTTTGTTTGCCAGCCTGATCACTTCCTAACCACTCCCCTGCCAGCCTGATTGATGCCTAACTGCTCCCCTGCCAGCCTGTTTGCCCCTAACTGCCTTCCCCTGTGGCATGGTCACCCCTAACTGCCCTCCCCTGCAGGCCCGGTCACCCCAACTTCCCTCCTCTGCCAGCCTGGTCACCCCTGCAGGCTTGATTGCTCCCAACTGCCCTTCCTTGCAGGCCTGGTCCTTCCCAACTGCCCTTCCCTGCTGGCCTAGTCACTCCCAACTGCCTTCCACTGCTGGCCATCTTGTGGTGGCTATCTTGTGTCCACATGGGGGCAGCCATCTTATGTTGGAGTGGTGGTCAATTTGTATATTATTCTTTTATAAGCTAGGATTAGATAGGATAGAGGCCTGGTGCATGGGTGAGGGCTGGCTGGTTTGCCCTGAAGGGTGTCCCAGATCAAGGTGGGGGTTCCCTTGAGGTGTGGGGTGGCCTGGGAGAAGAGCCTGTGGTGGTTTGCAGGCCAGCCACGCCCCCCGGCAACTCAAGCAGAGGCCCTAGTGTTTGGGATTTATTTATCTTCTATAATTGAAACTTTGTAGCCTTGAGTAGAGGCCTCCACCAGCTAGGGCAGATGGGAAGCTTCGCTTCCTCCATTGCTGGGGAAACCCAAGCCACCTGCTCTCTCTGTGGCCACAGCCATCTTGGTTGGGTTGCTCCTGATTGGCTGGTGGGCATGGCTTGTGGGTGTAACAGAGGTATGGTCAATTTGCATATTACTCTTTTATTAGATAGGATAGGGGTGTAATAGTGAACAAATAGCTTGCATTAGAATGTGGTGGGACTCTGAAAATACCAGCAAATCCAATTAAAGTGGCTTGAACTATAACAAGAAGGCTAACTGTAGAGCAGCTCCAGGGTTGACTGAGCAGATCAAAGATGTCAGGGCTAAGGTTTATATTCTCTGGAATTCTCTTAGCTTTCCCCTTGAGAAACAAGATGTTTTCCTTAGTTTTAAGCAAGACATCCTCAAAGGGAACGAAGGGGACATTCCTGTCATGGTCTCTATATATTGGGAAAGAAAGTCTCGCTAGAATCCTCCCAATAGACTTCCCTTCCACATCATTGGCCAGAACCACATCACCAGCCCATGCCTACACCCACCAGTTGGCAAGAAGCGTGAGGCACCATGCCTGCCACCACCCAGACCACCTCCTGGCTCAACCATCCCCAAAGCCCTAGGTTGTCAGAAGAGTAGGAGGAGAGTGAACAAAATTGTAATTTTCTTTTAAGAAGAAAAGAGGGGGAAAGGTTATTGAGAGGGCAACTGACAGTATTTGTCAACTCTCCCATTTACTAACTTACCAAATATTTACAGACTCTGGCTTCTTAGAAACTCTTGTTTATACAAATATAAAGTCGCCTCATTGCTATTCCTCATATTCATTGTATCAAGTTCTACGTTTTTACTTACTAAGTTACATAATGTTTCTACATCTATCCCTCTGTCTCTTGTCTCATTCCAAAATAAGGTCTCCAATTTCTGAGTGCACAGAATCTTAGCCAGGGAATATTTTAAAAAGAGTCAATAACTGCTTCCAGGATGTTCACGGACCACTGCACAGAGCAGGGCCTGGAGGGTTCGGCTGCGCCAGCACTCACCATTTAGTTGCTGGATGGGGAGACCCAGTGGAAGGGCCAGGAAGGCTAGGAGGACACTCAGGTCCGCTTTCTCAACTGGTATGGAAGTATTTATTTCAATAGTTTAACAACCAGAATGACGGTACCCATGGGACAAGCTGGACATTGGCTCCAATTCTCACAAGACCATTTGCAGTGTCAGTATCCTGTCTGTGGCACAATCTTCTCGGCTTCTGCCTCAGGGTCAGGCGTTTGGGCTGCCTCCGTTTAAAAAAAATTATATATATATATTGATTTCAAAGAGGAAGGGAGAGGGAAAGAAAGACAGAAACATCAATGATGAGTGAGAATCCCTTGGCTGGCTGCCTCCCGCATGCTCTCTACTGGGGACTGAGCCTGCAACCCAGGCATGTGCCCTGACTGGGAATCGAACCGATGACCTCTTGGTTCGTAGGTCGATGCTCTGAGCCACACAGGCTGGGCTGCCTCCAGTTTTAACTGCAGTAGTCAGCTCAGTTCTAAGCATCCCTGTATACACCTTTCTTATAATTGACAATATTTAAACATATATTTATATGATATATGTGTATTTATAAACACATCCTCCATATTTTTATTTATTTATTTGTTTCCTTGGAACACATTTCTCAAAGCGGTGCTCCAAGGGCAAAGGGTATGACCAGTTTTATAATTGGCTGCAGTGATTTGAAAGCAGGAACCAATGGTTTAGAAACATCCTTACCTACTTTTTCATAGACTACTGCTGCTGGAGCGTGGGCAGGCACATGGTGCAGTGGGAAGAGGGTGTGCATTGGGATGAGGAGAGCTGGGCTCAGTTCTGGGCCATGTTACTTTTTGGGAGGGCTGGGGACCTTGGCAGTCTCTCAGCCTTTCTGAAGCTTGGTTTCTCCGACTGTAAAGCAGCGGAGATGCCATCTCTCTCAGCACCAGGCACAGTAGCATCCATTGCCACTGTCTGTTGGCTTGAGGTCCTCGCTGCCCTTGCCATGCCCTTACCAGGCTCACCTTTGAGAGATTAACTGTAATCTAGAAGGGGCTGGGTTTGTACTATAAGGCAGTGTGTAGACTGCCACCTTCTGGTGTAAAGAGTCAGTGTGCAGATGACGAAGGTCACCAAGCTGCTCCCCTTGTGTCCCCTGAGGATCTGCCCCAACAGCGAAGCTGCAGAAAGAAGGGGAGGTGGTGTTGGTGGTGCTTTAAGGTGATGTCCTCCTTCTGCCAGTGAAACCTGTGGAGGGAGAGGCTGGGTTTTGAAAACACTGCTTGTAAATGATGGTGTTTTGGGTTTTGAAGACGGTGAAGGTGCTGGCAAAGGCACCTCTGCAAAAGCAGGAGGTCTGTCAGTGATCTATTAAACCCTGTTTAGAGAGGCTGACGGCAATGGTCAGCCAGTCCACACATTTTCATAGAACACCTACCACGTGCCAGACAAGTGCTTTGGCAAACAACGTTGAATAAGACAGTCAGGGTCCCTACTGTTCTTGTCTAGTGGGAAAGTTAGGGGATACGATTACTTATTTTAAAATAAGTATAATTTTTGCCCTGGCTGGTGTGGCTCTTTTGATTGGCGCATCATCCTAAACACTGAAAGGTTGTGGGTTCAATTCCGGTCAGGGCACATAACCAGGTTGTGGGTTTGATCCCCATCAACAACCTGAATCAATGTTTCTCACATCACTGTTTCTCCCTCTCTTCCTTTTGTCCCTCTCTAAAATCAACCAATATATCCTCATTTGAGGCTTACAATTTTTTAAATTAATATACTTGGAAAAAAAATGAAATGCTTGCCGAGATCGGTTTGGCTCAGTGGATAGAGCATCGGTCTGTGGACTAAAAGGTCCCAGGTTTGATTCCGGTTGGGGGCATGTACCTTGCTTGCAGGCACAACTCCGGTAGGGGGCGTGCAGGAGGCAGCTGATCGATGTCTCTCTCTCTCTCATCAATGTTTCTGACTTTCTATCCCTCTCCCTCTCTGTAAAAAAAATCAATAAAAAATATATTTTTTAAAAAAGAAATGCTTCATGAATTTGCAGGGGCCATGCTAATCTTCTCTATATGGTTCCAATTTTAGTGTACACGCTGCCACGGTGAGAACTATACACTTTTCTTTATGTAATTGAAGACAAAATGGCATCTAATAACAGAAGAATTTTCAATACAATATTTCACTTCCTTAACACTATAGCTACTTTTATTTTACTATTTTCCAGTCCCTGTATGGTTAGTAGCACATTTTTAGAGCTATACTCATGATACACATTATCTTGAAGTTTGTTATATTTTATCCATAATAAATGCTTCTCTGTATTGCTACTTAATCTTCATAATTATCACTATGGCTGTATAAGAGGCAAAGTGTGACTGTATCAAAATTTATGTAGCAATTCCCATTTCTTTTTCTAGTTGGTATAATAAATATTGCTGATGTTAACTTCTTATTGCAGATTTTTATTGCATTACCTTTCAGTAATCATGAATATGGTTCATCCCCTTTGCTGTCATATTGCTTCTCAAAAGAACTTTTACTAATTTACAATGCCACCAATATGATACCAGTGAGTTAATTTTACTACATCAGGTGCTTTGAACATTGTTGTTTTCATACATTTTTCAGAATTAATATTTTAAAGTTGGGTCCCAAATTTGCTTTCATCTGCATTTTTTTGGATGCCAGTAGGCAGGTTCTTTTTCGCATGTGTACTGTTTATAATTGCTCTTCTGTGAAATGTCTGTTCATATTGTGGTTAAATTTTGAATGAGTTTCTTGTTTGATATCTTTCCTAAGAAGAGAGAAAAGCAATTGGAGAGAGAGTGCAGTATTGCAGCCCAGGGACCAGAGTGGTACTTACTACATTACTCCTCCTGGAATCTTCCTAAGAAAGCCTAGATGTTCCAGAATCTAAAGTGCTAATCTCTTCTGCTTCCCTGAACTACGAAGTAAGAAAAGGGATTGAATACCCTTGGCTGTGCTTGACTCAATGGTGGAAATGACATAATTTCTTACTGTTTATGACAAGTTCAGGTTACAATAATGCAAATGAAAATTATGTGATTGGAGAGTTAATTTGTTTCCTAATGACTCTGAAGTATATAGAGTGTCCCCGAGTATCTCCATTGGAGGAGCCCCTCTGATCTGATCCAAACCCTTGGCCCAGAGAAGTGAAGTAACTTTCCCAAACTCACCAGGCAGGTTAAAAGCTCAGCTCCCGATTCTCACTGCATCTTTCCTGTGTCCTGAATGTGAATGTAAATGAACCTGTGATTCTCTCCTTCCAGGGATTGTCTGCCTCCCAGTCTGCCTCCAGCACTGGAATTGTCTGCCTCCCAGTCTGGATGATTTCCAGAACACAGTTGGGAGTTGGCTTCCTTTTCCTGCAAGCCTCTAATGAGAACCCTGGGCCTTTTCTTTCTGGGAACTCAAAGTATTGTACCACGTAGGGTCTGAGCAGTAGCTGAAAGACCCGTTCACCAGGGCACAAAGCCTCCTGGAAGAACCTGCGAATGTTAGAAACTGGGTTTGTATGAAGGTGAGCTTTTTGACTTAGTCAGTAAGGCTTTCTGGTTTAATGCCTCATTTCTGTTTTCTAGATGATTAGATGAAGAAGGGAATAAATTTGATTAACACATGCCATCTCTTTTAATTTCATAAAACTACACCTGCCTTCATACCAGTCATGGATTTGGAAATGGAGGCTCGGAGAGGTTGCATAACAGCTAAGATATCATTATCTCATTGATCCTCAACTGGGGTTGGGGAGCTAGAATGGCCAGTCAGAATAGCCTAGGAGCTTTTTCAAACTATCCGTGCAAGTTTCCATGCACCTTTCCTATTGAGAACAAGTGCATCCTACAGTGCGACCTGTGGGATTCATGTGCCCAGGTGCTACCCCACAGATATCTATTCTACACAACAGACTGGTGCTGTCTAGTGGGAGATAGAAATCCATGTAGAGGGGCCGCAACAAAGACAAGGAAAATAAGCACCTGGGAAAATTCCTTACAGAAGAAGAGATAGAAGAATTCCAAGGATTGTGACACAGGGGAAGATAACTCAAGACCAGAGAAGAGAGATAGTCTTGGTGGGTAAGAGCATACCAGGGGCAGGCCCAGAGGGGGCTGACCAATTCCCAGGAAGAATGTGGTGAGGGGAGGGGGGCCTGGTTTAGGATTTGGGGAGCACTTGTGGCAGAATCTTGGTCTGCCACATTAGTATAGAAAGACAGCAGCTCTGGCAGAAGGAGCACTTGACCAGGAGTTCTAAGACCTAGTCCTGGCTGTGTGACTTCAGGCAAGTCACATCACCTTAGTTTGTGACTTGGTTTCATTGATTGATTGATTAAGTTAATTCTACCTGAGGATATTTTTCCCACTGATTTCTAGAGAGAGTAGAAGGGTGGGAGGGTGGGACTAAGAAAGGGGGTGGGGAGAGAGAGAGAGAGAGAAGACACATTGATTGGTTGCCTCCCCCATGTGGTCCAACTGCGACCAGGGATCGAACCTTTAGCCCAGGTATGTGCTCTTGACTGGGAATTGAACCTGAAGCCCTTCGCTGTGTGGGCCGACACTTCAGCCACTGAACAACACTGGCCAGGGTGTCTTTCTCTTTGAAATAGACATAAAAATAACCTTCTCTGGCTACCTCTCAGAAGGATTATGGGAAATGATTGCATTAACTCTCACGACAGTTTTTAATAAATTATGAAACACTATGCAAATGTCATGGAAGGACTACTAGGTGCAGCTATGAGTTCTAATTCATTATCATTCTGAATTTCAGTGTTTTCAGCTGTGTTTTATCAATGAGGTGCATTTGATGCCTGTTGAGAATCTTTGCACCAAAGCTTGGCTCAGGGCAAGCCCCCACGTTAGTATCCCTACCCCACCCTGATATTGTTGTACCACTAGCCCAATTCGTATGGATTTCAGCTACACAGAAAATACCCTCTGGTAGTGATCTGACTGCCCTTAAAAAAAAAACCCACAAACACCCAGCTCTTTTTATTTAAACAGAGTTTTTGATGAAAAGTTCATTCATGTAAGAGCGTGCGTGCGCGCGCGTGCACACACATACACACACACACACACACACACACACACACACACACAGTAAAGAACAATAAAACAAACCACACACAGAGCTGAGGAAAAAATATCACCAGTATCTGCAGAGCATATACTTGTCCATTCCTGATGTATTCCTTTCACTCCTCTGTTCTCATAGTGTGTCCGTCTCTCTCTTGCATTTTTAAAATAGCTTTACCACATATATTATCCCTAAGCAATATACGCTTTAGTTTTTCCTGTCTCTGAACGTCTATAAAGGGGGTCATAGTATGAGTATTCTTCTCTGACTGGCTTTTTGCTTCTGTGACCTCCCTGTGCTCATTCACTTTTACTGCGGTAGGGTACTCCCCTGTGGGAATGGATTATAATTTATTCATCCTCCAACAAAAAAATAGACATTGGGTGGTTTCCAGTTTGGGAATATTACAAACAACACTTGTCTATGTCTCCTGTGCATACTCTTGGGTGACTGATTTGTAGCAGCTTTTTATAGATTATGCACATAACTCTGTTGCCAGTTGTGTATATTATCCTCTCTTGGTCTCTGGCTGGTCTTCTCACTCTGGGTGTGATTTATTTTTCTTAAATGAGCAGACGTTTTTAATCGTAGTGCAGTTAACCTCAGTCTTTTCTTTCATCGTTTCCTTTCGTTTTTGGCATCTTGTTCAATAAATTATTTTTTTAATCTGAGGGTCAGAAATATGATCTGTAAAGCTTAAAAATGCCAAACATCTTTCTTAGGACTGTTCTGTCTCCTGAGCTCCCCGAATCTTTCCATAAATTGCTCCTGGAAGCCTGGGGCTATTTCTGTCCCCAGAGGTCTTCTCTCAGCACGCAAGGCTCGCTCAGAGCTCTGACAAATACCCAGAGAAAGACTCCATTCCTGGAGTGGGCGCTGCTGGCCTAGCTCTCAAAGGCTGCGTGTGTTCTGCGCTCTCTAAAGGCCTCAGGCCTCTAGGTGGCGCACTCACACCAGATACGGAGATCCCTGCAGCCTGCGGGGCGCAGAGATGGAGCCATCCAGGGGCTCTTCATGCTCAGCCCTGCCAGGGTGCCCTTACCACCCTCCAGGCCGCAGGGGCAGCATCTCTGCCTCAGCTGATGCCCTCCTGCTCTCACTCAGCTTCACCCTGAGCCTACACCGCTGCTCCCAGGCCTCTCTCTCTTCTTGCTTTTGAAGGAACTGCACCAAAGCTTCCCCGCGGGTCTTGCTTTCAAATCCACCTCTTGCTCTATTTCCTTTCTTGGAAACTTCCTGATCCCTAATGTCTTTTGGGGGACAACTCAGTAAAGATTTTTTTTATTGGGTCAGAGGCTACTGTGGTTCAAGCCTGAGCTGCTGTGGCTCCTGCTGCAGAAGGCCGGATGGAAATGTGTTGCACTCTGGCCCTGGTCCTGGCCGGGAGTGGGGTGGGGGTGGGGGTTGGGAGTTGGGGGGGCAGATAAGGGAGTGGGGGGTTGGGGGAGTTGTTTGGGCCCGAGGTAACCAGTGGCAATAGGAGAGGGAGGGAGGTGGTGGCTGCTAGGGCTTATGAGCTCAGGAACAGGGTGAGCTACTGCCAGGACCACTCCGGCCAAGAAGCAGGATGAGGGGCTGAGGCTGGGACGGAGAAAGCTAGTTAGTGCCAGATACTAGTTTGAATCCCAGCTCCCCCATGAACTAGATGCCAGACCTTGGTCAGGTTACTCACCCTTTATCAAACTAAGTTTCTTCATCTGTACAATGGGATAGGTAATTGCATGTACAGTGCCTTGCAGTCCATTAAGTTGCCTCTGGTTCTCCATAGGAGTCATTTTTTTTTTGTCATAGCATTTCTCAAACTCTGTAGGTGAGTGACTAGGACAAGGCATCTCACACTTAATACTTGATGTAATATGTACATAGATCACTTGGAGATCTTGTTAAAATGTATATTCCGAGTCTCTGAGTCAGCCCGGGATTCTGCACATCCCCACATCTCCCAGGTCATGCTGCTGTCTGGTCCTGGGAAACACCTGCGTAGTGTGGTACTACGTCACTGGAATCGTGAAGCCAGAATGATTGATAGATCCTTCCTCAAGTAGCAGACTTCGAGTAACTATTTGAGGTAGATCGAGATAAAATAAATTAATATGGGTTTCACATCTAAATGCTTACAAAGACAGAGTCTGACTTACTAGAAAATATTTTTAAAGTCCTTTCAGGTGTTCATAGAAGTATTTTTAGATTTCCTTGAGGGTCCAGAGTTGACATATAAAATTCTAATTTGAACCATAAAAATTAATGGTTGCACAGAATGTCAACATTTTCCAAGCACAGCTTATATCTAGTACCTTTTTTTAAACCCTCCTTAAACCAGTGATTTTAAACTTTTTTCATCTCTTGGCACATATAAACTACTAAAATTCTGTAGCACACCAAAGAATATATTATATTTTTCTCAATCTGACAAGAAAAAAGTATAAATTTTATGCATTCAGACCAGAAGGCTGTTGATGTGTTACTTGTTGTCATTTTTTTACTTGACAATCGAAGGGAAAAGGGGTTAGTACCCCTGACTAAATGATCAGGTATTGCATATTTTAAAAATTCTTGTGGCACACCAGTGTGCTATGGCACACCTGTTGAAAATCGCTGGCTTAGACCAAGTCTAGGCAGAGCAGAATAATTGTTCTCATTTGTAGATGACAAAATTGAGGCTCAGCCACATTCAGAGAACTGTTAAATCACTTGGATTGTCCTTGGCTCCTTTTTGCGCCTGAGTCCTGTGCCCCTCCCTCCTAGGATGACGTGACACAGGATTCTATGCACCTTCAGACCCTGTGTGTACAAGCAAGGCAGCTTTGGGGATAAGGAGACTAGAGAACCCCTAGCCCAGGTCAGAGGTGCAAGATAATAGAGCTAGTGCATTGTTACCCTTCTCCCTGACCCCTCTCCGTACGTCCGGGTTTTAAAATGTCACAGTCTTGCCTATACTAAAACAAGCATGTTTGCGCTGCAAACACCCATCCTGTTATCTTCTTGCATTTGTTGCTTATAGGACAGCAGGAAGGTAAAAGTAGCCAGTGTCAGCACCTGGCCTGACCCCCTTTCACACAGCACACCTGGGACTATCTGATTGGCACCTGAAAACTCTTTGACTTCTGTGGGGAAGGGGAGGTGGGGGCGCGGAGCAGCAACCATCTCGCTTCAGAGTTGGAGCTGACGTGTGTTAATTAGTTAGGCATTCATGAGTCTAAGATTGTGTGCCTGATTTTTCAACCTTGAAGGTTTCAAATTATTGAGGCTGGGGCACCACCCCCAGATCTGTGGTGGGGCCGGGGTTTTTAGTTTCCCAGACATTCTGATAGATAGCCAGGGTTGCAAATGGTCAAACTAAGGTCAAGGATTCGACTAGATCCTCCTACCTCAACCCCATAGACAGGTTACTTTTCTCTACTCTGTCCTATGTTTGGAGGCCTTGCTCACCGTGAATTAAAAATGTCATGTGAACTCCATTCCACACAAATCAAGTTGTAGGTATGGAATACAGGCCGGAAAGGAGGATGGCTCATTTCTTGGCTCAACCACTTGCTATCAGAAAGGCAGCACTGGATGGGTCCACGGGCACAGACCTTCTGGGCTTCCATCCTGGCTCCAGTGCTAACTAACATAGTGACTCTGGACACACTGTTCAGTTTCCTGATCTGTGAAATGGGACTATGGGTTGTTGAAGGGATACACAGCTGGGGAGAGGAGAGAGGACACACTTACATGACCCTGAGCACAATGTCTCCTTAAGTTCTGTATCCGAGGCACCTCACTGGCCTCACCTTAGTCCTTGTTAAGAGGGGGTGAGAGGAGAGAATGCATTGCCAGTTCCTGGAGCAGCACCTGGCGTGTGTCAGATGCTCAATAAATGTTGAGTAGGAGCAGGGTTGGGTCTACAACCCATCTCTTAAGTTGGTCAACTCCACTGGCTGCATCCCATTCTCCAGAATCATCTCCCTCCCTGTCCCAGGCACCCCACAGGCCGGCCAGGCGGGCACTCCTGTCTCTGTCCTGAACAGGTCACTCCAGCTCCAGTCAGACCAGCAAGCTCTGCAGCTCTATAAAAGGTTGTTGCAGTCATTATCTTGAAGACTGTAAGGAGTGGGATCTGTCAGGTGACACCCTGTTAATGGGAGGAGATGGCAAATAACCATCTCCCTTTACATAAACTGCACTGATCCCCAAAGATAATCATCAACTCCAGCCCAAGGCATCTTACAGAGACTGGAGGTGGGGTGATAGCGTTCAGGAGGGAGAAATGGGGTGCTAGTTCTGCAGAAATGACGATTGGCCTGTCAGAAAGTTTTTACAGGGCTGGCCATACAGGTAGAGTTACTTTAAAAAAGGTTAAATGTTTCCAGTTATGGACTCTGGTGGGCAATTCTGGAAAAGAGAAAAGATCCCACTATCATGACATGTTGTTAAAATACAGCCAGGCAGTGTTACACAGGGACATTTACAGCAGGAAGGGGGGCTACCTCTTCGTGGGAGGGGTGGGGCTGAGGCCGGGCCGCGACTTGAAAAAGAAGACACCTGCTGGAGAAAGATGTTTGCAGGAAAAGACACAGCCTGTTCAGGGAAGAGTCAGGAGACCCTTCCTGGCTAGCCTGTGGGGTGTCTGGGCCAGGGAGGGAGATGATTCTGGAATATGGGTTGCAGCCACTTGTGAAGACTATGAGTGTCCAGGTAAGGACTATGGGCTTCTGATGGCTTAATGGAACACTTTGACAGATGTTAAGTAGGAGAGTAACATCACAGGATGTTTTAATTTTTTTCTATGCTGTCTCATCATGAAGACTATTACAATAAACTATATATTTAAAAAAATTTCTATTTCTAATGCATTTTAAAGTCATAGAGTGTACATCTACATCAATATCCCAGAACAAAAATTCTCATGGGATTTTATTTATATAACCAACTAGAAGCCCAGTGCATGAAATTTATGTACTGGTGTGTGTGTGGGGTGTCCCTCAGCCCAGCCTGCACCCTCTTTAATCTTGGACCCTTCAAGGGATGTCCGACTGCCAGTTTTAAACCGGCAGTCAGATATCCCTCTCACAATCTGGGACTGCTGACTCCCAACCTATTGCCTGCCTGCCTAACCACTCCCCTGCCAGCCTGATCGATGCCTAACTGCCCTCCCCTGCTGGCCTGAACACCCCTAACTGTCCTCCCCTACAAGTCTAGTCCCCCTATCTGCCCTCCCCTGCAGGCCTGGTCCCCCTCAACTGCTCTCCCCTGTTGGCATGGTTGCCCCCAACTGCCTGCCCCTGCTGGCTCTGTCACCCCTAAACTGCTCTCTCCTGCTCCCCATCTTGTGGTGTCCATCTTTGACCACATGGGGGTGGCCATCTTGTGCATGGGTTTGAGGGTCAATTTGCATATTACCTCTTTATTATATAGGATAATTAAAGGCAGGTACATTATATCTGTAGCTATTTGAACACAGTACCAATGTATATATTTTCATTTCTATTGAATTATAAATCCTGATACATAATAGTGAAGTTTGAGCAGCTCTGCCAAGTCTATAGAAAAATATGACTTACTATTTTTATTTGCATTTTCAATTAAAAATAACTTTGCTTTGAAGAGCTTCCTCCAGTAACTATCAACATTAGGTGAATAATCCAATAACTTCTGTGCTTTTAGAAACAGTAGCCAAGTTTCATAATAACACCGTTTTCCCTGTTCCCAACTCACTTTTAATATTATTTGGCCATTTCTAAATCTACTTTTACTTCCTCCCTTTTCTTCTTTTTATTTTAATTAAAAAAAAATTCAAGCCCTGGTCAGTGCTGCTCAGTGCTGCTCAGTGGCTGGAGCTCAGCCTGTGCACCAAAGCATTGAGGGCTGGGTTACAGGTTTGATCCCGGCCCTGGTCAGAATCAGGTACAAGAGAAAACCAATAGATGTCTTTCTCTCTCTCTCTTACTCTCTCTCTCTCTCCACTCCCTTTCACTCTCTCTAAAAATCAATGGAAAAAAAAATCCTTAGAGGAGGAATAACAGCAAAAAGAATTCAAATACACAGAAATGTTGCAAAACACAATACAACAAACACTTGTATATCCTTCAATGAGATTCACTAACAACATTTTGACTCATTCTATCTCCATGTAGGTACATATACATAAATATAAAACACATTTAACTTTTCTTCTGAACCATTTGAGAGTAGGTAGCAGATATCATAACTCTTTGTTCCTAAATATTTCAGCATGTAACTTATAAGAACAAGGTTATTCTTTTATATAATTACAACACAATGACCAAATTCAGGAAGTTTAACATTAATATAATGCAACAATACACATTCTTTAATCAAACTTTACCAATTAGTCCAATAATATCCTTTAAAGCAAGTTTTTATCCTCTAATCCAGTTTCCAGTTCAAAACACACATCTCTTACTTTCTTTTTACTTTGAGTTCTCTTTAATCCTCTTTTATCTGGAAGCATTCCTTAGTCTTTCTTCACCTTCCAAAATATTGACGCTTTTGAAGTTTATGAGGCAGATTTTTCATAGCATGTCCCTCAATTTGGATTTATCTGATTGTTCTTTCATGATCAGATCTGATTTATGAATTTTTGGAACAAATACTCCAGGAATAGTGTGTCCTTCTCCATGCATCAGGCCAGGAGGCACACGATGTCGGTTGTGTCATTGCTGGTGATGATAATGTTGGTCATTTGGTTAAGGTTGTGTTTTCAGATCCCTCAACTGTAAAGGGTCCCTTTACCCTTTGTAATTAATAAGTAATTTGTGGGAGATGACTTGCACCTATGTAAAGATTCTGCTTCCCAACACATTTTCACTTGATACTTTTATCATCCTTTAAAGATTTTTTGCCCGTATCATTTGTTAGTATGATAGTTACAAAACTGTAATTCTCTTACCTATCATTTCTTCTACATTTGTTATTTTACATGAAGAAGAGCTTTCTTTTTCCTTACTAGTTCTTTTTTTTAAATAAATTAAATCTTTATTATTCAGATTATTACATTTGTTTCTCTTTTTTCCCCTCCATAGCACCCCTCCACCCAGCTCCCACCCTTCCCTCTGCCCTTACCTCCCTCCCATTGACCTCATCCATAGGTGTATGATTTTTGTCCAGTCTCTCCCTGTACACCCCTCACCCCTTTTCCCCTGAGAATTATCAGTCCACTCCCTTTCTGTGCTCCTGATTCTATTATATTCACCAGTTTATTCTGTTGATCAAATTTTTAATTTACTTAATTTTTAGATTCACTTGTTGATAGATATGTATTTGTTGTTCATAATTTTTTGTCTTTTACCTTTTTCTTCTTCCTCTTCTAAAAGAGTACCTTTCAGCATTTCATATAAAACTGGTTTGGAGTTGATGAACTCCTTTAGCTTTTTCTTCTCTGTGAAGCCCTTCAATTCTGAATGATAGCTTTGCTGGATAGATTATTCTTGGTTGTAGGTTCTTGCTATTCATCGCGTTGAATATTTATTGCCACTCCAGTCTGGCTTGCATCGTTTCTGTTGAGAAATCAGCTGACAGTCGTATGGGTGCTCCCTTGTAGGTAATGAACTGTTTTTCTCTTACTGCTTTTATATTCTCTCTTTGTCTTTTGCTCTTGGTATTTTAATTATGATGTGTCTTGGTGTGGTCCTCTTTGGATTCCTTTTATTTGGGGTTCTGTGTGCTTCCTGGACTTGTAAGTCTATTTCTTTTACCAGCTGTGGGAAGTTTTCAGTCATTATTTCTTTAAATAGGTTTTCAGTATCTTGCTCTCTCTCTCTTCTTCTGGCACCCCCACAATTCTGATGTTGGTACGCTTGAAGCTGTCTCAGAGGCTCCTTACATTATCTTCACATTTTTGGATTCTTTTCTCTTGTTGCTTTTCCAGTTGAATGTTTTTTGCTTCTTTATATTTCAAATTTTTGACTTGATTCTTGCCTTCCTCTAGTCTGCTGTTAGGACTCTGTATAATATTTTTTATTTCAGTCAGTGTCTCTAGTTGGTACTTTTTCACCTCCTCTCGCTAACTTTATCCAACTTTTCTAGCATATTCTTGAAAAATCTTATAAGTGTGGTTTTGAACTCTATATCCAGTCATTTTTTTCCCTCCATTTCTTTTGTTTGTGATCCCTTCCCTTGTCTCAGCATTTTCACTATGCCGGGAGAACTTCTGTGTTGGATTCAGCCTTATGATACCAGACTTGCAAAACCGAAGACGCCTCTGTTGAGCTTCGGATGGATGGAGTCTCAGGGCTTAGGGGACCACCTTGCCTTCCAGTCGGCCCCGCCCTCCATGGCCCCTGAGTCTCACATGACTGGGTAATTGCTGGAGCAGTCCTTGTGCGCTCACGCCCGCAGTGCCTCTAGACTGCTGCCTTTCCGGCTCCCCTGTGCATCAGGACCACATCAATCTAGGTCCCCAGGGTTTTGCCCGAAACAGGGGCTTAGTGGACTCAGAAGTGGCACAGTTGGGAGGGTCTGTCTCCCGCCCACATGCGAAAGCCAGTGGCACAATCAGCAATCTGTCCTCTGTGCAGTGCCATGTGTGCCATCAGACCTCTGATCTTTTGCGGCTCCCCTAAATTTCCGTGCACCTCTCCCTTTTCACAGTCCAAACTTTCCCCGTATGAGTTTCGGCTGGATCTGGGGTTTAGTGTCGTAAGATAAAGGGTTCAATGCCTTTGAGAGTCTCCATTTCCCTCCTGCCAGAGAAAACCAGCCAGGTACTCTGGCACCCACTCTCTTCATGCGCGCGTTTCTGTACCTCAGCTTTTTGCAGCTCCTCTGGGTCTCCGTGAGCCCCTCTCCTTCCCTCTAGCTGTAGAACTTCCACTCAGCCAGCTTTCCTGTGGTTCTGGATGATATACGTTCTTTTAGTTGTAGTTTTGAAATTGTTGTGCGAGGCAGCAGTGTAGGTGTTTACCTATTCCGCCATCTTGGATTCTTTCTCCTTACTAGTTCTTATTCTTTGCTTACTTATTTATTCATATGTATACATGTTTATAAGTATCAGTACAGGCCAATACATTCTTTTGAAAGACATAATATGTTATAATCTTTTACTGTTATTATTTACTTTGATGCCAAAGTTGTTCCTGATTTGTTTAAGAGTAAACTCTTCATAGTGGCCCCTGTTTTTATTTTATTTATTTTTACTGTCCCTATCAGTTCTTTTTAAATTAAGAATTTTTTTCATAAATTTCTTAGTACTCTCTCATTTTCTGGGTTCCACAGGTGTTCCAGGCTCACCTTGTAATTCCCTGCTCTAGTTCTGGGCTCAACCATTTCTCCAAGGTGCCTTCCATCCTGTTAGTGGAGAACAGTTTTTAGAAAACAAGGTTTAGGAGGAGAAACCAAGATGGCGGCATAGGTAAACACCTAAACTGCTGCCTCGCACAACAATTTCAAAACTACAACTAAAAGACAAAACAGACACCATCCAGGACTACAGGAAGACTGGCCGAGTGGAATTTCTACAACTAGAAGGAAAAAGAAAAGCACACTGAGACTCAGAGGAGCTGTGGAGGTACTTAGACGCATGCACAGAGAAAACTGGCAACTGAGTGGGCGGCTGGCTTTCTCAAGCAGGAGGGAGACAAAAGCTCCCGACGGTGCTGAACTCCAGTTCTGGGCCAGACACTGGGGAGCCAGACTCATTCAGGGAGAAACTGGACTGTCTGGCAGCAGGCAGAACTCAAGGGCGACTTTCTCTCAGAGGTGCTTGCAGCGATTACCACAGGACACTGAGACACAGGGGCCTATTAGGGTAGGAAAGACAGGAAACCAATGCTGTCTGCTCTGCCCTGAGACTCTGCCCCATCCAAGCTGAGCACAGAGGCTTTTGCAAGTCTTGTCTCATAAATGTGTCTCCTGCACAGACTTTCTCCCAGCATAGAAACAGCTGATCCACACAGCCAATTGGCCTGGAGGTCAATTCCTCTCAGTGATAACAACAACAATCATGGCTTAATTATAATAAGACTGTGCACACAGACCACAAAGGGGTGCACCAAAAATGTCCACTTCAGATAATTAGGGAGGCTGAGCCACTGGGCCCTATAGGACACTTAGCACACAAAGCCACTCTATCAACTCAGGTAAGCAGCCAACATGCAGAGACAAAGGAACAGATCACAAATGAAAGAAATGGAGATTGGATATAGAGTTCAAAACCATGATTATAAGGTTTTTCAAGAATTTTCTAGAAAAGGCCAATACATTTAGTGAAACCCTTGAGGATATGAAAAAGAGCCAACTAGAAATTAAGCGTACATTGACTGAAATAAAAAATATTATACAGAGATCTAACAGCAGACTAGAACAGTAGTCGGCAAATTGCAGCTTGCAAGCCACATGCAGCTTGTGAGCCTCTGTTTGCTGATCTGTTGACTAATGAGTTTGCTGACTACTGCCTTAGGGAAAAACACTTCTGAGTAAGGGTAATGCCTTACAGCAGTGGTCGGCAAACTCATTAGTCAACAGAGTAGCAAACCACCTGTGGCTCTCGAGCCGAAGTTTGCCAACCACTGGACTAGAGGATCGCAAGAATCAAGTCAAAGACTTGAAATACAAAGAAGCAGAAAACACTCAATTGGAAAAGCAAAAAAAAAAAAAAAAAGGAATCCAAAAGTATAAAGATCGTATAAGGAGCCTCTGGGACAACTTCAAGCGTACCAACACCAAAATTATGAGGGTGCCAGAAGAAGAGAGAGAGCAAGATACTGAAAATCTATTTGAAGAAATAATGACCGGAAACTTCCCCCACCTGATGAAAGAAATATATTTACAAGTCCAGGAAGTGCACAGAACCCCAAACAAAAGAAATCCAAAGAGGACCATACACATCATAATTAAAATGCCAAGGACAAAAGACAAGGAGAAAAGCAGCAAGAGAAAAACAGTTAGTTACCTACAAGGGAGCACCCATATGACTGTCAGCTGATTTCTCAACAGAAACTATGCAGGCCAGACGGGAGTGGCAAGAAATATTCAAAGTGATGAATAGCAAGAACCTACAACCAAGAATAATCTATCCAGCAAAGCTATCATTCAGAATTGAAGGTCAGATAAAGAGCTTCAGAGATAGGAAAAAGCTAAAGGAGCTCATCACCACCAAACCAGGATTATATGAATGCTGAAAGGTATTCTTTAAGAAGAGAAAAAAGAAGAAAAAGGTAAAGATAAAAATTATGAACAACAAAAACATACCTATCAAGTCAATCTAAAAGTCAAGTGAATAAAAATATCTGATGAACAGAATAAACTGGTGAATATAATAGAATTAGGGGCATAGAAAGGGAGTGGACTGACAATTCTCAGGGGGAAAGGGGTGAGGAGGGTGCAAGGAGAGACTGGACAAAAATCATACACCTATGGATGAGGACAGTACGTAAGGGCAGAGGTTGGGGTAGGAACCAGGTGGAGGGGTGCTATGGGGAAAAAAAGAGGAATAATTGTAATAATCTGAACAATAAAGATTTATAAAATATATAAAAAAGAAAACAAAGTTTGGGTGCTGTGTGTGGTAGAATATGCATTTAAAAAAAATAAAATAAAACTCAGCAGGTCATGTTGGGGAAGCTGCTCTGGGAACCAGACAGCAGGCTTCTCCCTTCCTTGCTGTCTTCCCTACGCATGGCCCTCGCCTCAGCACCTTCCACTCAGCCATGCGTGCTTCCCTGACTGCAAAGGAGGCCCAGCTGCAGAAATGGCCTTTTTTGTGGTCTCCTGCCCTCTTTTGCTGCTTCTGGGCATTAAAGGCAAGCCTAAGATCTTGTCCTGCTCTGAAACTATGTAACCTTCTACATCCAAAGAATTTGCTGCTTTGCTGGGATGCTCAGTGGGTTGGAACATAGTCCTGTACACCAAAAGGTTATGGGTCAGGGCATGTACAGACAGGAGACAACTGATCTCTCTCTCTCTCTCTCTCTCTCTCTCAATACATCCTCAGGTGAGGATTTTTTAAAAAACTACTCCCCCCCACCCCCATTTTTCAATGGCTCCATTCTTTGGAAATATGATTTTGACTCAAACTCTGGTTTCTCTACCTGTGTAATGATGAGCAACCTAATATTTCTGGGTCTCAGTTTACTAGTACTCTGCTCTAAAATGGAGGAATAATCTTAAATATAAAAAAATAAATTAATATGAAAGGCCTTTGTGAACCACAACACGTCTATTAAAAGATAAAGGGCCATTATGCCTATAAACTAAATCTTTTGATGTATTAATAGCTTAATGAGCTAACTCTCTCAAGTCACCAAAGCAGTTTGAAGAAATGGGAATCACTTTGAAGCCAGAGATCCAGTTTGCTCTAGTTACCTTGGGCAAAGTCACTTAGCCTCTCTGGGCCTCAGTGTCTTCATCTGTAAAATGGGATCATAACCCCTACTTGTAATTTGTTACTGGGTGTCTGCTGACTGACGCAGCTGGAGCTGGAGGAGGGAAAGAGATGAGTGTTGAGTGTCAGAGTGAGAGGGCATAGGGCAGGGATTCTAAATCTTGGCTGAACCTTAGAATCACTTGGGGAACTTGTAAAAAATCTCAATGCCCAAGCTGTACCCCAGGCCCATTATATTTACTTTAATATAGTACAACTAGTAGCCTTGCCCATGAATCTGTGCTCCAGTAGCTCTCTGCCTGCTGCCCTGCCCTCCTATAACTCCCCATCCCCCTTTCCTCTCCCCTTCCCTGCCTCCTCCACACCCTCATAGCTTGCTGCCCTGCTCCCTCCTGTAGCTCTCCTCTGCCCACTTGGAGTTTGCTGCCCCACCCTCCCGCAGACCCATGATCCAGTCATTATGTGGATAAGGAGAACAGGCATCAGTAATTCTCAAAGCTCCCCAGGTGATACCAAGGTTAAGTGAACTAAAACATTGAAATCTAACTCCTGCTGTTTCTTCTCTGGTCTTTTGTGGGATCATAACCCAAAATGGTAGCTGATGGTGGCCACTCCAGGCCTGGGGGCAAGGTGGCGAGGAAGCCACTTCAGGATGGGCGAGCCTTTCAGATTCCCTCACACCTGAGCAACGGTGGCGTCGGAGCTGCCTGTTTCCTAACCAGAGTTAGGTCCAACTTGTTAGGTGATGTCATTTGAAAGCTAAACAGGTCAGACTGCAGCACACGCCGATGTCTCCCCACCCCGCACCCTCCCCAAGGACTTAGGATCTTATTTTTAAGAACCCTCCTTAATGATAGTAATATAGTGAAATGTTGTCAAAGCTGCCTGTTCAAAACACCAACAATATACTTAAATGTATAATAAGCACATTATGCATTTAACCTGGGGTTAGATGGAGAATTGTCATCTTGACCACATGTCAGCCTGGGGGGAGGCTTCCAGGAGACCACGTGGGTGCCTCGGCTGGGCCCTCCCAGGCGGGGCTGGTCCCTGGCCCACGTTGGAGTAATTTGAGCTTGGGAATGACAATGAGGCTTTGTGTCTCCATTATGTTCTTGCCAACACGTTTGTTGGAGTGCCTCTAATCTCATGTCTGAACCCCTGAAGATGGAGGGCTGTATCCCTTTGCTTTGTCCCCCGAAGAGCCAGCACAAGACCCAGGAGTCTTAGCTCCTAGGATCCCCCTCTCTGCCTGGAGCAGATGTCTTTGCTTCCTGGAGATCTTTTCCTTTCCCAGGTAAAGGCCTGATTCCATCTGCAAGGAGGCTGCTGCCTAGATCATGCAACAAGTAGTCCAGGTGGCGGAACACCTGGAGGGTATGGCACTCTTCCAGCTACGGTGAATGGATCACCTGGTAGGTGCTAGATGCCTTATGTGCATTGTTGTGTCTAATTGGCCCAATATCTTGCAGGATGGATAATACCCCCTTATCCCCACTTATCTTCCAACTAGTGACCCAGTGCATGAAATTTGTGCACATTAAAAGGGATTTAATTAGAGGAAATAATTTTATATTGCTATTTGCTCTTTCTCTATAATAGAAGTATCAGAGATGAAAGAAAATTAGTAAAATGTATATGAAAACCTTCCTCCTGTCAGAGTCTGAGGCCCACCATAGGACCCAGAATCAAGTCCCTGCCCACACACCTCAAAACTGGATGAGACCCAGACCCGGCCACCCCCAACACCCATTGGACTAGATCCAGACATGGCCAGTCCCACTCTTGTTAGGCCCTGCCAGACAGGGGGCATAGCTTCAGGTCCCCTGGCCCAGCGCCAGTATGGGGGTGGGGTGGGGGAATGGCCTGAGGTCCTCCAGCACCGACCAGGGAGGGGGCATGCCTTGAGGTCCTTCGTCAAGCCCCACCAGGTGTGGGACACGGCTTGAGATTCCCTGTCAAGCCCCGTTGGATGGGGGACATGGCCTGAGGTCCCCCATCAAGCCCCACCAGGCGAGGGGGGGCACAGCCTCAGGTTCCCCACCAAGCCTCACCGGCAGGGGTCGCAGTCTCAGGCCCCCGGTCAAGCGCCGCTGGGTTGGGGTGCAGCCTGAGTTCCCCTGACCCAGCACTGGGAGTGCACCTTGAGGTCCCCTGTCAAGCCCCACCTGGTGGGGGGTGCGGCCTGAGGTCCCCTAGCCGAGCACCAGGACAGGAAGTGCACCTTGAGGTTCCCGGCAAGCCTTGCTGGATGGGGGGTGCACTTGAAGTCCCCTGTCAAGCCCCACGGGGGGGTTGGGGGGGATGCACCGACTGAGGTCCCCCAGCCTGGCACTGGGGCAGGGGGAGCAGCCTGAGGTCCCCTAGCACAGCACCAGGATGGTGAGTGCACCTTGAGGTCCCCTGTTAAGCCCCACGGGGGCAGGGGAGGGCGTAGCCTCAGATCCCTGCTGATTGCTCATTAAGGCTCCTTATAGGAACTTGGCCTCAGCTGTGGGCGCAGCCATCTTTGTGATTTAGCATATTCCCTCTTTATTAGATAGGATGATAACACCAAGGCTTGGAGAGGTGAAATAAGTTGCTGAAAGTTACACATCTAATAAATGGCAAGACCAACATTGGAACCCAGGGGTGAATGACAGACTGCACTCTCAACACTAAGTTACTCTATTCCGTGTGGCCCAAGTTATCAGCAGCAGCCCGCCTCCTCTGACTTAGAGATATGAGGATTCATGAGCAAACCTTGCCCCTCCCCAAACCATCAGATCCAGAGGAAGTACCTGCAGAAGTCCCACTGTCCTTCCAGAGTGATTCCCTCTGACCTCTGCACCCACCACCACACAAATGTGACCAACAAGTAGAAAGGAAAAGCAGTTCTTTCACTCTGGCTGTTCCCAGGGGCCGGTTCCCAGCCTTCCCTGGAAAGCTCACGGTGTGGACACATCTACGGCTCCACATGTGTTTCTGGTTTTCACACTCGTTGTGGCCTCTCTGTGTTTCTGCCCATCCAGTGCTGGTACCCACCTCTCCTCCACGCCTCCCCTCTTTTCTCCCCCCTCCTCCGGCTGGGGCAGCAGAGGCTAGAATTGTAATTAATTTATTTTAATGTTTAGTCTTGATTTTTGGGTGGATGGTGGTGCTTAAACAACAAATGTTTATTTCTCACAGTTCTGGAGACTGGGAGGTCCAAGGTCAAGGTGTGGGCAGATTCAGTGTCTGGCGAGGGCCTCTCCCTGGAGCATAAACAGCCATCTTCTGGCTGTGTCCTCATGTGGAGGAAGGGATCTGTTTTACAAAAGGATTAATCCCATTCATGAGGGCCCCACCCTCATGACCTAATCACCTCCCACCTCCTAAACCATCTCACTGGGGATTAGGTTTCAACAGATGGATCCTTTGGGAGGGGACAGAGACATTCAGTGTACAGCAATGGGAATTCCTTGAGGGCAGGGATGTAGCTGTCTTTGCCTTTGTTTCTTTCACTCCTAGTTTGGAAACTCACTCCAAAGTAACTGAAGTCAAACGCAAGTAAGCAGATGGGGATTTACCTGGATTCGGGGTGAAAACCGACCATCCTGAGCAAGGCTGGGACCAGAAACCCACGCACTTCAGCAAATTTAACTCTCTCTCCTTCCCTCCCTCCCTGCACCTTCCTTCCCTCCCTCTCAGTCTCTCCCCCACCTCTCTTCCCCCCCACCCCCCCTCTCTCTGCCTTCCTCAGATTCACCAGATCTTCTGTCTCCTCTCTGGACATTCATTTCCTCTCCGTCTTCCAGCCCTGATTTTTAAAACTCATGTCCATAGAATTACACTCACAGCATTAAAGCTGGAAAGGATCTTATAAGTCACCCATTTAAATTTCCTTTGTTTTTTCAGTTCGGGAAGCTGTGGTCTAGAATTGTTTAGACACCCACCAAGGAAACACCATGAATTAGTGGTCAGAGCACACACAGTATTAACTATGAAAGGCTGCAGTCAATATAGTCATGGGCTCCCCTTCCCCTTGTTGGTTGGTCCCAGGTTTTCTTCCTCTCTGACACTGAGATTCCTTTCCGAGAACCTACCACTGGAAACCCTCCATCGAGAGGTGAGCAAGGTGAGCAGGACCTGTGGCATCTGTGGGTGGGCATGGATGAAACACGGGCATGGCGCCTGCCCGTGGGAAAGGCGCTCACTGAACAGTAGCTCATGCTTGCGTTCACGGATTTGCCAGGCCCAGAGTTTAATTTTGAAGAGGATACTATAGCAGTCGTCCCCATGTGTGCACAGGAAAGGCGAAGGGTTTCCACTCTTCCCTCCTAGCAGTTCGGATGTGGGTGCGGAGTTCAGTTCGCAGTGGGCGTTAGTGTCCCTCCAGTGGGTGTCGATCCCTCATTACCCTTCCAGGGATGGCCACACTGCAGTGCCACAACGGAAGGCGGAATGTCTGAATGTCCTCTACGACATTACCTTTCACGATGGAAAGAAACAACCCCCATCTCGCACGTATGTTCAGGTGCTGACTGCTCTCGGTCAGGCGCCAGAGAGCCCTCTGGAGGGGAAGAGATCCCCAGCAGTAGGAGCCATACTTCCTTATGTTTACAAGATGCTTCCAGTTTTCAAAGCATTTCCCATAATCACTGCAGTCATCCTGGGAGAAGGGCAGGGGAACCTTCTACCCGGCTTACAGATGAAGAAACTGTGGACTGAAGTTATGCAACGGAACCGGGGCTGAAATGTCTGCTGTTTCCAAGAAAGCACACTGCTTCCCGTAGCCACAGAGCAGAGGTTGGGTCCACTCAGAAACTATTTACCACTCACTCCATGAGCCCGGCGCTGTTTGCGTGCCAGGAAGGACAGGGCAGGGGACAGATGTGGTGCTGCCTGCCTTCACGGAGCCCACAGTGAACTGGAGTTTGACCGGGAGAGTCACTCTCCATCTCCAATGTGTTCCTCTGCTCAGGGTGCTTGCTCTTTCCAGCACGACCTTAGCGTGAGTCTGCTGTGATTCTCCACCGGCATGCGCTCCAGAAAAGCCGCTCCTTTTGCTCATCAGCCAGACACAGGCCTCCTCCAAGCCCGCAGCTGGCGGCACTTCCCTCAGTGTGGTCGGCGGTGCCCACATACGGGCCGGCGATCAGAGCCCCACACGTGTCCTCTCTCACGTCTCAGACACTCGGGGTCTGCGGGCCCGTGGTCAGAGGCCTGTCCTCACTTGTTGACCCAAAGCTAACAGAGGAGCCTTCTTGGTGCATATGCCCTTCGCCACATGATGGTTACGGATCAGATCCCTGGCCTCGGGCCCAGCGACTTCTGTCTCAGATGTTGGAGGCAGAACAGCAAGGGACCGGGAGGCTGGAGCAAGGGACCGGGAGGCTGGAAGCTATTTTCATCCCGTCCGAATGGCTTAAAACACCGGCTTCCGGCGTGCCTTATTTAGATGAAGAGTCTTGCCCTAAAAAAAGGCAAGGCTGTGGCTCAATTGAGCTCCCAAGTTGCTCAAAATGCTCTGGGTCCTGTCTGGGGCTATTCTGAACGTCGTTAGATGGGGTGAGGTGCACACAATGATGAGGCAACTGAAAGGGCTGCTGGGAATCATCCCCCTGGGCCTTAGATGAAAAGCACTGGTGTCTGTGAGCCCAGCTTGCCCTTTCTGCCCACTCTTATTCTTAAATAGCATGGTGGGGCGGCCCACTCACCCATGCAAGGAACAGTGTGTTTCTAGCCTCCCAAAGCAGAGGGGCTGGGACTCGCAGACATACCCAGGGTGCCCAGAGACCAGCTCCCACCTGGGAACCACACATGCCACGTGCGCCAGGGACACGCTCACTTGCAGAAAGGAGCCACATGGCGGGGCCCTGGTGGGTAAATCCATTCATTTCAAACCTCTTCTGAGCACCAGGCTGGCGGGAGGGGAGGCTGTGGAATAGGGTGAGTTTTCGGTCTCCTGATCACTCACACCCCCTTCTCTGCCCCCCTTGCCGAGTCCTATCCACACCCTCCTTTCCCAGACAGCATCCTGTGCTCCAAAACGATCTCTTTGTCTCGCCACACCCATCTCATTAAACCATGGCTTTTTTTCCCTCAGTGGTTCTACATGGAACCTGCTTTGTCCCAGTGTCCAGCATGCCTGGTCTCAGGATCTCAGCAGGATGCTCAGAGGAGAAGAGGTGTGAGGACAGATGGGTGGGTTCTGGAAGCCTGGTTCAGTTCCTGCCCCTGCTGCTTCCTGGCCCTGTGACCTCGGCGGAAGTCTCTTCTCCTATTTGAGCTTCTGTTTACTTTTCTGTGATGACCTCATGGGTCACCAGCCTATCACTGGCTTCAGACAAATAGAAGCAGTATGGTGGGCTCTGTATGAGTTTTGAAATCAGACTCCCGTCACCATGTCAATGCCGACATCCATCCACTTTGACGGACAGGCTTGACTAAGTCATAGTCGGACAAGGACAAGCGGTGCTCAGAGTGTGCAGCTCACAGTGCAGGCTCTGCAACCAGACCAAGGCACTCCGTAAGCATCACTATCACCAGTAGTTTACGTTTGTAGAGAGAGCTCAGATGCAACATCCGGTTTACACTGAGACCTACAGCATCATACCCATTTTACAGATTAGGAAATTCAGACTCGAATGAATTGTCTCATCTGAGCACAGAGCTTCGGGTTTTCTGACTCCAAAACCAGGGCTCTTCCTAGCATTCTCTGCCACCTGGACAAAGTTACTCTTTAAAACCAAACAACAGAAGCTCATTACAGGTCAGTATTTTTGTAACTCTTTGCCAATGGCTACATAAAGTCAAGCAAAGGCTTAGATGTGGCTTTTGAATGGTGAGTTCTACACCCCAATGCTTGCAGCTTTGCAAAGCTGCAGTCAGGTAGGGCCTGCCAGGTGACAAAGGCTCTGTAAGGATGACCTCAGAGGAATGATCTAGTCTCCCCCAAGATGACTGGGGAACAGCTGGGCTGTTCTTTCTGGGCTGCTGGTGGGTGGGAGGGCGAGGAGGGAGGACGTGAGACGTCGGATGACTGCTTCCAACTAGGGAGTGTCTTCCCTAGAGTCCAACTGCTCTCCTTAAATCCCCACTTCAATTTGAGAAGGAAACTATTTGGTTAAAGGCAGAATCCAATATTCCATCCTGAAGAATAGTTCCGGAAATAAGGAGCAACAAATGTAACCAGAACCCTCTGCCTGTGGAAACAATGGTGGCAAAGCAGCCATTCTTTCATTCTGTTCCTCCCAGCCCTCCACCAGTCCATCTCCAGGGGGAATTCTTTCATCCAACACAGAGTTATTCATCTTTGACTCTTTTTTTTAACCCTGGTCCTCACTCGAGGATAAATATCTATATCTATATCTATATCTATATCTATATCTATATCTATATCTATATCTATATCTATATCTATATCTATATCTATATCTATATCTATATCTATCTAACCTATATAATAAAGAGATAATATGCTAATTAGACTGGATGGCAGAATGACCTGCAGGAATGACCTTCCAAAATGACCCCTGGAACCACCATAGGGCGGGTGGGGGTGGGATCGGGCGGGGTGGGGGGCGGGGTAGGCGTTGCGGGGCTGAGAAGCAGCCAGGGCTTCAAGGGCTGAGGCAGCCAGGGCTGTGAAGGCCTACCCTTGCACGAATTTTGTGCACTGGGCCCCTAGTATATGTGTGTGTGTGTGTGTGTGTGTGTGTGTGTGTGTGTGTATTTGCTTTTATAAAGAGATGAAGGGGGTGGGGAGAGAGAGAAACATCAATGAGAGATCAGTTGTCTCCCCTGGGATCGAACCTGTAACTTAGATATGTGCCCTAACAAGGAACTGAACCTGCAGTCTTTTGGTTACACGGTGACACTCCAACCAACCGAGCCACCCAGCCGGGGCATCCACTTTGACTCTTGAGGTGCCTATCTATTCCCAGTGGCTGTGGCTCACCCAGCAGTCACAGTGAGCCACAGCCAAGAACAGCAGCCTGGCGCCTCCTCTCGGGGGCAAGCCTGGCTCCGGGCAGCAGCGTGGTCTCCTCAGTGTGCCCGTCCCCTCCCCTCTTTTCATCTGGGCCCATGTCCTTAGATGTGGCGAGGATGGTGATTTCCCAAAGCTGTCATTTTGTTTCCATATTCAGTCCACCTTGATGCCATGTGTTTAACTTCAAGGCACTCTTGGACCCTTTTTTTCCCCTGGGCTTCTTAGAAACAGGTCCGCCCAGACGGACTCTTGGCTCCTCCCCGCGACATACAACTGGTTACACCCACACCCCCTCATCAGAAGAGCCCAGAATGATGACTTCCTGTTGTCATTGTCAGGAATCTGCCCCCGAGTGGGAGTCACATGGCTGTCATGAGCATGAGGCCCTGAGCTCCCTCCTCCACTGTGAACATGTGGAGGAAGGTGAGGCAGGGAAGCAGTCAGTGCGGCTAAAGTGAATAGCACGCAGCCCCAGGGGCCCGGAGACCGGGTGCTGCCTGGTTCTTGTCCTGGCTCTGCCAGTGGTAACTTGTTCTATCTGTATTTCAAGGATGGGCACTTGCTTTGACTGCAGGGCTACAGGGAGGACCATTAGCCACAATGTTAAAAGATTCCAGTCCTATAAAATATTATTCTGAATGACAGAGTGCTGCAGGGACAAAAGAGAGTCCAGCGGATTCCCCTCCCACTTGGGTCTGCTTTTCTGTGGCCATGAAGGAAGAGGAATCACCTCTCCAATCTGGGGCTGCAGGGTCAAGCCCAGACAGTTCTAGAAAGGGTTGAGAAACCAGAAGTCTGTCACACAACCTCACAGGGCAGGCCTTTAGAGATGCTATCGCTGATGCTATCTGTGGCTAGAAAAAATGCGGCATGTTTCAAAATCTTTAGCAAGAATTTGAAAAATATTCACCTGTGCAGGTAGGTCTTTTATAGCTGTTTCTCATTGTCTGTGCATACATCTCTGTTTCTCCCTATATTTATCCCATTTCATTTATTTTTTAGAAATTGCCTTTTCATGCCCATTTCTTTTGGTATTTCTCCCTTAAAGTGGTCATAATTCAAAAAGAAGGTTAAAAACAATAATTAGTCAAGGTTCATTATGTTTATTGAGTGTGTGGGATTTTTGTTGTTGTTTTGTTTTGTTAATCCTCACCCAAGGATATTATTTCCATTACTTTTTTAGAGAAAGTGGAAGGGAGGAAGGGGTGAAAGGAGGGGGGGGGAGAGAAAGAAGAGAGAGGAACATGGACATAGATGTGAGAGAGACACATGGATTAGTTGCCACCTGCATGTACCCTTGGGGCCGGGGAGATCAAAACTAAAACCCAGGTATGTGCCCTTGACTAGGAATCGAACCTGTGACCCTTTGGTGCTCTAACCATTGATTACACTGGCCAGGACACCTATTGAATTTTAAATACCTGTTCTGGTTTTTAAATAGGATGGATAGAATATTTTATGAATGGTGAAATCATTAAGCAAGAAAACTTATCTTTCACCAACATACCAGAATGTTTTTACAGCAGAGTGTTTGAAACTACAGATGGTTCTTTTCAGATCCTTCATGAGCAAAATCTTCCTTTCAGGGAAGATTTTTAGAAACAGCCAAAAATGAGTTGGATTTCCTCTGAACCTTAAACAGCTCTGTCCTTAGCACCATCTAAACGGACCCTTATTCCCTCTTCCCTGCCTCGGGCAAGCTCTCCAGGCCCCTCTCCCCAGTTCCCTCTCATGACTGCTCAGTTATAGGTCTGCGAGACACTGTCTTTATACCTGAGGGAGGTGGGCATGTCCTGGGCCTTACACTTTACAAGGCCTGCTCTGGTCCCCTCCTGCCCTTGCCCTTCTCTGGAGTGAGGAGTTCATGGGGCCAAGTGGCTGTGTACGGGGAGCCCACACTAGACCACACCCTAGAGCAGTGGTCGGCAAACTCTTAGTCAACAGAGCCAAATATCAACAGTACAACGATTGAGATTTCTTTTGAGAGCCATTTTTTAAAATACATTTTTATTGATTTTTTACAGAGAGGAAGGGAGAGGGACAGAGAGCTAGAAACATTGATGAGAGAGAAACATCGATCAGCTGCCTCCTGCACATACTGCACTGGGGATGTGCCTGCAACCGAGGTACATGCCCTTGACCAGAATCAAACCTGGGACCCTTCAGTTTGCAGGCTGATGCTCTATCCACTGGGCCAAATCGGTCTTGGCATTGAGAACCAAATTTTTTAAACTTAAACTTCTTCTAACGCCACTTCTTCAAAATAGACTCGCCCAGGCCATGGTATTTTGTGGAAGAGCCACACTCAAGGGGCCAAAGAACCGCATGTGGCTCGAGAGCCGCCGTTTGCCGACCACGGCACTAGATCATCCCTAAGGTACCAAGAACTCCCAAATTCCCTGCCCAAGGGTCTCCAAGTGTAATTCCAGGGCCTGCGCAACCTCTTTTTCAGGCTGTACTATTGTTGTGGTCCCTCTTGGCAGAGAGAAGGGCTTGTAGATGGTGCAGGTGGGGAAGAGATTATGAAAGGCCTCTGAGGAGGCGACATCTGAGCAGAGGCCTCAAGGAAGTGAGGAAGCCACGTGGGTGGGTGCTGGGGAGAGGAGCACCGCTGGGCCAGGCCCTGAGGGCACGGGCAGGCCGAGTGGAATGAGCGAGGGAAGGTGATGGTAAAGGGGGCGGGAGGCAGCCAGGGCCTGGGTCACGTAGGGCCTCGTTGGCCGTAGTAGGACTTTGGAATTGGTTCCTGGTGACGGGATATTGTTGGAGGGTTGGCAATGATATGATATGGCACACACAGGGAAGGGGACCCTGGGGCTTCTGAGTAGAGAATGGACTGAGGGAGGCCAGGTTGAAGCCCAGAGCCTCCTGAACATCTGACCGAGTTCACCTCCAGGCCAGAGTGCTGGCGGGGTGAACTGGGTCAGATGTTCTCCTCTGGGAGCTCATGCACTTAGATGGGCAGAGGGGCAGACTATACCTATCTCCCCTGCAGGGATGCAGACAGAGTGTTTATATTCCCCACAGCTCTGAAATGATAGTAATCAGACTCACCACTAGATCCGTTCACCTATTGTGGTAATAATGAAGCAATATGTTTGAAATAAATATGTTTGTTATTTAAAATATTTTGATCTCTATATTCCAAAATGATTAGTTTCTTTTGCAAGCCTCACTATTTTATGTATTTAAAAACAGTCCCATGCAGGGATCCCTGGGTTCCTGGCCAAACAGCTGCCAGCACTGGGTGAGATACACCTGTGCTGACACCCGTGTGGGTTCTGGGTATATTTTGCAGGCTGAGCCGGCAGAATGAGCTGGTGGGTTTGGTTGGATGGGAAGGAGGAGGACTCAGGGGTCTTTGGCCTGAGCAGGTGGATGAAAACTGAGTGTTACTACGAAGAAGAGGCAGAGGAGGGAAAGAGCAGGTGAGGGGGTGGGCAGGCAATGGGAAGCTCCGTTTGGGGTGTGTTGATCAGCGGATCTCCACGCACAGAGGCCACTGGACAGCCGTACACAGGAAAGTAGAGCTCAGGGCAGACGCTGGGGCTGGAGATGCAAACCTGGGAGGCATTCGGCTGTAGACTGTGTTGGAAGTCATAGGACGGAATGTGGTAAATGTCACTGTGCTCATCTTCTAGACAGAAAGCTGAGGCCCAGGAGAATCAAGTGTGGTTCCTGCTATGGGCAGCCTGTTCTTTACGCCTGGTCCTCCTCTACTAAGCAGCCCTGCCTGCTCGACGGGCTGCAAAGAACCTGTGTGGTGGGTCAAGCCCCTCAAGGACCACGTCCAGGGTAATAGTCTGACAGAAGCAGTCTGGTACCAGAACAATGAGGTGCACAAAGTCGCCTTCCACCTTGACAAGTGGGACATCTTCTCCTAGTTCAGGCCCTTGCGGGCCCGTGGAGCCCGGTCCCTTCCTGGGCACCGACCTGCTCCAGCCACAGTGTCTTTCAGGCCGAGATTACTTTAAAAAGATGGTAATTTACCTGCACAGACAGAGGCATTCTCATATACGATTGCTCACATTGAGCTCAACCTCAAACACTATTTACCAGAAACACAAGGGTGGTTAGTAATTTTGTTTTCAGACTCGAAGGGAAGGAATGAAGGAACGCACAGAGCAGTCATGATCAACGTGACTGCCGGGAGGCCTGGGTTTCCTTATCTGTTATCGAAGAGGGTTAACGAGGGGTTGTGAACATACCTGAGGCTCTGTAATGAGGTTTCACTTTTCTCTCAGCTTGTTTCCCTGTGTGTGAATTCTGGGAACATTGGAGAGGGGTGGAGAAAGTTCAGGTGAGGTCACCAGGGTTTCTGTTCCTGGCTGGCTGCTCTGATCAGGGGTAAATCTTTCCATATTGAGGTGTTTTTTCTTTTTTTTTTTTTTTTTTTTTTTTTTTTTTGGTGGTGTTGGTGGGGGTTATCTCCATCCTTTTAAAGCTCCTGAATAAGATGGGAAACTTTCAGAAGTGACTGGAGAGATGAAGTTCGTGAGTATAGAACACTCTAAACATAACACAAAAAGCCCAGAAAAATCCTGTATTTCATCCTGAAAGTATTTCTCGAGCGTTTGTCTCACAGACCGTGGTAGCACAGAGATAAAGTGCCCAGTGGTGGAAGGACATGGGCTTTGGGGGAGGGAGACCCAGCCCCAATCTCCGTGCTGCCACTTCCTAGCTGTGTGACCCGGGGGCAGGTGGCTGATGGTAGCCCCTGCTGGGTGCCTGCAGAGTGCCAGGTACTTCACAGAAAACAGCTTGTCGCCTCCTGAAAGTCACTCCCATTTTGCACATGAAGAGCCATTACCTCCAGTTCAGCACAGGTCTCAGCTAGTGGGTGTCCAGGATTCAAACACAGGTTATCAAGATGACTCCAGTTCTGCCCAGTAAGACTGGGAGGCCCAGGGTAGTAGAAAATATACGTGAAGTACCTGGACATAATTGTTGCTCAGTGAACACCAGTTCGTTCTCTCTCTCTCTCTCTCTCTCTCTCTCTCTCTCTCTCCCTCTCTCTCTCTCTCTCAACACAGATAATACAGACTCACCATTCCAGAGAAGATTCTTTTCATTCTTTAGAGAGAGAGAGAGAGAGAGAGAGAGAGAGAGAGAGAGAGAGAAACATCGATGTGAGAGAAACACATCTATTTGTAGCCTCTTCACACACCCTGATCGGGGCTGGGGATCGAACCTGCATTCCAGGTACAGGCCATTGACTAGTAATCAAACCCTCGACACTTTGGCGCATGGGCCGATGCTCTAACCACCGGCCAGGGTGCTTATCATTCTTCATCTCCCCCTTCCTTCCTGCCTGCCATCATTTAATTTTTACCAGCATTAATTTCACAGTCCCTGGCCCAGGAATCTGCTTGGTCACCCGGAAGCTTTGGGAGCTTCTGCAGCCTTCCCCTCAGCAGGGCTGGGCCCTGCCCCTGATGTCCAGGTCTGTGGAAGGAGGGTTGTTTGCAGATCTTGGAATCAGCGTTATATCTGCGGAGCACATGCTGTGGGCCAACCATAGCAGCCAGCATTCTGAGGGTATTTCTCACTACATCTTCCGAAGAGACCCGAGAGGTCGGTGCAGTGATATATCTCTATTTTAGAGATGAGGAGACTGAGTTCTAGAGAGGGCCAGTTCCTAAGGCCACGTAGCTCACCAGTAGGCTTCTAGAATTAGAAACCAGGTTTGCCTGACTCCTAAATTCGTCAAGCCCCTAAGAAAACAGACATTTCTTTGGGCAAACTGGGGTTTGCCCATCTCCTTCCAGAGGTCACAGACCTTGGTAGCTTTTCCTTCCCACAAACCAATAAAACAAAAACAAGCCAATATAGGTTATTTGTAAAATGAACATTTCTAGGTGCTTGTGAGGGCCCGGGGCTGTAAGTAACCAGCCATTGTCAAAGGGAAAGCTCGATGTGTTATGTGACAAAGGCCACGTGGACAGTCTATACCCCTGGACTTAGTAATTGCACCCCTGGGCTTCTGCTAAGGTTATATTTAACATAAACAAAAACCTCCCTGAGTGTGTTTATCATAAAGTTATTTTCATATCTAAAATTTAGAAGCAGCAGAACTGTCCAAATAAGGAACTGGTTGCGAACATATGCATGCACCCGCATGCCCGGCCACTACGCAGCCATCAAAGTGGTGATTTTTAGACCATTTAGAAGTGGACAGACGTTTATGGGCACATCACATGTGATTAAGTGGGGAAAGTAGAGTATAAAATGCATATGCACCTAAGCCCAGTGTGTGCATGTGGGCATGGTCTGGAAAAGAATGAATGAAAATGAAACTAGTGGTGTGAAGTTGGTGGGATTGTAGGTGCTTTTAGTTTTTTAAAAAGGCAGTTTCTGCTCCTGTCAAAAAAAAGTTCAAACAATAAAGAAATCGCAAGTATTTTTTTACTGTTTAGTGGCAGTTCCTATTACATTTTCTTGTGCCCTTCTCATGGAAGAATTTTTAAATATAAAAAAACTCCTCAATGCGACTTTTAGTTATAAGCACAGCAAAACAAGTTATTCCACACACCCTCCCTGCACCCCCCTCCCCCATAGTCAGTATCTGTTTCTTTCAGACCATCTGGATTCTTTTAATAAGATTTTTACTTTGGTTATTACCATTTTTTAAATTTTGAAATATTTCAGACGTACAAAAAATTTAGACTAGACTGTAATGGTCACATGCATACCTACTGCCCGGTATAAAAAACTAAATTATATTTAAAATACAGTCTTATTTTAAAGCCACTGTGTATACCCCCTAATCCTAGCCCTTCCTCCCTTCCTGTCGATGGTCATGACTCTCCTAAATTTGCTGTTCATCATATATTTCTACTTTTGCTATATATGTATATATAGCTCTCCAAAATATCTGCTCTTGGCTTGCATGTTGTCAGTTTCTCTATAATTTACATTATACTATATGGCTCCTTTCCAGCTTGCTTGTTTCACTAAATATTATTTTTGTGAGATTTATCCATACTGATACAATAGTTCATTTTTGCTGCTGCTTAAAATTCCTTTGTATGAATGAGCAATCCTTTTGGTGTCCCACCCTGCCTATATTCTCAGCGCTCACTGTCTCCCTGCACACAGGCCTGCATCTCCACATCACTGCCTGAAGGCTTTCGTTGGCTGCTGGCATCTGCTTGGCTCAGGATTTAACAGCCCCCAGGAGCGGGTTGCACCCATTCCTCAGGGGAGTTGATAGGTAGATGCCCCACTCCCTTGATCCTCAGGCGGGATGACTCAGAGTGAGGCACTTGTTCTACATTGTCTCCTAGAATTCCAGGTGGGACTAAACTCCAGGTAGTTGCCCACAGTAATAACTTACTTGATAATCATCTCCAGAAGAAGATCCCAAACCAAAGCTTGGGGCACAAGGTAAAATGCACTAGGAATGAACACCTGCAAAAAGCAAGGGGAGAGAGCAGGATTGGGCAGAGGGAGAAGTAGAACTGTGATGCAGGGCTGACAAGACACTGGCCAGCTTTGTGAGAGCTAGGGAGCTAGAGGGGGCCTCAAAGATGGACCAAAATGGATAGGCCTTTCTATCCCTACTTTGCTCAGGTCCTGGCTACGGGCTGCCCCAGGGAGGGCATGATCTCAGATGAAGCTGCTCCTGGTAACTGAGGTAGACCCTGAAGGAAATGACAACTGGAGGCTGGCTTCTGACCTCAAACCAACAGCTGGGCAGCAATGCCTTCCTCTAGGACAGTGGTCGGCAAACTGAGGCTCGTGAGCCACATGTGGGTCTTTGGCCCCTTGAGTGTGGCTCTCGCACAAAATACCATGTGCGGCTGTGCACGTACAGTGCCATGGAAACTTCGTGGCCCATGCACAGAAGTCGGTTTTCGGCTCTCAAATGAAATTTCAATCATTGTGCTATTGATATTTGGCTCTGTTGCCTAATGAGTTTGCTGACCACTGCTCTAGGAAGTCTGTTGGGGTGGAAGAAATTTTCCTCTATAGGTTCTTTCAGTTGGTCCAATAATTAAATTACATGAGACAGATTAACAAGAGAAAGCAATCCAATTTCATTACATACATAGGTATGGGAACCCCACATTCATGAGCAGTTCAGATGCAAGAAGATAGAATTACATATATAAAGGAATAAGGTAATGCCCGAGGCCTCCGAGGGCCAGAGGGTAACTTGCAGGGTGATAAGAGGAGTAGATGTACAGTAATTAAAACTTTGCCCTGTCCTCTAAATAGGTCATAACAGTTTATCTATGACAATAACTCTTACCATGGGCAAGGTCCAAATTTAAATTCTTTCAGAAAGAGGTAAAAGCTTCTCTTGAGCCTGCAGGGCCTTGAGTTGCTTTCAGCTCACAAAACAAACAAACACCCACATGCCAAAGTAGCACATCTTGGAGAAGGCCTGTAGAGCAGCCCTTCACAGCACATCCATGTCTACCACAAGAGCATACCTTTCATCAGCTTTCCTGTCACATATTTGGGATCACTCCCCCATAAACTACTTGTACTTGGGTCCTTTGACTCAGGACCTGCTTTTGGGGGGAACTCAAACTAAGACAATGAAAATATCTCAATGTACTTATTTATTTTTCTGTTAAGGGACATCTGAATTGTTTTTAATCTTTTGCTACCGCAAACTATGCTGCAATGAACCTTCTTGTACAAGTTTCCTTGTGTACGTGTTGTGGGAGTTCTAAAGTAAATACCTAGAAGCAGAGTTCTTGGGTTACAAAGTATGCATGTATTGGACTTTACCAGGGTTAGACCAAGGCCCTGTAGTGGAGCTCAAGACTGAGGGTAAGGACATACTCGGGTATAGCCTCCCATGAAAAAGGTTTTGTGATATGTGGACTTCATCACAGACCAACCCTCAGAATCTTACCTCTAGAGCAGAGCATCTCAAACTTTAATGTGCATACAAATCCCCCGAGGACCTTATTAAATTACAGATTCTAATCCAGTAGGTTTAGACTGGGACCTGTAATTCTACATTTTTGTCATTTTTTAATCCTCACCTGAGGATGTTTTTTTCCACCTATTTTTAGAGAATAAAAAGGAGGGAGAGAGGAAGAGGGAAAGACACAAACAGATGGGGAGAGAGAGAATGAAGAAGGGAGGGAGGAGTGGGGAGAGAGAGAGAGAGAGAGAGAGAGAGAGAGAGAGAGAGAGAGTGTAACATCAATGTGAGAGACACACGGATTTGGTTGCCTCTGGCACATGCCCTAACCAGTCCAGGAATGGAACTTGCAACCCTTTGGTGCTCTGCAGATGTTATAACCACTGAGCACACTGGCCAGGGCTGAAATTCTATAGTTTTAAGCTTATGATCCTCTTCTGCTGCTCCATAGACCTTACATGGACCTCTGGAGAATGAATCTGATTAGGGAGCTATCAGAATATCAAAGTATAAGACCCATGATTTTTTTTTTAACCATTGCTAACATAATAGGGTGGAAAGAACTGACCTAACAGAGGGGAATGGGCTATGGGCTAAACCACTGGGATATTAGAGGGGTATTAGTAGGCATCTAGGGACCTTTGGTGGATTTTGGGGTAATGTCATTCTAATTTACTCCTCACTTTTGTCATGGTGGAAGATAGACCAGTGTGGTCTTAGAGGAATACAAGTCTATCTTAATAAATGTCATCTGATTTTTCATCTCATTTTCATTGTTGTTCCAGACACAATGTTTGGCTGTCAATACGCCTTTGAAGAGTGCCCTGGCCAGGTGGGTTTGTACTTGAGTCCCCAGAAGGGTTGATCTGCTGGGCCATTTTGAGGATTCACAGCCATGAACTGGTCATGTGGGAGGGTTCTCTGTTTATTCCCATAAATGTAGAGTGGCATTTAACATCAGTTAAAAAAAACAAACAAAAACCACTTCCATTTCTATTCAAGATAGAATAACAAGAATTGAATTTACCCTAAAAAGATAAAAGAATTTAAAAACTGAACAAAATATTTGAAACAATGGCAATAAATAAGCTGGAGTACAAATGAGGTGAGCCCTAGAATTATCTAGCTCTCTACCTGGAGAAAGTTTCTAGAGAGGAGAGACCTGAATACAGAGACCTCTGAAGATCTGCCGAGGATTCATATGAGTATTGGTCAGCCCATGCATGTGAAGAATCTTGCTGAGACCAGGGAAAGAGCCACCAAAAAGGATTTGAGGGAAAAATACTCAGAGTTCACATAAGGCCAAAAATAATGCCTGTTTCCAACAGTAAGAGTGAAATTCAGGAGGCTCTGACTATAATATCAAGAAGGGTCTTGCCTTGAGGAAAAATTTTAACCCTAAATTAAATGCAGCTCTGATCTTGCCTAACAAAATTAAAAAAAAATAAGATCTGAAATGATTAAAGTATATCCAATTACTTAACTGCATTCCAGAACAAAACTCAAGAGTTTTTATATAAATACAAAAATATTCAATATCCTACAAAGTGAAATTCACAATGTTTGGCATGCAAACAAAAGTATCAGACATGCAAAAAGTCAGGGAAATACAAGCCAAGATGAGGAGGAAAATCAATTAGTTCAAACTGACCCATAAAGAATACAGATGATAAAATTCATATACAACAATATTTCTTAAGTGTTATTATGACTATATTCTATATCTCAAGGAGCTATAGGAAAGACTCAATAACTATAGGAAAGACCTGATAATTACAGACATGAAAGATATAGCATAGGCCCAAAGTGAACTTTTAGAGAGGAAAAACTATATTGTCTAAGATGAAAAACAGGCTAGCTAGGATTATTAGATTAGACACCACAGAAAAAAGAAGTGTGAACAATAGAATCTATCCAAAATGAAACTTAGGAAAAAGACTTAAAAAACCAAAGAATCACTGAATTATGGTATAACTTCAAGTGCTTTGATGTATGTGTAATTTAGAGAATGGAGTCCCTAAAATTGGAGGCCAAGGCCAAACATAACATTGGAAAGAAATAATGGCCAAAATGTTATAAATTTGATGAAAACTATAAACTCACAGATCCAAGAAGTTCTACAAACTCAAGCATAAAAGCCTGAAAAAACAACATAGAGGCACATCATAATCAAATTGCTTCAAGTGAGCAATAAAGAGGAAATCAAAAGCAGATGAGTAAAAAGACAAATTATTACAGAGAAACAAAGTAAAGATGATAGAAGGTTTCTTGTCAGAAACAAAGCAGACTAGAAGACAGTAGAATTTTTAAAGTACTAAAAAATGATCCAACTAGCATTCTATACCCAACAAAAATATATTTTAAAAATGAAGATGATCAAGAGAATGAGAAGAAAGCCACAGACTAGGAGAAAATATTTACAAAAGACACTTCTGATAAAAGATTATTATCCAAAACATACAAAGAACTCTTAAAACTCAACAGTAAGAGAACAAACAAATAGCCCTGCCATGTGGCTCAGTTGGTTGGAGCATTGTCCTATGTGGGATTTTTGTGGGAATCCACAAAAAGGCTGTGGGTTCCAATTCCCAGTCAGGGCACATACTTAGGTTGTGGGCTCGATCTCAGGTAGGGCACCTACCGGAGGCAACCAATCAATGTTTCTCTCTCTCATCTCTCTCTCTCTCTCTCTCTCTCTCTCTCTCTCTCTCTCTCTCCCTCCCTCCCTCCCTCCCTCCCTCTCCCTCTCTCTCTCTCTGAGTCAACAAAAAACATATCCTCAGGTGAAGATTAAAATAAAAGAAACAAAAAATGGGCCAAAACCTTAACAAATATCTCACCAAAGAAGTTATTAAATGACAAATAAGCACATGAAAAGATGCCTCACAATAAA